>RSEF01000019.1:6508997-6596163 GCA_003993805.1 Himantopus leucocephalus
AAAAAAAAAAAAAAAAAAAAAGTACTTCTGAATACTGGGCACATATATTCTCCTCTAACGTGGTGTTCTGGTGTTTTCAGTGATGAGATGTGTTCTGGGAAGTGTTAGGAGGTGAAGTTGTTAATGGGAAGACAACCCTGTGCTAATACATACCTTAAAATTGTAACATGAGTTTTATTGACTCTGTTGTTTGGCTACAACTAGACTGATCTGAGAAATTATGGTGGAGAACTGACATTTTCCTCCTGAAGAATTAGAGCTGCCAGGCTACAGCTCTAATTATACTTGGAAAACTCCTGGCTCAGGACTTGCTGTTGTGATTCGGTAATGGCTAATGTGGCTCAGTTTGGGAAATGTAGCTTAGGTTTACCTGTGCTCCTGCACTGACCAGGGCTCTGGAGCATAGTCTGTTTCTTTCAATGCTCTGAAATGGACCAATGCTAAACCCACCTCTGAAGTGTGCCCTGAGGCTGCCTCCATTATTAATTCACCGAACTCCTCAGTTGGTTGATGATAAGAAGTGAATAAAAATCATGCCAAATAGTTGCGCAAGAATTGAGAGGTACTACAAATAGCTTTTTAAAATGGAATCTAATGAGGGCAGAAGAGCTGATGGTACCACAGCTCTCTTCAGAAGCGCTACCCAAGTTTCATCACAAATCCTCGTAACCGCTGGCACCTTCTTCCTGTGACGAATGAAGTCCACCGCAGCGAACGATCTCTGAAATCAATGCCTTGGGTCAGAGCTAATTAGAGAGGAGTGCTGCACCGAACCACTGACATCTGCTACATTTCTTGGGTTTTAAATAGCCTCCTATCTGAGTAGTGGCCATGCACAGTCTTGTTTTACTTTAAAAAGCTTTAAAGTAAAGTGAGTAGCTTTTTGATTTAAATCTTTTTACTTTAAAGCTTGACTTTACCCTTTCTGTAATAGAACTTGAAAATTATGCATTTTGATAAGAAAAAAAAAATCCTCTTTAAGCAGAGCTGGCTTCAGATAGTGCCAGTCATGAAATATCAGCAGCTGGGCTTGGGAATGATTTCATGGCTCTGTGTGTTCAGTGGTTCAAGAACCTGCCTTTTGGTGCTGCAAAACTTGGGTGATGACTGCCATGAGGGACCACTGGAAATGGATGCCGACAACTGAGGTGCTTGTAAATGTTGGTTCTGGGCAGATATGTAGAGTAGGGCTTACTCAGCAGTGCTGCATGCTGCCTGCAGTCATATCTGATCTGAGACTAATAGACCTAAAAAGGCTCTTAAAGAAGAGTGTGGCCCTTAAAGAAAAAGAATTGGTTTATTTCTGCTTTCTTCTGTTACCGTATGATCGTGAGAAAAGCCTTCCCCACTTAAGAAAAGAAAAATAATATCCTCCAAAGGAGTTTTATGACGACAAAAGGGCATTATTCAGTTTGCCGCCTCTGTTCACTTGTGTATGGTAGTGAACTGGTCGTGATAGTTGACTGCCTTCAGTGTGATACCTAAATTTCGGAAGTANGTGTATGGTAGTAAACTGGTTGTGATAGCTGACTGCCTTCAGTGTGATACCTAAATTTCGGAAGTATTTGAACAGATGCAAGAGAGAGTCTGCAGCAGTCTCTTTTCAGAAGATGATGCGCAGCAGGAAAGATTATGTTCCCATTAATTTTGATAAGGTTCAGGTGTTGTTTGGATCAGGCTGATGTTTGCTGAGTGCAGATGTGGCCACATGCGTTTAGAACAAATGACCTCTGAAAATTCAGCTGATGAGTTTGTAGTGTTAGACAAAGTTTGAGACCTAACTGCAGGGGTTAAGTTAAGGGGGGGGGGGTGCACCTTGTACGGTGTGGATAAACCTGCACCTCGTTTGTAGCCATTTGCTATGCTCTTGGCTAATTGTAGAGTCCCATATTACAGATCACTTGGAGAGGGGTCCGTTAGGAGGGTGGTATAGAGGAGAAATGGATGGCAATATGCTTTGTGCAGATTGTGATTATCTGTGTTGGGAGACTTGCAGACAGAAACCCATCATCTTCGTTAGCTGCTATGAGTCAGGTCAGACGGTTGACTAATTTTTCAGTTGCTGATGTGTGGAAGTGAAAGGTCCTCTGGCTCAGGGCAGAACTCATCTCCTTCAGGGGTCTGCCTAGCCCCCAGCGCAGCTGCGCAACGGCAGCTTTGCATGCTCGTAATGTGAAGTACTTCTGACCTGAACTACCTGAAGAGTGATATCCTTTGGCTGGACCTTCTGTAACAGATCTATAGCTTTATTTGCTATACCTGTAATTCATTTTAGGATGGACACATAGCTTAGACCATTGAGGAGCAAAATAATTAATAGAATCATAGAATAATTTTAGGTTGGAAAGGACCTGTGGAGATCTCTGGTCCAACCCCATTTCCAAGCAGGGCCAATTTAGATCAGGTTGCTCAGGCATTGTCTGGTTGAGTCTTAAATATCTCCAAGGATGGAGTTTCACAACTTCTTGGGGCCCCTGTTCCAGTATTTGACAGCACTCACTGGGAAAAAAATTTCCCAGTATTTCATTGGAATTTTCCTTCTTCCAGCTTGCGTGCATTGCCTCGCGTCCTTTCACTTTCCACCTAATGCTGCATATACATGTTGATGTTTGTCAGAACGCCCGTATCTGACAAACAGGGGGGGGGCTTCACACTCATGGTGTAGCTATGGCCATTAATTTTTTTGTGTGAGACCAAACCCCGATGGCTTCAGAGACAGCTAAACGTGCTACTTCTGTTTGCAAGGGTTGGAGTCTTAATGGCAACAGTGGCTTGAATGTGTCCAACTAGGAAGGGTCTTCCCTGGTAGTGCGGGTTATTTTGTGATGAGGACCTTGGGGACCTCCCTATAGAGTGGGCATTAGCCAGTATGCTGAGTCCTTTCAAGGGCAGACAAGGCAAACTGTCTTCCCCCTGGACTCTTTGTGGTCCTTCGATTTGCTGCGAGAAGTGACTACGAGTGTAATTGTAAGCCCGGGAGATTTTGCTGTGGTTGGGGTGAGTTGGGAGCGGGTTTGGGGAGCCCTCTTGACGCTGCTGCTGCTGTTTCAGTGCAAAAATTTGCCGTAATGGAGCATATCGCTTCCTGTCCTGTTTGCTGTGGTTTTGCGTGTTGGGCTCTGCACCAGGTTTTCCAGCGCCTGTGATTACTTTTCTTTCCGTTTTTCCCTGTCATTGGGCAGTGGGGACTCCGCAGGCAGAGGACAGCTGACTTCTCTTGGACTGCCTCTCTTCAGCTGTGTGGGTCTCTCCTCTCTGGGAGGGGAGGA
The DNA here is from genome assembly GCA_003993805.1 of Himantopus leucocephalus. NCBI lineage: Eukaryota > Metazoa > Chordata > Aves > Charadriiformes > Recurvirostridae > Himantopus > Himantopus leucocephalus. The sequence goes on from RSEF01000019.1 coordinate 6,512,267, forward strand.
GAGTTCCTCTCCCTCTCTTTGTAAAACGCCCTCCCCAGGATGCTCCAGTAGGAGCTGGTGGGAGGGAGGGAGTTCTGACTGCACCGAAAATGTCATGAAAAAAAAAAGGCAACTGACAGAAGAGAGAACTTGTCCTCAGATTCCTGCTTTTTGCAGCAGCGTAAACTAAGTCTCTACAAGTGCTGCGGGAGCTGGCAGGAGGCAGAAATGAAGTTCAGAGGCGCGGTAAGATTTGTTCAACTGTTTTGGCGTTTTTTCAGCTTTCACATGTGTATTTAGTCTGAGAAGAAGGGAGATAAATTTTCAAGGTTTCAGCAGGAAAGTGAAACGCTTCCGCCCGCTTTGTGGAAGACCCTTTCATTGGAAAGTTATGTGAAAGGGGTTGAAGCAGGATAAAAAACCGAGGAGATACGTGTTTTGAGGAGGAAGCCAAGGTGGGAGTTGCGACAGTGGGAAGAGAGGGGGAAAGCCGTGTGCTGCCTTAGGGGAGAAGAAAGGGTGGAGCTTTTGCTTGGATGGAAGGGGCTTGGGGATGTGAGTGTACATACTGGTGCTGGGCTCTGCTTGTGTCCTTCCCAGGGACATGGGCTTCTTTCTCTGTGACTGCCACCCTAGGGAACGGCAGGAAATACCTGCTTAAGGACTCATTGCTACTCAGTTCCTCCAATGTGTATTTACTTTAGCAAAACTTTGTCCATGTTTTAACGGCAGCCAGAAAGCCTGGGTCTGCCTACTGCATTGCAACCACCGGGAGCTTAGAAAAAGGAGTATGTGGCAATAGATTGAGAAGACAAGGATTGTTACCTGGAAAAAGAGATGAGTAAGAGAGGAGGAAAAAAATAGACGATAGTGGCACAGAGAAGGCAGAGCGGGAGCTCCCTTTTTCTGTGTTTTAACATAGGAAGAGGGACATTCAGTTAAGTTAAAAGCTGCCAAAGAGATGCAAAGATTGTTTTCATACAGTGCATAACTGGGCTACGGAATTCACTGACGCTGGAAGATGCTGAGGTCAAGAATGAGGGAATGTTATAAAAATGAGTGTACGTGGGTTTTTGTCTGGATAAGAATGTTCAAGGCTTTAATTGGTAAACTTACCAAATTTAGGAAGAGAAGTTTTGAAAACGTCATGTCTGTAGATTTAAGCATGCTGACTGTTAAAGAAGAGTTAGCGTGGGACGGGAGTATCCCATACCTGCTCAATCTAGAGATCCTTGCATGTTTTCCCAAATAGCCTAGTGTTGACCACTGTGTGAGAAAGGGCCTTAGTGATGAAGGGGAGCACAGAGCTTCTGGAGGACCTGCCTGGTTCCTCCCTGTGGCAGTGTGTTTGAAGGTGGAGATGAGAGTGCTCAAGAGGCTTCTGCTTGGATTTCTATTGGCGTGGAGGACAGCAGGAGCCAGCAAACCTCTGCGCAGCAGTGGGTATAGAGAAAGGGTTTTAGATGTGTTACGTGAGAGCGTGATAAGCAGTGATGTTGTCTAGGGTGGTGCTTGATAGTCTCCGAGAGAACATGTGGGTGTGGAAGTGCCCTTTGCATGCCCTGGGAATGCGCTGGAGCGCTTGTTCTGTTTGGAAAGTTTTACTATCTTTGAAAGACATAATGGTCTGAAATGGTTGTGTGGGGTGTGTGGAATCCAGTGGAGAAGGTTGGAACATCTGGTGGGGGGAAGGCCAGAGTGCTGCAAGAGGGTGAGACCTGTGGTATTTGCAGGGAGAGAAGAGAAAGGATGTCTGCATTTAGAGGGGAATACAGCAGCAGTTGTCAAAGAACAGCGAATAAGGGTGCAGGGTCAGCACCCCATTGCTGCACGCTGGGAGCAAGTGCATGCTGTGATTCCTATCTGTAAACCAGCGTTTGAGTGTCTACTCCCGTCTCACCTGCTCGGTCTGATCTGCAAGTCAATGGCAAAACTTACTTGGAAGGGCAGTGATCTCAGTTTTTGGTTTTTATGCCACTTGTCTGTCTTCTGAAGCTACCATGGGATGTACAGACCTGTGACCTGCTATGTCCTGCTATGTATGCTGAGATCAGCAACAGCTTGTGACATCTGGCGGGAGCAAAAATGTCAGCTCCCTAAATATAGAAATTCAGTGTATTTACTTTTCCAGCCTTGGTGATCTTTCTGGTCTGCCTAGTTCATTTTTCTTACTGCTATGTTATACTTAGCTTGTTGATTGAAATGTCAGCATCCCCTCTTAGGGCTAAACATTTTTCTTCTTCAAATCAGTTCTTACAAGTACTTTTTTCTTTTCACTACTAATTGCTTCTCTTTTTTCCTAACTTAATTCCCACACCCCCCGAAAAAAGTAAAGTCTAGAAAATATAATTACATTATAAACATTGAACAAATGATATTACCTGTTTGCCATGCAAATGTCCATGTTTTTCTTTGGTTTCTGGTCCATCATAATTTGCATTTCTAATTTACACTTGAGCTCCTTAGATATGGATTCTTACCATTTTAAATGTTGCAAGTGTCAAATGTCATTGATTAATATATTGAGAGTCATAATTAATTGCAGCAACATCCACGCCCTGCATTATTGTCTTTCAAAAGATTAAATTTTTGCTGTCGCAGTTCGAACTCCCCACGACCTACATGCATTAATAGATGCTTAAAATAATGCACACAGTGTGATACTTTGCTCACATTTCCCATTCTGCTTTGCATTTTAGGGTGGGAGATTAAATGGCTCTGTAGCTTGGAAAGTGAAGGAGGCAGAACTAACTTCTAGGCAATTTGCTAGTGGGGACATAGCAAATCTTTGTGAGAGCAGAATAAGCTTGATTACCCTACATTTCCAATTATTTTATGTTTTAATGTATTCTGTTTTGTCCCTGCTTAAAATGTGGAAGACTTCAAAATAAATGGTTTGCAGAAATTAGGCAAAGAGGTGGCAATTTTCTCTCCTTAATATCATTTTTTGAGTAGTGTATTCTATAGTTAAATCCATTCAGCATGTCTTTTAGGATGGGGAGGGAAGTATCAGAGAGGGAGACAGAGGTTCTGAGCATGGGCAAGATCTCCCTGACTCCAGACATTCCTGTGTTGGCGATGTATTGCTCTAAAAGAAGCAAGAATAAAAACTGATTCTGCTATAAATGGTCCTTGAGTGGCAGCTGCTGACATGGTAACTTTTTTTGCAAGTTGAAGTTGTTCCCTTTAACTCTACTAGTCAGTGTCATCAGAGTTGTTGCCTGGTTTTGATCCTGTTTGATCTGACAGTTCTGATTTTTCTCAAGTTGTCTGCTCAGAACAGCTTACCATCTTGTGGGAAATACTGCACTCTTCATTTGGCTTACATAATTAAAAGTAAAACAAAACCATTTCATGTTGTTATTGCATTTTTTTCATTAAGCAAGTCCAATAAGTGAGATTTGGGTTGCATATATTATTGTCTGAGGTCAGATGGCTTCAGAAAGTGCAGATAAATCCATGTGGTTGGTTGCAGAGGATTTTGACGTGAGATACAGAGCTGCCTCTCAGGGAACCCTCTTTCCAACCCAGCTGTTGACTAACAGAGTTTTCTGTGTCCAAAATGTGCAGCTAACTTTCACTGTGGTGAAAGGGAGGAGGATCCTGAGTGGCTGCACTTTAATCTGTCAGGGATTTGCTGGCAGGCGGCAAGTGCTTGACTTAAAATCCCTTGGTCCAGGTCCACCTCAGTTGTTTTCATGATTGCTTTCTCCATGTGAAAGGAAAGAAGAGCTATCCCATTCTGCACCTCAGGAACTGAGGCCCTGGATAAAATAGTTGATTTTTGTCTGCTCTACTGTCTAGCCCATGCCGTGTCCAAGCCCTTTCCCAGGCTGTGGAGTGGAGTAGAAATCAGAGGATTCTTTTTTTTTTTTTTCCTTCCTGCAGCTTTGGTATGGCAGTGAAGAATGTCATACTATCCAGGAGACAAATGTGTTTTAACTGCCACCTCCCCACAAGAAGTTCGTTCTTGGTTCAGACTTCTTATTGTCTACCAGAATCTAATCTGAATTTCCCTTCCCTCTCACATTTGGTTCTTGCCTGTTCTTCCGTTCCCGGCTTTGTAACTATTCCTGGAACCTGCAGATCAATCATCTCTCACTTGATACCAAGATAAAGATGCATCCCTCTTTCCATACGGCACCCGCTTCCTGCGGTCGTTTTAGTGCAAGTCTACTGAATGGATACTAGCCAATTTGGAAAAATGCATTGTCAGAGGAAAACATTAAAACTTCTTTTTTATGTTGAAGCAGAAATCTTACTCATGTCATGTGACTCTTCTTTCTAAATCGGATGGTTATAAAGTTTCCCTGCTCCAGGTAAGACCATTCACTTTGAGAGCTCCGGCTGTGTTCACATACATCGTTCACGGATGCTCCAGGGAGAAGTGAATTGCCAGAGCTGCCAAGTGCTGCCTGTTCTCGCAGCGGTCAGCAGCTCTTGTGTGCCTGGGATTGCTGTGCCAACACTGACCACTCAGGTACCCCTCTGGGAAACCAAGGCTGGGAAATTTTGGTGTAAGAAAGACTCCTTCCTACGCACATGTTGGGCTACTGGGGATTGCATGGTCATAGACCAGCTGGTGGACAAAGCTGTGGCAGGAGTTTCTTGCTCGGTTCACATCAGCCCTGAACTCCTGTGCTCATGGCAGAGTTGCCCTCCATCTTCCATCACAAAAGAAAATGACTCAAGTACTTTGGATTTTGTTGTGCAGAGCAAAAGGTCTTGGTTTTAATTTTTGAGGTGTATTAGATCTCCAAGTCCTAAGCAGAGGAAAGTCTTTATCATACTTCGGCGCATTTAGCATCGTTTAAAAAAAATATTTGTTTACACCTTCACAATAACATGTCAGAGACTTACTAGTTCAGTTTAGGAAACTGTTGGTATAGTCTTGAGTGCTTTCGTACTCCCAGGAGCTGTTGTGAAAGGTATTTTCGGGTCTTGTTGACTCTGTTGTATGAATACAAAGAAAGGCTGGAACCTCAGCCAATGTAAACCTGGCTCTGTAGGCTGCATTCAGCAGCACCAGTTTACACCAGCTGAAAGGCTTTCCCAAAATTTAATCACAAGGAAGAAAAAGGCATGTGGAAGTGGTACCGCTGTGGTAATTGCACTGGCTTGGTCCCCACCATTCAGGAGCGACGGCTTTTCCTTTCCTGGCAGTGGGCCACTGTTGTGCTGACGGCTCTGGAGAAGAGATTAAAAGCAAAGAGTGGGTTAAAATAGTGTGGGAATGACTCCCTTGGAACTGCACCTCGGGGTGGGTTTGAGAAACGCAGTGGCAAAAGTCAGCCTGTACTCTCTCAAGCAGGAGTGACCATTCGGACAGTGATTTTAGTACGGCATGAGAGGCCCGCTGGAGAGGAGGCACAGGCACTCCTAAGCCCACAGGCACCAAGATCAGATGGAGATCACTCAGATTTTTGTAATTCCCTGTTTGCAGCCTGTGCTGGGTGTGGCATTAGCATGGTATATCCTACAAAGTTTGGGATCCTTAGCCTGGTCCTCCCTCTGATTCCTATAGGCAGGGTGAGGTTGCGCATGGGTGAGCTAACCTACCTACCTGTTACTGTCAGAAGGACACCTCCTTGCCCTGCGTCTGACACTCACCTTGATCCAAGGGTAAGGTGATTTAGTTCACTACGTTGACAGAAAAACACCAGCATCTTTTTTCCTGCCCATTGTTTAACTGGCTTAGTGATTTGCATTGGTTCCGTTTAGAGACAGGTAATTGCTTGCATTAAGAGGTGCCAGGGAGGCACAGTCCAAAGGAGGGGGTGTGTTCTGGTGTGGTGATGGGGAGCCCTTAGGCTGCACCCAGCTTGCCTCTTCAGTCGTAGTTGCACAAGCACCTAAAAATGGCAGGAACTGGCCCTGCTGCTGAAATATCTGCCCCTGCCTGTCTCCGCTGCCGTTGAGCCACCAGATCTGTCGGCCATTGCAAGTGATGATGTGTGGAACCAGTGTGGGAAAATGTCCTGGATTAAAATAATTAAAAAAAAAATAAATCTGAGTTAGTTTTAGTCCACGTCAGATTTCCAGTCTAGCTTATTGCACAAGTACTGGAGCCAGTGCAAGCCAAAGGGCGCAGCTGCACAGAGGGCAGGTGGGATGGCCCTGTCGCCTGTGTTCTCGCTGTGGGAACAGCTCGTCTACCACTGTACTCTCTTAGCAGCTTCAAGGAAAACTGATTTTTGCAAGGAAGGGTCTAATCAGACCCTCACAGCCTGTATTTTCCTAATTATCTGGAATACGTACTGCCTGCCGTAGGGCTTTCGGAGGTGTCCAAGCTGAGCTCTAGCGTAGCACCAAGCAGAGGCTGCTGTAAATGAACTGTACGTCAGCCGGAGGCGTTTTGGCAGAGATAAACCTATCCACTGCAGAGACGCCAAGGGAGCCAGTCCTGTCCATAGGCAAGCTGCTTTAATGGTTAATTAGCTTCACTGGAGCATATTTAACCCCCCCAGACTGGGTTTTCTAGCATTAATTTACAGCCACCAGATTTGATGTCTGCCTGCTAACATAAAATAACTAACATCTTAGCTATTTTAATTTATTCAATGCCTTAATGTCACAGTCATCATTCAGTAGGAACATACGGTCATCATTGTGATTATTTTTTTCTAAATAGCATCGTCTTTCCCCACTTTCTTCCTTCTGCATTACTGGTCTGTTTCCATTTTGCAAAAAGGATTTATTTTCACCTCCTTTTACATTGTATCTGTTGAAGTTATTGGCAGTCAAATAGTTAATGTTGACATTTTAAGTTGGTGGTGGACTTGGACATAAGCAATAAAGCAAATGAGCAAACGCTTGGCACAGAGAAGGGCGTATTGCTCAGCTGTGGTTTATGACTGACGTTTGTATTTGCATTGAACTTGGGCTTGGGAGGGTACAACGCTGTGATTAAAGTTTATATTCTGGAGAATCTGACTGCATCGGGTGGACTAGGTAACCTGGTCACATTTAATTATTGCTGAAAAGTTGCATTTAGGTGTTTTTGGTTTTTTTTTTAAAGTTGACTGAAAATTTCAGGTAGTTATTTTGTTCTCACGGAGAGAGGTTGCAGTTGAATGAGAAGAAAAAAGCGTGGAGGAAACCGAAAGCTCCTTAGCCTTAAATGCCTGTCCCAGAGGAGGTGGCTGAAGTGCAGTTTTCTGTGTTGTAAGTCGGATAGATTGCTTCTTCCTTAGGCTGGATGTGTACAGCTGGGATCAGTTTGTCCTGAGCTGGAGGGAGTGGCTGATGAAAGAGCTGTTGAAATTGCTAAGTGAGGTTTTCTGTGAAAGTCTTTAGGATTATATAAACTTGGATTAACTGTGCCAGGGTGGAAGTTTCTCCTCAGTCATTTTTGAGGCAGCTGTGTTATGAATACAGTTTTAAAAACTTACCCACTTGAAAACTAATTATTTTCTTTTGGTTTTGTCTTTGTTCCCATTACCTTGTCCGAAACCTGCTCCAGGATTGTGCTGCTCTGGTAGAAGGATTCTAATTTCTAGGCAGAGTTTATTTGTATGTGATTTATCTTTGTTTCCTTTGCCAGTGTTGTCCTTTGTCTCACCACCACCTTCCTTCTCCAGGGCTTACTCCTGTCCTCTTCACCTTGGCAAAGAAGGTAGAAGCCGCCAACAAAGCATTTTGCCGAGGGTGTGGAGGAGTTGGCTTGGAAAGTTTCGGGCATTTTAGAAAGATTACTTATGAAAGTATCTGCAGAATTCCTCCCAGACTATATCTTTCAAAGCTTAGAAATCAGGCCTTCCGGGCCATGAGACTCATTTGAAAAAAAAATAAAAAGGGAACTTAAAATGACATTGTTTTGTGGTGTTTGAGCCACTAGAGTGGATCTGGATTTGAGATTTCCTAGTAGCAAGTTGTAGGAACTAATTTTTCTTTCTGAAAGCTGTTAGTTTTATGAAATGACTTGTGCCCAGGCACTGGGCTTTTGGGAAGGAAGCCAATTACAACTTGCAGAAATAGGCAAAACTACATTTGTAAATGATTAGTAAGTCTAAACAACTGCAGACAGAGGGAATTTGCACCTGTTTGGGCCCAAATTTATACTTCAGTGGGTCTTGCCTTTATTACTACTTAACAAAACTTAAGCTAAATTTTCTTCTGACCAAGGTTGTTTTTATTTTTCTTTTCCCTGCACGCCATCAGTCCCCGTGCTCTGACCACTATTATATCTTGAGAAGGAGCAGAAAGGAACTACCTGACAACGTGAGTCAGCAAAAATCATCTACGTCATTGTGCAGGGTTTTGGGGCTGGATGACAGTGTTGCAGCAGGGTTCTGGCATTCCCGGTTTGTAACACCGCTACAGGAGAGGGTGATTGGGTTTTGCTATTAGTGCGTGAGCCTGTTTAGGAACAAGCTCCAGTGGCGTTTGTGCCAGTGATGGCAACATCCCAGAATATAACAAGAGATTCTCTGAAATGCATTAGTGCTTTAGGGAAATTATTTAGGAGAAGAGTGCTTGCTGTGAGGAGTTTGCAAAGTAATTTAAGAATACTATAAGGAAATGCAGACGGATGTGAGACAATTTGTTTAATATGTTCTATCTCCCATCTCTGATTTCTGTAGTGTCTCTCGTCTTCTATGCCTTGCACGTCATCTGCCCATTGGGTGGAAATTTTCCCTGCGAGTAGTGACTGAGTCACTTGGTGCACATTTCCTCTCCCGATTTTAGTATGTGAGGTAGAAGTAAGAAGTCAGCAGACCTGTGTTTTCCAAAGATGGTTGTGTCTCAACTACATCACATTGAAAATGTAACCTTTAAAAGAGGGTCAGAGAATAGAAGTTGCCCGATGCATGGGACAGATGTTAGTGTCGCAGTCTAAATTTCTGACGATGGCATGGGATGCGGCAATGCCCACTTCTCATTAGTTCTGAAGTTTCCCAGAATTTTCCCATTGGGTGTCTTGCTAAAGCTTTTAAATTGGTCAGCAATGTGAAGCTGTTTGCTCATGAGATGAATCATCATTAGTCATAAAAGATTCCTTACCTCGAAACGACTTCCCGTTATGCAATGAGAAAGAAAAGTAGAGAGGAGTACACATTTCAGTCTCACTCCTGCTAAAGGATGCCTGGGAAAGGAAATCCAAGTTTTATTCTTCTTATGAAATGCTTGTTTGATTGATTCCTCTAAAGTGATTGGAAATTTAGCAGTAACTTTTCCCTCATACTGGCTTGTCTTCCATCAAAGCAATTAGTATAAACCAACTGATAAAGTGTTAGTATACATTGACTAGCGTTTCCAACAGTAGTGGGGTTACGTTAATATCCTCTCCTCTTTATAGGTTGTCCATGGGTAATTGTGGTTAATCGTTCTTGTGGACGCAGTTGAGCTGCAAACAAAGCCACAGATACCCCAACCTTCCTCTGCTTTTTGTTGCAGGGAGCGGGGACTAACGGTATTCGGCTGACCATGGAGAGCGCTCTGACGGCCCGCGACCGTGTCGGGGTGCAGGATTTTGTCCTGCTTGAGAACTTCACCAGCGAAGCAGCGTTTATTGAAAATCTGCGTAAGCGCTTCAAGGAGAATCTGATCTATGTGAGTAGCAGAGTGACAGACGTCAAAGTGTTTTTTGGTGACCAAACATACCATAGCTTTGCCCTGCAGTTGGAGTGATTTTGAGATGGTGGTATCAGCTTTAATAGACCGTGGTTGCTTGTGTCAGAACTAGTCTGGGATGCTGTCATGTTAACAGATGTAGGGACTCATTGCAGCGCTGCAGTTGAGGTCTGCTGGCGTTTACAGGTCTTGCCAGCACTGAAAATCCAACTCACGCCACATTCTTCCATTTCAAGAATTCACTCTGTGATGGGCTTTCAGCAACCCCAGGCTTGAACTTGATCCTAAATGGTATATTAGAAACAATCCATTCTTGCTTGTTAGAAGCACTAAATCCATTTGCAAGGATAACATGTGTAGGGTTACTCCCGCAATGTCATTCTCACTGCGCTAAGAGATCACTCTTCAGCATCCTTGGCTTGTTTGGAAGCCCTCGGCAGCATCCCCAGTGCCACCAGGGCAGGCAGCCCTTGTCAACAACATACTGCCTTTGGAGCAGCCTGGGGTCTCGGAGAATCCGCTGCCAGACCTTCTGTAACCTCTCTGCTTTGTGTTCTCTTTTCCAGACATACATTGGCTCAGTTCTGGTGTCTGTTAATCCGTACAAGGAACTGGAAATCTACAGTAAACAGAACATGGAGCGATACCGTGGTGTCAGCTTCTATGAAGTTTCTCCTCACCTGTGAGTGGCCTGTGGGTAAACCGTGCAGTTTGTGCCGTTCCCGCACAGGCGTGTGCAATAATGACATGTGAAAACAAGCAAATAGGACTTTTCCTTGTCCCACATGCAGCACTAAAAGTCATAGGGATATAAAGAATCCTTCGGAGGGTGTGGTGTACAGCTCTTTCTATTCCTGTTCCTCTCTCCAAAGAGGATGAGTTGCCTTTGCAGGAGTGGTATTTGGAAAGGGAGTTGGTTCCTTCCTGGCTGGAGGAACAGAGCTGCTTACCCAGCCCTGGCAGGACAGGAGTTCATTGTTCCAGGGTTACTTGGGGTCTGTGTGTCCGGGCTGTGAGTTTCCCCTGCTCCTACATCGCTCGTTCAGCGTAGGGCTGACTAGGGGAAAGAGTGCGTCTGGATGTGCGGTGGTTTCTTTCCTACCTCTGCTGTTACTGCCTGACCAATATTTATCTGGTATTTCCCTTGTTGCTAAGATACCGTCAGCCTGTTGGAACACGGAATGTATTTATTTACATGGTCTGGCCTGGTGAGCATTCCCAATTTCCCATTAAAAAAAAAAAAAAGTTTGAGGTTTAAAGTTATTTTTGAAAGCATTTGCATTTTTTTGTCAGACTGAAAGAGAAAGATGACTAAGAGCTGAGGACATTTGGCTCCAAAATGTTTTCTTTCAGGACCAAGGGCCAAATTCTGAGCGCCTCTTGGAGGTTTTTTTTATGGTGGGTTTTTTTTTTAATGTATTTATTTATTTATTTCATTATTATTTTTTAAAGAGGTCTTGGAAGAGTAAATGATATTATTTTTGAGCAAACTATTTGGATTGTTTCTTATTACTGGCACATAGCCCAGGAGAGTAAGCAAAACAGAATGCGCTGCAAGCACAGAGAGGGAGAGAAACACCATTACTTGGGAAAGTCTGAACACTTGAAGTTGTATTTGTTATGATAAAAATGTGATTTTTTTTTTTTTTATAGTGTTTCAGGGTTTTTGCATGGACCTATATGGGGGACGATTAAACCTGAAAAAAACCCNCTGAACACTTGAAGTTGTATTTGTTATGATAAAAATGTGATTTTTTTTTTTTTTATACTGTTTCAGGGTTTTTGCATGGACCTATATGGGGGACAATTAAACCTGAAAAAAAACTGCATTCAAACCTGCTAAGTTCTGCCCTTGATCTAGATGTGTCAATACTTCGTGCCTAGGTGCAGGTGCCCCAACTAAAGAGATCTGCCCCAAGGAAGTAGCTGGCAGTGGCTTAAATCAGCATGAGGCAGTTCCTGCTGAAGCAGGGAGGGTGCAGGGGCAGCAGCTCTTAACTCCGCGGTCCGCTCTCACTTGCAAAGTGTTGTTGCTCCATAGGTTGCCTTCAGTCCTGCCTTCCAGGTGGAGACCTGGCCTAGATGCAGCCACTTTTGCCTGTGATCGGGGCACTCTCAAGGGCTTCTTTGTCCTTTGGTGACAATTCGGTGACTCTCTGGAAAAGCGTTGGGACTGTGGCTGCCTTTTTGTTTGTGTGCAGTAGGTACTGAGCTCGATAACAATGCTCACGTATAACATGGAGCACTAAGCAGCTCTGCTTTAATTCCTGTATGTGCTACACAAAGTGACTTAAATCACAAAGTAGCTCATTATTTCTTAGGCTGTTCTCTTGTTTTAACTAGTTCCATAAGAAATTGTAAAACCTGCAGCTCATAAGTAAACCCTTGAGAACTGCGGTACTAAATACCAGTGCTGCTCCAACTGGGAAAACGGTGTTTTTTGTTACCTGTTTTTATTGATCCATTAAAAAACATTAGATCATTTGATTATTTACATTAAGTTATTTGGTTATTTATGCATTTAAAAATATTCTGAGGAGCACTGAAATGCTCTGTAGTGTAGTACTCTGTGTTTTTCCTTTTACAGTGTTTCAGGTGTCTTTTTTTTCCTCTTTCTCTTATTCTAAACTGATTCTAGAAAGTCAAAATACTTCAGGATTGCTATTCCAGTGTCGAAATAGTTTAAGGCTAGGCCCGAGCGCTGGGTTCTCTGGGAAGTGCGTCACACGTAGTCATTTAAAGGAGAAAAGCTATCCCTGTGGGCTTGAAACACAGCAAACTTCCCAGAGCGATCTGTCACATCCTGTCCTATTTTTAGCCTGCCAGGGGGTTCAGAGATGGCAACTGCAAATGGGACCATAAACATCTTTAAGTAAAGTGATTCTGTATGTGGTGTGCATGACTGCTTTCTGCAGTACTAGAAAACCAGCCAATAAAGGCACGCAGTCTAGAGGCAGGTCTTAAAATTTAAATTAAATTTACATTTATTCAACTGTGTTCAAAATACTCCAGAGACAGAATTTGGATGGGAAGAGAAGGAGTTGATGACTTTAGTGGGGAAAGTGTGCGGTGATGTTGCTAGGTAGCTCATTGGTGTTGCCTTAGCACCAAGTATTAATAGACTTGAGAAGGCCACGGCTGTTATTTTGGTGTGATTATTTGTAATTAATTTCACAGCATGAGCGTTTAGAAAAAATGGGGGGGGAAAAAAAGCAAAGCTACTAAAAGGTTATCAAGTGTATGAAGACAGGATATCTGCTTGATCACTGCATGTAAGACAACTGAAAATACTGTTATGGAGGTCGTCTTATATGAGTGCAGGGCTAATGCTCCTCTTTTCTTTTATCCCCTTCCATTGCACCTATCTGGTCCTTTTCCTCTCGCTCTGTAAGCAGTTACCACCATTCTCAGGCTCATCCTCCTGCTCTCTGGTGTTGTAAAAGCGTGTGTGTGATTCTTGGTATAAGATCCTGTCTGGTCTATCACAGGGAGGAAAAGAGAAGAGAAAAAAAAGGCAGCGAAGGAGGAAGCAGGGCTCCAGGGCCAGCAGCAGCACACGCTGGCTGTACACAGGCAGGAGGAACCGTCGGGTATTTTGGGTAGTGTTTGGTCTCGGTTGGATGATAGCTTACATAGCCTGCAGGATGCTTATTAGTCTGTGCTGGCTTATCCAATTCTTCCTGCCATCCAAGAGAAGCTGTGAGAGGTTGGGCTGTTCTGGAGCCACCCAGATAGCAAAGTGCAGTTGTGACCTTCTGAGTGTATCATCACTTAAGAGATAAGCTAGAATAAACATCGATGGAAAACAAGATGTTTCCTGAATGTAAAGCTTTTTTGTCCTGGGGACCAGTGTTGAAAGGTCATGTATATTTAGAAAACTAAGTTTGCACCATTTAGTCGTCTTCTACAGAAACTCTTCTGGTCAGAGAGACTCAAAAGAATAGTTTTTAAAGGAATTTGATAGTTTTGTGCTGCCACACTGCAGAAACTTGGCTCAGTGGTTAGGACGTGTGTGTGTAGTGGCTAAGAGATGTCCGAAAGCGTCCACGGTGATCTCTTCTCTCATCACCAGTGTGCAGAAGCAATACGCTCTTACCCAGCCCAGGGACACATCTTTTTGAGGTGTCTCTGCTGGGAGTTTGCTCTGTGGGATAGTCTTAGCTGAGGAGTCTCTGCCCTTCACTTGTGGAGACAAACTAATGCCTGGTTATCATTGTCCCTTAGCTACGCTATTGCAGACAACTCCTACCGCTCCCTGCGCACGGAGAGGAAGGATCAGTGTATTCTGATCTCTGGGGAGAGCGGGGCTGGCAAAACGGAGGCCACCAAGAAGATCCTGCAGTACTACGCCGTGACCTGTCCGGCCAGTCAGCAGGTCGAAACCGTGAAGGACCGCCTGTTACAATCCAATCCCGTCCTGGAGGTAACTCTAGAGCCCGCAGCAGGGAAACTTGACATTGAGTCATACCAGCAGCACTCACATTTTCCAGCTGAGGGGGTGGGGACAGCCGGACCCCACAGGGCATGACTGAGCTGTCTGTGCAGAGCTGATAGTGTATCCTGGGAACGCTGCCGCACGGCATGCGGGCAGATTGTTTGCACTGCACACAGGGGAATCCCGGTCTGCTTCCAAGCCAAAGAAGTGGCCGTCTGCTGCTGAACTCGTTGGCCTTTTCCAGTCCACCAGGAGCAGTTCTGGAGTGGGCAGGCTGCAGGGAGAGAGAGAGGCATTTGGCGTGGGAAGAGTTCTGGTGCTCTGCATAAGTTTGCAAAGCCCAAAGCGGACATATCCGCTGTGGGCAGCGTTGCCCTCTGAGAAATGCATTTGTGGGTGCATTTTCTAGTGCTGTGGTGTCCTCTAGTGTCCAGTCCTGAGCTGTCTTTGTAGTCCCCCTTTGCTCCGTACTCAAATGTGTGCTGCGTGTGCGGGAACGGTGTGCCCATGAGAGGGGACAGCCTGGCAGGCCAGTGCCTGCTGTGAGCGGAGCTGCGGGTGACTGTAAGCAAATAGCCGTGATGAAAGAGGAAGCTTTGAAAGACTGTCAGACATGACATATGTTGTCAGCAGTGAACTGGCAGTAAAATAAGCTTACTGGGGGGATGGAATTGTTTTCAGAGGCATGCTCCATCTGCAATGCTTCCACTGGGTATAAAGATCATCATTAGAATTCGGGTAGCAATCTGTTTCCTTCTTGGTTTCCCTTGCAAAAAAGGACAAACCTTGGCTTAAACGGCTGTAAATAAACAACTGGCAGCTCTACCAAACTATTTATAAATAATCTTATTTGATACTTATTTATTTTTTGCTAATCGCTTTCATTTCAGGCCTTTGGAAATGCAAAAACCCTTCGGAATGACAACTCCAGCCGATTTGGGAAATATATGGATGTGCAGTTTGATTACAGGGTAACTCAAAATCTGGTTTGTGCTTCAGAACTGGTCCTGGTCACAGCAGGTCTCTGTTGGCTCTGCTTTCTTGTACTGATGTGTGCGTGGAGCGATTACTTTGCATTCCCTTGACGACAGCGCAAGTAGAGTCTATGGCAGCAAAGTTTGGTTCCAGAGGATTCCAGGGATGCTTCCCTGTCTTTCTTCCCTCATTTCTCTATATAAGAAGTCAGTGAGATTAAATTCTCTTATTTCTAGGGTATATGTGCACCATGCAAATGGATACTCCCACATAAGCAGCTGTGATCTGAAGATAATCTCTGTCCTGTGTAACTTTGCATAGTGTTTGATTCGATTCTGATCCAAATTGCCCCACACTATGAAGAACATAGTGCAAGAACTGAGTAGCTCGGCATACTGCAGTCTTTTAAACCTCTCAATATATAATCCCTCCACACTCACAGTTTTGTTGCTTTTCCTTTGTGTTGAATTCCTTCTGAGAAGGAATTTTACACATCAGGATCCCTTTCAGTATGTGCTGTAGCCATGATCTGTGTAATGGCTTGTTATTGTCACTTGATAGCTCATTTTGCATACACTTCAAAACTCAAATTTGCACTCTGTTTTACCAGAAATAGAGACTGTGATACAAAAAGATAATTTTCTGTCTTTCTGTAGGCTATCATTTTGTATCCTATTTGTCTTTGAATAGACCACCAAGAAGCAGAAATATTTTCCTCTACGCTGATGAACTATTCCAATGTATCTGGTTTGATTTAGGGGGCTCCTGTCGGGGGCCACATCTTGAACTACCTCCTGGAGAAATCCCGAGTTGTGCACCAGAACCACGGAGAGAGGAACTTCCACATTTTCTACCAGCTGCTAGAAGGAGGGGAAGAGGACTTACTGCGAAGGCTGGGCCTTGAAAAGAGCCCACAACAGTATCACTATTTAGTAAAGGTGTGCATTAAGTAGTTATTCTTACAATATTTTTATATTATAGGACTGATATTTTCTCAGTTGATTTTGTAGTTTCCTTCCCTCGCTTCAAAAATAACACTGCGATGACTGCTGTAAAAATAAACACACGGCAGAAGTGCATTGAGCATGAGTAATATATCTTTGACAATTATTTACTTATTTACATCAAACTGTGTCTTTTTAGGGCCACTGTGCAAGGGTCAGCTCCATAAATGATAAAAATGATTGGAAGATTGTGCGAAGAGCCCTGTCCATTATAAGCTTCAATGACAATGAGGTGGAGGTAAGACACGTTTGACAGCACAACTGATTTTCCTACTCTTAAGGAATTTTTCTGCTTTGATTTGTTATTTCTGACCAAAGGCAGCCTTCAGAATGGATGTATTCTCTGCAAAAATGCTGGAAAAAATACAAAATGTTCTTGTAAAATGTTAATTAACAAAAAGATCTCACTGCCTTTTCTTACTGTGCGTTCATTTCATCATCCTGGTTTCTGACTGTTTCTTCCATCCTAGGATTTGCTGAGCATTGTGGCTAGCGTTCTGCATCTGGGGAACGTGCAGTTTGCTGCTGATGAGCAAGGAAATGCTCAGGTCACTACAGAGAACCAGATTAAATACCTGGCTAGGGTGAGTATCACCAGTTAGAGATATATTACATTAAAGGTGAATTAGAGAGGTTTCCTTATTTTGAACTTGGTACCATCGTATCCTTTTAGAATATGATTTGTAAGTTTTCATAAATTTACTTTTATTTAACCTAAATAAAATGCAAACGTTAACATCAAAACCCTTTAATTGACAACATCTCTATTTACCACTTGATCCACCACTGACTTGAGGTTTTTGCCTTCAGGCAGTGCAGTGGGATAGGAATAGACCTACGCCGGAGAAGAGTTTTAAAGAAAGAAGACCCCTTGTGCCCTTGCCCAGTCAGTTCTGTGTGCCAGAACAACCAAGCCAATTTCTTTGTTAGGTCATATCACTGCCAGAAAGGAGGTGGGGTGCGGGAGGAAAGGGCAGGATTGACGTTGCAAGAAATCTTGTAGTGTGAATGGGAAATGAAGGGTTGTTCCACTGGACTGTGCTTTTGAGGACAGTGGAAAAGCCTTTCTGGTCTCTTAAAAGTAGTATTGATAAATCGAACATACTGCTTCATAAATTAATTTAATATTCTACTGCTTTGCAGCTTCTAGCAGTTGAGGGCTCTGTTCTTCGAGATGCACTGATCCACAAGAAGATCATAGCAAAAGGGGAAGAGGTGAGAACATGAACTGGGGGCTCTGGGAGGCACATGGAATTAAATCAAGCTAGCGCTATGCCGTCAGCTCTCTTACCAGAGCTAAACAGTTCACTTCTCACTTGTCAAAGGAGGGTGTCAATGCAGGAGTCCCACAGGTTCACGGTGACTTGCAGCCTGTATGGCTGGGAGATGGTGATGCGGGCTGAGCCCAGACAGGTTGCTGTTGAGTGGCTGTTTATCAACAATGAACTAGGGCAACTGAATCCCTCAGTGGAATGGCTGTTGAGTGGCTTTTTTCTCCTTCTGCATGCAGCTGATCAGTCCTCTGAACCTGGAGCAGGCAGCCTACGCGAGGGATGCGCTTGCTAAAGCAATATACGGACGTACTTTCTCCTGGCTGGTCAACAAGGTTAACAAGTCTCTTGCTTACAAGGTAAATGAACCTTTTGGTTGTTGATATCCAACCAAGCGTGAAAGGAAGTTTCCAATCTTTTAGCTGCAAAGCAGAGAAATGGTAAGCTCAATGCTGTACAGTGATTTCTAAACGAATTTGTTTTCCATTAAGAAGGGGGTAAGGAGTTAATGCTGTAACTAAATGGAAAAGATCCTGTGATGGATCATAGCTGTGAGTATGTATCAACATTTATTTTTTGCCATATTGCAGGAAGGAGAGTTTCCGGGCTGGAGAAGTACAACAGTTCTAGGATTGCTTGATATCTATGGATTTGAGGTTTTCCAGCATAACAGGTTTGTTTCAATCAGTGTCTTTGAGTTTTGAGTAAACTCTACATGACTTCATTTGTCATAGTGTTTTCTCTCCATTGTAAAATAAGACATTATTCCATCTCTGGTTCTCTTAATAAGCGAGAAAGAGATGACATTTCAACTTTAGGAAATCAGTTGAATAACTAATAATCACAGGGCTTTGAACACTTGGGGCATCCAGCTAATATTTAGCATTTACAGCTGTTAATGTTCCTGGTATTTTAAACCGACTGTTGTCTTTTTGGGGCATATTCATGCCATAGCTTGAACTCTGCCTTTGTCCAGCTCTCTGGCACAGTGGTGGCTGTTGTGGCATCTTTCCACAGTGGTGTGAATGGGAAAGAACAGCTACAAAACTCCGACTGTGTTGGAGTCTGGAACCCGACTCTGGCAGATAGCAATGAACCGAGACTCTCAAATTTGCAGTGTTATTGGGCCCTTCTTAAAAGTTTTTGTGTTCCTCTGTGTTCCACCCTTCATGTTCATTTTTCCCTCCTTCTGGAACTCTTTCATGAGATCCACTAAATATTAAACTTACTAAATTTATACATTCAGTAAGTAAACATTTCACAGTCTCTTGTATTTCTCTTGATTTACACAGTTATATGCATGCTGCTGCACACTAATTATAGCTTCTTTTACTTGTTGTACAGTTTTAGTGATTATTTTTCTGATTTTTGTTTGCAGCTTTGAGCAATTTTGTATTAATTATTGTAATGAAAAATTGCAGCAGCTCTTCATAGAGCTGACATTAAAGTCAGAACAAGAGGAATACGAGTCAGAAGGCATAGCGGTAAGAGCCAATATCATCACCTCCACTGTCTCCTTCATAGCACTTCTGTAGGACAGAGGACAGATTAGAAAAGGAGCTGCTGATAACAGTCTGCAAAGTAAATGAATTAAAGAGCTTTCCTTTTTCCTTTCTTTTCGAAACACTTTGATAACTGTGTGATAGAGCTAGAAGTGAGTAATGCCATTCCAGTCTTTTACTCTGATAGGAAAAAAAAAGCTTTTTAAAGGCAATGTTACGAAAACAAATTTGATAAGTGAAAAAGCTTTGTTTCAAATTTGACAGAAAGGTTATTTAAGTAAGGTGCTGTCTGAAATGTTCTGAAATGTTCATGTTTTTTTCCAGTCTAGAATTGTTCTCACCCAAGTGCAATTTCTTGTCTTTGTAGTGGGAACCAGTTCAGTATTTCAATAACAAAATAATTTGTGATTTGGTGGAAGAAAAATTCAAAGGCATCATTTCTATTCTGGTGAGTTGACAACACCTTTTTGAATTAAAAATTTCATAGAATCATAGAATAGTTTTGGTTGGAACGGACCTTTAAAGGCCACCTACTCCAACCCCCCTGCCATGGGCAGGGACATCTTGCACTAGATCAGGCTGCTCAGAACCCTGTGCAACCTGACCTGGAATGTTTCCAGGGACGGGACATCCACCACCTCTCTGGGCAACCTGGGCCAGTGTTTCACCACCCTCACTGTAAACAATTTCTTCCTTTTATCTAGTCTAAATCTCCCCTCTTTTAGTTTAAAGCCATTAGCCCTCGTCCTATCGCTACACTCCCTGATAAAGAGTCCCTCCCCAGCTCTCCTGTAGCCCCCTTAGGCACTGAAAGGCCACAACAAGGTCTCCCCGGAGCCTTCTCTTCTCCAGGCTGAACAACCCCAACCCTCCATCTGCTCTCAGGAAAGAAGTTCCCAGTCCAGGCAGTCTGGAAGGAGGAAAGTGTTTTCCTTTTCACCTCAACAATTCTTCATTTGTTGAACTAGGAGCTGGCCTACCTGTTAAATGGCCAAAGGGTCAAACTGGGGCAGTGTTTCAGTGGGACAGAATTAGAGCTGGTCTGTGCGCTGACGAGCACAGTAAGAAATCAATATTAGAATGTGTGTGTTTGTAGGATGAAGAGTGTCTGAGACCAGGGGATGCCACAGATACAACATTCTTGGAGAAACTGGAGGAAACTGTGAAGAACCACCCTCATTTTCTCACGTGAGTGTTCCCATAGCGGAGGGCAGTTATGCTGGTGGGATCCATGTGTGCGATAGAGCCTAGAGCCTCAATTACTCCTCGATAACATTATAACTCATTGTGTGTACCGCAGTAGCGTTCTAGGTGCGCTGGGTCCCATGTAAAAGATGATGGTGTTTTCTTTTGTAAATATATTAGTTTGTGAGTTAAGATAATATAAAATAAGTTGTCAACACTAACTGCCTGCTCTTCTCAAGACTATGATTCAGAATACAACAGGAGCAACAAGACTCTTGTTACTGACTTGCCTCTTAACCAGTCTTTTCCTGGGATCCTACTGCTAATATGCCCAAGGAATTTGCAGGCTTGTGGCTTCTTGGCTTTTCCAAGATCTGGCCCGGTACTTGAGGTGTGACAAACACTCTGGTGTGGAGTATTAGGCCGGATCATTCCCCAGCATTGATGACTCAAGTCAGGCTTAGGAGTAACTAGAACATAGAGCAGAATTTTACTGGTAAAAATAGTGTTCGGTGGTGTATGTGCCTTAGAATGGTTGGAGCAGTGTTAGTACTTTTGAAAGTGAGAGGTTTATATTGCCGTAATTCACCTTTGCACCCGTCTGCTTCCCAGACGATACTGATGCCCTCCTTTGACTTTGGCAACCTCTCCATATTGCCGCCACTCGAGTTCAATGGGTGTGAATTCCATGTTTCACCTTTCAGATTGTTTACTTCAGTTTTGGAGCTCCGAACGTCTTTTTCTTCTCACTGGCTGTGCTGCCTATGCTCGGATTAGGACCTGTACGGCATCTCATGAGTATGCCAGCCTGCTGCCAGCATCTTCGCTGCCCTCTTGCCTGCTGCCTCTACTCTAATTTCCTGTGCACACAGAACCACTCTGCAACCTCGCCAGGAAGCTGAAAGTTCATCCGTTTGAAATAAACATAAATACATTTTATGACATTTTTATGATTTGCTGGTTGATAACTCTTTATTTAATTTTGGTCTTGAAAATCAGCAAGTTGGATTTATTCCCTCGCCCACCTTCTGTGTTCCCAGAGTCCCACCCTGGCATCAGATGCCATAGTGCTTTTTGAAGTGAATCCCCCCAATAAAACAGATGTTTGTTTCTCATGAAGCTGCTTTGCTTTCTCACCAGGCACAAGCTCGCTGACCAAAAGACTCGCAAGTCACTGGGCCGGGAGGAGTTTCGGCTTTCGCACTATGCTGGAGAGGTCACCTACAGCGTTGCAGGTAAGTGTGTGCATCATCTCCGCTGTCTCTCACTCTTTTCTCCTCCTCCCATCCTCTGCCCTTTGAATTAAAACAGCCTCACTGTATAGTAAAGAAAAATCTGGGCATAGGATACATCCACACGTCATTTCAGACTCATTTCCCATCTCAAGTTCCTGCCTTGTTGTGACATTCCTGTGGAACAGCGGTGGCAGCCTGAGCGGTTTCTTTTTCTTCCAGGTTTTCTAGATAAAAACAATGACCTTCTCTTTCGGAACCTGAAGGAGGTGAGTGTGGATAGAGGATGTTTCCAATAGTCAACAGAATGAGAAGTTGGGTTTAAAATGGGGTGGCATCTGAGGGAAGAGATTCTTCTAGACTCCACCTGGAGAATGCGTGTCCATAGGGCTGCGCTATGAAAAGACAAATTGAGGTGACCAAAGTTCATTTTATGATTAAAAAGCAAAACGAAACAAAACCCCCCAAACAAATAGTTTTGTCCCATGTTTCCTTGGTAGTTCTCTGAAGAATACTCTGTACTTTA
The DNA here is from genome assembly GCA_003993805.1 of Himantopus leucocephalus. Classification (NCBI taxonomy): domain Eukaryota; kingdom Metazoa; phylum Chordata; class Aves; order Charadriiformes; family Recurvirostridae; genus Himantopus; species Himantopus leucocephalus. Next base: position 6,533,949 of record RSEF01000019.1, read on the forward strand.
TGTCTGAAAACGTCTCTCTCTGCAGACCATGTGCAACTCTGAGAATCCCATCATAAATCAGTGCTTTGACAGGACGGAGCTGACAGACAAAAAGAGACCAGAAACGGTAAGAACACCAGAGCTGGATGACAGTGGTACTATTTCCTCTTTTTAAAAGACATGTCCTGTCTAACGCAGTGATCTAAACGCAAGCCTCTTACATTTCAGGCTGGGAGACTGAGGTTTGTTCTGCAGGCAAGAGTAATAGCTTTAAGTCATCGCTTTATACATAGTTTTCTTTCTTTTCTGCTAGGCAGCAACTCAGTTTAAAAACAGCCTCTCCAAACTCATGGAAATTCTGATGTCCAAAGAACCCTCCTACATTCGTTGCATGAAACCGAACGATGCTAAACAGGCCGGTATGACCCTGGTGACTCTTCCTCTTTATTTTTTTTTTTTTTCTATGACAGCTATATATAGACCACTAGATCGCAGTCAGTGAGGCAGAGAAGGGAGCTCAAATCAAGAATTCCTGCAAGATTTTTTCATTTTGGGTCTGTGCCAGAGCTGCTTGTAGGGCGGCGGTGGCGGTACCAGCAGCCAGGAATCCGAATGGGAGCACTGGTCTTGGGTGGAGTAGGGTCATGTTTAAAGTGAAGAATTATTAACCTATGTAACTTCCTTTTAATGACCTTTATTCTCCCTCATTTATTCGTCCTATATGCATACACCATCCTAAAGGAGAACTTCTTTTTGGAACTAAATATGAATGTATATTAAAGGCGGGGTGGGGCGGGGAGAGGGAAGACAGGAGACACAAAGTAAGCTGTGTGGGACTTGCACCGTGAGGATGGGTTAGAGGTTAAAGGTAACTGTGTGAGATGCAACCAAGAACTGCGCATTCCTGTTCTCCAGATGAAGGGACAGCTACACATTGATCATATTTCTCTGTTTTCATGCTCTCTCAAGATCGATTTGATGAAGTTCTAATCCGACATCAAGTGAAATACCTAGGGTTGATGGAGAACCTCAGAGTGCGCAGAGCTGGGTTCGCGTATCGAAGAAAATACGAAGTTTTCCTGCAGAGGTAGGATGACCTTGGACTGCTCCCTCCCTCTGGTCTTGATCCCACAGGTGTTTGAGGCTGGGGAGCTGTTCTGAACAGCAAAGGGGCAGCCCTTACACCTGACAGACTTCGTTTCTGGAGGGAGCGAGAAGCACGGCCTCTCCGCCTTTCCGTTGCCCTGCATGGACTGGACTTCTCTCCCTCAGATTTCTTCTGCTGTCAATTTGCAGGTACAAATCGCTTTGTCCAGAAACATGGCCTACGTGGGACGGACGACCCCACGATGGGGTGGCTGTGCTGGTGAAGCATCTTGGCTACAAACAGGAAGAATACAAAATGGGACGGTTAGTTCTTCTGTTTTCTTAATCTGAGATTATGAATCACTGGACATCCATGTCGCTGCTTTTAAATAAGGCTTCTCTAGCTAATGGGTGAGGAAAAGATTAGAGATCCCAAAGGGGATGCTAAGGGCAGGAAGCAAACTTTTTCGGCGTGTTAAACACAATTCTGCATTTCTATTTCTAGAACAAAGATTTTTATCCGCTTTCCCAAGACCTTGTTTGCAACGGAAGATGCTCTGGAAGTGAGGAAGCAGAGTCTGGGTGAGTCACACACACTGCAGCAGCTTCACAGTTAGCTGTCTGGTCTTTGATTATTTTTTTTTTCTGTTTGTTCAGGGAGGGATTTAGTTGACCCTTTTTCTACCAAAATCTGCTTGGTCACAATTTCAAATTTCTGTTTTTCTTGCAATTTCAGCAACAAAAATGCAGGCCACGTGGAGAGGTTTCTACCGTCGAAAGAAATTCCTGCACATGAAACATTCAGGTATGAGAGAGAAAGAGAGGAGACCGCAGTGCTGGGTAGTTGTGTGGTTTGAAGCGGCTGTTGTTATCAGAGATGACTTGAGCTTGATGTGGAAGAAGAAACATTCCCAAAGCCTTGCGGGAAGTAGAATGGAAGATGTTGGTGGGGTACCCAGTCCTTCTGCCTTTAGTCTGTGAGACTGAGCAAGAGAAGCAGACTTAACTCATGTTCACACAGCAGTTCCCATCTGCCGGTGCTTTTTATTGAAGTTTATCCATTGTATCATATTATTAAAAACTTAAATTCTTTCCCATATGCCTCGTTGAAGGCTGTTTATTTCCAGAGCGGGTTTTCTTGAGCCCTCTTTGTTGCCAGTTTTGTATGAAGTCAATATTGGTATGAAGGAGCTCACTCACTCAGTGCAAAATCTTTGTATTATTTTTAGCCATAGCTATCCAGTCCTGGTGGCGGGGAACCTTGGGACGCCGAAAAGCTGCCAAGAAGAAGTGGGCAGTAGAGACTATCAGAAGGTGTGTAAAGAATAACCCAAGCCATCAAACGGGTACTTATTTCTGAACAATGGGAAGATAAGAATAAACTTTCTCGTCACTACAGTATAAGGTTTTTTTAATAAATTGCAACTATTAAGTAAATCCCGGAAAATGGTTTAGTTGGAAGAGACCTCTAAATATCGCTAATTTGGATCCCTTTTCTAATAAAATTTTCTTCTTCCTCAGGTTCATCAAAGGTTTTATTTACCGGAACCACCCTCGCTGCCCAGAGAATGAGTATTTCCTTGATTACATCCGCTTCTCCTTCCTGATGAACCTCAAGCGTAATTTACCAAAAAATGTTTTGGACAAATCGTGGCCAACTCCTCCCCCATCACTCTGTGAGGTAGGCACAACTGCACCAGGGCCAGGCGAATCACACTCAGGATGGAGGAGGCTGGTGGCAGTGTTGAAGACCACGGGCCACCAAAGGCCTGAGGGGACCCTCCTGCTATGAGAGAAGAACGAACCAGGTTCTCGCTCAAGTTCCACGTTGCATTAGCATCTCTGCTAATAGAATTAACCCAAACATCGTCACATAGGTGTAATTAGCATATCTGTAACATCATTAGAGCTACACTATTGAAAGTTCTTGAGAGGGTGGTGCTGCTGCAGCACCCTTTTGTTCTGGTTTTCTCATCCATTTCTGAAATTTTCTTCCCTTTTTCTCTGAACAAATTAAGTTCCCTCTGGACAGTTAAATGGGCTGCAGTGAGGATGTGGCTGCCCATGAAGAACACATTACACTTCCTCTATTGCCATTATTATTTTGCATCCGGCAGAATTGGTTTTTTATCTGATCAAAACAAAATATTGCAGAAAGTGCCAGTGATCTTATCCAAGGGTCCTTTGTTGGGATTGCAGGTAGAGCTGGAAGCAAGGAAGGGCATAGCAAGGTGAAGTGGGGTGCCTCTGGTATTCACTCACCAGTCCAAAGCAGGTGGAGGATGTTGCAGGGCAAACTCTCTTAGAAAGGTGGAAAATAAACTTCCTTCTACTTTATTTTAGAAGCAACGCTCAGTAATGAAACAGCATTTGAGTTCAGCAATGCATTTTCTGCAGTTGCTTCTCATCTCTCTCCACTGTTTGAATTGGTTTGTCAGGAATTTTGAGCTCTTTTCATTTACTGTGCCATTTCTTCTTCAGGCATCGCAGCTCCTGCGACAGCTGTGTATGCAGAACATGGTCTGGACCTACTGCAAGAGAATCAGCCCGGAGTGGAAGCAGCAGGTACGAGACAACTTTACGTCATTTCACAAACTACGCTGGTGTTCCCCAGAACAGGAGGGGGTTCTCAGCATTAGTTATTGTAAGAAATGAAGGAGGGGAGCAGCTGGATGGGAGGGACAAGGGTCCTGCTATGGGCAGCGGGGCACAGCAGCAGTGCTCTTGAATCACTGCATTCTTCCATGGTTGGTTAACAATTCCCCAGGAACGTTGGGTTTGGGTTTTTTTTTTTAGGTTAGAGACAAAAAACCTAAAAGACTAGAATGGTGCATTAAATAAAAGAAAAAATGTTATATGAATATTTCAATACATACTATTTAAGCAGTGGTGTTGTGTATCCATGCCCCTATAAAATTTCTATACTGAAAGGCCCCATTATTCTTCCCATGGAAGACAAAAATGTAAGAAGCTGCATTATTCTGGTTGTACCAGACAAAGTAGAGGGCAAGAATCCTGTAGACACAAAACTAGTCATTTTCCAAACAGAGAAGTTACATGAACAGTTACAGCTGCTGTTCTAGCTAAAAAGAATAAAAATGATACTGAGATTTGATTCATCTTAGTTGTGGAAAGATAGGGGGAATTTTTTTTACATTAAAAAAAAGGCTCAGTGAAGGGACAGAATAGGAAAGGTATACATTAAACAATTTAATGTATGTGTTGGGAGATGATAGTACTAGTTGCCATTAAGCTTTTTTTTATTGCATAGAATATCATAGTGCTTATGAAGGCCTGCAAAGTATTAAGCACATGTAATGAAATGCTGTAGATTAGTTAGTGGCTGAGCCTGTGATTAAGGACACAGGATTAATACCAGCCATTACTGAGCTGGAGGTGGAAACTCAGCAGACGTGTTCTTTTCCCCAGCAAACCAGACTCCCTTGAGTATCTTTTATCCACATTTTTACCTGTAAATCATCTCAGGTACTTCATCCTGTGTAACAGCACCCATAAGATGGCATTTGCCCTAAATAAAGAAGGGGGCGTTCCTGTTTCCTCGGTCACTGGTTTTGTTCTTATTCTGAAGGAGCACAGGCTGGGAGCTAAGAGCGCAGGTCATATGTACAGTGCGTGGCGGCTGGCTCCTGGAATACTGCCACCCTGAAAGGGACCAAAGGTTTCTGGTGACTAACCATCTGAACCAGCGCTCCCAGGGCAATCTGAGAACTAATGGAATTGTACAGGCGTAGATGGGAGAGCTGTAACGAATGTGTTATGCAGTCACTAATAAGGACATAACTTTTTTCAGTACTTCAAGTAAAGATGTTGACTAGCTGAAAGGCTGCAGGGGGGAAAGAAAAAAAATAATCAATCCGAAACATGAAGAAAGCCATATGCAGTAGAGCAGAAGAACAAACTGTTCATCTTGAGAACGAGGTTAAGAGAATTGCTGCAGTGGGAGAGTTCTGAGGCTTTTTAAACACGGGCATTATCAAAATCCAGAGACTAGATGCCATATCCAGATAAATTCAAACCAGAAATATGATGCATACTTTTGAGATTAAAGGGAGGAAAAAAAAAAAAAAAAAAAGAACTACTTTTCTACCCTGAAGATAGGGTAACTGCTGAAAATGTAAGGGATGGACAGAATATTTTGGGTAATTTTGTGACTAGTATGATTCACAACTAGATGATGACTGCCAAAAAGAAACAAAAAGGGAGCATCTCTTTTAAGACAAATTTATCTTTTTATTAATAAGAATTTTTACACTAAACAAGACTACATCTTTTGTCCTTGCAGTTGGAACAAAAAGTAATTGCCAGTGAGATTTTCAAGGGTAAAAAAGACAACTACCCTCAGAGTGTTCCTAGACTCTTCATCAACACTCGACTTGGTGAGTAGGTGTTGCCGAGTTTAACGGGAAGAAGGAGAGGGGGGATTAATCTACTCTTTTCTTGCTAGAAATTTCTTTTCTGACCCCCATCTCTGTGGTTTTAATACAGGTAATGAAGAGATAAATGCTAAAGTCCTTCAGGCTTTAGAAAATGAAGCAATTAAGGTGAGATATGTGTCCTAATACTTTTGTGAAGCTTTTAGAGTTACACAGCAGAATATGAGATTAGATTTCTGAAGAAAATACAGCAAGAATTTTACATTATATTACATTTGTAATACCTTAGAAGACAGTCTATGGGAATAGCTGATGGCTCAGAAGTACGATGTGGAGATTTGGGCAAGTTTAATTATGTCAGTTAAGAACTGAAAGGGTTGCGGCTGGCATGGCTGGAGAGAAAAGGAGAAACCCACACAGACTGAAACTAAACCTGCCTTTTTCGAGCCCACAGTCAGACAGCTGTAGTCATCCAGTTATTGTTCAGGACTCCTCTAGGTCAGCAGAGGCGGCTGTGGCAGAGCTGAGAATAGGACTCAAAAGAACCGTCTCCATTCCCGGTTTGCCAACCCCTGGTCGGTACCTCCTGCAAGCTCTCCAGGCTAGAGGGAAGGCAGCTGACAATTAAACACAATGCATTTTTAGCACTGTTAACACTTATTTCAGTATGCAGTTCCTGTGATCAAGTACGACCGGAAAGGATACAAAGCAAGAGCGCGGCAGCTGCTTCTTACCCAGAATGCGGCCATCATAGTTGAAGAATCCAAAATCAAACAACGGATCGACTATGCCAATCTGACAGGTAAGAAGAGGAACATAAATGGGGTTTGGCTCACCCGACTGAAGTCAGACTTCACCTTGGCTACAGTTAAATAGAAGAATAACCAATTTGTCTTTGTCCTGGACCAGAAGGGAATTATCTGATACTGACAAGCGTTGAAACCGAGTTTTTTCTAAAATTCAACTCCTTAAAATGTCACAAGAATTACTCAATTCATCTCCCCCAGACCTCCTCCAAAGTCATTTCCCAATTGCGCATCTCTGCCGCAGGGGAGTTATGCCATTATTACACAGCAGCTGCCTGGGACGCTGCTACAGCTTTCAGCCCTCTAAATATCTGACACGGACCTGATGGTTTTAGAGGGGAACGTGGTCAGACAGAGAAAACTGCTGAGTCTGGTGCATTGTAGCCATTACTTGGCTTTGTCTGAAACTTCTCACTTCACAGCTCCAGCTCTGCTACAGTTCCTCTTTACAGCCAATTTTGGTGCTAATCATTTCTGTGTTAGCCTGATGCAACTACACTGCATTTGTAACTGTCGCCCTTTGAAGTGGTTTCCAAGGGCAACACTAATTTGGGGTTCTGTGACTCCTGTAAGCCGCTATTATGGCAGAGATGTATGTTTATCTCTACTAGGGCTGGGCTAGCTCAATTTAAATAGCTAATCCAGTTTGTATCTAGTGTCAAGATGTTAAACAAAGCCCAAAAATAAACGATGGAAGAAACAGACACTCCTGAAACACAGTGCAGTGCTCCTTAACTAATCCCTACCCCCCTGCCCCAGGGAGAGGATTTTTTTAATTTAGCAAACACGAGCTNTGAGCAATTTGTGACAGAGGCTGAGCCTCCTGCTTACTGCACAGGCAGAAGGTGCTGCTGGCTGGATGAATAGAAGTGCTGAATTCAGAGCCCAAGTCGGTCGCGGTGCAGCAGAATGAGAACCTCCAGCAGCCCAGGACTGGATCTGCGAGGACCGATACACCAGCAAGTGGGTGTGGGTTCAGCCTGCCCCAAACCTAGCTGCAGGGCAAGCCAGGAACTCGCAGCAATGACAACCGTCTGGAGCCAAGCTCCTACCGCAGCGCTGGCCTTTCTTACCACAAGGGGCAGGACATGGAAGACAACAGCGACCACATTGTTCCAATTGTCCTTCTTCATACCGCAGTAATTGCGCCACTCATCCACCCAGAATGATGTACCTGTCCAGTGGGTGCTGAAAAGTAACATTTTGGTCATAGGTCCCTTAACTAGCCAAAGTAGCTCTTTTTCAAGTCCAGGAGGGCTATGACAGTTTGTAAACAGGCATTCTTCCTACTTCTGATGGACAGAGGCATCTGAAAGTTTCTTTTCCACCTTAAAGAGCACAGTTATAAGCTGATTGTCTGTCACCTTGCAGCCTCTTCAGCCTCTCTGCTGTCGTGTTAGCGCAGCGCTTCTGTGCAGCTTCTCAGCTGTTGGGTTTCTTGGCGTGAGAACAACAGTTGCTGTGTTCCTGGGAGAGGTTCTGAAACACGTGCAAGAATCCTCCTACAGCCATGCTGGGTGTCAAATGGCCATTCTCTATTGCAGGCATCTCCGTCAGCAGCCTGAGCGATAACTTGTTTGTGCTCCACGTGCACTGTGAGGATAACAAACAGAAGGTAATGGGACTCATCCATCCTTCCTCCAGTCACCTCTAGAAAAAGTTTTCAAGGCAGAAAGAGCAGAAGATCCAGCTGGGGCGTGTGGGGAGGGCACACAGGGTGACACGTATGTAACTATTTTGTGCCAGCTCTAAGCAGTATTTCACTTTTATTTACTCATGCTCACAGATGGGGTTCACCAGTGACTCGTTCACCGACAGGATTGGTGCTGTCCCTTGCCCCCATTCCCAATACCCTGTAAATAAACTGCCACAGGTGCAGTGTGACCCACAGCTGTGGCCCCAGAGATCTCCAGCAAGCCTGGTCCTCTTGGAGAAGTGTTTTTCCATGCTGACTTATGGAGACAGTTCTGTCCCCGTTAATTATAGTGTAATCATTTTGGTGTACTGACACTGTCTCTTTTCCCTCCCAGGGAGATGTTGTACTTCAGAGCGACCATGTGATCGAGACACTAACAAAAACAGCCATGCAGGCAGACAAAGTCAATAACGTCAACATCAACCAGGGCAGGTGAGTGAAGGAAAGTCCCTCTCAGGAGCTGCTTTGTTTTTTCTTGCCTTGGTTCTGAAGAGAGCTCTCCCCTTCAGCATTAAAGGGCTACAGAAACATACCTATACAACATCAAAATGTACCTAGCGCATCTTAACTAAGGCTCAATTTCCCTGAACAAGCAGATCTGTTGCAGCTAAGCATCAATACAAAGCAGCCACTTGTGCAGGAAAAGGGTAAAACTAAGCTAGCGGAGAGGTCACACACACTCATCAAATTTTACACCTTTCTCTTCGCAGCATAAAGTTTACAGTTGGGCAAGGCAAAGAAGGCATAATTGACTTTATATCGGGATCAGAACTGCTTATAGCCAAAGCCAAGAATGGCCATCTAACAGTGGTGAGTACAGGCCGGGGTTGGTAAGAGAGGGTAGTTCACTTACAGTGGAGCCAAACCCAGATTTTGGCATTAAACTGTATTTGCAGCAGACAGACACGTGCCACATGACTTTCGTGCTGAATGCACTGCCCTGGTCTACCAGCCTTTTCCCCAGTTGGAACTGTGCATTGTCCTTCTCTTCCTGCAGTCTCCAGAGACCACCAGGCTTACTCAAACTCATCAAGTGACTGTCCTATCACTCACTTTTTCCCCCTCCCCAAGATTCAGGCTTTAACGCTATACTCTGTTCCAAATCAAATTTTAGAAAGAGGATTTAAAAACACAGGAGGCAAAAAAAATCCTCTTCCCTTCTCAGGTTGTTTGTAGTCTTCCTGCTAGTCAGATATAGTCACGCAACTGATTTACATATTGTCAGATTAAATGTTCAGAAATACTCAGACCGCGCTCACTCCTGTCCTGCTGCAGGCTGACTAGCCGCAGAACAGCGACCAACATCTCCAATTTGCTCTTTGCTGAAAGAGTCCATCCTGTGGAAGCTGCAAATGTAGCACTGCTCTATGGAATGCCTACAAACTATATGCAGAAAAAGATCAAATTTGCATAAGCATGCTGAAATGAGGATCACTGATAAATGAGCTGCTTTATTTGCTATCAGTAACAGCAAACCAAGTAACTTCCTGGACTATGAAGAAACACATCCCCGTAGTTTTTTTCTCCAGTCTTTTCAAACCATCCCTAGGAACATTTTATTTATTTATTTTGCACCTCTCCTCCTTCCTAGGCCAGGCAAAGTCTCCTTGTACAGCTAGCCTGGGGAGAGGGTTTTAGTATCACCCCAGGAACTGGGGTGTAGGACCACTGCGGACTCCCCTGACTTGCCAAGACCCGCTTTTGTTTCCTGCTGAGAGTGGGCAACTTCAGTGCTCTGGAGTAGAGCAAACCTTACCTACTGTAGCCTGACAGCTTCATTGCACAAGCCAGTCTTTGGTACACTTTAAAGATGTTCAGGAGCCAAAACTGTTGCGGCATCTTTGTTTTCAACACACCTTCTAGCTTGTCTTTCTTCTCCTGCAGGTTGCTCCTCGTTTGAATTCTCGATGATAAAACGTGCCACCACCACAGGACCTTTCCCTCCACCAGCCTGACTGCACCCTATAGAATTGGCTGGACATGTTCCCAGCAAAATCCCCCCTCCTTCCTCGCTTTACTCATCCTGTTTATTGTTACCAAAGACCTGCACTTTCAGAAAAAAAAAAAAAACCCACCACAAAATACATCTTGCTTTCTTGTCTTAATACGAAAGTTCCAAAAGAAAGGCCTTCTCTTCCTTACCTTAGTGGCAAACGCATGGGTCCAACGCACTCTGAGAAACCGTGGCTCACGAGACATTCAGCTGGGCTTTGAGGGAAAGGGAGCTCTGACTCCACCAGAGTTTAAGCCTGATGGAAACGACCAAAATTTGTGCTTGTCATCGTCAAAAAGCACAATCAGAAAACAAGTAACTCTGCTGCTTTGCCAGCCAAATCAATAAAATGCCAAACTTTATATTCAGAAAGAATGTTTTATGAAGAATTTTGCTGAGACGTTTTGATGCTTTGTGTTACAATATATTAAAGCCATATTGTGTAAATGAGTAAAACCCTGTAAATACTTTATAGCTGCGTATGAGAGATGCACTACAAGAAATGGAGTTGACGTGGAAACTTTTATGTTTTAGATTTGGAATTTTTGTTGGTTTTAGTTTATTATTATAAGGTATTAACCTGAGAAACCCATCATGTAACTTCTTCAGTCATCTGGATTCAAGAGATTCTTACCTTTTTTTGAAGTCACCTGTCCCATTTCTTGCTCTATAGTAGTATTTTTATACCGTAGTAACTCTTTCATATCCACATATCCAAACAAAATGTTAAGTAATACAAACTGCAGAGGTCACCACTTCTCTGTGCTGCTCTAGCTGGAAATGAAACCTGTCATCCTTGGCCCCAGGACACGCACAGCTTTCCCTCCCACCTCGTACCTGTCTGGGAGTCACCACTGCCCCTTTCCCCTACACAGCTCTTCAGGCTCAGAGCAGCACTTCCAAAAAAAAGTTGCTTTTCCTCTTGTTTTTAGCCATAACTGGAAGTTTGAGTTCCCACAATAAAGTTCCACAATGTTTATATAAATGCCTCTCAGTACCGCCTTAAAGAGGAAGAGATGGCGAGTTCAGCACTGCTGGCATTACTGACCAACTGCCCGCAGCTCCTTCGCATGGAAGCATCTTCCCAAGCAAGCTGTGTCACTCCGGTTCTAACCCAAAGCGAGGGGGGATACATGTTTTGAATGCTAACCGGTCTCAGGCTGCATCACAGAGGTCAATACTAAGCGCCTTCATTTAACCAAGAAGCCAAATGGCTAGAGGGTGGACAGCTACGTGTCAAATACCTGCCGACTGCACATCACAGCTCCAGCTTCCATGTCCAAGTTCTAGACCTCAAGCAGTGCATTTCGCGCCCTACTTGCCTTAGAAATCCTTCACCTTCCACCTCTGTCCTGATGCAGTAGCCACAACAGTTACAGCAAGCCCTGAATAAGATATAACCAAACATGTTGCCACTCACGTACAATCAGCTCGGTCTCCTACTTCTTGGTTTCTGACGTGATGCAGTTATCAAACACTGCCCAGGCCTGGAATGCTGTATACACTGTAGTACATATACACCGTACCACCGTATATGCTAGAGTGTATATACTATACAATGCTGTATACGCTATTATATAACCTCTTCAAAAGACTACGCTAAATAAATTTTTACAAAAAAACCCACTCTTTGTCTTTGTTGTAGAAACTGTTTTATCACATTTCTTAATTTTTTGAGAGGGAGGGTCCACTTCCTTTTTCCCCCTCATCCATCATCACACAGCCCCCCTGAACCTCTGGTTCTTGCACCCATCTATCATGACGGGCAGATTATTCCTAGAGATTTCTGGGACATCAGCCAAGCAGGGCAGGCATTAAGATGACACGGTTCCCTTCTCTCCATCCACGTAACTGGGAGGAACGCACCAACCAGATCACAGCTTTTTGTGCATTCCGGTAGGGAAAGAGTGAATTAAATGGTATGGAAGAGCTTCCGACTCCTCCTGATGCAAAGCAGGCTGTCTCTAGGAGGCTGGCCTCACCGCTCTACTAGTTACGGCTAAGACTGGGGTCTGTCTTTATCTCATGGCTGAAGAACAATGCTCTTACTTCTCTTTTTCTCTCTCCCCCTCCAAATGTTCCTATTACAAGCGACAAACGAAAGTTATTCTGGCTGAAATAACTAAAATAGAAAAGAAAGTCATAGTAATATTTGGCATTTTTAATTTAGGTTTGTTTTATTTAAGTTTAATGTTAATTCCATGCTGTGTTTCAGTAAGAACAATACAGATTCTGTATCTGTGGCTCCAGTCAGATATCCAGTAGTACAAATTAGCTTCAAGTTACACATACTGAACAAAAGAGGTTGAGCGAGCGAAGGGAGATGGGGAAAGGGGAGGGAGAAAGAAAAAATATTGAACACGCATGCAGGCTTATCAATGCCACCTTCAATGCTAACCTGCTTTGAGGAAAAGTAAAGAATAGGCAAGAATGAGCAGCCACGGATTGTTGAACTGTTACCAGCACCATGATTTTCAGCAACATTTCAGCAGTTTGGAAACTTTTTGTTTTTATACAGTAAAACCACTACAATATATGTCCCAATGCAACCTGTAACTTCAAGCTAAACACCCAATTAAGTTTAAACATTGGTATAAAATTCAGTTTAAACAGTTATAAAAAAAGAAAAATGCCACCACATGCGCACTACCTTGCCATAGCAAATCTCTCCCCTACAAGTCTAACGGCCGTCAGGTTTAACATCCACGTCTGATGGCAATCTCGCCACATCTGGCAGGAGACAATACAGTAATGCTGAAAGAGCCTTTACGCAGTCCTGTTAGTGTCTTAAAGAACCTAAAAGCTGGCACCAGTAAAATCCACAGAAATTCACTCTTGCCTTTAAGAACTTTTAAACTGTGTAAAAAAAAAAAATAAAAATAAAGAAACCCAACAGGGCAGGAACCTAAATTCTGAGACCCAATGTAAAAGTCAGATTTGGTGGTTCTCAGAGTGACACTGAGGGTTTTTGTGGGGAAGGGGAAGGGTGGTCAGAGATGGGTTCTCTTGTTGGCCTTTGTGTCTCACTGGTTTTCATCTTCCACATCCTGCAGCGCTTCTTTATTCTGTTCTTCACCTATGAAAGTGTTTAAAAATAAAGGAAGATGTTAACTTTTAGAAGCGAGACCTGCAGAATGGTTTAACAAGCATCTAGAGATTAATAGTTTCATGCAAGTACACGCGCTCACTCACACGCTTGCAGAAATGACACACACACACTTGTAACATAGCCAGTTCTGGAGTGAAGCGTTTCCATGGAAATTCAGCCTTATAATCACCTCATCACATTCCATACAGAACTGTAACACGGGCTATTAGAAGACATACTCTGTCATAAGGACAAACCATAAACCACCATTTCTGAAAACTGAGACTGCGCATGTGATCAGTCCTGTTGATCAAGGGATGAACAGCCAAGACAAAAGTCATCAGAACGGCTGTACATCAACATCCTTAAATCAGAAAATACCTTCCCAAGAACCTCATCTCTACTCCAGAGCGCGCTAAGCACAGCTATTCACTAGCTACAGAAATGAGACCAAAACGGTTTTTAGAAATTAAAATTTTTCTGCCCAAGTCCACTCAAGTCTCAACAACAGCAAAGTACTGCAGTCAATTTTATAAAACACCACTGATGTAATGTATTATTAAAGGTACCAAAAGAAGTGTGAAAAAAAACCCAAACATCCCTGCTTCGAGTCCAACATGACAGGAAACCCTAGGCTTGACGTGATTATTTTCTCTTGAAAAATGGCCAGTTTGGACCTATGCAACCAGGCTGCAACATGCAGTAAAATGGAAGTCTTGCTATCAAGACTCTTGTAGTCTTTGATTATACTTTAGTTGCCCCTGGGTGAGATGCATGCAACGCCTTCTGCATGTCTTTGCCCGATTTCTACTGCAACAGGAAAAAAGTTTAATGTACTTCAGCTAGTGCCATAACACATGCACGATTAAGTTAATTGGTAAGAGAAAACGTTTTCTTTACAATTATCCTTAACCATGTGAGATGGTACTCTCTTAAGGGCAATAAACAAAAACTACCCAATCAAAAAAATTAATTTGCAATAAAATCCAATCAGATGAGACTAATGACTTTCAGCATCTAATCAGAATGCCTGCTCAGAGCATGTCCAGATTCAGAATTATCACCAGGTACCATAGAAGGTAGATTTTGGAAGGAATTTTGGCCTTGGAAGGAATTTTGGCCTAGGAACAAGACATGTGACACTCCACAACAATAAAATTTACAATTAAAATTACATAACAGATCATTGAAGAGAGGAAAGCAGAGCCCCTAACCCAGGAAGGTAATTAGAAGAAGATCTGAGCATGCTCTAGCCAACACACTTAAGCAAATACTCCTGTAACAGGCGATTGTGAAAGTACTTTTCATGCCCAAATATTCTTAATATCCATCCAGGTATGCAGCTCAATTCCCAAACATGTCAGTTACTTTGGATCTTAGTCAAGCAGATTGGACCTGGGTAGGGGAACAGGTCACAAACTGGTAGAACATTGCTTAGGCCTGAAATGGAGTCAAAGACACAAGCAATTTATCAGCAGCAAGAGAGTGACAGAGGCAAGCACGATTAGTGATCGGAAGAAAATTGACGCTGAAAAGTTCATTAAGCCATGACGAAGACTTACAAAGTAGAGATTTTAGGAAATGAACAGTTGGATTTTCCTTTAGGAATCTATACAGCAGGAAAGAAGGGGAAAACAGGAATCATATGAAGACGACGTTACAAGCGTGAGAATAAACTAAACAGCTCGTCTATGACATGGTTAAAAGATACAGTAAATGAGATGGAAGACTGTAGCAGCTGAGTAACGCCTGATTGTAGAAAGTCATTCCCTACAACCTACGCAACTGAAATCAAAACAGGCAAAAGCTTAATGCAAAAGAACAAGCCTTTTTCAAGCCTCCCCCACCCCTGCGGAAACTGGTAATTGTGATGATCTTTCTCAGTGCCGCTATTAACTTTTACCAATCTTCAAAGGCTCAAATCCAGTTCAGAAACACAGTTTTAAATGCATTCAGCCAGCACAGGAGCATGGTATGAAGAAATGAGAAAACTTAACTTTGCACCTATGTCTAAACATTATGCATAAACACTGTATTTTTTCCTGGACCTGAAGAACTGCACCACAATTTTAAGTGGTTCAGCAGTATTTTAAATTTTGTAATCATTATCTTTCTGGCACGCATCATAAACAGTAAATAGGATGATCTGAAATACTTCAGGAAACACAAAAATATCTACTTTCTATACTATGGAACTAATTAGGAAACAAGAAATTTGAATCTAGATTATGCAAAAGAATATAAAGAACCTCTGTAAATCATCTGGTTGAACTTCTGTGATATATGAGAAACGAGGTACACGTTAGTCAGCTCACATGCAAATATAGATAGCTTTAGGAAGATGTTCTAATGCTACTATCTCACAAGAGCACTCCAGCCTTGTTACGTCACCGAAATGGTTTCCTCAGTGTTCCCACAGAACATCAGGATATTTGTCTCCATTTTAAAAAAAAGCATAAAATAAAAGCTCGTATCTTAATTGTGGGAATTGGAAACAGATTTCTTTTTCCAATGCCTAACTATGGCAAGGAAGGCATCTAATAATACCTGCAGTACTTAGAGCAGAGTCTGTACAGATCCACCCAGGATACACACATACGCTCCTGCACCATTAGATATTCTTACATCTTTGAAAGCAAGGTGTGATCTCTTGCAAGAGACTTAGTATGCAGGGTAACAGAGGAGCCAAGACCCTGCAACACTGACAGTTTTCCCAGTTCTGTCAAAAGTCCAAAGTAATAGCGGCAAAATGTGATCTGCAACATTCACTACTCACGATCTATGCAAAGAGCCAGAAGCTATCAGGTAACAATACTTCTTTAAAACAAACCCATCAATCCTATGCAAACACAGGTAGTCAATAAAAAGTTATGAGATTCTACAATTGTTTCAAATGGACACTACACCAATAAAGTACTCCAAAGTAAACCCTATACGGCTATCACAGTGCTTCAAGTAATATCTTACATTTATTCATCTGAAGTTAAACAGCAATACTGTTTCAGACCTCTGCATTTCTAAGTACCTAACATACTGTAAACAGGACTGACTTTTTTTTTTTCCTCCAAGTTAAAGGCAAAGAAAGCCAGCTCTCCACCTGTCTCTCCAGGACATAATTTTTGCAGAAGAAAATGTGAGTTTAATCTTTCTAGATAGAGACTACATTTAATTCACTACCAATAATTAGTGAAACAGAAGGTATAACTCAAAAAAAAACTAAGAGCAAATTTATACTTAGCATTGTATGCGAGAAAGTGTAAGAGGAAGAAGCCCATTCAGAATGCAGAAAACCCCACTTTAAAAAAATTAAATAAATATCAGATGGTAGTAAACAGAAAACGTCCTCAAACCAGGACACAAAAGCAGTCAATGTCCACCCCTCTGGTACTGCCAGGGGACATATTTGGTATTTTCTCTGGCAATAGCCAACTTCAGAAGTCGCAGCCTAGCATTTTGGGGAGATTAAAGTACTTCAAACACCTCAAGTAGCAAATTACACTTCCCCAAGCTCCCCCCACCCCAGTAACAAAGGATTTTACAAAATCCCTTTTCCTTTTTCCTCTTCTCTTCATACGAAAAGGAAAAGAGATGGAAAGCGCTGTAAGGTGAAGTGACTAGTGGGATGGCAGTAAGTCTTCCACTAAAACGCAAACAGAAATATTGAGTGACCTGAAAAAAATGGAGGAACTAGGTAATTTGCAGTACTTCCTTCTGCACTGGAAATTTACATCTGTTTGGAATGACAACCATAGATGAACATGGCAAGCAGTAAGAAAGAAAAGCTGAATTACATGAAGTCACTGCTTTTAAAACAATCACAGATGACTAAACAGCCAAGGGGGGAGGAAAAAACCCAAATGAATGTTACTAATTCCACACCACCTTCCTTCAAGTGAGAGCTGAAAAGCTTCTCAAAAGAAGCTAGTGTCACCCCATCAACTTACACAGCATTAAGAAAAAGACACAAGTTCAGGAAGGTCAATTATTATCAAAGACAGAAGTAAAACACCACATCAATCTACATTTCCATGCTGTTTTCTGGGCAGAGATCGGGGACAGCAGCATTTTAGAGCAGTTTACTTACCATCACCCTGCATGTCTGAAGTCCATAGTGTCAGATTATCACGTAACAACTGCATGATAAGTGTAGAGTCCTTATAGCTTTCTTCACTCAGTGTATCCAGTTCTGCAATAGCATCATCGAAAGCTGCTTTTGCCAACCTATAAGCACAGAATAAAATCAGATTTAACATACGTTGCTAAACAGAATCCAAAAGCATGCAAGTTAAACCTGTGCCTCTGAACACCTATCTTCTAGTTTGGCTACATGCTATCCTTCTGCAAATTTTTATATTATTTAACAGTGTTTAGATGTCCAACCAAGTATCTCCCATCTTCAGAACCAGTCACTTTGTGTGCTTAAGAACAGTATCTTTTTACTCAAGAATATTGGTTTTATTAAATATTTCTACATCTTGCAGTACAACTGATCCAGGTCTGCTAAAAGCTTAAAAGAAAGTGTATTACAAAGCCTGCAATGACAGAAATACAAGACAAATGATATTTGCTTTGATCCTCACTTTTATGCTCCTATGAGCTGAACCCCTACAGATAGATGAGCTATTGTCATTCTATACATGCTCAGAGTTCACAGAAATTAGTAATATGACCCCTTGTACAATAGCCAACAGCAACAGGCAAGTTAAATCACCTCACATTTTTTGCAGGGTAAGGGCATGCCCAGAGTTAACATGGCAAGCTGTTAAATTGCCATTAGTTGACCAATCCAAGGTTATCACTATTCTGCTTCTCATACATCATCTACTCCCAGATAAACAAATGGGTCTGGACTCAAAAGAAAATGGCCAAGTTGAAAACATTTCCAATGAATTGACCTCAAACAGAGCAAGTCATCAACAACAAGCAGAAGAAAGCCAGTCCAGTGTTCCCATGGAAGAAAAGCAGATACCCAAGTAGCAAACACTTCTGGCTTGTTTGGTATTCACATAAAAATCTCCCATCTTCCCAGTCATTACCTACCTGCAGGCACGATCAGGAGAATTAAGAATTTCATAGTAGAATACAGAGAAGTTGAGCGCAAGTCCTAAGCGGATAGGATGTGTTGGCGGGAGTTCTGTCATTGCAATATCACTAGCAGCTTTGTAAGCCACCAAGCTATTCTCTGCAGCCTCCTTCCTGTCATTTCCTGTGGCAAACTCAGCCAGATACCTATGGTAGTCCCCCTTCCTGAAAACAGAAAGAGTAAGTCAGTAGTCCTTATTGCCCCAACAGCCACTGAATTAACAGCTTAGTTCTGAAACTGATGTTTATATATTCACACACAAAGAATGCTGCTGCTAAATTATTGTCTAGACAACAGTGCATTAGTACTTGAGTGAATTTTAAACCAAACAGGCAGGAAGAAGCAGTTTGGGTTCACTTGTTTTCTTGCATTAGTACACCCAATTATAGTATTACCTTCTACATTACCCAACTGTGTCACTGTACAACTGCTTCTCATCTAAACCAGACCAGTTTTTGATGTGAAGGACAGAGATAATCAACTAGAGGGGAAATCACTCCCGATCACTTCAAGATTTAAACTATGCTCCAGGAAGTACAAAACATGCAAACTAGCAATACAACAACATACTTCGAGGCCAGGTTTCATTTGGTAATGCAATTTTTAAGTTGACACTACGTGACAGTTATCCATCTACCTCATACTCTTCTCTTTATGAAGAGCGTACAGCTCATGCAAGAAAACACCAGAACAGGGATGTGATCTCTACATTATTAGCTCAATTAAACAAAACAGTTGTTTCTTACATCTAAGAGCTGCACAACAGCTTATGTTAAGTTCTCATGACCTTATTCCAAACAACACCTATCCAAAATCAGGATATGATCAGGACACTAACGCCTCAAAGGTAGCCAAAAAGGGGTACTGGTTAGGCATGACTAAACTGCCCTCTTCTTACAAGAGGTTACCATGGTTGAGTGGGCAGAAAACACATGTATAGCTACTTTATTTCTGTATCTAGTTCAGATACAGTAAGAAGTCCTTGCCTCACAAGAAGATACTTACATTTTGTAATAGAAAACCTTGGACTCGCCAGTGTTAGCTGCTGGAATGAGGTGTTTGTCCAGTACATCCAGAATGTCACAACAGATTAACTTCAGTTCAGTCTCAACCTGTAAAAAAAAAAAAGAACAAAAAGGAGGCGAGGTTAGCACATCAGACAGAGCAATTTCAAAAATACCCAAATATCAAACGGGCAACATCACAAAAATCCAAAGAGGGGGAGGACAGAAGAAAACAAAAACAAATTCAGCTGCTCCACAGGTGCATTAAGCAAAACAGTTCTGCATAATTAGCTGGCACACAAGAAAGGCAAAGACTGATGTATGATGAAATGCATAACTGAATAATGGAATTATGAATTCCCTAGAAGACATCTTACTAGACAGCTGCATGAAGTCTGTCTCAGGATATAATTCCTTACTGCAAGGCTTGCACAACCCCTAATTCCGTAAGTTTTTGATCCTGGAGGGCTACCCTAAAAGTGGCAATGGTAAAGGGGCCAATTTGAAGGTAATTAACACAAATCAGCTGAACTCCATTCCACCCCAGAGTTAAATGGCACCTTCAGAACTAGTTTCTAGTGACTACTCGGGGGGCAAAGCTCTAACAGAAGAGCCTTAAGATAAAAATCATGGGGTATCAGAACAGAATAAAGGTGTGCCACACAAACAGAAAGGTCAGGTACAAGAGGAAAACAAACTTAGAGGATACAGACTTCAGAAGCAGGCAAAAAAAGCAAAGCACAACAACTCGGAGAAAAAGCAGAAATTATCAACACTAACAGTGAGATCTGTGGCCAAAGAAAACCAATATATAAAGCCTTATTTAAAAACAGATATTGGATTTTAATAGCCAAAGTTGAAAGCATGGTCACATCACCTTCATTTTTTCTAATTTAGAATATAAAACAAAGTCTGTGAGGTTAGGTTTTACCACAGAAAGTTTCACACCTGGAACTAACCATACCCAAAATAGCTAAAAGCTGTCTTTGGATATCAACACTGCCAAAACCAGTCTTGCACTCAGCATCCAATGTCATTCACAGTACAAGGGGTTGGTTAAGTGCAGATAGTAACCTATTGCTGCTCTTTCATGATTTCACAGTAACTTTCATAGCTACAGTTGAAGACAACTCTGGCTCAAGCTACTTTTATAACTATAAAGTAGATGTTTTCAAGCAAAGGCATCAACATTAGTTACAAGAAACTACCAGTAACTGCATGCTCTTGGATCACAAGAGCAGCCCCACTCAGTCCACTAATCCTTTCCTATCCTCCCACCCGTGCAGTTTTATTTCCTTCTTTTTCTTGCCATGTAGTATTTTTATTACCAGATAGCTCCCGAACTATTAGGGTCTGTAACCACAGCATCTATCCTCAAGAGCTGGTAAAGTTATAGATCCAAAATAAATGTTAAACTGGCACATACATACACATACCGATTTGCATAAAATGACTTAACAGATTTGCAGAAGTTCCTTCAGAGAATTAATCTACAGCAAATTTCATATACAAATAGTGTCAGAATGCCCTAACATTCAGAGGAAGGGTTAGATGCTATAAAGTTACATGACAAATGCTTAAGGAAGTTGCTGAAATGGTCACTTGAGAAGAATCTACTTCATATATTCTTGGGCTACAAAAGCTATAAAACCTTTGGCCAGCAGTCAGTTCCTGCAAACTTCTTTCCTCTTGATCCTCTTTTTCAATGACTTCTTTTGCAGAGAGATCTTCAGCAAAACTGCAAAGAATTAAATCAGTTTCTAATCCTCTTTTGTTAAATAACCATACATGTACAAACTTCTATTTCATCTCAACAGACCTTTTTCAGCTTTGCTTAAAGGTTCAGTGACACAAGTTATCAGAGATCAGCTGCTGTCCAGGGCAATGTAAATGTCCTGACTAAGCTTAGTTTAAAAAGATTTAATACAAATTGAGTTGATTAGATTAAGAACAATACAAAAAACCCACAACAAAGACCTAAAAGCTCTTTTACCAAAAGGATCTGTTCTAGACAGAGTGGCTCAATGAGCTCTGCAAAGCAGCAAACCAGCACAAGAGCCCACACTAAGCCTTTTCAGAGCATTCAGAAAAAGCAGGTTTAGGGCCTATCACCATGCCAGCTCCAAATATGACATATGGTACTACAGGCTCTGACCAGCGGGGAAAGACCGCTCACCCCGATGGGTGCATAGAAGCCTCCACAACCCACCCTGCCTCTCTTTATTTTAGTGGTAGTGCTGGCTTAATCAGATTCCAGGCTGTGTTCTTAGCTCTGCAGATATAAAAGCCTGTAAACCACCTGGTGATCTAAATAAGGAAACTTATTAGAAGCAACCAGGGGCAGGGTAGCCTGTACTAGTTCTTTGACCTGTTTTAATATGTAGCCCCTAAAATAGCTGCACCTCACAACTGATGCAACATGAAACTAGAACGGTAGGAAACGGTTGCTGAAGCCTGTAACTTCCCTCCCTCCCACCCCTGCCAAAACAAACTGACAGACCAACCACCCACATTTACGCCAATTCAGAGCCTAAGCTTTCTAAGAGGGGAAGTAGAAGAGAGCCCTGCAGCTGCCCCAAAACAACACCCAGGTTCTAAGTCAGAGCACTAGAAACACATATTCCCATATGCCACAAACACAGACCAGTAAGAGAAGGTGAATACTTGTCCTATGCTATTAGGGAAGGGATTTGGTTTTACCGCAAGGAAGTGAACTGCATTATGTGCAGACATACACCACTTCATCCTCTCAAGGTCAAAGAACGCAAGCTTCAGTGTGTCTTCATCTACAGAGATGCAGTCAGATGACAAAGCCAGGGGCTCTACTTTTGTGTATCCAAATGGCCACAGGACCCAGAAAGGCAGCCTGTCTACAAAGGAGGGAAGTAAGTGGCATTTTCCCCCATGGCTACATATGTGTTTTGCTACATTTATCTTAAGTGGCTTGGGTAAAGGCACAGCCTGGTGTCTTCCATCATCTCTCAGTATTGCCTAGTGTACGCCTCAGACAAAACCAGCCTGGCCCTACTCTGACAACACGATCATCCCTTGAGTTCTGCCCCAAATCACACCGGCTAGTAGCTCAAACTCCAAACATTTAAGAGCCATGTGCTCAATTATAATAAATACTGATGTAGACCAAAACCATCAAACAATTATTTTCACATAAAATACACCTTCCATTTCAACTCTGGCAGCTGAGCAAGGTCACACCTGGTTCTGGTGGCAGGTGACAAAGGTGTGTTTTTCTGGAGATGCTGGTTCTCTCCAACTCCCTAGCGCTTTAAACTTGGCCTATCAGCCCCCCAGACAAGTGTTCTGTTGGGGTTTTTTCTTCTTCACAGCCTTTTAAGGCTGGGAAGGGTCTCCCAACAACACTGAACTTACTCGGAAAAATACAATACCAGGTATTTGTTGACAAGGTAGCGTAGCCAGAACTCTGCTGAGCCTGCAATGGATGTTATCTCTTCAGAGAAGCACCGAGCATGTCAACAGGGCAGCTGTGCTACTGTCCCAGCAGCAGTGAGAAACATCATCCAAACCTCTGCAATATGTTCTTCAGGCCCTTCCTGCTCCTGTGTCACCATGCCAAACCCTTTAACATTCTCCTTACAGTAGATGCTAACTCACAGTAAGTCTCCCAGCAGCTACGAACAGGATCTGGTCTTCAACTACAGATAATACATAGAAGCCTCTTGGAAAACATAGGCTAGAGCTGAGTAGATACAACTAGTCTTTCTCCAGTACGGAACTACATTACAGTTCTCCACAGCCCTCTTCCACATAAAGCAACTATAATAACTATTCCCTTTAAGGATTTAACAGCTGAAGATACTGTTGGCATGGCACTGCACTTCATGTGGCCTCTCTCTAGGTACTTCAAGGACTACATATATGTATTTATTGCACACCAGCCTGTTCTACATGGTACTTGCTCTCTTTACAAAGAGAGATGCAGAACAACGCTTTTACGGTCCTTTCAAAAAAAAAAAAGAAAGAAAAACGTCTTTTCACTATTAAAGGATCTTTGGCAAAGATAGTAACCGCCCACAAAACATCATGCCAAAAAAAAAACCCGGGAAGCACACAGTGTAAGACAAATTTAAACAATCATCGGATAGCAATTGTCTTATTTTATACGTTCTCTTAGAAAGATTTTAGACACCCATCAGGAAACGGTATTTGGGACTGTATGTAACTGGCAGAGCCTCATCCCATCAGCATGCCAACATAAAATTAGAAACTCACAACTTTAACAATTCCATGGAGCTACAGAAACCATGTGAGTCAACAGAAAGTAGTCCAGAGCCATTCCTGAGAAAAGATTTCCAAGCCAACATCATTTCCATTGGTGGTATATGAATCAGTGCCAGGTGATATAATAGACTTCAGTGTTTCTCTGGAAGTGAAGATCTGAACCATGTGGAGGCACTTGTCCTCAAATAACGGAGATTAAGTCTCTGCAGAAATGTGTGGGATTTAAATAGCATGGGAGCATGCCTGGTCCATGCTAAACCATCATTTAAGGAAGGGGGGGAGGAAGGGAACAACAACTCACTGTTCTAATAGCTGAAGGTTTCATTAGCCCTTACCGATGAAAGTCAAAACTTGCTCCAAGTTCTCCATTTTAGGTAAAGTTGCACAGACTGACTAGACTCAGCATGAAGTTATGTGCATCAGTTTTTCCCCCTCTCAAGAGAGAGAAAATAGCAAAGCCCTAGAGGTTATTACACACGCAAGTTTCACAGTTGAGATGACCATGACATCTTAACATCCCCCATCCCCAGGAACACGCAGTGCTTTATCTCAAATTGATTGCTTCAACTGCTATCAGTATAACTGACCAGCTTAGGGACAAGAAAAAGAAAATTTGTATTTTAAGAACTAGACCCTGTCAGAGAAACCATACTATCTCAGCACTCATTTCAACGCAGGCATAGCTGTCTGAGCTAATAATAGGTCTGCCAGTTCAATTGTACAAGCCTAGCTAGGCAACTGTTCTTCACTGTCACCCAACTGCTAAGCACTTAGTTTACAGCAACTCCTGCCAAGTTTTCATCTGGGGCAAAAACTAACAGAACAAGGCCAATGTACACGAAATGCAACTATCACAGTGATAGAAGACAAGGTAAAGGAGTCAAAGAAAGTGGCCATTTGGCTTACTCTTGCCTATGTGTATGCCAGGAACAACACCAAAGATCCCTCCCCAGTGTTGGCATTTCAACCAACAGTGTTAGTATTTTGAAATCTGGCAGACAGAGTACTGCAATAACACCAAGTGTCAAAGTCTGTATGAGCCAAAGCAGCTTATCAGAAGTAGAAGCTTAACAGCCAAACACCTCCTTTGACATGGTTAATTTTCAAAAAAAGTTGCTTGGGATAAGTCCGGTTGGAAGGTAAAGAATAAGGCGCCTTAGCACATGCAGCCTCACACTTGAGTAAGCGGGGAAGAAACAAAGTGCCAGTGCAGTTCAAATACTTAGCAGATACGTAAGATGCACTGAAGGAAAAGCCCTCCCTTTCTCCTTTGAGTCTACTGCCCTTTTGAGTGTTTACACAAGCACACCCAACCTCTCCCCTTCACCAAGTATATTTATTCTCCAGACAAGGAACAAACTTCATCCTTTCAAGACTGTTACCTTATTATAGCTGACCACCCTGCAGGCAATCTAGAATACCACAGCAGCTTATAGCAAAGGTAACAAAACTGGACCTTAACTAAATGGCATTATGCTGCAACACCAACTACATCTTACCATTTGCCGATATTCCCGAATCATTTTTAATTTATCTTCTCCACCTTTGTTTTCTTCTTTCTGTTCAATGCTGCTGATTATTCTCCAGGAAGCTCTTCTGGCTCCAATCACGTTTTTATATGCAACAGAAAGCAAGTTTCTTTCTTCCACTGTCAACTCCACATCCATTCCAGCCACTTTCTTCATTGATTCAACCATTTCTAGGAGGAAAAGGTCACACAATTATTCTCATAGCTAACGCATCTTTCAAACCATTCAATAGAAGTTGTACATTAATGACAGCTTACGAAAATAGGCTCCCTCCTCCTTTCATACACAGTTATTCCTCACTTTTATACTAGAACATTCCAAACAAATCAATGAGCGTGTACACAAAGGAAGTATCTGATGTTCTTTTAAATGCATTTGACAAGGGTCCCAAAAAATTCTTTACAGATAGTTGGTTTGGGTTTTCTTTTTTTGTTGTTGTTGAGACAGACAAAAAGGATTCAGCGTTAGCAGCAAACATTTTTCACAGTAGATAATAGTTATCAGCACAATCCTACAGGAATGCACGTTCTTCAAAGTGCTTCAGAAAAGGCAGTGACTAGTGAGAAAAAATCATGAGCGAATATAAGCTACCTTTCAGCACAGCAAGGATAAACTGAAAAATACAGAATGCTCCACTGATTTGTCAACTAGGTATAGTATAACATGGTAATTAACCAAAAAAAAAAATCCAGATTTGAATGGATGTAGAGAACTAAGTACTATTATTAGGGAAGCACGTTAAAGTTCCAAGATGGAACCACCAAAAGAAGAAGTAGGTGCTTGGAGAAGTAACAAAAAAGTCATCCTGAGGATAATAACCAGAGCAACCATATCCACCCATGCCAAGCAGCTGTTTACACTGAAAAGTAACACACAAAATATAAATTTATAACTTAAACCTTTTGAAAAGGGCTTCTAAACTTGAGGTTAAAAAAATTACTAAATACATATTTTGTATACTCAAGTGAAAGCAAAAGCTTAAACTACTTAAGGAAGGTTATAATCCTTTCATTACCTAACCACACTATGATTGCTTGTAACAGATTAGAAAAGTAAAAGTTGAAAATGTTAAATACAAACTAATTGAGAGACTAGTATGAGACACCCAGGAATCGCAGGTTTTGTCCTACCACACAGTGCTTCAGTTCATTCACCATTTTCCTTCCAGCTCGTAGAACTGGTGGGAATCCCACAGACAGAAAACAAGACCATTAATGAATAAGACTAAGCCACAACTACCCGATCTACTCAACAGGACAACTGTTTCATAGCTATCTGCCAGGTAGAGTGAAACTAGAATGACATAGAATCATATAGTCATTTAGGTTGGAAAAGACCCTTCAGATTGAGTCCAAAATACTTAGCTTCTGGCAAAAGCATGACGATGTGATTAGGCTACGCCTCCCATAATACGATGATTTACTATTCTGTGGCCTATTTACCTTGCCCACTCATCATCCCTCCCCCATCATTCTACTTCCTTACGTTCTGCTGTGTCACGGCAGCACAAGCAATGAGGAACTAATGAAGCTTAACTGTCAATTTTTTCCTCTGGTGCCAAAACTCACACTCATAACAGGCATAAGCTATTTCAGCAATGGAAACTGTAGGCTCAATCTTCTTCCCTGGCAGGAACAATGTCAGTCTCCAACAGGTCTCCATATGTGTAGGACAAAATTTTATAGTGGCTCTATTCTTACCAGAAGCAGAAAAAAAAATCCCTACCTCTACCAGTAGATTTCGCTAGACTGTTCCAAATCACAGAAAGTAACAAAAATCCACCGAGGATTTGATAAAACTTTCACAAAACACCACCCTACTATTATAAAGTGGTTAATTGTTTTTGCTGAAGACTTCAAGAGTTGCCCTAAAACACTCCACATACACACAGTTAATATTTATATAAGCATGCAGTACTGTAATTTAAGCTAGTCAGAAGTTAAAGGCAATACGATATAGTTACAATATGCAACTTAAATAATGCAAGCACTATGACTTATTTGCTGAAGGGTGACCCTACTATCTATACAAAGAGTTTACTGCAAAGCTGTAAATTTTTTTAAACTACGGGAGTCNAAGAGTTTACTTCAAAGCTGTACATTTTTTTAAACTACGGGAGTTAAGTCATCTCATATTTTGAAGTTTCTTAAAACAGGAGAGCTACGCCCAAGATAATGTGCCTGACAGGGTTAATTTTTGTGAACAAAGATGACAAACAGGAATTAACACTTGCAGTCTCTGCTACTTGGGTACCTTTGCCAAGCTCCAGCAAGAAACACAGGGCTCATCTTTAAGCTTAATGTTTAACTGCCCTCAGATAAGAGGAGTAATTGAAACTGCACTACATCCACAGTTTAAGAAATTAACCTGTATTTGTGAATGCACAGCCCTCCCTTCAACCGTTAGTTATAGAAGTTCATAAGCTGAAGAGATATCCTCTATGTAAATACGACTAATTTAAACTGTAGAAAAAGGAGGGGGTAGTCATGCCACGCTATTCATCTATGATGCTCATTCCCAGGCATCCGCTATCAATCTGAAGATCTTTCGTCTGACCCAATATGACCATAATGCTTTAATCAAACACGCATGATTTTAGATACATGGCACACTTAACTAACCAAGATAACATTAACTTTGCCCCATTAGATCTCCTCTGAAGTTATGAAAGCCAGAGGAAACCAAGTAACACAATACCTTCTCTGGAACCGGCAGGTTTCTGAAGTACACCATGTCTTTTTCAATTACACTTGCAACGTTGTGCATCCTACAGTCATACAGCAACACAAAGACACAGAAGATCTAGCTTTTCTTTAAAACAGAGTTTATATTCTTCTGTGCTTTACCAATTGGCATTAACGACAGAGCATTTCAGTCATACTAAGGGTTGTACTGCAACACTTCTATATGTATCCTGCTTCTTGATGAAGTAACTATTCACACTTATCTCTTATACAATAAACAATGATACACATGTAATAATTACTCCAGAGGTGTGGAGGCGAGAAGCATGTACAGTAACAGTTTCCAAGATCTTCTGGCCTGTATCAGGAAACTACAACAATTAGGAAAAAAATGAGCAAGTTGTATCAACTGTACTACAGGTTTCCTTCATGATCTCTTGCCCAGAAGCAGATTTGTCTAACATGGAAATTTAAAAGAAAAAACTATACACAAGATTTGCTGTTTCCTGTAAATGATTATCTGATTCTCAAAGCACACTCAAACATATAATTACAAATGTAATCAATTGCTTAGCTTCTGCAGGATTTTATCCATTGCTAGCCTAAACACCTACAAGCCCTTGAAACAGAGGTCCACCAGGGGACAAATCAAATTTAAGCTGAGCAATGGCTTTTACAGAGGCATACCTAAGACCCAGTCCTACAAGAAGCACAGCCTCTGTCAGTACATATTAGTCCTGCTGCATCTCTTCAGTCTTCTGCAAAGGTCATTAACTATCATCTTGTAGAACCACCATAACCACAGAAACAACAGTGCCAAGAGAAAAGTCAACTGCTCCGAACAACTACCAGAAAACAGGCCTTGTCACCCCAAGACTTTTGCAACCATAAGTTGTTAATAAGCCAAAAAGACTTTTTGCCAAGCGACAGCCATCAAGAATAAGATGCTGAAGAGTAGGGGGGAAGCACCCAAGGTTTTCTACATTTGCGCTGAAGCACAATATCCTCAAGCNTGAAGCACAATATCCTCAAGTTTCAGCAACTCTTCATACTAGGCACGTGCTCTCTTTTAATACACTGATGAAGGGAACTGAAAGGTCTTCTCTTCAAAATCTTAATCCTGTTACTAGTTAAATACACAACCACAGATTAAGATCTAGCCCATAAACAAGTGTCTTACCCAAAGAGAAAAGATTTATCAGCCTACCCACAAAGCTCTCAGAGAAAAACATTTTTAGTTTAGTAAAAAGCCCAATTTTACTTACAATACAAAAATCTGGGCTGGTATTTCAACAAGACAAAATAATATTATGCATATACCTTGGTCTTCCACGGTAAAGCCATAATCCAGCCCTGAAAGTTTAAGCCTGATGAATAATCTTAAGAACTCGGGCAATACAAAAGCAAGAGGACAGCATATCTGTATCTTCTCCAATAGAAAACTAATTCTATACAAAAATAAAGCCATATATGCCTGCCAACAGAACAAACATTTTATATTTTAAGTACAGCTTTACCTATCTGGAAGATTCCACAAGGAGGTGAAAAGCTCAGAGACCACTCATGACAAAATACAAGTCTGAGATTACATTTCAGTAAGAAGGATTACTGCAGTAATGACAACCCATTGCATACACAATCCGGAGATGCTTACGCTGCATTATGGAAAAAGTAGTGTTATGCAGATTCGAAAAGACAAGAGATTGTCATTTAGGTGGTTAAGTGCCAGCCTGTCAGTTGATTGTGGCTGTCACCTTATTATGCTACTGTCAGATCATGCCACCATCAGACCAGGAAATCCCAAAAGTGTAAAATGTGGAAGGATGGGGGAATATTCTGGAGAATGACACGCTTGCCCTACATTTATACCCTTCCCCAGGCATTTGCTTTTGGTTATTATAAGAATATACAAACCTGATCAGACCAAATGTCTATTTACTATGATATTTCTTATGGAAGAGGCATTTAACTGAGACTCGAAACAATTGCCTAAAGATACTACAAAACTAAAAAAAAAAAAGACACAGGCATTATTATAGTTCCTACATTCTACTACTATGATTAAGATGCTTGGCTCCTCATTGCAAACATTGCTGACTCACCTCCAGCCACTGCAGAGTAACAGTAGGGACATACACGCATACCTTGTAAAGCACAAAGGATTTGGACAGTGGTCAACACTACACTGAGCGCTGTCTACAGAAGATTGTTTTAAAACAGGCTGGTATGTGGCTTGGGATAAGGGTTTTCCTGATTTAATATGAAAGACGAAGATTATGCCTTACTCTAAGCTAAAAAGTAATGGGGAAGTTTACAAGTGATGAGAAGCATGTATGTTTGATAACCACCTACTAGGGGCCAACCCACAGAATTTGTACAAAGGGCACAGTTGATAAGGAAACTTAATAGGTCACAACATAAAGAACACCTCTTTACCAAAGATAAGAAACTTTAAGCATTTGTTGCTTCTCAAACTCTAGAAATCCAAGCAACACAGGGGAACTGGAATGCCCCTGTGTAAGGAAATACAGAAACAAGTGATTTACAGCAAATTCAGTGGAAAGACTAAAAACCTTCCCAATATATGACACAAAACCTAAGAAACAGTAGACCATACCAAAGGAGTAACCAGTATCTGACAGTTCTACCAAAGCCTGTGGTCATAACAGAACCCACTTGGCCTAAACAAGGGCTGATGCACTAAAGAAGAGAACC
Source organism: Himantopus leucocephalus (assembly GCA_003993805.1). NCBI lineage: Eukaryota > Metazoa > Chordata > Aves > Charadriiformes > Recurvirostridae > Himantopus > Himantopus leucocephalus. The sequence goes on from RSEF01000019.1 coordinate 6,564,263, forward strand.
TGTTGGGGCAAAACTACAGTATTTGCAACCTCTAGTTCAGGTATCATATAGTGCTTAACTCTCTCACTAACCACGATGCTACAGTGTCTGATTTTTTTTGTTTGTTTTATAAAGCATCTAGTTACATAGCATATCACAGGGCACTCCTAATCTGATTTTCAACAGTACACAGAATCTACTTCAACCTTACCGTGTAAGTAACTATCCCTTGCCACTGCACACACTGGTGCAACATTACCACAGGAAAAACGAGCTAGAAAAATCTATTAGTGGTGTGCTTAACTACCAGAAGAGGAACCATGTGAGAAATCTTGCTAGAATAAGAACAGAAAAAAGAGCTTGTTGAGTAAAGGTAGTATGGAGATGACTTGATGGTCAGCAGACTGAAGACTCAAATCAAAATGAACCTTAGGAAAAAACAGAAGGTGGCATTATTAAATGCTATGAAGTTAATAGTAGCAGAAGCACAGCACTTCAGAAAACTGAAGTCGTGTTTTAAGTTTCATCCTTTCTATTCCCCTTATCTAAGAGGAATAAAGCAGACCAAGATCTTCAAGCTTCTAAGCTACTGCTCAGTATCTATTTCAGCATTTCAGGAGCTAAAAGCTGCCAATCAGCATCCCGTGTGATGTGAGGATGTGAAGATACAGCAGAAAGACACACATGTTCACCACAGAAGGTAGCGCACCATAACCAGTATTCAGAGAAGGCTGATCACAAGTACTAGTCTTGTACTTGTTCATTCTCACAATGAACAAGAGATCATCATCAGCAAGACAGAAGAACTCAAAATAAAGTATCTGATCCTAAACTGTTGTCTATAACCTCTCAGTCAAGACTCTTAGCAGCAGCAAATACAAAGTGGCTAACAATTTCAAGAAGGGTTCCAGCAGACACTCAGGAGGAACTACAGAACCATTAACCTAACACTCACAAGGGGTCAAGTTAACAGGAATTACATAAAAAAACCTGAATGATTTGGTATGTGCATAAACAATAAGTTGCAGAGCATCGCCTTCTGTAAATAGACATAATGCCTCACAGATCTACTGTGATGCTTTGAATGAGTCAAGCATATGGACAAGGAAGACATGATTGATATAGTCTACCTGGATTTCCCAAAGGCATTTGACAAGGTCCCTCACCCAAGGTTCTTTAAGGAACTCAACTGCCATGGGATAGGAAGGAAAGTCCTCACATGGATAAACACTTGGCTGAAAGACAGGAAACAGGGTATGAATATAACACTCAAGTGTTCAGAACGGAGAAAGATCACCAGTGGAATCACACAGTGATCTGCGCTGGGAAGCATGCTAACATTTGTACGTGATCCAGAAAAATGAAAGCAAACAACAAGTACTAACTTAATAGTACCAGCAAACTGCTAAGAACAAACACAAAGACAAAAAAAGAAGCTGAAGAAATACAGGCAAGCATAATTTCTCCATTAAGTGATGAGTGTAACTGCGAAGATTAATGCCCATAGATTGCATTTTCCCTGAGAACTGCATGCCTCCACCTGGCATTGGTGGACACCATCCTATCCACTACAAATTCAAGCCAAGAAAAGGTAGGTTTGTCATCCATTAGGAACTCTTCTTCTGAACACACTATTACATTGTCCACATTAGGTTTTTCTCTTCTCTTAAGACATCCTGCATTTGGCAAGTAAGACTTAAGAAATGGCTAAACCAGTCCAGCAGCTTGCAGGGAGGTGGGCGGGTGATTTTCCTCTCTATCCATATCAATTTCATCATGCCAGCTCAACACTTCTTTGACCTCTCAACTGGCTGATTCAGGTCACCAGCTCAGAAAACAACTACTAAGAGGAAAAAAAAAAAATCTTGCTTGTAATGTGGAGAACTGAACTAGCTATAAGGTTCAGACTAGAACCCAAGCAAACATGAGAAATAGCCAGGGAAGAGAGGACATCCCTCTTTCAACAGTGAGATGTCAGATTAGCTCACCTCACTTTGCAGCACTGCACCTTTAGTTTCTAAAAGCATAAAATATACACAACATTTATGCTTACATGCCACGTAAATTTTTGCAATTTTTCTTCAAAGGTCTTCATGGGCTTGGAGCACCCGAAGTAGATTATTACAGGCAATCAAATGCAGGATGCAACTACCAAGGTACTAAAAATTGATAATACTATCTTAAGATCCGTATCTAGAGCATGCCACACTTATCACAATGTGCGAGATTTATACAAATGAGCATAAAGGATCCTCACAACTATATTCCCAGAAGTTAAAACAACTAACAGGCAGAGGGGGAAAAAAAATACCAAAGAATATCCATCCTACACAGTGGCTTAGTCTATAATTTTGTAGCGAAAGCAGCAGGTTATACTGTTATTCCTTGTATAAGGTTTATGACAGCTGGTGCAGACAAGATACTTCCAGCATTTGGCTGCACGACTCTGAAATGTACAGTTCTACAAAGCATACTTGTACTTTTATGCACTTGGAGAAATACATGGGTTAAAGCCAAATTATCCAAGCAACAGTTGTATTTTCTGCATAATCAACCCTATAGACTATCACAAGTCTTTCTTGCAACAAGAACATGATTTCTAAGTCATCACTATCATCTCTTCAAGCTGTGAACATATGCTTTTCTAAATAAAAGAGGGTTTCTCCAGTATTTGTAACAAAAACTTTAGTTTGAAAGCAAACACAGGCAAATCTAAAGACTGAGCCTTCTCATGCATTTCTCTCCTTGATTGAGATTTGCTACTAAGTAGTCTTGTAATACAAGCAGCTCAAGTGTACTCGAGTGTAATGGACACAAACTCAGCTTCTGGACTCCTTGCAGAGAACCAACCCATCTAATTTTAGGATGTTTGTCCCCTTTGGTTGCTCTTGGTACCTCAGGAGATTCAAGGCGGCCATTATAGAAAAGGGCCCTCTCTCACACAGCTCTTCATGATCAGAAGTCAACTGTTATATCCCAGTATGTAAATGCTTATCATTTAAAAAAAATTAACAATTCCTCCAACATTGCCTTGGCCATACTGCACCTCTTAGATTCCTACACTTCTTAGGGACATGTCGAGATCTTCTGCCTTTTAGTACTTTCATATCTACCCAATTCAGAGACAAAGAGCAGTGATACCCCATGTCACTACAACAGTAAGACCTTTGACAGACAGGTATAAGTACTAATTAATGTGGAGAAAAGGAAAAAATAAAACCCACCAAAAAAAAAATCTCATGTGCTTCATATTTGCTTGAAAGAGACAGGTCTTCTGCAAACTGAAATCAATATGCAACTTAAATTCTAGTTTGTGACATAGTTTATTGATTGGTTCTTCATTAAGCTGTAGTAACAGGTCTTGACATTACAAGACAATTATTTCTAAAATGGGTTCAAATCTTGAATTAAGTCCACTGCTGCACACCTTACTGCCTTCATAATAAAGACCCATGTCCCTGATAGACAATTCATAGAAACAGAGGAGTCAGCTGTTAGCTTGCTATATTGGGAGCCAGGAGAGCTGTCAAATAGGGTTTGGTTTTTCTTCCTTCTCACCTGTACAATGACCTATCATCTGGTTTTGGGGGGAAAAAAGCCCCGCCTATTTCTCCTCACATAAGTTCTACCATATGTAGATTTGAAGCCATATACTTCAAGACCTGTAGCACAAAACTGCTCGTTAAAGTATTCACTTGCAGTCTACCTTGTGTCGTAGCATGTTTCTCACCTGATTAAAAGAAAGATGTTACCTAGCTTCCACAATGAACAATGTGAACACAATGGTTTCGACATTCAGCAGCAGTCTATAGGAATGCAGATACACACATTCTCTTGATACAAGGAACTCAAATGCTAGTAAGGTAATTTCACAAACCAACACAACGTTGCCCACTCCAATTGTTTTCCAAAAAAAAGACAATTTATAGTTATGTATTATTGTAGTAATAACAGTCTTTCTCACAAAGCTTCCTGTATTGTAAGTAAGCTTTCTGGCATTCTGTGATTTGTCATGACACGTCTAAGCAGATCTGTGAAGACAGTCAGACACCCAAATCTCTTACTATCTCTAGAGATCAGGGCTTAAGTGCTACTTACACTGCAGAAGTACCTAGAAAGTTGTCCCCTTAATCTGGGCCAATATACTGAGGACAGTACAGACACAGGCCTAGATTTCCAACAGTTCACAAGTACAGCCTCCAAGACTTCGTAAATTCCGTAAGTGGGTCAGGTAAGTAACACCAAAGAAGCTAGTCAAATACCCAACATAAGTGCTGCTATAAATGCCATGAACCATACATAGAAAACAACCCACCACACACCACTCTCAAAAGTCTCAAGGAGAAAGAATATGGGACAGAACTTAATGCTATCCTAGCACTGAACACAAAAAATTGTCATTCCACACTCATATTCAAGTTACACAAGAGATTAGTATGCCAACGTATTTGTACTTACCATCACACCATTTTATATGTGCCAATTAGTAGCTGTGACCTTATGATCATGTATCTCAAAGATCAAACTGAAGAGCAAAATTAAGAATAACTTAACACTTTCACCATAGTGCTTCCCACACAATTTTGTTCACAGAATTATTTAACAGTCTCAGCTACGATCTTGGCAGAACTGCTGTATTTCATATAAACAGGAACAAATTATGCCAATAATTTTTAATTGTTTCAGCTGAACAAGAATGCAGAATTAGATGCTAAAACACTACCTACAGTACATATTCTTCCAGCCCACATACGTGAGAGACACACATCTAGAGCAGCTAGCAGAATTAGAGGGTGCACCTTAAATGTGTTAACCCGACTTGATTCCAAGGAATTTTTGAAGTCTAGAAACCACAGCATTGATTGATTTAAACATGACAACTTTAAGCTTAGCGTTCCCTCCTAAATGGTAACAGTCTCCTTACCATTCAGAAGCAATATATCATAAGTAGTCATTTACATTTTGATCTAGCCAACTTGTTTCGCAAACATCCACGATGCTGGTAGAATAGAAAGCCATTGAGGGAAATGCTGCACCAAGGCAATCCCTACTAATCAATTTTTATTAGTTGACAGGAAGTCTGATTGTTTTGCACTGCAGATCTCTACAACGGGGTAGAGTCTGATTACTTTCTAAAGAAGTGATTTACCACTGACTTAAGAAAACACTAGAAAGACAGTCATGCCTCAAAAGCTCCCAAAGACAATGAATCCTCCAGGATGTTGGCCAAGCATCCATCTTGGGTTTCCACTCAAACCAAAGCCAACACTTTCAGTTGCACTGACTCATCCATACCAGTTGGAGAACCCTTTCCTCCCTACTCACCAAACCCAGTCCAGGAATGCTGCTGGAATTGGGACTAGGGGTCAGGGGGAAGGAAATGCATTTTCCCATCTCACAGCCATTAGGGTAGGCAATAAGATACTGAAAAAACACAAAACCCCCAGCAGAAGCTGCACACTTACTGTGGAATATGGAATCGCATGCATCCCTCCACACAAGTCAATTAACTTGTACCCCAGTATCTGGGGTTTTGGGGGGCATTTTTTTTTTCCTCTAAGTCCTTACAGTTATTGTGGAGACTGTTTGATTTCTCTCATTTAGTGGAATTCTTAGTTCTACCTTATTTCCCTACTGGAACTGTCACAGAAAAGAGTCTTATTTAGGTAGGCCTTCCTTTTTTGTTGTAGCTTCTCTTTTCCTCCCCAATACATGCATTTTTCAGATGTTTTGCAACAGTACTATCAGAAGCTTTCTAAACACAATTCAGTAAAAATATGCCATTTGGCAAGAACTTAGTCATGTTGTCTATGAAAATTATGAACAGAAAGCATCTGGAGTGTCTTCCTACCTCTAAGTGAAGTATAACATCACACTTTTTACATACAAGGGTATTTATTTCACTTTAAATGAATAAACATAAGGTCTTAGGGCAAAAGTAACAGTCCTAGAAGAGTAACTTCATCGAGAAAATTAAAGGCCCTTTCTATTATATACAAAGGAAACATGTTTAAAGAAAACAGTCGCAAGACAGAAATTTGGGGGGCAACAGACACCGTCCAGGGCTGCCAGTTCCTCCCCCTACCACTTTTTCCCCACATATGAAATGATCAGGCATAGTGCACAAACTTACAGGTGAAAAAGGATGAAAAGACGATGCTGGAAAAGTAAAATGAGCTGTAATAATTTCTACTGCATAATGAAAGCATATACATTTTCTTTAGGCAATTAAGTATCATGTACTCGATCCCTCCAGGGTGAGAGCTCGTTTTCTCTGGGTTTGCCAGGGGCAGCACTACCTCCAACCGTAGGCAAGGGAAGAGAAAGAAAAGCCCTATCCCCCTCCCCCGGGACCCAATAAGGCGAGCAAGGCTCTCCCCAGCATGGCCTCCCGAGGGTCCGAGAGAGCCGGGCACCCACCTTCTGGAGAGCACGGCACTGGGCGTTGTCTGCGGCGAGCCGACCTCAGCCCATACCGCCGAGCTCCGCGAGGTCCGGGCCGAAGCTAAGCAAGGCCCGGGCCGAACAGAATCACCTCCAGCCGCGCCAGGCAGCGGCACGAACAGGGGTAGTGGGGTCTCTTTGTCGGGCCCCCCGAGGCGGGGGCGGCTCCCCTGCCCCCCCCGGGACTCGCCCTTCGCGGCCGCCATTTTATTCCCGGCTTCTGCCGCCACCGCCCCCCGAACCGGGCCCCGCCCAGGCCCAAGCCACCCACTCGTTCGGGCCCCCCATCCCCAGCTCCACCAGCCCCTTGGGGCGCTCCCAGTCGCCATTTTGTCTGTGCCCCCCTCCTCCGCCCCTACCCCCCCTCCCCCGCCCAGCCGCCATTTTGTGGCCGCTCCCTCCCTCCCTCTCCCCTTGGCCTTGCACGGCCTTCCTAGCCAGCGCTCACCATCGTAGCGCTCAGCCTGCTCAGCCAACTTGGCCTGATAGACGAGGTCCTCCCGATCGTCCATGTCCTGCAGGCGGGGCGGCGTCGGGGACTGCACGGGGCGGATGGAAGCCGATGGGTCTGGGGGGCTCAGCAGCTACCAGCTCGCTGCTCTCCGGGCAAATATGGCGGCAGCACCTCCTCCCGCTGCATCCGGGCACTTCCGCAAGTGCGCGCATGCGCCTCCGCGGCCTCCCATGGCAACGGCGGCTCCTTGGCAACGGGCGGGAGGCGGGGGCCGCAGCGGCGGCGGCGGGAGGCGGCAGCCGGGGGGGGTGGCGGGGCCGCAGCCGCCCGCTCCTCCGCCCGGTTGTGGCGGGGCCGCAGCCGAGAGGGCGCCGTCGTTCTAAGGGGGCGGAGGGGGGGGAAGTGCGGGGCCGCCGATGGCGGGGTGGGGCCGGGCGGCGGGTGCGCGCCGGGCGGGCGGCGGGGGGCAGTGTCTCCCCTGAGGGGGGGCCGGGGGTGCGCGGGGAGAATGGCATGTCCCTCGGGGAACGTGTTTGTGCTGCCCTCAAACGCTGACGATACTATTTGAATACCTCTGTGTGTTTTTGCACAAATCGCGGGTACGCTCCGTACATACACCATGGCGAAGGTAGACGTGAGTGAAAGGCAGAGGGTCCGATTTAGCAGGTTTCTGCAGTCTCTCCAGGGTATTTACTCAAGCAAAGTACCACCTCCGATGCAATGTCTGAGGTAGGACATGATAGATTCACAGTTTTAAGAGGCTAGAAGAACTAGAACTTGAATATTTCACTAGTTCCTCGCAGACTACTTCTGAAAAAAATGGAGCATACACTTAAATAATTGCAATAACACCTCAATTTCCAAAGTCAGAATCGTTTGAGAAAACTAAAACGGATTATGCTTGGCTGATACAAATTTAATCTTCAAAGGTTTGCTCAGGGTAGCTGTGAATGACGTCTCGTAACTCTCTTTTCCCAGTGTCTCCTAGGATGAGCGGGCGAAAGACTCTCGGCCCTCCTGAGGCGTAGAAGCGCACAAAGGCCCCGGCAGTTTTTGATACACAGCCAAGACCGCGCAGGCCCTGCTACCTCTTGGACGCAGTGTCAGGTAACCTTCTGTTGATTGTATTGTGCCCGCTGAAATAGGTTTCTGATGCGTGACTGAGGGCACACACCTAAAGCACCATTTAAAGCACATTGTTTTGAATAGTTTATTGTTTCCTGAGTCATTTTAACACATATTATTTCAGCTGGTGAACAAGAGCTTTAGGGTTTGTAAAATCAACATAATCTTATGGTTTTCTTACAAATAAATCTAAAAATATAAGAGGGTGATCTTTGTATCACTGTTTGCCTACCCAGAAAATCAACGGCCTGTTTCCATGAGATGTTTTGGGCCCCAACTCTTTTTCAAATCTCAGGATTATCCAATCAGAATTCCATAAAAGAAAAAACAAAGGCACAAGCAGGTCTGGACTAAGGTGAAAATTAGATGTCAAGTCCAGAAAAAAATTGATGTTTTCAATTTAGTCAAAATATCATCAGAAAATGCTGATTTTGTTGAAATTGGGAATCATTATATAGCTTTACCTCTGAATTGTTTGGAAATACATGGTACCATTACCGAGGCAGTTCTGGTGGGCACCCAAAAGATCCCAGAAGCATACAGAGTCACCATGTATTTGTGTAAATATACTAAATTATGAGACTTGCAAATCACCTCTGCACTTCATAGATCTTGACCATGAAAGTCTGTTTTTCAACACCTGAATGGGAGCTGTTACAACAAATTAGATTTGCAGCAATTTAGGAACTTTTCTGTGATGCTCACATTCAGCAGGTACTCAAGTTGTAGAGAGCTTAACAATATAAATAAACCAGACCACTTTAGGCATACATTTGCAAAAAGTGAGGTGCATGCCTGATAGGCTTGTTGAATTACAGCGTATTGTCTAAATACTGCAAATATTTTTGAATGCACTTATTACAGATGGCATGCAAATATTTGGAAATTGTTCAGAGATTTGGGAAGCATGAGGAGTAAACAGTCTAATGCAGGCAAATACCCAAAGCATAATTTGCTGATGCAATCCTTGCTTACCCCTTGCACCCTCAACTTTTACACAAGCTGATTCAACCACTACTGCAGCCGAAAACCATTGCTGGAAAGAAGGTGAAAGGAAAGGAGGGATGATAGTCTGCAGCCAAAAACCATTGCTGGAAAGAAGGTGAAAGGAAAGGAGGGATGATAGTTTTCTTCATAAGCCCTGTGTTACATCAGCTCCCAGAGGAGCTCTGAAAATACCTGTCTGAGGTTAAGTAGCAGGAGGGCATGGCTGTCAGAGCAGTGTGGAAAGGCATGTAGAACCTCTTCCTTTTGGCTGCAGCGAGCTCTTAAATTATCTCAGATAATCTCATTAAAAGGCACTCTTGGATTGCAACTCTGCTGCAGCCAAGTTGTACAAACACTGGAGCAAAGCTGTGGGCAGTACTCTTACCTATGTTTGGGTTTTGTTTCTTTTTTTTAATCTGAAACTGATAGAATAATCTTTATTGTGTAGAGACACAACAGGAAAACTTGGCTGGCATCTCAGTACACTCAAAAGCAAAATCACTTATTTAACAAGTAATGTCCCACTTGAAGACTCCACCAAACAACAGTGACGGGGAAAGTAACCTGTAGTAGCCAGCCAACTGAATATGAATCACTTAAAATATGAGGAGCCATCACTGTAACATAGTGATGGAAAAACCAAGTGCTGTCCTTGCTCTTACCAGCAAGGAAAATGATTATGGCAGTACTAACAAGACTGGTCCTTGTATGCTTTTATGAACAATGAACAGTGAAGTAAGCAGTGTTTTAATTGGGAACGTACAGCACAGCCTTTTCCATGCAGTAAGAGCCTATGGAACTAGGGAGCAACTCCAGAAGGCCAAATACTTTGAGGGATTTTGAATGCCTCAAGGTTTTGGTCCATCACTAACTACAGCACAGCACACTAAGGAACCCTTGGTACGGAGATAGAACTGTTCTTTGGTGTACACCCCAAATGAAACTATCTGGCTTTAGATACAGCATTGACATAAAGATTCTTATCCTTGGGGGCCTAGAGGCCACTTCCCCTTGCAGCTTTTAAGCATAACAATGGCAAAAGTAGGTCTACTGCAAGTTTGTGTTACAAGTGTTCTCCCACGTGGGATATAGGCATTCTGGTCCTCATTTTCTGTGCTTCATCCCTTGACAGTACACTACACATCTCAGTCTTATTGAAACGGTGCTCTCCCAATACCACACTTAGAGAGAAGTCCATCTGAACCATTAGTAGACTCTTGTACAAGATTCTTGCTGGTTACCAATTTGTATACTTAAATACACATTTTTACTGAAAACTCTAAAAATGAGTAAACAGCTTTTCCATCTTTCCAAACAGATACACATAATTCAAAGAATCCCCAAACTCTTTCCTGATACACCTGTGTAGGTAGAAGTGAGACTAATAGCTACAAAGTCTCATCTTAACATTCCTCCTGAGTCCTCTTCTGCAGTGTGAATATACTTCGCCCCCCCCTCCTTGACTCAAGGGACTCATTTGACTACAGAAAGTCACCGTGTTTCAAAAAGGCTGTAATATTTTACTGGTTGATAACTTATTTTAGTTACCTTGGTTTGTCTTACTTCTGCAGGTATTAATTGTTTTCATACGAGTATGACCAATTAAAAATGGCCATACCTGCAATTCTATTTTTAGATTATTACATGCAAGTATTCCACTGACAGCTGATTGAGAGTGACACCAAGTCAAAGTTTTGGCTATACTTTTATTTACTTCACGTACTATGAACATATACATTACATGCTACAAAAAAATAAAAAAAGACTTTAACTGTCAAGAAAGTGGATAGTGTTATAATACAATGGCACATGTTCATATTTTTCTTCAAACTGGTTTGGTTAGAATCCTTCCCCAAAACCATTAACAAAAATGAAGTGTTTTAAGATGATTAGAAATATTTGCATTATTAACAAATACAATTCAAACAGATTAACAAGATTTAACCAGGTCAAATATTAGTAAAAAGGCTGGGGTTTACCAAAATGAAATATATATTAAAAAACCATAGCAGCCAGTTGTACTTTTTAGTGTGATATAATGTATAAATGCACCAGAAGAACACAGTGTAATTGAGCATTCTGCTTTCACGGTGTATTTCTAGAAATGATTACTCTAGTTCTAACACCTGCCTATGCACAAGAGACCAAAAACACAGCCAAGTAGAGACAAAAGATTGTGACCAACATTCTTAGCAATGATTTTTTTGCGCGCATCGGGGAGAAGGGAGGGAACAAATAGAAGAGGATAAACAAAGGCCACAAAAGGATTTAATCTACATGTTCATGAACATATGTTCTACCTATTTTCCTTTAAGAGCTTGATAATTTGAAATGTCTATTTCGTCCAAACGCAAACATATTCATTTCTATCACCTATGAAACAAAATCACATTTCAGCTTAGAACTGAATAGTGGAAAACAGTTGCATTAATGTATTAGTTGACTAAGAAAAACTGCTTGACAAGAACGTAGGATTCTAGTGCAACAGCAGCTATTAAGACTCCTCTAGTTTCTTTTTTTGCTCTTTCAAAGTGTACAAATATTCGCAATTTATAGTCTTAACAAAAACACATCTACAAAGTTTGCAGGGTATTTGCTAGTTAATTCAATTTATGTCTTCCCTATTAAAAAGGCAAGATTTGCATAATAAAATTCCTTTCAGAAAAAAGTTCTTTTGGTATCTTAAAATAATTGCTGATTGGAAAGGTAAAAACATACAGGCTTTCATTAACTGCAATTGGAAAAAATACTTCAGAACAAAACTGTGTTAGTCTAAGAACACACAGTTCATTATGTTTCTTTTGCAATACCTGAAGAAAAATATAAGCATACATGGGCAACTGATAAACTCAGTATTAAGTCTGTTATTTAGAGTGCACCCATTGGAAAAAAAAAAAAATCAGTCATAGTAAGTAACAAGGTCAGAGGAAAAAATACAAATCAGCCTTAAAGAAACCAATGTGTTAAGGAACCTACAGTTAGTTTCTCTTTTTTTTTTTCCCCCTCAAAGTAAATTTTGTACTAAGCTAGAAGAGATCCCACAATCACTGGCATATAACCCTAACCAGGGTAGCAATCCAAGCTAGAATAGTACTGCAATTCCTTTGTTACCGTTCTTCTTACACCACTGTCACAACTGTCAGTTTTCTAATAGTCAGTAGTGCTTATGAGATTGGTGATGGAAAAGTATTAATGTACATTGGCATTAGTCTACAGAATTAATGAGTGCCCATTACCTGAAAATTAGTCAGACTTGCTGATGGATTAGTTTGAAGTAAAACAACTAGTACTTAAATATAACAGAAATATTATCGTTTCCAGCATGTTACACAGTTCTGAGGTAAAGTGTTACCAGTATTCTGTTGTACGGGTCGGTGCCTTGCAGCAATGGCCTTTGCAGTGGGAACTAGCCTTCGCAGCGTTTACAACCAGTGAGCCATTCTAGTCACACGGTTTGTATCAACCAAAATAACATTTTCAGTTTGATACTATTTAGAAAAACTGTTCTGTATGGATTACACTGTAGTCAAAGTTACAAAATTTGCTTAAGTTTGGTCACTAGAGTGCTATGTTTGGAAAACAATCCAGGGTACAGACAAGGGATAGTTACTTCAGTGTTTAATTTCAGTTTACAAAACTTACTGAATCCACTCTGATTTATGTTAGAGAAAACCAGATAATTAGAAGAACAGACTAAAAAAAAAATAAAATCAAGCAGTGCATAATACCACCTATTCAATGCACTGATTTGCATTATGAGCTATGAAGCCATATTTACTCTATTATGCCTTTTGAGAATCAATCCAGAAGCACACAAGTATTTTCCATTAGTTTATTAAAAATAAAATCCTCATGAATTCACTATCAAATATTTTACAGATGGGAATTAAACCAGAAGAGTTCCCAGAGTAACTTTAAAATAAAACTAATATTTGGTTTGTCAGTTCACCATGTTTGACACCGATTTGCACTGTAAGAGTATTGTACAGTAGAAGTATTGAAGAATTCCAGAAAAATTAAACTGGCCCTCTATAATTTAATTGTATTGGAAAGCAGTGTCAGTATTTTAGTATATTTAGTGAATCAAACACTGCTTTAAAGCTATGCATTAAAGTGCTACGCACATATTTTTCAGCACTGATATGGATGTTTACACTTCCATAAGCCTTGTATTTGTGGATAAAAAGAGATATTGGTGTGTTAATAGAAATTTTAATTTAAAATCAGCTGCTACGTTTGAAGCATCAACAGTACTGAAGAAAGCAATTTAGTGTCCACAAAATTCTAGAATTCTGAGGTTGATTTGATCTGTCATTTACCATTAAAATGGTAAGCATCTGTAAATCGTAAGGCTGTCCCCAATGGGCTCTACATAAATCTGTACTGTGCATAGTTTAGCTGACCATGCAAAGTACTACATAGCCTTTCTAGGACAGAGAATTCAGGATGGAAAAAAAAATGGAGAAAGCTCCAGGATATATTTGTGAAATTTCTATCTATATATTGAATTGTCTAAGGTTGATGTTCACTGCCTGAAGAAGAAGCAACATAAGCAATAGGACCGGAGAGAGCTATAAATGTTGTCGTAACATCTACGTTACTGCTTTCTCCAACTGCTGCTGCTGGCAGGGTCCAGTCTGCTGTGCACGTGGACATAAGCAGGCATTACAACCTATAATCATGTACTAGTTCTGCCACTTGACACACAAGTTATCTACTGTCGTACCCTGAATTACATGACCCTTGATTAAGGAATGGTGGTGTTCAGTCCCAGGGGTTTGCAGGTTACCAGAATGCTTATACAAGCAATACCGCTTTCAACATCTGTCGGAACATAGTCTTGATGGCATCTGCAATAAAAAGAAGTTGAGATTGTTCCCATCTGTAAGCACAACTGTTGAGCCACACTCAGCTGAAGTCCTCATCAGGATTCTGTTGATCCAGCAGGCGGACATGTGTGAATGGAAAGTGACCACGTCTGCCATTACATTCTCCTTCCCACTGACCACTCACGTTAATCTTTGTGACCTTTACCAGCTCACCGACCTGAAGGATAAGAAATAAGAAACTGTTACAATTCATAAAAACACACAGGATGAGCTACTACCCCTCCCCTTTGGTGTCAATCACCCAAGTGTACCAAGATACACTTCTATAAAAAGTAGTTTTAGTCTTGACCATTTTTGATACACCAGCCTACCACCCAACGTTATTCACTCCTGAAGAAAGCAGAGAAAGAAAGAAGCGTACCTAGATTAGGTGAGAACTACCTAAATTGAAGAGCCTGCAATCCAACACCAATCTTTCAGAGCACTCCTGGGACTTGGCATCATCTGCTATCACAATAAATGCATCTCGCTGAACTGACAGAGGCTTGCACTCCGCCTGTACTGCATCACCGTCATTAAGGGAGGGAAGGCTTGCAGGTGTACAAAGTGAACACTAATCTGCAAGCTAAACAGCTCCTTACTTTTGGAATTCCACTAAGTGCTTTTCAGGCAGTATTGAAAAAGTTCTGGATAAGTGGGGGCTATATATATACAGCCACAGATTAGAAAACATTGGGAGAATACATAGAGGAATAAGCAGCAGTGCTGTAAGGCTGCTGTGTCCTTACTCTGAGCATCCACAACTAGCCACTACTAGAGGCAAGGCCAGATGACCTTTCAGTCTTGTCCACTATGAATTTCTCACATACATAAATTCCATGCAGTTAGAGACGATTGATTGATTGGCTAAAAAAATAAAAGAATGGTTACTACGGACCAATGAAACAATATGCTCTAGTTTAAAAGTATCCAGTTCTAATGTACTAAACTAAATAAAAGCACAGTAATATATCTCATGTTCTAATCTCCAACCTAATATTCACATAACCAATTCTAAAGGTATTGTCTCCCTTTGATAAAGGTGGAAAACTGCACAGCAGTGCCTTTCCCAAGGCTGTGCAGTCATGTAGTTCAAGTTGGGACCACAAGTCCAGGTCTAATCAGTTCCCAACTCTGTTGAATCTTGAAGGGTACTTTAATTAAGTAGCACTTACACAACCTAAGAAAGCATGACTTGCATTGTAAAGACAGTCACTGAAAAGTTAATAAATGCAATGTTGAAAAGCCATCTACCCATTTCTAGCCCTCTGTGTAGAATTTTATCAATAATCTTATTTACAAGTAACATACAGTGGTTTTCAGACTTCTTCCCAGGTCGCTTTGCGATGGAGAACGCTTTTGGGACAGATATACTCTATTTTCTTTCACTAATACTGTAAATAAACTCTCAGGGCATGGCCACAAGCCTTACTGCATTTCATCTGGAAATTCACCGAATATACAGTTACTAGTTTACACAGATGCCCATCACTGTGTTCCAAATTAATCCAAAAATGGAAGCTCGTTATTCTCACTTTCCAGGCAGTGAATGAAGAACAAGGAAAACAATTTAAGATGTTACCAATCTCCATTAACTTTACAGGTTTTAATCACTTGCAGTCTTTTTCCAGAATAGCTTTTAACAGTTCATAAATTCAAACCACTACATGGACATTTAATTAAGCTTCCCATACCTCTGATGATTACTTATCTGGTAACGAGAGGCACGCTTGGGACTCTTGCTGTAGAGCTTTATTTTTTCCTTTTGTAGTCATTAGTATAGACATTTTAATGAATCATATTTTGAAGAAAATCCTCTTATGTATTTGCTACAGGCAAAAATGAACCCTTCCTCGACTACTGAATGCTAGTTTCAGCTCTTTAGGAATTTAATCATGCAGTATGTATAATTTTGCTACTGCTAATAATCACTGGGGGGGGTTGTACCAATAAAAATACTCTTGACCAAAACAATATATCAGATATAATTTAACAAGGACAAGATTAAAAGTGACAAGACTAGAAGCAGAAAATCCTATTTCCTCATCACAAGCATTACAAGAACACTATCCTAGATAACTTTAAATTGCTTCAGACCTGGATATAAGCTACGTATCAGCCTCCAACGGGAATGTATATAACCTCCAACCCACTAGGAAAGGAAAAGCACAAGTTGCACTTAGTTTGCTATCTGTACGATATTTTTCTTAGACTGCTGGCCTCTGTGCTCTCAATGAATATCACACACTATATGTTCATATAGAGTTTATCTTGGATACTTTATGACAAACTCACCTGCAAAAGGTGGGTTCAACAGTGCAATGATAGCGAGCTAGAACATGGGATGCTCGTAACACTCCCTCACTCCCAGAACCATCCTGTAGCTGTTCGTATGGTTTTCAGGGGTGTTTCAGGGTCATTGCAGCAAACAGACGCCCATTTATAAATTCTCCTTACTATAAGGGGCTACACCCAAAATTTGCATTTCAGTAATTGTTAGAAGAGCAAAGACCTCTGAGCTTAAATATTCCTTTTTTACCATCACTGTAATTTCATTTAGCAACCACTCTCTCTGATACAATCTTTCATTCATATTTCACTTATATGTATCTTTACACCTATCAAAGCAGGACTGACTTTAAGTAAGCGTGGGTCATTTCATAAAGGCCAGCTTAATAAAATGCCTCCACTAGTTCCTTAATAACTGATAGAACTTCCTAGATCTGCTTTGAAACTCTGCATATTTATCTATCATTCAAATACAATACAGAGAACCTTTAAAAAAATTACTCATTATTACAAGCTCTTGAATTTTAAAACATTTAGACTAGAAGTGGAGTCTCTGAATTCTCCTCACTTTTAATGTTGACTTATGGTATCATTAGTCTTATTGTGCATCATCCCACCCAGCACAGCACCTCAAGAACAACACTGTACCCTGCTAGAAAGCCAGATTTGTCTCAGTCTTCATCAGAAGTTTTAAAACTAAATATATCCCATAAGCTTCAAAGCAAAACTGAAGATTCATGTGAAGACTTCTTTATGCTGTGGTTTTATTCCAAGTACTCCTCTTTGGTAAGGTCAAAATGGCAGAGTTCTGCTACTGTTATAAAGAAAAAAAATAAATTCATCGATCTCATTCTCATTCACCACATAGATCTTTCCTTTTTCTCCTCTCTTTTCTCTTAATTAAAATAGACTGACTCCTCAAGTTACAAGCAAAGTAAAAGTTATCTTCTCCTGCTGAATCTTTTTTCCATAACACAGCACGGCCTTCATTAGAACATCATTTGCTCTGCTCTTCCTTCCTTGAGCTCTTCAAAACCATGTCAGTTTTAAAATAATAGGACAGGACAGATATTCTGTTTGCAGTCTGGGCCAAGAATGTTTGATGTTAAGAATCTATTTTCCTAAGAGCAATCCACCCCCACCCATGAATATTGCCAGATTTAAGGATAAAAGTTTTCATTTGGAAAGAATCCCACTTTCCATATTTATAGTTATTAAGAGGTCTGGGCAAAAATGGATTGGTAAGATTTACTTTATGCTTTCTACTAAGTTATCTAAGAAAGAGATCTCTAAATAAACAGAGAAGGAACACCATGAAGTGAAAGGGAATGTGAAAAAAGGAGACAACAAGAAACAGCACTTTGATAGACAGGATGAAGAAAAACTTGGAGAAGGCGAAGTGCGTATTGCCATTTTTTCCTGTACAGATATTGAAAGCAACTCAGTAACATTGTGATTTGAAAAGATAAAAGCTGCAAAGAAGCGAGGAAGGCCTACTAGAAGCAGTGATAAATGGCTTAAATTTTAAAATTAAACTTTCCCAATATTATATACAGAACAAAGAACCACCACTATTACTGCATTTTTTAAATATAGAGCTGTAGCAAGACAGGTATACATCATCCTAACCAAGAGGTTCAGCATGTCAACTAGTAAGTATTTAAATAGTTTTACAAGGCCTACAAATGCCATTGTTCTAATATAATGGTAGAAAGAGACTATAAATCTTACTTAGATCCTTACACAGATGGGCAGAGCCTCCACAACTCCCAATTCCCCCCTCCCAAACACTTCTGCTATCTCGCCTATTACCATGAGCTAGTAAAAGACACTAGTAGCGCAAGTTAACTCAGAACAGAGAGATGTTCTCCATGAAACTATGCTTTCTAAAGCACAGCATACTTGACAGAACACGTGAGTTTTAGTGAAGAGGACTGAACTAATAGATCACGCATGGCACTCACAACCTGTTCTTTAGCCTGTAAAGGATTTTGCTTTCACTCAAAGTTGCTTATGATGGCCTAGACTACCAATATTTTCTCACACTCTCTATTTCACTCCATGCTACCAAAGCGTGAGTTGGGCAGTGTTGTGGGGTTCTGCTTTAAATAAAATAAAATGTAAAGTTAAGCTTAAGAGAACACTGGTAGCACACTAATAAATAAAACAAAATCCAGAAGGAAACCCCAAAAGTTTTGATAAATATGCCACAACATAATCTCCAATGGCTGAAAGAAAATCTAACATCTGGTAATTGCAACAGTCCACAATGACATTCAGGCATATTTCCAAGCTCCAGGTGGTGGCTGGGCGGACAGAGTGAGAAAAAGAGGTAAAGAGACAGCATTTTAAGCTGTATGAAAGTCTGAAGGTTAAAATCTTCATATTTCCCCAAAATCTGGTGAGTTGGCATAAGTTTCTATATGTGCTTCTCAACTCAAAAATTTACATTCTGTACCCTGTCTCTCTTTTGATTCAGAAATATAACAGAAGGTATAGTAACTCAGAGTATATTTACATTGCTTCCCTAGACAAATTTTTGCCTACAACAGGGAAAAATTTCACATCTACCAGGTTGTACATCAATGATCGGATCTGCAGAATGTGTGGCATTTGCCAGTTCTGTACGAAAGACACATACCTATAGTTGCCACATCACTGAAGTACCTTTTGTGCTATGCACAATTAAACAAAGTATTTGAGAGTGAAGAGGAGATGCTCTGACTCAGCACAGAAACTGTTTTTTCCCAAGTACTTGAAATGTTATATAAACAGGAAGTCAATTAGGTATCAGGAAATTCCAGAGCCTTTAGCTCAAAGAAAGCCTAGATTAAAGGATACAATTTACATATCATCCTAAGGCAAAGGTCTGCCACTGAGAATACCTTAATCTCAATTTGCTCAAATGTAACTTGGGGGATAACTATCTGATGTGTAGAGTTAGAGCACTCTAGTCTCCTTTTTAAGAGGGGAAAAAAAAAACCAAAACCAAAAAGGGCATGTGCAAGTGCTTGATCGTATCTGGAAGTGAATCAAACTTAGGGAAACTTACTGCTTTATTACAAATCTTACTCCATCAATCACTGCTTTACACGAGACCTCCCTAATGAATTGTAATGCATGTTCCTGCTTCACAAATAAAAACCAAAGTAATCTGCTTGAGGTCAAGATGTTACAATAAAACTCTATGCGGGATCATTATCATCATCTCAGTCTGCGTAATTTTAAAGTGACTATCAATGTTGCCACTGATTGCTTTTAAACTCCTGACAGGTTGAAAAAAAAAAGTGCAAACAAACAAACAACAACCCAGCACACCTTCTAAAGATGGGGTGAGGCAAGCAACAGTGAACAGACCCACAACTTATGAATTGCTCCCTCTCCCTCCCCCCTAAAATAAAGACTTCAGAAGTGAAAACACAGATGGGGAAACACTTATGTTAGTGATGTTTGACAAAAGACATGATATTGGTTCAGTAACCTAAACATAAAACTCTAGTCTACAAGTGACTCTAGTCACTTACTCATTTAAAAAAAAAAAAAAGCTTTTTTCCATAACTTATTAATCATGATGTAAAACCAGTATTACAATGCTTTTCCCTTTCTTATTCCTACAAAACTCTAATGTGATTGAAAGGGAAATCCCTTGAACAGATCTCTTCTTTCTAAGTTTTGCCCATTATGTACCTCCAAAGCCAAGGCTGTCTTGTCGTAGGCATTAGGGACTCGCTTCTGGATAACCCGGGCATAAATAGGGCCATTCTGAAGGTTAGGGAGCGGAGTGTTGATGCTGGGCTGGGCATAGGGCCCTGGCTCCGGCCCACCCAGTGGTTGTGGGTGGGAACTATCCTGGTTACCTCCAATCAGAGTAGATACTGAAGCAGAGGAAGGTCTATACTTCTCGACGTAAGGAACAGGTATCATTCCCCTCTTTCCTTCGCTGTCTTCTGCGTTCCACCATTGCTCTTCAGGTTTATCCCGGATTCTCAGTATGTCTCCTTTCTTAAATGGAAGATCTTCTTCATCATTTCCATTAAAGTCAAAGAGAGCTCGCACATATTCAGCTTCCTCCTGCCTGAGGATAACGCCGCTATTCTGCCTGGATCGGGAAACTGGTTCTATCAAGGTTGTAGTGTCCAAATAGTGTATTTTGTAGAATTCCAGTAAAGATGGCAAAGAATCAAACTCTTGGTCACCTATTCGAAATCTGGTGGGATTCAACCCTGAAAGAAGAAGGCAATATGTCAAGGAGAGCACACAATTAAAACTGTAAACTACACATTTGAGAAGACAAATATATTTACAGATAAGTAATCTGATACTGAATTTGGTCATCTTTAGACTAACATTCATCATATTCAGCTTTTCTGTGTATTTCTAATCAAAGACAGCACTGTCATGAACCTGAGGATAGAGTTTTCTTTTTAAAGATTTTGTCAAAGAGGGGAAAAAAATTGTTTGGCACTGCCAAACTCCCCGACTTAGGATAAAAATAACTTGTTTCCTTGAATGTTATATGGACCCAACAAATAAAAATGTTCAGTACATCTGAGTTTCTCAGGAGCCTATACAATTTTCAGTAATATACCATTCCTTTTTTTCTGTTTTATACTCCAAATCCAGAAAGCAAATGAAATTTTGGTACAATTTCAAGGAAGTAATTTGTTTTTTAAACTCTCCCTTGCAGTTCAAAGTTATTTCAAAGGACAACACTGCAGTAATGGTTATTTACCTGTTGTAATGTATCTTGGGTTAAAGGCATGGACACTATGGAAAACTGCTTAGCACAGCAGCAAACAATTTATGTGACTGAGCAAATGGAAGTTATTTTTCATTTTTGATAAAAGGTACCATAGAGAAAATTATGTACATTTTATGCAATGCAAAGCAACAACATATGTTATAATAATGGGTATAATTCAGTCTTTTAATCTCAAGTCTTGTAGTTTCTTTGTCATATTTGTCAGAGGGAGCCTAAGATATAAATCTGAACCTCAAATACATTAAAATACAGATGATGTTCATATTCAAGTCATTGAAAGCATCAAAGTGCAGCTATCCATTTCAGTTTTCAATCCGTGTGCTGCACTTTTTTTCCGTTTCATGTTCTTCGGGCTCAGCTGGGGAAAAACATACGCACGATGTTCTATTTCCACCATGCACCATACCCCGTGTAATCAGTTATGGGAAGAATTGTAGAAGGCTGGGGGAGGGTAGTGGAGAGGAAAAGATTTATGCTTTAATGAGTAACTCTTTTAGCAAGAAAGAGATGCTTACTTTGCAAGTCTGTTTCTCTGCAGGGAATATCTAACAGTTCCGAGACTTAGCTCTTGAGTACAAAGCTAGCAGAATTCTTCAAGCTGTCACTGATCCAAACCCCCCTTCAAAGTAGCACTGTCAGCATGGAAAGCTGACAAGAAGTTCTTTCAAGAGAGCAAAAAAGGGGTTCCAATAGAGAAAAGGGCAAATTCAATAAGATCAACACAGACAAACACCCGATAAATAAGTTTTGAAGTATCCTGAAGGAACATAAACATCAGTGAAGCTGGTTACAGGAAATCCAAAGAAGCAGAACTAAGTCATCGGAAAATGCACATTTGCATGCATTAAACAGCCCTGAAAGGCTTTCAAAAGAAATCAGCAGAAATACAGTGAGCCAAAACACCAAAGCAAAACCCTCAAAAAATTACAAAAAAACCCAAACCACAAACTGGCATCACGAAGAGATAAAGAAGCTAATGTAAATATCAGTAAGAAATATGAAATATACAAAGAGAAGATTCCACCTTATTCTCCCTAAGCATAATGCTGAAAAGATGCAAAAACTCTCTCAAGTTTTATTGATGAGATGTAACTTACAGCTCCAAACTTAGCAAGAACTCTGGAATTTCAGTTCGTAGCTCTGTGGTCTCACAGGAGATGAATTCTGGCTGGACAGGCAGCATCCCCACAGCACTTCAAAACAGCTGAAGTCCACTACGTAAGCATATAATATAATCTGGGAATGCTGCACTTGGGCTAGCAAGTGGGAAACCAGGCTTTGTAACAAGCGGTATAGACATCAAATTTCAGACAAACCTGGTGACAGAAACACAAGCGTGTACCTGCTACTATTTTAGATGTGAACCTTTAAGGATCGAGGCTTATGTAGACTCTTATCTCAAAAGAAAAAGTCATAGAAACTTTTAAGACCAAGGCAGCAACAATCTTTGAAGTCATACGGAGAAGACTGAATCTCGGTAAGTTCACTGACATGGAACTTATTTCACATACCAGAAATCTACAGCCTGAAACACTGATTTACCTTTGTAAAACCTTCTACAAACTGACTCAGTCAGGAGGCTGAGATCTCCATCTCCAGCAAGTGTACACAGAAAAACCACAAACTCATACGAAATGAGCAGTTCAACAGTAACATTCATCAGCCTTGTCAGCACCAAAATCATCGCTAGGATGAACAAGGGTTTTTGCAATGTCTTTTTCTTTTTTTTCGTCTTTTGAACAGGTTCACCCTCTTGAATTAATGCGTAGCGGCCTGAAATAGGTGCCAAATCTACCCGAATAAAACCAAAGTTGAACTCTAAGAGGAAAGTCCACTGGAACCTTATGTACGGGGAAGGAACAACTGAAATCAGTGTACTGTATCCTGAAAAATCATATTCTAAAGGACATTTTTCCACAATTGAAGAAGAGTGAGAGAACACAGACTCTCCAAATACATTCTAGGATCAGAAAGATCAATGCAATCCTTGAAGGGACAGATAAGGAGAAAGGAGAGACATTATCTTCACAAAGAGAACGCTCCCAGAATACCACATGCACTTCTGAAGCTTTTGTTGTTTTTTTAAATAGAACAAACTAAAAAAATCAATACCTCTTTGCAACAAGAAATCTATAAGCTTAATCCAAATTAATTACCAAAGAATATAAAGGCAGCAACCTGTCCACTGGAGAATTTACATAGAGGACTTCTAAATTCAGCTAAAATAGGCATACAGGTTGGAAATAAAATACAACTACACCTCACCAAGCATGCGGTAAACTCTCCATCAGTTTAAGTCTTTTGCATATACTCTTGTTCAGCTACAAGGTAATGATGCTCAATTACACAGCAGGGAAATAATTATATTCACTGTGGGCTTCGAAGTTTTGTCATTCCCTGGGATAATGAAATTCAAAGAGTAACAGATTTCAGGCTCAGAGGTATTCTTCAGCTTCGTGTTTGAACTGCAATACTTCTCATATCTGCAGGCCAGTGGAAAAATTAAGGCAAGATCTACCACAAGAAAAAGTTACAGCAACAAGGCAAGTGGTTTTTGGAGAAGTAGAGCTGTTTTCCTTCCTGATTCTGGGACAGTTTTCTTGAAGGCACAAGTCTGAGCAGCACATTGTCCGCATCTTCTGGAGGGCTCTCGGGAAGAGGAGAAGGCGTGTAAAGGTAAGTCTAGCTACTAGAGGAACTTTAGTCACTTCCTATTAAAGTTGGACAACGAGAATACTAGAAATTCTCTTCCCTTCTCCCCAGTTCTGCACAGCCGAAGGAAAAATAACTGCTCAGCTCTCTTCTCTATCAGCAGCACTACTCAGCTCTGTAAGATGACTCCTTTGAATAAGAAACACAAAGGGCTGAGTATCATCTTTCTTACTTATTCCACCCTAGCTCCATCTGCGCTAGGACTTAACCTGATTCCATCCATTTCAGCATGTCAGAACAGCTACGGAAACCTCTGCTCTCAGGAAGGTGGGGAAAGAGTTAAAATCCAAAGTGTCCCAGAATTAAAGAAAGTTTCAAATCTGGACCCTGTCAGTTCTCTGTTTATGATGGACATTCCCTTTTCACAAAACACCTTTACACTGTGATGACTTCATGTCAGTCTGGAAAAGATGGTTTATCTATGTTTTAAATATTGTACAGATACCGTGGAAGTGAAGATATAAACCACCTAATACTCTACTTCTTGAGAACGCAGGCAGGTGGAGTAACCACAAAGCAACTTCTCACTTTCTTAGGTGTCTCAGGGGTTTTACATTTCTCTCTTCACTCCAATTGTGTTAATGCCACTAGGCAGTTTTCCTTTTATTCCTAAACATTGGTAAACTTTTCTCTTCAGATCAGGGAAGACCTCACAGAAATACAAGTTTTCATTTTTGTTTCTAGATCTAATCTGTAACTGTGCCTCCCTCCTCCACCCCCAACTTATAAAGCATGTTTTGGGCAAGAAAAGCTGTTCTTACCATGCAGGGTACTGAGGCACAAGGCTCTCATTTCAAAGTAAGACATCACAGTGATGTAAGCCAGTTTCCTCCTGGAACATATGGGAACTCTGCTATGAAGCCATCACATTCCAGCCTGTGTGCCTCCCCCACCTTTTCCCCTTGTTCTTAAGTACCTCCCTACTCGTGCCTGAGCCAAACATGGACACTCCATAAAAACAGTAAAACCCCATTCATGGCTCCTGAGAAAAGGTCTAAGCATGCCAGGAGAATATTCTTACATAAGTTACATATTGTCATTTCTGCAGATAATCAGAGGATGGGAGAAACGTAGATGTGTAATGCATACCAGTTTCAAGCTTCCAACAGTTTGCATTTTAAAACCTTAATATAGAAAAACCACCCAAACACAAAAAAAAATCCCAAGTGTCAGAGTTAAATCATACTGCTCACACATATCTAAAGCTATTTCGCATAGAGCTGAGTACAGATATAATTATGTAAAGATTATGTGATTGTAGGAAGTACAGTCTGATTTTTTTTAAAATCACGATGGAAGTTATTTAGAAGCGTAAGTTAAGCAGCATGTTCTTAAAATGCTTACTTAGTGAAAACACCACCTTCTACACTATATCTGTCATACCCTCCTACTTTAGAGAGACAAATTTCACAACACTAAGGTTTCTGGCTTTATTACATTGTACTTTCAATAGAAAGCATATCTTTCTTTAGATATTTTAGGCATTTTGTTTTAGTGCATATCATACATTTTTACCCCAGACTCACACGTAAAATTGCAAACATATGATGTATTTAAATATTTCCTCTATTGTTCATTACCATACTAATGCCTGCATGGAGTACTTTGTCTTGTTTGGGATTTCTTTAGCCCATGACTGTGATATTTCATCACAAATGATACCCTAATTCCGACTCAGTTGTTAATCTCCATCTCCACTGGAAACAGAGTGTTTTTCTTTCCCATAATTGAGCGATTTATCCTATTTTCTTTTAGCTGCCTTAAAACATTTCAGGAAGACGTAGCTATTTTGAGAAGTTCTGTTAAATTCTTTTTTCTTTACGCTGAAAAAGCACTTGTAAGAAGTTAAAAACTACAGCATACCAGGCAAAAGATGAATTTAACAAAAAGATAGCAAGTTTATTTTATACTTTAGAAATGGAAAAAAGTGTCATGTTTTTGTGACACTATGGCTTTTTCTATTAGGGAAGCCAAAGCTCCTTATCTCATTCATTCTGTATGGAAGCTAGGTTCCTAGTATCCCCTGCACACAGTGGTGTTAAAGTAGTCGTGAATTGCACACTTACTGAGACTCACAAAAATCAACCTAGAACCTGATCTGGCATATTCAGATTTCCCAGTGAGAAGCGTGCATTTGCCAAACAATCAATTGCTAAAAAAACTATACCATACAATTAACACAGTAAAGTTGTTCTTCCTCATGCTTTAGCTTCACCACAATAAATAAACGTGACAGCTTGCAAACATTTACCTCATTTTACTGCATTAGCTTCCCTATCCAAATGTGAAACCATCTTCAATCTACCAATGTTTCCGTCTCCCTCCCATTGCAAAACATCCCCCCACTTACTTTTTTCTGAAAGAAAAACTTAATTACACTTTAAGTGTAATTTAATATACACACACCCCCACACCTTCTTTGGTTTGAGTGGGAAAAGAGAGCAGTATCAGCATGAAGGCAAGATTTATTTAAAACTACTAAAATCTCAGCAGAATAGATAGTATCTGTGGTGCAGGAGTGATGCATCACCTGCCCTCATAACATTCAGGAGAAAGAAAAAAAAAAGACACCAATCAAAACATAATTACACTTTTTAACATATATTAAGCCTGCTGTGCCAGCAGCCTACACAGCTACAATAGCAGCTACTCTTCTAAAACGCAAACATTTAAAACAGAAGAGAATTACCTATGGGGCATCTACTGATTTTTAAAAAGAACACCAAAACTCCAGAATGTTTTAACACCCGTAACATCAGCCAGCCCAGAGAATGCCACAAAACGTTACTGAGCTGAAGAATGTAACAGTAAAAAAGTTAGGATGGCTATGCACTAAAGTGATACCACAATCACATGAAAAACACCGTTTTTCCAGAGATGAGTTGCTCTCCAGAAAACAACTGCCCAGAAATGACAGGTACTTCAGTGTTTTTCATCACTACTGTCTTTAAAATCCTATTAGGCTGGATTCCACAACAAACCATCCAGGTAACTTATTCTGCTCTACCTAACATCAGTCATGCATTTCAATAATCCCAGCATCAAGCCTCCGCAAACCTATGGCAATAAACCTCTGTCTTCACAAACATGAAACAATAGGGAATCCACCACTTCTGACTTCCACTTTACTTCCAGCTGAATTCAGCCACCTTCAACTTCTACCTTGCGGAGCTTTTTGTGACTTGAGTGCACTCTGCAGCTGCAGGAAGTTCCTGGCATAAACATGATGACTTTGGGCTTTCCCGAATTTGCCAATTTGAAATGTTCCCCTGAGCAGAAGAAATTACTATGGAACGGTGCAAATCTACTGGCAACAGTTTTGTTTTTTCTTGGATTAATTCCTTCTTAGTCAACTATGGTCTGTGCAAACTGAAAAAATCCTTTCTGTAACAAGTACTGTTGCATCTTCCCAATATAGGTCTCTCATTCCAACCATAGATATACACCAGAAGTGACTGTCTCTGAAGCAATTCACATACTGTTTACTTTCTGCCAAATAAGTTCACCATATCTCTTATTATACAGGTTTACTAGACTTCACAATTATGTAGCAGTTCCCTTCTGAGACGCTAGCAATACACCCACATCATTTTGCAACCATTAATACCCAGACTTGAGCAGTTCCACTACCAACTTCAGTGATGTCCCCAGCAGGGATACCGCTACCTTTGTATTTCATGTTCTTACTCATCTAAGGACACCGCATTGCTGGGAGGTCTTGTTCATTTAGTTACACCTGTACTTGCAGAAACGCTGCTTCTCGTGGTACAATTCTAACACAATTGATGTCTTCTGCACTATAACCATTACACATTGTTTTCATATTAGATGTTAGGCTTATGACGAATAATATCAAACCTTCCCTTTCAACACACAGGGGGGGGCAAAAAATTGAACTTCACATCTGACTTAAAGGAACAATTGCCTTTACATTCCTGAAGAGTTTCCACTACTTTAACAACCCATGTAATACTTTGATTCGTGACTTGAAATTTAGCCTCACCGTCTGCCTTCTAATGCATAACTATCTTGTCAGAATTTAGACTTTTAGATGATGCTTCCACAGAACCGTCCCCCGGCTGAGATGACATGCTAAATTATTAACTATAGTTAACTGGTTTATGAAAACCAAAGAACGTGGGAGCGCTACAGCTGTAGGACCTCCCAGGAGGGCTGCGATAACCGCTCAACTCCAGACAGTGCATGTTTAACTACGAGATCAGGTCTTCGGAAGGCAGGTGCAGGCAGACGGCTCAGCTCGGTCCGTAGCCCCAGCTGCAAAACGCGACTTAATTCCACTACAAAAGAGCTTCACGACTTGAAACGCCGCCCGGGAGGAGAGCGGAGCCGCCCGTGGGGAGGCGCAGCCCGGGACTCGGCTGCCTCAGCTGCCCGCCCCGGGGCGGCAGGGGCTGGGGGGCACCGCCAGCCCTGGGGGTCACTCACCCGGGGCCCCAGGGCCCTCGCCGCCGGCCCGCCGGCCTCCCGCCGGCCCCAGGCTGTTGACGATGTAGTGCGAGACGCGGGAGCTCTCGGACACCGAAAGCACGAAGTCGCCGGGGATGGTGCCCGAGTCGCGCACCAGGAAGGTCCCGTGGCGCTGCCCCTGCAGCAGCGACACCGCCTCGGCCCGGCTCAGCCGCCCCCAGTACCAGCTCGCCTGGTCCTCGGAGTCGAACTGCCCGGCCATGGGGGCCGCCCGCCCGCAGGCCGCACTCGCTCCCCCCCCACCGCCGTAGCCCCGCTCCGCGCCCAGCCCTGCCACCCAAAATGGCGGCCCCTGCCCTGACCTCACCTACCGGATGTGACCGCACGCGGGAGACGCGGGGAAGGCGTGGCGTCATCTCCCCGCGCGGCCCAGAGGCGGCGGGAGGTGGTGGGGCGGTGCGCTAGCTGGCGCGCTGCGCATGCGCTTTGAGGGGGCGGGAGGGTGCGCGCGCAGGGCGGGCTGAGGCGGGAAGCGGCGCTGAGGGAGCGATGGAGCTGTGCGGCCTCTACTTCGCTGAGTAGGTACCGGCGAGGACTGCCCGCCACCGGGATGGCTGCTCTGGGTACCTGGGAGCAGCACCGACCGCCTCCAGGGCCGGTCTCCCCTCACGCCTTGCCGGTGCTTTCACACCGGCTCCTCTATCACGGGCCGGCGGGAGGGGGGATCCAGTGCCGCCGGTGCAGGTCGGCCCTTGCCCCAGGAGGGCGGCCAGGACTTGTCTTTTCAGTTTATACCTCCCGTTATGAGGGCTGCAGGGTAACCTGCTGAGTGCCCCAATTCCCCGGTGGCTTCCAGCCTCTGCAGGTCGCTGCGGTACCTTGCGTCAAGCCAGGCTTGTCTGCACAATAAGGGTGCAGCTCACTGTGCTTTTTCCTACCAGCCTTATTCCCTGCTAGCTGCAGGGACCCCACGGTTGTGCCAGCACAGCTGTTTTCATGGGACTACATGCTGAATTGGGTCAAGGAGCTGTTCTGGGGTTAAAAGTAGCCCTGCAAAAGAAAAAGTTTATTTCTACACAGGGCAGTTCACTCACTGTTACCACAGGGGTCTGCAAACAGGGAATAGCTTAAGTTCCACTGATGCCACGGGAATGTGTGTGTATGTGCACGTGTACAAATTAAGAATGATGTTTGTCAGAATGTAGCAATATTTACCCCTTTAAGATTGTTCTCCAAGATCTCTTTAAATGCCAGAATAATATCTATAAATATGTATTGAATTCTGTTGCAGCTCTGCTCAATTCTGTGAGCTTTTTTCAGAAAGGAACGTGCTTTTTTCAACTATGTGGTCTCCATTTGGCCACGCTTGCATAAGTAACGTTAGAGCCCAGCTGTCCTTAACTGCGAGGGTGCTGTGTTCCTGCCTGCCTGACAGCACCTCTGCTTTCTTGTAGGGCACTTTGGAGCCCTGTAACTGTCTCACAGATGGGACTTTGGCAGTGTCAGGTGACTAGGGTTGTGTTAACCTTCCTAATATCCCAGTGAGAAAATATTCTGTCATGTGTATGGGAGCCTGTGGTTCACCAAATATATAAGAAAACACCAGGTGCTTGATTTCAGCTTATCCAATGGTTTAATAAATGAACATCCTTCCTCTGTTGATCCTGTTCTCTCTCCAGATGGACTGTAGGTAGGAGCCAGTCGTAATTTATTTGGAAGCTAGAGTCCCAGTTTCCTTGGTGATGTGTGGTGTTTGCTAGCCAGTTGCAGAAATAGCACACTTCCATGCTCAGGTTTTTCACAGATTTGGAAACCTGCAAGTCCTCTTTGAGAGCCCAGGACACTAGGAGAGTTAAATAACAGCAGCAAGAAAAGATGTCCATTCTGTTCAGTCATTCACAGACTTCAACCAAACCAACCAGGACTTTCTTAGAATGGCAAAATTCACCATCTTTCTGACTCCTGCCAGACCACTGTAAAAAAGTCTAATTTTGTCTGAGGGCCCACAGGCTGCTTTTTTTTTTTCACCTCCCTTCCCAGTCCCCACCTTTGTACCCCATCTCCCCATTTTCAGCTGAACCGCAAAACTGCAGGAGGTGGAGGTTTTCATCGGGTTTGGTTTTCTCTGCTGCAAGCAGTTGGGAATCTTATTGCAAGAGTTCCCTCTGGTGGTCAGGGACGGGCAAACGAGGAACACTTCCCTGCCCTAAGACTCTGTTTGCTACTTTTACACTGGAATAATTACTTATTCAGTCGCTCTTAGGCCCTTCATTATTTGTAACAGCCTTTCCTCACTTAGGGCTTTTCCAGATAATGATAACCTTTTCCAAAGTCTCTTTTCCTCCCATATTTAACCCTTGCATTCTTCAGTAGTTTACTGCCCTTGACCCTCTGATCTGCACCAAGGCTACAATAAAGCTGGAGCCCTTCTGCCCAAACCTGCTTCCTACACAGGCAGAGGGATTGCAGCCTGAGACGGATGTGAAAGAAAACCAAAGCTCTTTACCACAGTCTCAGAAGAATAAAACTGAATCAGCTTGTCATTCTGAAGAACTCACTGTTAATAATGAGATTCTGAAAGAAGTGAAATACCAAGAGAATATTCCGTTTACCAACCTGGCAGTAAAAGCCCCACCAGCACCCCGGCCTGGTTTTCCTCTCCTGATTTGATCATCCCTACCAGTCAGCCTAGAGATGATTTTTTCCTAAGGAGCTCTAAAACTTTGGCAACTGATCTAAAGCCACGGTTAATCGGTAGAAAGTTTCTTGCTGAGTTCGTTGAGCGAGTCTTGAAATTGTGCCAAGCGGAGCACGCTGTAGCACAGCAGTGTTCTGTCCTAGGCGACATTCAAGGATGTTAAAACAAAATAAGGAAACATCTGGGTTAACTGAAGGCTTCATCTGCTAACGACAAGAACCTGCTGTCACAATCCTGCCCTAACCATGACTTGAAGGGTTAGACCTTGTAAATCTGGTCTAGATCACAAATGGCAACACCATGTCCTACTTATAAAATTAAAACTACAGGAGGAAAAGGTGCATCTTTTGGTTTCTTTTACCCATGACCTCACGAAATAGCGTTTCTGCCACAGAAATGTGTTTCCTCTTGCAATTATTTTAGAATCTGCTCCTCGCAGGAGGTGTCTGTGTCCTGTTTACTCCCTGTGTTCACGTTCTGTGTGCAGCCTCTGCCAAAACCGTTCACACCTGCCTTGGAAGTGTTGCCTGTGTCAGAGGTTCCTGCCAGATGCTGGCTATGTGATGTCACCACCAAATACAGCGCTTTTGGGGAATGCAGGTGACATCAGCTGTTGTGCACAGAGACTTAAATAAGCTTGGAGTGTGCAATGCGTAGTGAGAAGATTTATTAGTCCCACTGGATTATGTGTAAGGGGAGGAGCCTTTATGTCACCAGCTGCAAAATTTCTTCATGATAATGTCAAAATTTTCTCATGAATTTTGCTGGGAAGTACCATCAACTGGGAGGGAAAGCGGCGTATCGCAGGCTGGAGGGTTTCGGTTTGAGAACATGCAGAACTGAGGAATGGAGCAGCTCGAGCAGGGCGGCAGGGTCCTGCGGCCGGGGAAATGTTAGGAATTGTTACTGAGATTGGCTGGTGCGACCAAAGCGGTGGTGACGATTCAGGGTGACAAGATAGGGATAGGAGCGTCTTTACAAATAAAGGAGTTAGCTGAAACTGCAGAAGTTAGGTAACTGAAAAACCCGCAAAAGTTGAACTTTTCACCTTTTGAGTTCAGTGCGCATGCTTAATAAGCTTATGAATATTAACCTCTCCACCTCTGGGTGGCATAAAGTTAGAGTTAGTAACACATGCAACGTATGATAGGTATG
>RSEF01000019.1:6597311-6616819 GCA_003993805.1 Himantopus leucocephalus
CGAGGGTCTGTAACGGCATTTGGGGGTACATCCGTGGGAAGAGGGGCGGCGTGGGGTGGGGAGTGCGTGCGGGGAAGGGATGGGATGAGGGTGGCGGGAGTGGCGGCTGGAGGGGGCTCAGGGGTACGTGAGGGGAGTTTAGGGACAAATTGTAAGAGGAAGCGGCCAGGATGTGCTTGGGAATTAAGGGAGTAAAGGAGGTGGTGAAGAAGAGGATTTGGGGTGTAGTGGTGGGCTCTAGAAGGCGGCTGTGGGTGGGAGAGCGTAAAAGCAGTGGTTGATGTGAGGAACATGGGGGATACCTGGAGCAGGGGGTGACTGGGAGAACGGAGTCGGAGGCACTGGGAATGTGGGCCCTCATGGGTGGGTTTTGAGGGTTTCCTTTCTATTTTTTTCCCCCCTTTTTCATTTTTGCTAATTGTTCCTGTACAAGTTTTAGTAGGATTAGGTTTAATACCTGAAAATGGGTCAGAGTTCTTCTAAACTCCTAAGCAGTCTTTTGCTTCCAAAACTTGTGTGGAAATTACTTCAGAAACTAATCTCTAATTAGCTGATCTACCGACGTGCTTGAGCTTCTACCAAATATGTGGCCTAAGAGGCAGCACTCTCCTTGTGCTCCATGAGTCAACCTTAGACAGTGGGGTTTTTTAACTTAAAAATAATGCTTATTTTGCTTTTCTTTTTCTTTTTAATAACTCTGAACATTTGGCAGCTTTAGACAAAATTTGATGCTGTTACTAAGAAAAGTGCTTAGATTGTGTGTACTTTGGTATTTCTAAACTAAGGTTGGCCTACTTTCTAGAAAAAGTCCTTTAGCCAAAATAATTATTGCAGCACAAGTGTAAACAACACATTTATCCCTAGAGAAAGCAAGATGTGTTGTTTCAGCCCCAAACTTTTGCCAGGTGATGGTCCTGAGGGTGCCAGAATGAAGAG
Source organism: Himantopus leucocephalus (assembly GCA_003993805.1). NCBI lineage: Eukaryota > Metazoa > Chordata > Aves > Charadriiformes > Recurvirostridae > Himantopus > Himantopus leucocephalus. Next base: position 6,598,248 of record RSEF01000019.1, read on the forward strand.
GTACCAGTTTTACAAATGCAAAGAATGAAAGGAACAGAATTGGGTCATTAGTCCAGCGTCTATGTGGTTTAGTGCAGTCTTGTGAATTCAGCAGTCCTGATCGATGGAAATGAAACTTGTAATTATTTTTTTTCCACATCATTCTCCATTTTTACTCTTTATCAGTAGGGTTGTATCAAAACAGTAATGTTTCGTCCTGCTGGTATATGGGAGTTGGGTTGGAAACAATGATAAGAATAGGGAGAAAAATTACTTGTTTAATTGTGGATATGGTTTGGTGTTCTGACTTTTGAGACTAAAAGCTGCAAATTGACAGTTCAGGAATCAGGTATCACTGTTAAATCTGTTCATGTTTTACAAGAAAATTATACCTGAAACCAAAATTGCAGAAGTTTTAATTAGGAAAAGTGATGACTTCCCATGTATTGCTGGGGGAGAGTACGTAGTAACCTCAGCAGCGGCAGACACGGAAACTAAATTTTGCCAAAGGAAAGAATGCTTACAGTGAAGGAAGTTTGGTTCAGTTCATATGCTTTTACCGTCACTGACATCAGCAAGGGTTATTGCTTGTGTACCTGTCTGTCAGCTTGGAGAAGAGGATGGATTTCTTGTAGAAATGGCCAGATTTTTTTTCCGCATAGCAAGTGTGTTGCTTTCAGTGTTCATTGAGATTTCATCACCATTTTGCTTTGTTTCAGGACACTAGTAGGAGGTATGAAAACAAAGCTGGAAGTTTCATTACTGGAATAGATGTGACATCTAAGGTAATGTTTGTGTTATCGTTCTTCAACATATTCTAATTATTGCTACTGGAAAGGAGAAACCATTTCATTTATTTCTTCCCCAACATGCTCAGAAGCTTAGCCTCATGTTCAGATAGCTGGCATTTTTCAACAACAAGGGAATTCTCCTTTTGTTGGTTGTGGCCTGCACCAGGACCTGATATCTCTTGTAAACTGTGAAAATCAGCATTTTTAAGTTACAAAAGTTTGTGTGCCAAAACCTGAAAATATTTCTATTTAAATTGCCTTGGTGCCACTCGATATTGCAAAACAAAGCCTTTGAGACAAGTCAGTTGTGGGTTTTCCTCTTAGGTGAGTGACAGAAGGAAGAACATGTGCTTGGCAGGAAAATCTAGTTTCATTGCTCTGTATCTTCCGAGGGCATCTTATTGTTTAATTATTTAAGACACAGCTTAAAGAATATCAATAGCTGTTACATGTAAATAACTTAAAGTTACATAATTCTGTGGAGCTTAATCCTACAGCTCATTTCTGTGCATATAAAATGGGCTGTTGTTTTATATAGTATGATTGACCACTATATCTAGCATTTGATAGTGGAGAAAAAGTGTTTAGTCATACACTTTGTAGGACTGATACAATTTTACATGTTCTAACAAATATTAATCCCCACCACAACAGTGTGTTGACAAATGATGTGAACTCCCATTGTGCATTACTGAAGCTCAGAAGATTGTGCATATCAAAGAGTACCAAAAGGATTCCAGATGAAGGCTGAAAATCAGCTTTTTGGCTTCAATACATAGCTGTGTGTATTGTAATTCAGTAAAGAATTTGAAGTTCCCCTAGTCAGGGAAAAGCCATCATCTGTTGTTATGTTCTTTAATGATGCAACTCTGAAAAACTTCAAGAAATGTGGTCAAAGATGTCTTGGCAATCTTTAAAAACTAGTAAAAATCCCATGTTTATTTGGATATCATTGGTGGCAGGTTTTGCTTAATAACAATTTGTGTTCCATATTTTACTTGTGTTAGTAAGGTCCAAAAATCTGTAACGCTTCCTAATAAATGCTGTAAAATAAGGAGTTTCTCAGTCAGTCTCAAAAATTACACAAGATCCACATAAGCTGTTGCTCATGAGCTAGTTAAAAGCAGCTTGAACTGCCAGTCTCTAAGATCTCTGTAGTCAGCACTCCAGCTAGTATTGTTAAGTTCATGCTCAGAGAGGCAAGGTTACGTTTTTGTATGTATTTAAAAAATGGACAGGGAAAAATCTCTGTAATCTAAAAGACAAATTTCCCATGCAGTGGAAATGCTTGTTTTAAGAGAGCTTTTCTTGAGCACAGCCTCTGTACGTTTGTTAGGAAGGAAAAGATAATGTTACTGTTCCATCATGGAGTCTGAGCATTGTCCGAGATACCGTGTTTTCCATGCATCTTGTTTCCCATTATGTTGCTGGATGTACATTAAAACGAGTATGTGGCACAGAAATGTTTTAGTGAATTATTTCTACATTCTGAAACTGGAAACATTCAGAATTAATAGAACTATTAATATAGATGGTTACTGTCTGGTAGATTTTATTTTAAATATCTGGTCCTTTGGTGCAACTTGTTGGGAATGCTGCTGTGATTCCTGTTTTGACGCATTGTTTGGCTTTTCACAGGAAGCAATTGAGAAAAAGGAACAAAGAGCAAAACGATTTCATTTTCGAGCTGAAGTGAATCTCGCCCAAAGGAATGTGGCACTGGATCGGGACATGATGAAGAAAGGTACGAGTTTATCCAACAGACAAGAAGAAAAGATCCCTTTGTTTACTTCCTCATAGTTCCTATTTATCCTATAATATTTCCTGCATCCCCAGCGGTTTTCCCAGTTCATTGCCAAAAGAAATCACTTTGGTTTTTTTTTTTTTCCCACATTTTTGTTTTAATGTCATTACTTTTTAAACTACTTGACAGTTATCATTTCACTCCTCGTTTTACCAGCCCCAGAAAGAAGAACAGATTTTTTTGTTTACCTTATTTACTGTTTGGCAATAGCATCTAGTGCTACATGTCCAAGATTCATCTTCTGGATCAGTGCTGCTTTAAGAATCTTTAAATTCTTTGAAAAGACCTTGGTCACTGTTTGTGTACGAGTAGGGGACTCTGTGTCCCATGCACAGTGAGATCAGGTTCTGTGCTGTACGCAGTGACGCTGGACTGGTTGCGCATGTGCTCTTAGATGGCAAGATGGGCATGGTGGAATATAAGCAGATCAGCCGGGAGATCTGTGCACAACAGATTGGTGCTTTTGGCATTCAGTTAGTTCTCGAGGCTTTTTTTTTTTTTTCCAACTGGCAGCTTGGACCCGCTAAGCCATGGCCTGTAACAGCTCTCCATCAGATGATACAAGTGGAAGTGCTTTGTATACGTGTCCTGGTCACAGGCCTCATTAGTATTCTGGATCTTCAGTATTTAATGGTAGTACTTTGGCAGCATTAAAAAAAAATGTTTTTAAGGCAGTTTGATTGCTATGCAGTACCTGCATCTACCGATGCTTATAATGTTACACTGCTTTTTAATTCTCAATTTATTAAAGTTTTGCATTGTGGAATAATAATTCAAGTTATGGTGTTTTAGAACACTGTACATCATACTTTGCTTTAATTAGCTTCCCTTTAGCTACTTTAAAATGTTTGCTTTATAAACCCATGTTACTAATATAAAAGGCTCTATAGAAATGAGTACCAGTTTTGTATCTCTTCCTCTTCACAGCAATTCCTAAAGTGAGACTGGACACGATTTACATTTGTGGGGTGGATGAGATGAGTACCCAGGACATCTTTGCCTATTTCAAAGAGTATCCTCCTGCTCATATTGAGTGGTTAGATGACACATCATGTAAGTAAATGGAATCTTTTGTCTGTAATTCTTGCTCTTTTTTTCAACATCAGTTATAGCTGTACTTTAGATGTCTTTGTGGCTTTCAAAGTCGTTGATTTTTGTCTGTCTCAGTTTCCCTGTCATTTGCGTTAATAAAAAGAGATTTAGAAGAAAAGAATTAATAGCATATGGTGAAAATCACACCTGCTGTCTAGTCGAGTATTTATTATTGGAAAGACATAGCATAGAATAACTTGCAGATCTCTTAAGTGGGGGAGAAAAGGTCTAAAATTTTGTGCTGCTTACATCTTGAGATAAATTGTATACCTGCTTATGAGTGTCACAAAAGATGACATTCTGAGAGAAGATATTTAGCTGTGTGCAGTTAGGCAGGTTGGTATGGTTTTGTGCTGTGAAGGAGTAGACTTACTGCCATATTTGTTTAGTGCATTCTTAAGGAGAAATTAGTGGGTGGAAGAAGGTAGCAGCTGAATGTGATTTACATAGATTGGAAAAGGAATGTAAATTCACATTACAGGAGCTGTTTCGGGGTGTATGCATGCAGTGAGATTGCCAAAAAGATACAAGGTTGTTGACAGTCATGCTTTCTTCAGCGATACTAATCAGTGTACAAGACCTGTTTGCTACAGTTGGGCGCTGGATAATGGAACTGGAAAGCCCTGAGATTGTCATGTGGCTAGAAATACTGTAACTGAAATCACAGAAAAAAGAAGTAGGAGCCAGCGCAGGTTTTCCAATTGGATTGGAACTGCTGGAAACTGGTTTCCTGACAAGCATGACTGAGACCTGAGAATTAGTAGCGTGGTTGCCTGGAATGACCCTGAAGGCATTACATTTGAGTGCCAGACAGAAGATACGGTATGCTACAAAATATTGGTAACCTTGAAGTTGCTGTGTATGATGGCTTGATATACTGCCACAAGGTGACAAAATTTGAAACGCAATGAGCACTGGGTGGACAGTTGCAGTGAAGAGTCGCTAGATGAACGTGTGGTGGTGCGTAAGATAGCAAGTGCACAGCTTAACTCTGTATCTGAGGCTACATTTCTAAGTTTGCCTGATATCCTTTTTCTTAGATGTTACATGTGTCAATTTAGCGTGGAACCAGAGTGAACTTGCAGTGCGAAAATGCAGGCTTCAGAGTTGTAACGGTACTTTACCCAATTAAGGTTAAAACACATCTTTTTTAGTGATTAATTTTCATGCTGTATCTGAGTTAGCATGCCAACTACACTTGATGAAAATTCCAAGAAAAAGCATTCTTTTCAGCATAAATTTGCATCACAGCATAGTAAAAATTTCAATATTCCCAACTGAATTACATCTCAAGGTGTCTTAGGGCAAAGGTAAATTTAGACAGTGTTCTGTGTTTCAAACTGAGGAACATAAAATGATAAAGGCTTTGAAAATTTGGAAATGTGAAGAGCAGGTAGGCATACAAAAATAAAAAGTTATTAGCCAGTCATATCTGGGTGTTCTTCACCTTGTAAATCGTGTCTGTTCAAGTAATTTAAGAGAGAATCTTTTATTTTGGGACACTGTATAGTTTCCTTCATAGCTGAATACACTCCGCTTAACAGCACAGCATTAAATTACGTTTATTGCTGTATTTGCACTGAATGCATTCGTGCAGAAAGCTTTTGTTCAAAATCTGTTTCTAAGCATTTTTAGCTCTTTCAGTTTCAGCATCTATAAAATGCTTTTAATTGGCCTAAAAGTTATATTTTGGTACCATCTGCTGATATTTAGGGCATGTATGAGGCATGTACTGAATCATATTGTTAACCTGTGTACACTATAATCTGTGCTTGAGCGCTCTCTCCTATTTTCCTGCTTTTCAGAAAAGATTAACAGAATTCTGCAATGAGGTCCAAGGTTCTGTTAAATTGACAAGGGGAAAAAAGTCAAGGCTTCTTTCTTCGTTTTTTTTTCTTTTTTTTTCCCCCTTTAATCGCATTTGTGTGCTAACACATTCATGAAATACTGACCCTGATCTGATTCAATATCCTAATTTTCTGTGCTCAGAAAGCAGTCTCTAATCTATATGGTTGCCCATTTCAGTGATTCTGGTTTTGATCAGTTGTGTATTTGTTGTCATGTGATGAAAGCTGTGAGTCCTCCAGTTTATCAGGTGTGTTAAAGAACATGACCTCCTCTGCAGGAGGTGTATCTGATTACTTCTTTGCATGTCACTATATAAGAGAATTTCTGAACTTTTGTTTGTAATTTCTCTCCAGTAAGGCAGCATATGTGACTGCTTGATTATACAAACTGCATTTTGTTTTTGTGTGTATTTATATATGTCGTAGGTAATGTGGTCTGGCTTGATGAAGTAACAGCAACACGGGCTCTAATAAATATGAGTTCCTTGCCTGATCAGGAGAAAACAAAAAGCAGAGAAAACAATGAAGAGAAGACAGCTGAAAAAACCAAGAAAGGTAGATTGAGATATGCATACATAGACACCATCTAGTTAAATCAATGAAACTTTAAACTTGTGCTTGGGTACTGCATAATCTAAATTACTGAAGGAGCTTCTATCGTACAGTTTCAGGTAAATGTATTCTGCCACTTTAAAAAAGGCTTTCATCTTGGAAACCTTTTGAAGAAGCTGCTTCTTAAAAGGTGGGTTGGAGCTAGACCAAAAGCAGTAATTCAGTCGATACCGAACATGTTAGATGCAGGGTCATATTCAGATATGATATTTATAGTGGTACATGTTGCACAGAAATAAATCGGTGTGATGCGCGTACAACAGCAGTAAAAGGATGGATTCTAAGTGTGGAAAAAGCAGGTGAAAGAAAATGTCCTCTTTTTGAAATACCGCAGTTAATTCTTTTCTTGACACACTACCATCCTTTAAGTATATCGTTCACGCTGGTGTGACTGTACCGCTTCACCACTGTCTATATCATCTCTAAATTTGGCCATGTTACATTCAAGAAAGAAGCACACTGAAAGGTCAGTTAAAAGCACAAAAGAGCAAAGCAGCAAAAGTACACCTTAATGTTGTGATAAATCTGGTACCTGAATGGCTTAATTGTAAATTTATTTTACTTTTAGGGGTGTAAATTAGAAATCAGGCTTTTTCTACCTCAGATCTGTTTTGCTGTTAGGCTGGTGTGATAAACTGCTGTGGTTCAAAGTACCCCACAGTCCAAAGCAGAGAGAGATGTTGTATTCATTAACTCTTCCATAGATTTTGCTTAAACATGCTATATGAACAAAATGCAAGTAGCCAATCTCTCTATTTGCTGTGCTGCCAAAAGCCTTTCTAGAAAGTTTGGGGTTTAGGGCTTTGTTAAACTTGTAGATCCTTCTAACTCATCGCCTTTTCTTCTTGTTGCTTTTCTCTACAATGCTGTGGCTCCTCAGCTATCCATGTGACTTTAATTTTGGGGCAAATGTTGATAATGCTTCAAGTAAGACTTGTTATGAAGTTTTTGGAGATTAGTGACTGTCTTGTTTAAATGAAGCATAAATATATGTATTTTATCTTGTTGGCTACAAATTACTTATGTCATCATTACACCACATCTCAAAATAAAAACTGTCATCTAAATTACTCCTACATGAACTTATTCACCTGTTCATCTGGAAAAGTGGGATATTAGATAAAGTACAGACTGTTCAGTTACATCTTAAGGTGTGAGATGCATACAGATATACTGGAGTAATCTGGTTTAGTTGCATTCCTTTTTTATATAGGATTTTGAGGGCTATTTAGACATTTAGGGAAGCAAGAGACTAGTCTTTACTGTGAGAAGTGTGAGAAGCTTATCATTGGCGGGGGGGAAGTGCTTGAATGCTGTCCTTTATGAAACTTAATTATTCAGGTTTGAATTTGGCTAATTTGTTGACCTAAATTATCTCTTTGGTTTCAGTTTGGTTAATTGTGCCTTATTCTTTTCTTTGAACTTGGGTATATTTTCAGGATCTTTTGAACATCTGCTGCTCTCTATTATAAGTTTTCTAGTCCCTTGTTGGATGACATTAAGATAAGGAACTTTGAAATATAAAAGAGTTTGGGGTTTTTTTAGTCTTATGTCTATGAAGTACTTTGAGATCTTTGCAAATGATATTGGTATATGTATATAGCTGTCCATATTCGCTATGGGGTTTTTTTTGAGAGGACTGTTTGGAAAAAAAAAATAATTTCTGATACCCATTTTCTTATACTGAGCTAAGAAGAACCCTGAAAAATATACATCATCTCACAATTTTATTAGTGCTGGAAGCGCACATTCACTTTGAAATTAAGTCACTAAGGTTTTTTTTTTCTTTCCTCCTGCTCTCGCTGAGAAATTTCTAAGCTTTTGAGTAATAACCTGTTTTACATTGTTAGTATTGGATACTTGTAGGTACTTGCAGCATTTTAAAGGGAGGCTAGAAATAGGCTATTATATGCCTTTTACAGTCTTGGCCTTGCTGATCTCTGTCATACCCTGAAATGCAGTGCAATTTCACTTGCTTTCAAAGAATTATATTAATAATCCACATGTGCTGCTGCAGGCAGTTATCTGCACAGGGGCTGTCTAGTTAATGTTACTCTGTGCTCATGTGTGCTTCAAATTTCTGTAGACATTTACTGTTTTGATTATTCTCTAGGCTGCACAGAAGAAAGGGTAACACCTTCAGTTTGATTTCAGAGAATGTAGGTAATAATAATCAAATGTGACTGACACACTAAAATGGAGGTTATTTTTTTTCCCAATTATTTTCCTTCTTAGAAAAACAGGATGAAAGTTCCGATGATGAGACAGAAGAAGGCGAGGTTGAGGATGACAATCCAAGTGACGTTGAGGTGAGTACAGAAGGAAAGTGAAAACACTACTATGGAAGTCTTGCTCTGACTGGTGTAAAGTCTTCATAACATCATAGTTTTAATCATATATATTTGTAATTCACAATTTAATTATCAAAGTAAATTAGGTGGGAAAATGACAGGAAGTGTGGGTATGCTGTTGGTGAGAATAGCTATGTAAGAGTGTTTTGTGAAAGTAGGTTTTGAAGAGTGGTAGGGCATCCAGCACGTAAGAGCTAGACTGGCTGCTCTGTTCTGAGAGGGGGCAAAAAAAGAGCAATAATGGATGGCAACGGCCTTTCAGTGGTGAAGGCAGTGCTTAGAGACAAATAGGATTTAGGCTGTCCATAGATATGTGTGGGAATCAGCATACGCATTGATGTTTTGTAAGTAATTTAATCTTCACTGGCTGAATATATAATAGGTGTGATTAGTATTTTCTTTAGGAATGGCTCAGTGAACGCTCATACATCATGAAAGTCTGAATTTTAGTTTCTATAAAGCAGATATAAATGAAAAAAAGAGCCTTTTAGTCATAGTGTGAGGGCATGAGAACCTGTTAGTAGAACAATTTAGATATGAAACAAGCAAAAAAATCAAATAGTTATTTTTTCTGTGTCCAAGTTGTGCCGTTTATTCTCTGCATTTCAGTCAGTAGTATAGTGTGATTTGAAAATTATTGGGTTTAATAATCTGAGATAATGTTATGAAGCAAGAAAAGGAAATATTTTAAATCTTCAGCGCAAATTACTTTAAAATTTGACATTAATTTATCAAGGAAAAAAGCAGACTTCATTTGAATATAATTTGAAAAGTAACTTTCTTATTAATCAGTTGATTGCTTCTCTGTAAGCAATCCATTTTTGTTCAACAGTAATTTTATTTTTGAGTCCAAAATACCTTTTTTGCCCCCCAAAGTTGGATGCCCTCTCCCAGGTAGAAGAGGATTCTCTCCTGCGTAATGATCTTCGCCCTGCCAATAAACTGGCTAAAGGAAACAAGCTATTCATGAGATTTGCTACTAAAGGTAAATGAACAGCTTAACAAGCATAATGAATTAATTGCTTGTTGTAGTATTTATTTCTTGACTTACTAATGACTCAAAGTACCTAATTTATATTTGCAAAATTGTTAGTTTTTTTGCTAATCATTAGATACTAAGATTTTGCAATAAATCCACATTTAATGTGTGAATTAAATCCTGTTCAAGTTGTATGAAAATTATTGTGCACAAAAATTTTGTCTTGGGCTCAGGGCATTCTTCCCAATACCATAGAATAGGGTTTATGATGCCCTTCTCCACAGAGGTAAATTTCATGTTTTATAAATACGAAAATCATTTGAGATGCTGATGAGGTATTAGTGGAAATTACTGCTAAATACAGTTGAGATATTAAATGATATTTATGAGTAAAATGAAAGTCCGTATAATTTCTGGGCCACATCCACAAAGAACAGAAAGGTCATGAATAAGGTGAGTATAGCCTCCAGCAGTTACAGTGGGATGTGATGCTCTGTTAAGCTGATACGTAGAAACTCAGTCTCTCTAGAAGTTTCTAGACACAAATAAAACTGTGATGGTAGGAGAAATTTCAGAGGAGTCAGCAAAATTGTATCCTTCATGAAGGAGATTGAAGTAATACTGATCTGTAAGACATATTCAGTCTTACTTTCACTCTCTGTGCCTTTGACTGGATGGTTATTTATTTTTATGGTAGTGTTGTATGATACATTCTAACATGGAACTATTCCTTTATGTTTTTTTTCAGATGACAAAAAAGAGCTGGGAGCTGCAAGGCGAAGCCAGTATTACATGAAATACGGCAATCCGAATTACGGAGGCATGAAGGGGATTCTTAGCAATTCTTGGTGAGTATTGAATAGAGGAATTGGAATGTTGCAGGTAGTTGGAGGAGATGGTCTAAAACTGTTTTAATTGGTGGATTTTCTTTCTCTTCAGTTTATGTAGATGCTTCTTATGTGTAAATAATGTTTTTGCAATGTGACTATGAATTTGAAAGGGGAGTATTTTCTCATGACCATAATGAATGTTTGTATACAAAACATTTAGAACAGATCTCTGACCTAAATGTATGTCTGTTGTTAAAGCAAGTGATAATTGCATATGCGTAATCCAGGCCTGAATATGGCTCATTCATTATGCCTTTTCTGTGACAGGAATGTCATTCTTTTTATGGCGTTTTTCAGGAAACGAAGATACCATTCACGTCGAATCCATCGGGATGTGATAAAGAAAAGGACACTTATTGGGGATGATGTTGGCTTGACGACTCCTTATAAACATCGTCATTCAGGTAACTGATGGCAATACCTGGACCCTGTAAGAACACAACTGGGGAATGCAGGGCTGGGAAGGTCCTTAAACAATGCCTCATCGAATCCCCTCCGGTGCCTGAAAGTGAAGTGTACTTTAAAAAAAAACAACCTATAACTGAATCACACTTTAAGAGTTTGCAGGGAACAACTGATGCAGAAGCTTCACACTGCTCACTGGCCTACCAAAATAGCTGCTACTTTTTATGCGATGTTTTTCTTTTACAAATTTAGGACACGGGGGCTATAGCATCAAGGGCAAAAAGAAGGAATAACTTCTTTAAACTTCTTGATAATTTGTCCTACTTGCCATATCAATTCTTCTGTTCTATGAAAAAGCAAGCTCTAGATGTAGAACAGTAAAGATGAGAAAATGCTATTAATTAGGCTTGAATATCTTCATCTGCTCCCTAAGGTAGGGGGTGTGCATTAGAAAAATAATTGGTGTAAAAATCTTTGATGTGAGACAAGTACAGTGTCAAAGTTTCATATGAGTGGCCTGTTAAAAATACAGCCATGGAGGCAGCAAATCTCATGGATGATTTTGCATGTTGATAATGTACTGCTCTCTGAAAAGATGTTTGCACACTGCTGATTACTAAATTTAAATTGTTGATTTATATTTAAATCAGTAGATTTATATTTATATTATTAAATCATGTGATAAATTCATATTAATGATACTTTCCTTTTGGCATTACTGCATACAGGACTTGAAGGGATTGTTGCGGATCCAGCGGTTGTCACGTGAAGCCTTGCAAGATCATAGGAATTGTTATGCTTAGTTCAGGAAGTACAAACTGCTCCTACTGCAAGAGGCAGTTGTACTTTATATATTCACCCCAGCTTTATGCTTGAGCAGGCTTCTGAGATAGTGAACACCGTGAACTTTTTTGGTCCCTTGACAATTTTCTTCCACTGAGACTATTCTGTAATACACGTTCCACTTAAAATATTTTGCAAAATATTCGCTCTCTTTAGCCTCAGAGAACTATAAAGACTCATTTGTAGCAGATCATTAATTACAGTGATTTTTTTTTTCATTGGTTTTAAGGTACCTTATATGAACGATAAACTTCAGTTTATTAGAATCAGTTTTTTGCTACAGGCTTAATAAATGTTCCTGAAGAGCCTATTGAGGAGGAAGAAGAGGAGGAAGAAGACCAAGATATGGATGAAGATGACAGAGTTGTGGTAGAGTACCGTGATGAACTGCAAGCTTTCAAACAGTCCCGAGACCGCAGTGCAGCAAGACGATCGAGTGCTAGTGCATCTGATTCTGATGAAATGGACTATGATCTTGAACTGAAAATGATATCAACACCCTCTCCCAAAAAGAGCATGAAAATGACAATGTATGCAGATGAGGTGGAATCACAACTGAAAAATATTAGGTAAAATTTTCTTATTTTTTAAAAGTATCAGTGAAAAGGCATTCTAAATTTTAATTAGTGACAGAGCTGTCAAAGCTTAAAGACAAACTGTTGAAGCTACTTTTTCAATTAACATAATTTTGTAGTAGGTGTTTTAAAAAGAAATACGAAATACAGAAAACACTGATACAGGCTTTTAATTACAATTAACATTTTTAAAGTATAGCTTCCTTTGCAGATTTCTGTAACCCTGATTATTGATGATAATAAAGCTCAAAGTGGAATCAATGTATGCAAGCAAGCACAATTAACTTCTTGTCCTTCACATCTAGCTAGGCCGGGGAGAAATAATTCCTCTTTCTCTTTTCCCTTTACCCCTTCCTTTTTCTTCAGAAAGAAGAATAACCCTTAAGTGTTGATGATAAAAAGGAATTTACATTCATTAGTAACCAAAATCACATATATTGTAGATTATTAAAATAATTTTAATGTGCATCCCTTCAATAGTATGATTATACTCCATTATAATGTCAGTTCTTTCAACAGTTTTAAGGTTGGTTATCTGCTCTGAATTTTGACCCAGAGACACAGTCTTAAGGAGGCAAACTCAGTACCTGCCTTGAAATGGATATGGAGGTATTCATGTGATTATTGCTAAGCTTAGGATTCTAACTGGAACACATCCTCTTCTAACTAATGCTTTTACCTCTGTTTCTCAGTAGAGAAATCCTCATATTACTGTTTTCTATGATGTAATTGTACATACAAGAAGACTTAAGAACTATACTAGATTTCATTTCATTTAAGGGACGTTAAACCTATTAACTTTTTTTTAGGAATTCCATGCGAGCAGATAGTATAGCAACCAGTAACATCAAAAATCGGATTGGCAGTAAAGGATCATCAGAGAAAGTTGCAGATGTAAGACTACTGTTAGAAGAAAAACGTCAGAATAATACTGGGCCACGTCAGCCAAACAGCACTGTAAAATCAGGTAATTTTAAACTCTTATGTTGTGCAGAACTGTGACTGGCTCATTAAAATGGATATATTCACTTCACAACTGAGCTCCACTGCAACTAACAAACCTCGGGGAATTCTGTTCAGCAGCAGTTTCTGCATCCATAGTTAATTTTTCCTCACTAAGAGGCTGAGTTGGGGATTGCTTTGGGGAAAAATGAAATGCATTTGAGTGAAAGAGTGACGTTTATTTTTATCCAATTTACTTGCCTGTTTCTATTTCCCCCCACTTTGTCTTTTTTTATTTCCTTACTCCTTGAGGCAGAGTTTCTGTATGACTCTTAGAAACATAGCATGTGGGGGAGCTCATGCAAAAAATGAAATGTGAAACACTAGCTACGTACATAAAGAACATGTATTACATGAATATGGATGTATTTTTCAATTGCCAGGGTTTATTTTTGAGCTTAATTGACTTTTTTGACTCGGGTACGTGTAATTTCAGCTACCTTTGCCAGTACATAGTATCCAGAGGGTTATCTGACTGATAAGTGAAAGATACTCTTTTGTATCAATGTAATGTAGAAGTTTTGTTGGTGTACTTTACCCCTTCTGCACATTTTAGGGCTCTGATAAGTTGGCACATAAATCGTATAACTTTGCCTTTAAGTTTTTGTTTGAAACCTCTTTAAGACTAGGAATATCTAGCTAAACCAGCCAAACTTCAGAATGTAAGACTCGCATCATTGGTTAAGTATCAGTATATTTAGGATTCTTATATTTTGTTTTTCATTTGATTCTGCAAAATATTAAGCAGTATTAGAATTCTAAAGCAGGGTATCTGTTATCAGAAAAGAATTGTTGAAGGCGTACCAATTTTCGTATAATCATACCTCGTGCTGGATACATACACGCTGTGCTGCTAAAACAGAAATGCAGCAAGCCATGGTATAACGTACTTTTTTGATCTTCTGGACATAGCACAACCAGAAAGCATTAAAAGTCAAATTTATTGCCAAAAAAAAATCTGGATAAGTCTTATTGCAGACATTGCCAGGACTGAAATTGGGGTGTGAAAGACTTAATGAAAAGTCTACAGAAAAGATAAAAACAGAGAATCTGTTTCAAGTTCTTCAAATTGTGCAACAAGGATAAAATTAACTGGCAGAGCTAAAGTAAATGCATCGTGATTTTTTTGTAACTTTAATCACTGAAAATATCCCTAGATGTGCGGCAAAGACTGGGAAAAAGACCACATTCTCCAGAAATTAAACCTCCAAGTAGTACCTCTGCTCCACGTCGAGAACCAATATCAGATGTACACAGCCGGTTAGGAATCCCCAAACAAGATGTAAAAGGCCTCTACTCTGATACCAGAGAGAAGAAATCAGGTTAGTTTTATGGAGAAAATCCAATACTACAATCCCTTTGATTTTAGAGTATAAGAGAAATTTCAGCAGAAAATCATGAAGCATGTTCAGGTGAGTGAAATTAAAGATGAATTTGCAAATGTTTGTTCAGAGCTTTGAAATGTAAATACACGTAGGTAGGTTGAGCTGAGTATTTTTATAAGGAATATTTTTATATAGGTGTGCTTAAAAGTTGAGGACTACTTTAAAACTGTGGTCAAAACAGGGCCTTAAAATAAGTGTAATGGATGCAATGGCATTTCAGATGCGTGTGTAGCATTCTCTGCAAGTGGGAAACAGTGAACAGGACTGCAGTGAGCCTCCCATATTTTAATTTCAACTACCGCTTCAAAGCGTAGTAAGTTCCATGCCAAACATTAGGGTGGGAGGAGTATGAGGAGCTTAAAGAGATGCAGTGACTTTAAGACCAGGTTCATCAGGCTTCCTCCAGAATTCCTCTTAGTGCTGTCTTTTTTAAATGTTTGTTTTTCATCTAATTAGGTAATTTATGGACCCGATTAGGGTCTGCTCCGAAGACACAAGAAAAGACTTCGGATAAACCTGAAAACTCTGTGGCATCTCCAGAGGAAGATGATTCAGAGCTCCAGCGGGTTTGGGGTGCTCTGATTAAGGAAAAAGAACAGTCTCGGCAAAAAAAGAGTCGATTGGATAATTTACCATCTCTACAAATTGAAATCAGCCGAGAAAGCAGTTCTGGATCAGACACTGAATCATGATTGTTTTTACATTCTGATCCTCAAGATTGTGACTCTGCAGTGTGGCAAGATTTCCTTTGCCCAAAAGCTGGACACTGGCAAAGACTCTGCAGTGAAGGTTCCAGAAGTGTCTCTGTTCCTTTTATACAAAAATAGAGATGCGTATACCACTTGAAACCTAAAGCAGTCACATTTGTCTGGAGTCTGTGGTTGGCCCTGTGCTATGTAGGGCATTGTCATATATGTTTATTACAGCAAACCTGTAGTTAATTCTAGCAAAACACTTTTCCCCAAGCTTTGAAGTTAAAAGAAGAGGCAGAAGTGCTCTGTATTTTTAAGACGACCTTTTTGTTCTTAATATTTTTAACATGGAGCCTCTTAACAAAATATTTTACACAGTTCATCCAAAGAACAGGGCATTTTGTAATCAACGTCATTGCCTTGCCCTTCTGGCTCTTACCAGCACCTTTCCCTTCCTCTTGAAGTAATAACAATAATGCTTCCTGGGTAGGCAGCCAGCAAGGATAAAGCCTGAAGGGACTATGACGTTCCCTTCTTCCAAAATACTGAATGTAAATTTAAGTTAAACGTTTTAGTACAGTGAAATTTCACATAGTATCTAAGTAGCATCACTGCTCTCAAGGAATTCTGCTCATTTATTTTGGTGATACTATATTCTGCTGTAGTAGGGATTGAGATGTTCAGACTGCAAAGTTGGATGTTTGAGAATTGTGTAAATTCCCAAGGGTTTAATTTGTTTCTTTTTTGTTACATGATGAGAAATTATATTTCTTTCATTGTATCTGTATTATGTTTTGAAGAAATCTAACAATTTAAAAACATACACTTTTATATTTGTGAGAATTTTCCCGTTGGCCACGGTGAAAGCTATAGTGTTGTTTTCCTATGTGCTGTTTAACTATATATATATAACTAAAAGAGAAAAGGAAAACTATAGGATCATTGTCTCATGTCAATATTTTTGAATGTTCTTATTGTATAGTACATGTGGATGTGCACATGGTTGACTTGTTACATTCAGCTTTTTTACCCGCATACCCTTTCTAGGTAGGAAAAAGGTTTGATCAGTGTACAACTGCAATTTTTTCTTGTTGCCTATGGCATTTATTTTGATTGCCAATAATTCTAAATAAGGAATAATGCAAGCACATCACATTCTGGTAAACAGAACAAGTAGCAAAAACATTGTCTGCTACATTTGGATAGTCTGAAAATTCGTTTGCATTGTCCCTGTTTCCTAGGTCCTGTCAGTCCAAAATGTGTATGGATATCTCTTCCCCTTTCTGCTTTTTAACAAAATGTTTTCTCTTTTTTTCCCCTATTTTTGTACTAAGTTGAAGTAGGTTTGAGGCTTCACAAAAGCAAGGGATCTGCAATTAACTTTTCTTACTGCTTTATTATGTGTAAGAATAGCAGCATGTAAAATTAAAGGTAAAATGAAAGGTACAGTGACTAGGAGGGTAATCTGGGGACTGGCTGGGCTTCAAGCCTTATTATTTCCTTGTTTTGTGACACTCATCCTTGATTTTATATTTAATTATGGAATATAGAAATGTCTCATAAAAGTACTGTTGAGAGTAAAGGACTGCAACGTCTGATCACTGTAATAATTCATTTTAACGTGTGCTTTCATTAATACCCCTTCCAAAGCTTTCAAATAGAATCATACCCATACCGTACCCTTTTCTCAACATCCTGATAAAATTTATTTAACCAGTGTCTTTTTGCCAGTAAACCTTTGTGTTGTGTTACTGCTTTGAATCTGTTATGACTTTTCCTTTTCATGAAAGGAGATGGTAGATAGGAATCATGCACTGGGTCTATGAAGACAGGCTTCTGCGTTGTCATGAACCCTTGCGTGTTTTTAAGCTCAGCAGCTGGTTGTGCTCTACTGTTAAATGTTGCCGATAACCACCGTGTTTCCATGTAAATATTCATAACTTGAGCCTGGTGAGGGATAGACTAACTCGTATGAAGGGCAGAATGGGAATAGAGAATCTTTTCAACTGAGATCAAAGATCTGCACTAATGGGTGTGTGAAATCGAGAAAAGCGAGGTAGGCGAAGACTTGTGTTCAAGGAAGAGGAGCCATTAACACAGGTTCTGTCTTCCGGATGGTCATAAATACGCCTTACAAATGCCTCCACGTTAGTCAGATCTGTCGTGTTTGTGGTTTGGGGGGAGGGTTACGTGTGTTAATGACACCACGGTGGCTTAGCTGCAAGAAAAATACAGGTTTACTTTTGAAGGGCCCTACAGAGAGTTTTTCTTGTAATTGAGTGTTTGCCTGGTTTTGCTTTGGGAGGATGTACAGAGAAGCCTTGAAAAGTGTTTGCTGGTGTCAGGAATTCTGCCTTTGGTCTTGCTTCATCACCTGAGCATGAACTGAGTTTTGATAATTAAAAATGAGCACAGAATCTTCAGAGAAAGTTTTTTCCTCAACATGGTTAACTTCAATCTGTTTGACCTAGAGGGAAATTGGATAGAGAATTTTGTTCCAAGTCCCTTTCTCTTTGTGGTCAGCTGTTTTACTCTTGTTAATGTGTTCTTGGTCTGCCACTGAACTCCCAGATATCAGCGTATTCCAGGTTAGACAAATTACAATTTCAGTGTAGGGAGGAAAATTAAGTAATTAGAATTCTTTGCCTAATAAAAAGAATGCAAGGCCTACAAAGGTCACCTTTGAGGAATTTAATGTAGAATTTAATACTGAGAAGTGCAACCTGTGTATTTTACTGAAATGAACTTACATTGAAAATGGTAAGAAGTTTGTTGTTGGCTTTTGCTGGAGGATCTGTGCGTCGGAGGAAAAAATGGTTCTGAATTTTAGGTGAGTCTATGGGACCACACTAGCCCTCCTCTTGGCAAGTTTTTGCTGTTTTAAAAAGCTATTTTTTTGGGGGGGTAAGTGGTTCAGGTGACTGTTACGTTGTGCAGAAGAGATGGTGGTGGGGACTATGTGCTGTGCCTGCGGCTGTCCTCAGGCAGGCTCCGGGCGCGAGGCCGTGGTGGCCAGGCCTGGAAGCCAGGGCTGCTTTTTTGGGGGGAAATGATAGCCAGACAGGGACAAGGAAAGCCCAAACCCCCTTATTTTCAGTCCAAGGTGACATTATAATGTGGAAATAAGGGAATTTTTATTTAAGCAGCTGTTCTATTCCAAATAAAAGTGGTCTGAAATGGCACTATGCTGGCACGCCGCGGGCAGCGCTGCTCCGCTTCTCGGTGGCCTTGGCCGCCCTGAGCAGGGCGAGCTGCGGGTCCCCGCTTCCAGGTCCGGCCCGTCCCGGCCCAGCCTTAATGAACCCACTTCCCTCCTCTCCTCCCC
>RSEF01000019.1:6616919-6640147 GCA_003993805.1 Himantopus leucocephalus
AAAGGTCCCTTCCAACCCAAACTATTCTATGATTCTATGATTAGACGTGGTGTAGTCCCTTGGCTCAAGGCTGATGGGGTGGAGAAAAAAAGCCCCCCCTTCGGCCACGGGCCAAGCATCCCAACAGCGCTCAGGAAAGTCCAGAAGGATATTTTGCATCTCAAAAGGGGCTGGTTGGCACCTCCAAGAAAAGGGAGACCAAACTGCAGAGTGCAGACCCTGCCCCTGTTCAGTTCTCAGCTTTGGCTTTGGCCTATCTTGCCAACGCACGGCAGCCTGTGTTTTGACACATCCCAGTCCCTGAGGAACGAGGCGTTCAGTCCCAAGACTGATTGCTTTTGTCTAGCAACGTTTAGCCCAGGGTGGCAATATGTTCTTCCAGGTGTTTCACCCTCCTCTTGTCCAGGATTAACGCCGGACTGGGAAACTGGTTTTTTTTGGGGTGGAAGCCATCCTCCTGTGCTCACTGTCTCGTGAAGGTCACTTCCCACCTTGCTGTGTTCCTTGGCAGCATCTTGGCTAAGAGAAGTGCTCATCTGGAGCGAGGCCTCTCCTGCGTTCCCTGATTTAATCAGCTCTTGGGTCCTGCTGGCCACTGAGTGCTAAAATGTGGCTCATCATCCTGCAGATGATGAGTTGGAGAATTGGAAAAAATACGTATGTGTCTGTGTGTTCACATAATATGGACAAATTACTTACCTTGGGAAGATTTGTTGTTGTGCTGATCTCTCCGGCATCGCTCAGTCCCCTCTAACAGCCAGCTCGGAACACAGCGGCCCAAAACCTCATCCCTGATGGGTCCAGAAAACAGAAAAAAGGGCAAAATGTTTGCGTTGGGAAAGCTGAATGGGAGAGGGGGGTTGGTTTGTAATTTTATTGATACAGCTGATAGCGGGGCCTGTCTTTTATCAGAAAAGCGAGTAGGTTACACAGCCAGTCAGGGACAATTCCGGGAAGGTTTTTGTGGTTTTCCTGCTTGTCCGGAAGAATTTGCAGTGCCGCAGGGACCGGGGGAGGTGGGCAGCACTGATGGTTGGCTGTAAAGAGCAGCATAGGAAATGACTTTTCTGTTATGCCCAGCTTCACCTCCGATATTAGCTCGGTTTTCATCTTCTTAGGGAGGATGAATGCTGAAATCCCCCACATTAGCGGGGAAATAATCTGCCAAAAGGAATCAAGTGCTGGAGGAAGAGCGGCTGTTCTTTGGGCAGTTAAAGACACTCGTCGTTGGCTGTTGTTTGGCTTCGCGGCCCCAGAAACGGTAACGGCTGCTTTCTGCTGACCCCGGGCTCGTGGAAAGGGTCTGTTAAAATGAAATAACCTCATGAGCAGGTAGCAAAGCTGCACGAGAAACCGTGCCCAGCAGGAAAAGGAACCTACGGGATGCAGATAAAGCAGGTTCAGCCCCCTGCTCCATCGAGCAACTTTCTGCTGTACTTCTAAAGAGAGGAGGACAGGGGTACTATTAAACCTTCTCATTGGAACAGAATGTGAAAAAGCTACAAAAAAACATCCCTTTTTCTTTTGAAGACACGAGCAGGGAATTAGTAGTGGATCAGGTTGTATCCTGTTATTCCTCAGCTGATGAAAGCCGGGGTTACAATGCTCGCTCTGTTCTGCTGTGCTGAGTAGGACCCATTATTTTCTGTGCACGTTAATGCGAAGCAGATTGCATCTCCCGGTGCAGGGGGGGCTCAGGGAAGCAGTCACGCACCGGTCAGGTCTCATTAGCTTAACACTGCCTAATCCCCAGGGTCTCGTCCCTCCGTGAGTATCGTATGCCCCCACAGGGAAGCAGGACGGTGACAGTACGAGGGCTTCCTTGGCCAACATAGTGTCAGTTTATTGAAAGCCACGCAGGACAGAATTTCTTTTTTTTGGCTCAGTAGATGTGCAAATTGCAATTAAAAACTGATAGCAAGGCCAAAGTCACCCTGGAGGACACCAGCCCCATAGCTGTGGGACAGCTGCAGGCTTGTCCATCCCCCGCCATGGGTGGGGGAAGCGGTATGCGTCCCCCCCAAAATAAACAGCTGTATGAAACGTGTCCACGGTCAGGCTGAAACACAAGTAGGTGGTTTCCCTTTGATCCACCTACGGCAGCATCAGGACCCGTGTCATGATTCAAACCCTCTCTTTAGGCACCGGAGGTGTCAGGATGGTGATGGGAAGGGCAGGGGTTTGGCTTGAAATGGAAGATGTGGCAAGGACTGGGGAGGCGAGAGGAAAACGGGAGGTGATATCAGCTCCTGGCCGTGGAGAAAACCTCTTCCCAAACAGCACGAGGGACAAGCAGGGACGCCGGGAGCCAGGCTGGCGGCTGCGTCTCGTGCTCTGGCTCTCACCAGAGCAGCACAGGCAATAGGGGACCTCTGCCTGCCTAAACTCTTCCAAATGTGATCTGTGCTCCAGTAAAATAAACAGTTTAGGGAAAGCGAAGCCCCAGGCACACACTTTGGCAGCTGATCGCTCCCTAATTGCAGGAAGAGCAGTTGGGAAAGGGGTTTTTTTTTCATCTTTGGGCTGGTTTCTGATGAGAAAACTGGGCTGGAGGATCAGAGTTGAAGCTTCTTTCCCCTCACCCTCCCCCAAACAAAAATCCTGTTTTCTTCCCCTTTGTATTAATGGAATTCAACGTATTTCAAGGAACAGGAAACACAAACAGCCTCTGCAAAGTGTGAATCTCAAGCCTTCAGCGAAAAGCCTCTTAGGTTTGATACATGCCATTCTCTGCAAACTTTTCCTGGGCTTTCTTTTGTTGTTTGACGGCACCAGGGGCGGGTTGGAGGGCTGTGGGTGGATTTTGGAGGACGGAAGTAAACCGGAGCCGATGACTCTCACGCCGCCCTGCCTGTGTGTGTTTCCCCCACCCCACAGCTCCCAGAGCCCCAGTTGCCTCCTGATGAAGAGAAAGGGATGGAGATAATTAACAACAGCCCCTTTCATCTGCCAATAGGCAAGATGCGTCCAAAAGAATTTCTTTGTCTCTAAAATTTGTGACGAGGGGGACAGACAGGGAGCAGCCACGCTCTCCCCCTCCCCACCTTGGGGGTCACATCCAGCCTGCTTGCAGGGTCATTCCTTGCAAGGAAAAGACGAGGTGGTAACAAAACCAAAGGGAGAGGCTGAAATGAAGGATTTCAAGCAACCAGCCATCCCGGTTTCGCAGAACGGGCTGGAGCCCCTTGCCGTGCTCCATCCATCCCCACGGGTCTGCCATCCCTCACCATCGCAGCCCCTTCCTCTTGCCCCCCATCTCTCAGCCTCCCTGGCCCTTTCCTCTTTCCACCTCTTCCTTTCAACTCACCGGTTTGGAACTGTTTTAACCATATTGGCAGCAAATCGTATGTTTTTATGAGCAATTTACTAGTGATTTCTCTTCCTATGGCCTCATTTCTTTGGACGCTGAGGACTGCAACCCAACGCAAAGGTCCTTTTCTCAGTCAAACCAGAGCACATCAGCTTCCTTTCTCTCTAGTGGGGAGCTGCTCACGTAAATCCAATAGTTACTTTGGTATTTTTAATATACTCAATCATAGAAGTCCCTTTCCAAGAGCCTTTTCAGCCTTTTTTCCCCCTATGTTAGATTTTAAAGAAAATACTGTTTATTTTATTGCAAAGTATTGTTTGTTTTAATGCAAGCTTGCCCATTTTCTTATTCTGGTCCAATTCTCTTCCAGGAGGTCATCTACAGAAGCAACAAGCCCAACATGTTGTTTCCTTTTAAATTCTTGATTGTTTTTCTGTTGGCGCTTGTGCAAATTGCCTTTTCTGCAAATGCGTGTTATTAATGGGGCGTCAGCTGCAGTTTCTTATTACGCTGGAGTAGACTTTGTTGGAAATATTCCAGCACAGCTTCTCTATAGGAAAATGCAGGTTTTGTGAGAGCAAAATATATCATAGGAAGGAGCATATAAATATATTTCATTTTGGGTAGGATGGGGATAGAAAAAAATTGAGTACTCCAACAGCAGGATATTTACATTTTTTTGCAATACGTAAAATAGAGTTATAATTAGAGCAAAGCATTTTGATGGATGCCAAATGCTTATTTTTAGAACGTTGTTTAGCAGGAAATTAAAAACAAGTTGGGAAAAAAAACCCTCTTCTTGTAACACGTAAATGGTGTTCTCATACAGAGCAAAAGACCATCGCTTCACTAAACGTTTGAATCCGTGGCTCTGGACCATGACAAGGAGCTGGCTGTGCGGCATGCAAATGAAAGTAGTTCTTCTGCTTAATTATCGCTACTGGAGATATTTATCAAGTTGCTTCTTCGGATAACAGTACTTCATTTTCCAAGAAGCTTGTTGCTTTTAAAGGTTTAATTGGGTCCTTTTACCAAATACCGCAGAGATGCCGTGAAATTACGACCCAGCAGTAATCTCGCAGCTGTAGACTGTTGAAGGCTGCAGGGAAGAGCCGTTTGCTGATGGAGCTCGGCCAAGGGAAGGAGTAGGTGCTATTTCGGTCCAGTCCAGACTTTTTGTTTGGTTTAACCTTGCCGCTGGACCTTCCCTAGGGGTTGCCATCGTAGGGCTATAAGTCACCAAATACCCACCACGTGCAGCTGCTTCCCCAGCAGCCTGGGCGTGAGCCCCAGCAGTTGGACCCAGATGGACGTTCCTTGAGTTCATGGGTAATGGATCTGTGACTTCCACTTGGCCGATGTTAGCGGGTCAAATTTATGTGGTTTGGACTGAAAACCAAAACCACTGCACATTTCTTTCCCCTTTCAAATTCATTTCGGTAACTTGCTCAATGTGGCTGGTTCCTTTTTGTGTGCTGATATTTTTCTTCTCAGCTTCCAAAATCAAGGCAGCCTTCACACTTCCCGCAGCCCACGTGCCCATGAAAGACAGCGCAGAAGCCAGCGCCTGCCTGCAGTTTTTGCCCGAGCTGCCTCACCTCCCTTCCCCTTGGTTTCCCGTCTCCTCTGCGCTAGCACAAGGTTGAGGCACATCAGCCTTAGAGAGGGACTAAATATCGCATTGCCAAAATGCCTAATGCAAAGAAAATGTATATGTCCTTTATTTCCCTTCCTCAGAAAGATGCTCTAGGGTGGAATTAGAGGCGTTTTGGGAGATGTTAAAGTAAATTAATCCACCCAGCCCCAAACAGAGACTCTTCTCTGTTTCTTCTGTTCTCCGTTCTCTTCTTCTGTGCTTTGTTTCTCCCCAAAGAGATGCTGCACCTAAAATATTATATTCCTTCCCCCCCACACACACATATTATTTTGAATATTAGGATGCTTAAGGTGCATTTAGAGCCAGAGCTGGATCTTCAAAGTCTGAGCACAGCTGTCCAAAGCCACCACCAGCTCTCAGATAACTCGGCCCGTGTGGCGTACCCAGCAGAAGAGCCGAGGGCTGTGCTGTGAATAGGACATCCTATGTCACGGTGACATCTCGTCCCTTCACCACACCAGGGATGACACAGTGTCCCTGTCCCCTGCAAGGTGGGAACCCGTCTGCAAGGTGCAGTTTGTGGGCTGTGTCCCTCCTGACCTGGGTTTGGGGTGATGTGCTGGCTTTTAGGCAGCACGGGCTGGGTGACACTGCTCTCTAGTGGATGGCTCTTCATCAGACGGGTTGGGATGAAGGAGTTGAGGCTGGTGGAAAGGGTCAACACTCATCCAGGGATAAAAATTTCTTTTTCTTGTTATTTGTGTCACAGGCTTTTAGAATTTAATATGTCTGTGGAGACATTACACAGGCATGGAGTAATTTAGTAAAGAAATATAAATCAAAGGTGCTTGACTTTATCTCACCATGATGGGAAGGATTTCTCGATCGAGGTCTTTCTGATGCCAACCATCCTTCCACTACCATGCCGTGGTCGACGCTGCGAGACCCGTGTCAGTTCTCCTGGTGCAGGGGATGCTCTTGGGTGCGCAGAAATGGCTCTTCCCATCAAATATCCCGTGCACTTACCAAGCTTTGTGCCTGGAATAGGGGAGGAACAGGCCTGTGTAGCTTGGTGAGGAGCCAAAGAAAATTCAGTGGGATTTGGAAAAGAAAGACGTGTAAACAAAGAGCTATTCCTGGAGCAGCCCGTGCGCTTGGGCACGCAGGGGAGGGATTGCTGCAAGCATCACACACGCAGCGACCAGCAGCATGCAACGCCGGGGATCCTGCTGCAAGAGGAAAATGGAGAGGAACAATTTAGCATTCCCTCCAGGTATGCTCTTAACAAGATGCTTAAAAAATGCTGTGCTGGGTCTGAGAAATAGCCCAGCGTTCGGTCTTGCAGTGGCAGTAGGAGATCCTGTGTCGGGACGTTAGGTGATGTGATTCCCACAAAGCGTTCCCAGCAGCCGCAATTATTTTATAAATGGTCATAATGAAGTTAATTTTGATGTCACGCATCAGGGCCAAAAATTAGGTGCAAAGCCCCCAGATGATGAGCTGTGCCCTTCCTACCCGCCCCCCCCCAAAAATCAGACGGCACTCGCTGGAGGAGCGGTCTGGGATTTTGATAGCAGGGAAAGGAAGTGAACAATGGGGATGTCTGGACTTTATGATGTGCAAAACTGCAAACCTTAGCAAAACTGGGAAGGCTCTTGGAACAAAAAGAGACCAAAATAACTAATCCACACTGGTACTTTCCCTCTTAACAGTAAAGACTTAGGAATTTCTTATGTGTTTATTGGTAAGCACTAAAGGGGCTTTAAAATTACATATTTTTGTATTTATATATTTTAAAATGCTCTTTACCCTGAAGCTCTCTTAAGAAGAGGAGTGCAATCTTTCCAAGCTATTCATTTGTAAAGGCAGTGAAAAACAGAGACTTTAAACTACGCTGTTAATAATCCTCTAAACCTTTTTGTGGCAGTAAACAACGAGCTAAACCAGCTAATGACTAATCACAACAGCACACACACATGCTGGAGTGTTGACGAATAAAGCTTCAGAATGAAGTAAAAGGTGAGCATGGGCTGTGGTGGGCCAAGGTAGGAATTGCGTGTCTCCAAATTTTGGAGAATTTGGCAGTTCCAGTTCTGAGCTGGGCTCTGTCTACGTTATTTTTGGATTTCACCTTTCATGTTTTGATGGGTTGGGTTAGTGGGGTTTTTTTAAACAAAAGAGAAAAAAAAAAAAAAGAAAGTATTGAACAGGCAGCATGACGAACCTGCTAAAAGGATTTTTTTTTTTAACTTAACTTGGGAAATAGAGTTCTTTCCTTGCTGCTGGCGTAGGCAGAAGCATTTTGCTCTGGGACTGTAATGCCTCTCCCTATTTTAAATAAAGAGCAGCTGCAAAACACACATCCACAGGCACTTGCGTGTGTATTTTTATATCCCCCCAGCCTCCTGACACAGCCTTTGGACCAGCCAGTGCCTCTCGGGGTCCCACGGCCGTTGCTGTTCAGGAGCAGGCTGCTCGCATGGGATCAGACCACCAGCCCTTGGCCAGGCTCCTGGCCATGAAGCGAAAGGGCTCTGTATTGGTGAATTACAGAATTTCTACAATTATGCTCCAGGACAGAAACCCAGCCAATTTTTTTAATTTTTTTTTTTAAATCCTAACATGACTTTTGATGTTATCAGCCACAGCAGTGCCGTGTCTGCTATGGACCTCCCACAAAGCCCTTGATCTCGGTGACATCCCGTGGCTGGAGCTAGGAGGTTAATTTGAGCTCTGTGTACACATGCCTGCCTTTTATCCGCTGAGAGTTTAGATTTTCAGCATCAGTGGGTGTCCCTTGGTTCATGCATTAAGAGAGACAAAGAAAGAGCTGTCTATCCTCGTCTTCTCTGGTTTTTTTCATCCTTATAATTATACATTATATGTATAGTATATAATACAATATATAATAATATATACTATTACATACACCTCAGTCACATTCCTCATTTAAGCTAAATAATTATTTTTTCTTGGCTCTGTTCCTCCTTTAAGGCTAGGGGAGCGTAGCACTTTTGCCAGCGTTATTACTAACAGAGTACACTCTGTATTCCTTCCCTCCATTTCCCAAATATCTATTCCTGCGTATGGCTGTCACCATCTGAAGCAGGAGTAGGGACTTCGAAAGAGCTGTTTAATACTTATCTTTGACACCACCAGTATTTCAGGACAAGTCTTTTATCTCAAGACTTTACTTTTTTTCTGATGACTCATTATGTTCAATAATTTTTTGCTGGCATTTTCGTAAATAGTTTTGTTACCAGTGATATACAAATGTCCTACTGTAGTTCTTCACTCTGTGAGGCTGCCTCTTCTTCCTTTTCCTTGAGCTATTCCTTTGCCCTCCAAGGAAGCGGCTCAATACCCCAATTACACTTTATTCCATGACACACCAGCGTCTCATGTCCCAATTTGTGCGGTGCTTTAGAGCAATGTCATGAATTTAAACCAAGAGGAAATCCCCTTCTTTTAATTCTCTTTGATCTAAACATCCATATTCTTGTTCATGGGAACATTTTCAGATCTGATTCAAAGCTACACGCAAAATAGCTTTCAGTTCAGCATGAGTGTATGTAAATGGGCATCCCGCCAAAGCATTATTGAGTGCATGGGTGTATAGCCCATCCTATCATTACGTTGGTCAAAACCCCATATACTTTTTCCAGCTGGGAGAAAAAAAATCTGCGTCTTCTTCCCCTACGGAATATCCTCATAAAATGTGAGGATGAAACCAAGTGGGTGTAACTGATCCTCCGCTAAAGCTCGTAGGGATTTGTTTAATGTTAAGATCTTCCTACAGAGATTTGGGGCCATTCTGTGGCAAGCTTTGTGGCAGGGATAAAAGTTTTTACAGCTGTTTGTTAACATAATATCCTCCTCATTTCCATGAGATGGTTCAGAATATCCACAGAACTATTTTTATTAAATCATGTTTGGGGTTTGTTTGTTTGTTTCCCGAGGGACAGATTGAGCGTAGGCTGCTGCAGAAGAGCAGAACCGTTCCCCAGCACAAGCAGAGGGCTGCTCTGCCCCGGGGATTCAGGAGATTTCCTCTGCCTGTGATACAGACTGCAGATCGTCAGGGTGAAAAGGCTATTTGTACAAGATAATCAATCCGTTTCAGTAGGTATCAGCTAAATCCCTTGCAAGGGGAAAAGGATAGAGTCCTAGTGAGATATTCTCTTTTACTTGCTGGCACAAACTGTATGCATGCTCCGAGGGAAAAAAAAAATACCGAATGTGAAGCAATATTGAAAGCAACCCAAAACAAAAAAAAAAGAGCTGCCCTGAAGTTATCCCCATTCCCCTTTTGTTATCTTCTCGGCTTTGCTAAATTAAAGCCACACAAGAAGTCCCACAAGAAGTTACATGGAGGCAGGCGGACAGCATCGTTCCGTGCAGGGGATATCCATGCTGGATAAAACAAAGATCAACCCCTGAATGCTCACTTCAGCCATGCCTTTAGAGGGTTATCACTTATTTGCAGGGATGCTATGTGCTTTACTGGACAGCGAGATCCCAGCGTAACCAGCTCTAGCCTCCCAGACAGCAAAACAAGAGTAATTTAGGTTTGGGGTTTTTTTAGTTTAGGTGGGAAGAGCTTGTTACCGAGGCATGGCTCTGGCCCCAGCCTCGCTACACCTCGCTCGCCGGGGCTGCTTCCCAAAAATGATGCAGCGGTACACGTGGGAGAGAAGTAGCTGCCAACATATGAACATCAATATTTTTTTTTTTTATAATAAATATACTATTTCATTGGTTTCTTTCTCAGTATTGCCAAAAACTTACCAGTAGAGAGAACCACGTCACATTAACAGCTGTCTTTCTGCCCACATGCAGGTTAAATGAGACCTTGTAAAGGGATAAGTATAGATCTTGCTAAATTACTGCGGAGGGGTGTGTTTGAGGTTCCAGCTAACCCAGCAAACCACGAAGTGTCGCTAATAGAAGTGCCACCGCAGCAGTGAAATGGGTCCCTGAGGCACAGGAGGGTTCAGTGAGAGTCCAGATGTGTTAAACACCAAGATATTATTGACCCGTTCACTGGAGCTCAGCACCGATCATTGAATAAGAGTTTTTGCACTGTATGATCTGTCTTGCCATAAAAAAACAAAACAAAACAAAACAAAACAAAAAACCCCAAACGAAACAAAGAAAAAAAAACTTTTATATTGAACAAGGAAAAACATCAGTAGTTTCGTAATTTTTTTTTTTAAAAGCCCTCTTGTTCTCCTGCTACAGAGGTGTGCTGGAGGACTGACCCCCCACCTAGGTAAGTTATTTCTACCAGAGCTTCCAGAGCTGATTGCTTGTAGACATTTTAAGCTATTTTCTTATGTTAAATAAGCTTTAAGACTAACCTAACAGTGTTCAAGTGAGGGCTCAACTCTTTTGCTGACCGATGCTTAGATTCACCCTGGCAGTTTTGATTTAAAACGCGTTCCTGTGGAGGAGCAGCTCAGGATCTTACCTAAGGCGAAGGGGATTTGCATCAATTCACTGACATAACTTTTCTCTGCCTGGTTTCAGGCCGGGTAGCTCTTTGCCTACAGCTGCACCTGCGTGAAAAACGAGGACCAAGTTAGTAATTGCCGTGGCTTAGACTGAGCAGGCTGGGCCACCGGCGCGAGCCTTTGCCCTCTTTTAGAGCCAGGCTTGCTGGCGACAGCAGGGGAAGGGGAGGAAGGACCAAGCCCAAGCTCTGACTCTTCCTCCAGCCCCTTTGCACGGCCCAGCTCACAGCATGAAATAAATTCGATAACCGGTAGCATTATCCATCACGCTGCTCTCCACTTTGCAGCGCAAGTTTGGTAACACATGTGGCTTTAAGGTGGCGTAGAGGCAGATGCATCCCCGCTTCACCGCGTCTTGCGGCTGAGAGGAGCCCAGATGGGAAAGTGCTAATTGCACCATTGCACCAAGGCACCAAAATTAAAACAAAGATTAAAATTGTAGAAATTGTCTGGCCAGCCTTTTGCTAAGCAGCCTGCGTGAATAATCTTTCCCAGGGCAAACTGGCAACTGAAACGTGCAGATAATAATAAACGCTAGCAGCAGGTCTCGTTAGCCTTTCCTCCCACCCCAGCCCGACCGTTGGCTGATGTGTGTAATAAGTCACTTAATGATCCAAGATCTGGNTGATGCAAGATCTGGTTTAAAAAAAAAACAACGTTTCCAATCAGGTTTATATGCCTTTGAATGGGCCTAAATCACAGTTTCAGAGCCTGCCATGGTTTATGATAGGCTTGGGCATCTGTTTATCGGTAAAGCCCCAGCGCGCTTAGCCCACAGTGAAATCACTTAGTGAAGGGTGGCTCAGCCATCAGGCTGGTTTGGTGTCTTCTCTTCAGACCACAACTCTTTTGCTGGGATGCCCAAAGCAAGCGCAGAGACTTGGAGCACGCAGCTGTGCTTACGGTTCCCACGGCGTTGCCTGTGCCTACGTAGGGATGCTGTGTTTTAACCCCAAAATCCCACTTGGCTGCGTAGGACCCTGCAGGGCAGAGCTCTGTGCTGGGGCTTCAGTTTGTATCGGCTAAAGCGGTTCCTGCAAAGACAGAGGAACGACCCTCTTCGATTTCATCTGAGCTGGAGAAGTGAAACCACATATTAAATAAATAATACACCCATAAAAGCCCAGCCGCTCTCTGGTTTCTCATCTCCTGGTGCTGTACGCGGAAGGAGATGGCTTTCCTTCTGCCTCCAGCTGGTTTAGTTTTGCTCCTGTAGATCTTGCCCCTCCTGTGATGACCAATCTCCTCTGAGTCCTACCTAACCATGCCGGATATGTCCCTTTTCTCCTGATTTCTGTTCTTGAGACTCCATTAAGGATTTTTTTCTCCCCCCCCCCTTCAATGGACAAGATGTTTCTCATGAGCTGGCACAGCCTTGTAGGTAGGGCTAAGTGTCAAATTAAGCAACAGATGATATTTCTGCAAGACATCCCAGACGTTTGCCATTCTCCCCATCTCCCGTGGCTTCCTATCAAGGTCCACTGGGTTTGCTGTGCAATGATGAGCTCCCACAGCCCCAGGGCCTGATGGACCCTGCCCCGACGTGGCACAAGCGTGGTCACAGCAGACGATAGCGCTGGCAGAGCTGCCTTGGCTTGCTCGCCCACCGCTGTATCCCAACACTTCATTTTGCCAGGGCGGCAGTCAGGATGATGGATCAAAATTACCCTCAGGTCTCCTGGGTACTTAGAATTAGAAGGTTACTAAGAAGTCAATCACTCTTCTTAATGGTGGTAAAGAAATTGGCTAACTGCTGCACAAACCCACGCCTTTAAGGAGGAGAAATTAATTCATGCAGCTGCCATATGGTCTCGTGCCATTCAGGAATTTTTTGGGAAGACTCAACATCTTCCTTAGATCCCGCAATGCCCTTCCTGGTCTCTCCCCTCCCACCTGGCACAAGTCTGCTCCAGCCCACAGCAGTGTCCCCCCCGGGCAGCAGTGACCACAGCTGGGACGAGCTCCATAAAATCAAACGTAAAATCCCAGAAAAACTCACACAGAGCAGCTGAGCAGTTTCTGGGGCATGACGTGGGGGTGGAAATTGATTTCCTTAAGGACACCTTAACATTGCACAACCTCGTTTAGGTGAAATTCAGTCATTTTGCTCGCAGCACAACAGGCAGGTGCCTTTCCATTAGAGCGGGAGGGTTGCGCTGGGCCACGTGAGCCCATAAAGAGCTCAGGGAACCACAAGAAAAAAACCCAAATTTAGTTCTTTCCTATGGAGTGTTCCCTGAAAACAAATAGCTCATGTGAAATGGCGGCGATCCCAGAGCCAGGTGATGATCAAGGCCTTTTGCACAGTTGCTGCATCCAGCTCCGATTTCGGTACCTACTCAAGCCGAGGAGGGTCTGGAAATTACCTCCCTTTCTGCCACGGCGCCATATCAGAAGGTCACGGCTTAAGTGCAAATTGAAACTGGGAAGAGAGTTTGTTTTCCTAGTGTTTAGCCAAGCCTCTAGATGGAAGTTGACTTTAATCCCAGTGTTCATCTGCATCCATTTCTTCCTTGTAATAAGATCTTCAAAGAAGGAGCAAGAACAAAGTACTGCTAAACAGACTGCGGAGGATAATCCAGCATCACCGAGGGAACTCTAAAAGAGATTTTGCGCCCCTCCCAGCCTCCCCATCACAACCTGGTCAGGTTTTGTGAGATGTATCATCTGGTCTAAAAACAGCACTCAGGAGTTTGCCTGCTCTCACCCCAGCTCGGCTGGGTCATAGCCAGGTCTCCGTAGCCAACCTGTGGCCATGGGCACCCAGTACGTGGCTTTTGGGCCATTCAAGAGAGCAGAAGAGTAACTCTGGATTTGGAGACTATCTATATTGTTAACTGGGATACAACCTGTGAGCAGGGACCTCTGGAGAAAAGCTCTCTTTTTCCCCCTTATTTGAAATAATAGTGTCTGGGCAGTCAGCTCTGATGAGCGGCTTGGAAAAACATGCCCAGAGGAGACAGCAGAGCAGCATCTTGGCCCCAAGTCCTCCACAGCGTTACGTTACCTGGCCAACAGCTTAACCCTAAGTGCGAATGCATTCGCTTTCTCAGCCGGTGCCCATGCGTGTATCTGATGGCAGGCAGGACGTCAGGGCAGCCCTGCCATGGCTTGTTCTCTATCTGCGGCTAAAACCAGCGTAAGTCCTGTCAAGCTAACTGCATCAGCCGCATTGCCCCACCAAACAAGGTGGCCTCCTGTAATGATGTGGAAATCACTGCCTGTTGACTTAAAGGCAGGTAGATGTTCCACAGGGGTGGGAAAGACCGGCAGGTGAGGCACTGCAAATAGCTCTGTACCCTCAGTAGAGCAGACATGCATGGCGGATCATCATCCCCACACTCACAATACCGTGTACAACCCCTACACTCCAGAATCTTATTGTCCTCCTGATACTCAGTCCCACTGGAGCACTTGGCTCATGCCCATGCACACATGCGTTGGAAGTGCCGTCCTTCATGGGGAGGACACCTCAGGGCACATCCCCTTGTGCTGCTGGGCTGATCCAGGCTTTCCGCTCTCCCTGGCCCCTTCCCAACACCTCGAGACACACTGGCTTGGAGCAAACTCTTTAACTGTGGGTCGTAGCAATTTTAGCCTTTTTGTGATTATTTAGGAAAGTTATTCTGGTGATGATGATTTTAGAAAGTACATACACACACCCCCCCATGCATTTTGGGGGGTTTATTTCCATAGGAACTGCAGGAATTCCACTCCTGGCTTGCAGGTCTCGGGTACATCAAGTGGCTATGGCAAATGCCTCGTACCCCAGCGGTGAACATGGGTATTGATCAGTCAACAATAAAATGCTTCGGTACTTACAAATAACCTTCATTTCCTTCCACCCTGCCTCTGTTCTAAGTTATTCCCCTGAATTAAAGCTCAGCACAATTTACAACTCTAGTCATGTTACTTCTATAACTCCTCAGGGTAAAAGCCCAACGCTTCCCAGCTGCGTGCACCCACTCCCGGGTCACAAACAGCTCATGGCTTGGGGCACACGTTGTGGGACGAGCCGTAAAACCTCTTACCATGCCACGCAAGACAAATTTCAAACAAGGTGCGTTGGCACCGGGGCAGACGCGCTTGAGGTGGTGGGCTTGCTCAGCGGTGGGCATTGCTCGGCGGCTAAGAAAAGCAGTGTGAGTGCTGGTTTGCATTTTCAGCTAGAAAAACCAACAGGTGCTGAGCAGAACCGTTCCCCGGCTCAGGCTGTAATGAAAGGCAAAAGCATTTCTGCAGCTGGCTGGTTTGGCATGAGGCTAACGCCTGTGCCATCACCGCAGATGAGACGTGTGCGCTCACCAAGTTGACATGAGCAATTAGCATGCGTGAGGCTCCTTCCACCTCCTAATTCACTCAGAATAATTCATTAGCAAAAAGTCCTCAGCAGCGCTAGTCTGCCGACAGGTCCTCATTGTAGATGTGTTCTTGGATTTGCTTTAGAAGATAAATTGACCTGTGAAACTCCAGTCTAGCTCATGCTAATGAGTCTCTGTAGGGCCATTGTGAGAATTAATTTATTTATCTAAGGATTTCTCCATAGTGCTCATCTCCTCGGCAGCTAGAATGAAGAGACATAGGTCTAACACACTGGAAATACTTGATCAAAAAACCCGACCCTGGAGGTGTCTATCTTACATTTGCTGTCTTGGGCTAAAGTCTTTTTGGCTTGGGGTCTCAGTTTCCCACCTGTACAGCCGAGAGGACAAACAAGCATCCTCCTGCTCTAAGAGCTTCATAAGCAGCAGTGGGAGAGGTTACACCAGCACCAGCAATCCCTGTCCACCCAATCAAGGGCTTCCTCACCATTTTTTGCACCTTTAAGAGCAGCAGGATAACCTCTTTATTCCAGGGTTTTGCAGTGGCTGTAGAAAAGAACTCTGCACTCTTTCTGAATTATGTTTTTTTAATATGGTCTCCTTGTTTCTGGCCATCTTCTATCAATAAACAGCCTTGAAATGTCCTTTGCACCCACCCGCAACTGCACAGACACACTCCTGGCCTCTACAGAAGAGATGGTTAGCCCCAGTCGAACATCCTACCTACATAACTCATGTTCTTTCCCCCCGCTGAGAGCAGCCAGAGAGTCCAAAGTGAAGCCACCGAGCAGAGACGTCCCCCCACATTAACGTCCCTCTCCTTTTCTTCCCCTGCAGCTTGAAAGCTGTCCTGATGGGGAAGCCTCAGGACAACACAGTGGACTTGTCAGGCATCCCGCTGACGCTGAAAGACTTGGACCGCGTCACGTCTTACCTCCAGCACAGCTCGGAGCACATCGATACGGTGGAGCTGTGCTTCACGGAGCTGACGGATGACATGCTGCTGCAGCTGCTGCCGGCGCTCTGCGTGCTGCCCCACCTCACCACCCTCTCCCTCAACGGCAACAGGCTGACCAAAGCCATCCTACGGGACCTCACCGAAACCCTGAAGGACCCCAAGAAGTTCCCCAGCGTCACCTGGATCGACCTTGGCAACAACGTGGACATCTTCTCCTTGCCGCAGCCCTTCTTGGTCAGCCTAAAGAGACGATGCCCAAAGCAAGGCAACTTGCCAACCATTCTGGAGTTTGGCGAGGGTCAGGTAAGCGATTTGGAGGGCCAAGATGGCCTGGCCGAGAGCCAGGAGGACCTGCGAGCTGGACCAGGCAAGACAGACAACGTAGGCTTGCAGCAGACGGACAGAACAGTCGAGGCTGGGGAGCTCCCCAACTCGGAGCAAGGTGCTGTGACACCGCAGACATGATGTCCAGCTCCGGTGGGCACATTGAGCAAGGATGACTTAAAACCGAGACCTCAGCGTTGGAGGTCGTAGAGGGTCAACTCACAAGGTGGGATGCTTCGGGAGTCTGGACTGCTGCCTTCCTCCCATACGATGAATGTCAACTTTTTTCTTTTCGAAGAACACATAAAGGTGATCATGTTGAATACTTGTATTTTATAAAAGCTGGCCAGGTATTTTTAAACATTAGAGACGTGCTATGCTTTTTAACCTCTCAAAAATGCATCTCCAAGGTGGTGTAATATGAGGCCCTTATTAGAGCACAAAAGGGGAGAAGAAAGGTGCCCAGACTTTGCAGGGAAGGGCTCCCTTTCCTTAGCGCTGGATCTAGCCAGACCCCAGCTGCTCTCCCACGCGTGATGGACAGACAGCGGTCACCCCAAAGAGGGCTGCCGCTGAGATAAACCTGAAATCCTTTCCAATCCTGACTCCAGGAGTTGCTGGCGAATAGCTCATCTGCTGAGATACAACAAAAGTCTGACCACGCACTAACCAGGGGTGTTTCTCTTCATATTGTGAGCCAGCCCGAAGGGAGAGCTTTGCTTCCCTGGTGCGGAGCTAAATCCCAGCCTGTTGCGTGCCTGGATGCCACTCTCGCCTTCCAGCCTTACCGAAATCAGGCTGGCATCTGTGCCTGCCCAGTATTTATTCAGATGTAAAATGCAGTTTCCCACCAGCCGTGCTGCTGTAATAACTCCAGAGCTTTTAATGTGGTACCTGGAGCTTGCACCAGCAACGCCGAGAGTATTTGATCCGCTTTGGGGAGCAATCCGCAGCTCAGGTTGATTGCTGTTGCCGACAAAAGAGACCACAATACTGAAGACTTATAAAAGAAAAAAATAATCCTGGGGTTCATCCCTGTATCACTGCCGCCGAGGGCTGGGTGGACACAGCCGGCTGGAGGTTTGGGCCACTTGGCTGTGTCCCTTGTCCCCCTGGACCAGAAGTGCTTTGTTTCTAAAATGTTGATTTGCATTTTTTTTCTAAAAGAGACACGGTTTTGATTTTATTTCATTTTTGATGGAAAATGGATCACCCCAGAGCAGCAGCACTGGAATGGGCACTTTGGCTTTTGAACCAGAATTTCATTTGATCCCGGGGGAGGGCAGGAAAGTGTGAAAAACTTCCTCTCCCTTAACATTCAAAGGACCAAACGTGACTCCCTTTGCTAAGAGGGAGCCCCTTTCTGTCTGTTCAAAGCCCATCCCTGACGAGCTTTACAGCACCGCTTTCCTGGCTCGCAGCAGCGACCCTCTGCCTTTGCTGCTTCTGGGTGCAAACGCAGTCAGACTTTTTGGTCGTCATTTTGGCTCTGTTCCTTTAACATCACTGCACTGGGAAGCTTTTTTCCAGAGGGGCTTCACGCTGTCCGTTGTTGTTTCTCCTCCGTACGCAAGTAGGTAACTTAGAAGAAACTCTGCTACTCGTTTTAATACATTTGGCAATGTTCCGTATGATTTGCATGTATCCAAGCCTTTTTTCCTTTTTTTTTAATGCTAACTGTTTCCAACAGGCATGAAAAACCTTTGCAGTGAATAAACTGTTCTGTTTGAAATAAAGGAGCTATCCGTAATCAAAATAAATGACAATGTTTAATAAAGACCCGGCGTTGAATTTTTCCTCTGTACAGGTTGAAGTGCCCAGCTGGCAGCCCAGGGCACCCCAGCAAAACCAGTGCTAAGCACTGCAGGTCTGGGTTCTCCAGGGCGATAAAAAAGAAAAAAAAAAAGAAAAAAAAAAAAGGGTTGCTGTAGCTGGCTGGAGAAATAAATAGCCCAGTTTATGGACTGGATTCTGCAGGGTGGGCACAAGGTGGGCACAGAAGCGTCATAAAAGCATCTGTTAAATTTTAAATGTCGCCAGCGTGCAAAACTAAAGTGGGAGAAAGGAATACTGAGAACGGCATAGCACTCCACAGGGTATTTCTCTCCAGTGTTACAGTCTTAGTGCACTGAAGGAAATGGCTTTTTATTTGCAGCAAGGACCGTCTATGTGATGTTGGTTCCAGCACCCAAACCACGGCAGGAGCTCACACAGGACGTGGCAGCCAGTGTGCTGGTGGGAGCAGGTCTGTCCTAACTCACTGGAGAACTCTGCTGCAGCATTTTGGGACTATTTCCACCATTACTACAACTTTAATAAGGCACCTTTAACAGAGAGATAAATTAAGCAAGATGCGATACAGCAGGTTAGCCAGGTCCCAGCTGCATCCCTAACCATCAGCCCNGTCCCAGCTGCATGCCTAACCATCAGCCCATCCTCGGAGGAGGTTGCACTTCTCCCCCTCCCCAGGAGCCACAGGCAGGGGTCTCCTTGCCTGGGGCAGGCTGCGGGACGGAGCCTATGGCATGTACATTTTGTTTGTATGGAAAGACACGTAGAGCCTGTGCCTACGCCCAGGGCAGGCAATGAGACACAGGCAGCAAATCCACCATCACTGCTTCATCCACCATGTGCACACGTTGCCCTGCTGTGCCGATAGTACATCACTCGTGGATGTCGTTAATTCAACGTATGGGAATTTCATCAAGAACAAGGTTTCTCCCTGCAAAAAAGAAACTCCAGCAATTTCTTCTATAGGAGGTCAGGCACTGGTTTGCTCAGTACCTCAGTACTCAGCACTGGGCTCCCTTCCTTCTCATGCACAGCTCAGGCCCCTCTGTTTAAATTATTTAAATCACAAGCTCCTTGCTGCAAGCTTTTTGTTTTCTGCTAAGTATTTGCACAGGAACCCGCCATCCTGGGCCTCAGCATCTGTCTGGACCCCCCCCAGTTTAGCCGTGCAAATTCATAAACTGGAGGCACTTTGCATTTAGAGCGCTGCATCATTTATTGATGCTTTGCACACTCAATTCCCTCACCGACACAAACCACCCAGGAGGCTGCTCCTGCCACGTTTCCCCTCCAGCTGAGCTTCTACCTGCTGGGAAACGCATCACTCAGCAGGGACACATTTTACATTTATCAGGTTCTTTCTGCAAGAGGCTACCAGCAGCCCACCAGCTCAACTTTCAGCAGCAGAGGGCTAAATGGAAGGCTCTGCGCCCAACGCTGCCTCAGATTTGCTGCAAATCAGGAGCACCTCATCGCAGCCGTCCCCCTCTGCTGTGAAATGCTGCGGTTGGGTCCCTCGCGTGATCACCCGAGGACCACACTGCAAAGGAGGAGCCTCCGGAGAAAGACCCCACGTCCCTCAGCCCTTCGCCCCGTGCAGG
This sequence comes from Himantopus leucocephalus, assembly GCA_003993805.1. Classification (NCBI taxonomy): domain Eukaryota; kingdom Metazoa; phylum Chordata; class Aves; order Charadriiformes; family Recurvirostridae; genus Himantopus; species Himantopus leucocephalus. The sequence goes on from RSEF01000019.1 coordinate 6,636,336, forward strand.
CGTTGCACTGCTGGAGCCACCTCGGCTCCACTGGCACGGTCAGGCTGTGCCAGCATCCCTGTGCTCGGCGAGGATTTAGCCCTTCTGAGAAAGGGAAATAACCAGAAAGGACCTTCTATCAATATATTTGCACATGCTGAAGCTTGCAGCAAATTACTGACTTTCATAGGAAAAGAAAAAAAAACCAGCTCTAGTAGAGACCGTTACTCAGTTATAAAAACAAGAGGGCTTTAGCTAATCAGTCTCTTCCTCACAGTGTGGATTAGGTCAATTAGCCATTTATTCCACTTCAGTATGACGATGATGCTGTGGGCTCAGGAAAGAGGTTTGGTTTTTTGTTTGGTGGGTTTTTTTGTTTTGGTTTTTTTTTTGGTTTTTTTTTGTTTTTTTTTTAAAAGCAGCCTGAGATTGCTTCCCTTCCCAGCCCATCAGCATCCAAACAAGCTTGGAGCTCACTCCATATACAATCAACGTTCCCCGTGCTACACTGGGCTGCTTGTTCTGGTCAGAAGCTTTTAAATGGCCCTAGAAGAAGAATTCAAGTACTGGAAATCACTGCTGTTAGAATATTAAAGTTGATTGAGGTCATTTGTTGTCAAGGGGGGGAGGAAATGGCCACCATAAAATAAAAAGTCTATAAAACATCCAAGCCCGGTTTGGTTAGTTATCTCCACCAGTGACACACAGCTCTGCCTGTGCATGAAAGAAACTAGTCTGTGGGAGATGATTTATGCCTTCAGCAACAAAAATGTAATTGGAAATCATTCTGCGCAGACTGAAGAGCCCACACCAAGGGGAATCAAAACAGTAGGCGAGGAATGAGAGAGGCATGAAAGGGCTGATGCCACACGCTCCATAGGGCTCATTCCAGCTGGATTATCTCGGCAGAGTATGCATGAGTCCGGTTTGGGTTTTGAAGGTGATTATTCATTTAAAATGAGGGTTATGTTCCTGGGGGAGGTTGGGACTGCTGGAAGGACGAGTAGACAAGAGGGCTGGTGATGGTCACCCCTGAGCATGGGACTGTGCCGGAGTGCGAGGAAGCCACAGAAAGTACTGTTGAGGACATCGAGAAGCTCAAAACCACTTTGGCCAAAAGCAGTGCTTGCTGCTCACCAATCCTTCAGAGAGCAGCTGGCGACTGCAAACGCCTACCCAAAACTGCCCAAACGCCTACCCAAAACTGCCCAAACGCCTACCCAAAACTGCCCAAACACCTACCCAAAACTGCTGTGGAGGAGAGGCAAAAAAGTGACTCAAGGGACTAACGGGACACGGGGGAGGCAGCGGCGGCTGAGCCGGGGCGAAGGCTGCCCCAGGCAATGAAACCACACTGGGTTATTGCACTGCGACCGACTTTGCACTCGGGCACAAATGTTTCGGCACTTTCCTGTGGTTCAGCACATCTCGTTTCAGCAGCAGGAGAGGAGGAGAAGGCTCCTGAGCTCGTCCAGGGACCACTTGTGTCCTCAGAAACACAAGGATTCCCATGTTTCATTAACTGAGAGTGCATCACCGGTAGCTGCAATTGCCAAGGAAACTGATTGACCTTATTAGCAGTATTCATATATTGATGCTCATGAGGAAGGGAAAAAACAACTAACCTAACCTCTCCAGTGTAATGTACCTAGGTGAGCAACAGATATAATTTCTTCCCGACCTCTTTGGTACGCAGATGTTGTCCTGGAAACATCAGGCAGTGATCCCACTCTTCCTTCGCGCCAGGGGCAGTTGAGTTTTTATCTGCCTGGGGGCCGTGTTCCACCAGCAGACTGTACACAGAGATGGGAGATGATCTTTCCAGCTGTATTAAATGTCTTTAGCATTAAATCCTGAAGGACGAACAGGAAACCAAATCCATCACTCACAGTCCTTCAACAGCCTCCAGCGATGTGAGTCTCACTGCTTCATTTAAGCGGGCCCCATCTTCAAGAAGTATTCTCAAATGCTCAACAGCCCTAAGCAAAAGAGCTGACGACCCTGCAATACCAGAACCTGCCGGGCTTTGGAGATTCAGCCTTTCCTTCCATTGCTTTGGGGGAATAGAGGTTTTCTAAGATGATGAAGTGGAGTTAAAGGCTTGATGGGGATTGCTGCCCTCCTTTGCAGCACCCCACAACCCATTGGTCAAACGTTTTCAAGATATGGGCTTGCACGCAGCCAGGCAGCACATCATGACTGCTACTTATCACACAAAGCTACCCAAAAAATAAGAAATACAGTAAGTTTGGGTTCTACAGCATATTTACACGCGGGTGGTCAAGGACAGCTTGTCCAGGAGGAAGGCAGAGAGAGCAGCAAACACCATCTGCCCGCACCGATGACAGCCACGCTCTCTGCTTTGAGCCCAGTGCAACAGCCTGGGCACTGCCATGCTGAGCTACAAACCCCACCAACGGTATCACAAACACCACGAACATCTGCAGCTGGTGACTGCAGGAAGGACCACAGGCAGGAGATGGGCAGAAGAGACAAGGGGAAACATCAGTGCAGGGCTGGCTGCGAGGCTGCCCGCTTATTTCACCCCACTGCAACCCACACTCCGCTTGTACCAGAAAAGCTCCTCCAAATCCAGGCAGGTGCGATCCCTTCCCCACCAGGACCAAGCGCTGGGGGGGGATTGAGGCCCCTCTCCCTGATGCATACAGCCCAACGCATCCTTTGCTCTCACGTTCTCACTCCTTTTCCTTACACCCATCACACCCACCTTGAGGACAAATCACCTTATTTCTCTTCCTCATCTTTTCTCTTCTTTATTTAGAGGAAAAACTGAATACCAGGTACACGGGAGGGTGTCTGGGCAGCGCAGGCAAAGGGTTTTGCCTGCACTTGCTAAAGGACTGGGGGCTCCCTGATGCAGCCTCCTCTCTGCCTTAGCAAAACCCAGCTTGTGTCGTATTTATTTTCATTTCCTTCTAAGCTTTAAGAAATAAATATATATTTGCAGGGCTGCAGTGTATGGAGGATTTCCCCTGTGCTCCCCGGGAACGCACAGCACTGCAGGGGAGAACTGAAGCAGTAATTAAACTGGAGGGGGTGGTGGGGACAAGCTGGGGTTTTTTTCTTACATCTGTATTTTGCAGCCTCTGGGTTGTAAAGAAGCAGGTTCGTGGGAAACGGCCGTTTCTGCGGAAAGGGTGAATGAAAAATAATCACAACTGCTGCAAAAGAAGGCGGGTTTGCAATGTGAAAAACATGTTTTTCAGACAAGAAAAAGCTGACCTAGTTGAGAACCCAGAGAGCAGCAGGTCGGCTGACTTCTGCTGTCGTTACAAATATGTATTGGAAAATGCGGTGCTTGGGGAGCGGGAAGAGCGCTTCGCAGGGACCGAGAAGGATTTCTACGCTTGTCACGGTTCGTGTCTAGTGATGCCCTCCTGAGCAGACGCTGCTGCTCCTGGGTGCGGATGCCACCCAGCCCTTGAAGGCAGGAGCTCGCCGAGCTACGTCATAATCTCAATGGAGATCCCAATATCCAAAATTTAGGAATGCTGGGCTGCCGTTTTCCTGAGCAGACAGGTCCGGAGGAGAGCCACCAGCCCTACGTACAGCCCAGGGCTTCTCCTTCCGAAATCAGGCCTTTTCCACCTAAAACCTAACTCGACAGGCGGGGAGCACTTTCGAAGGCTGTGAGCCAGGCCATACCAAAACCTACGCGAGTACTCTGGTTATTGTGAGGAAAATCAACTCTTGCGAGAGCGCTTCAGCTGCACCTGGTTAAAAAGAGAACACACCAGCAGGAGGGAAGGGAGATGTTTGCAGGATGCAGTTTTTGCAGGGAGAAGGTGACTTTGGGGGGGGGGGGGGGGGGG
>RSEF01000019.1:6640165-6654798 GCA_003993805.1 Himantopus leucocephalus
AAACCTCACCCACAACACCCGAGATTAAAAAAAAAAAAAAATCCGCATAAAACCCCAGGAGGTTAAAACTTTCAGCTGCTCCCACACTACCCAAAGCCTGGTATTTTTCCCCTCACTAATAGAAGAAAAAGTCCTGGCTAGGGGAATCTTTTGCATTATTTATTGGCAGCTCATGCTGGTGTGTTTAACACTGGCCCTGGAGAGAGCGAATAGTCTGCTCGAGCTCAGCTGATAGGGGAAAATGCATATAGCAGCATCTGGAAAAGTAACTAAGTATTATCCCTCAAGGACTACCTGTTTTACATACAAAACACTGAGCAAGCACAGTTAGAAACCAGAGGGGCTTTAGCTCTTGCTGATCAAGGAGCTCTGAAACAAAATTACATCACAGTTCAGATTTGTGCAATTCTTGTTGAAATCATTTTCCTAGGTGGAGTGATAAGGCCGATGCCGAAATACTTCAGGGCCAAGGGAAAAATTGCCAGATGGCAAGTACTGAGCACTGGGGAGGACCGGCCTCCTGCGAGCAGGGATGGATGGATCAGCCCACCTTCCCCTTCCAACCCATCAGTTATCTCCCATGTTTCAGCGGGCAAACTTTCCATCCAACTGTGAAATTTCCCTTTTACTACAACCACAATAATAATAATAAAAAAATTGTATCCTATTGTTTTGATGCTTACGGCAATGCTACAGGCCTGGGCCAGGGTGAGGGCTCTCTTGCAGCAGATGCTGTAGAAGCGTGACAGCCCCTGCCTGTGGTTGCGCACTCAAAGCTAACGACCAGCAAGAGCGACTCCCAACTTACTTCTTTAAATAAGATGGATTTGAAGACCAGTTTTCCTAAACTTTCCGGATTAATACTGGCTTTGGAAACATCTCGCAGATTTTGCTATGCAATCCGTGGGCGCTGCACTAGTTAAGAGCGCGGAGGAAAGCCTGCAAGGCTCGCTCAGCAGCTTTCAGCCTCCGAGTATTAAGTTGGCAGCTCAGCCTTCAGAGGTCACGGCTAAATTGAGTAGATTTCATTGATTGCACCATTAATTGCCTGCCCAGCGGAAAGCTGCTGCATGATGGATGACCAGTTAATTTACAACAGATCGCTCGCAGGAAGCTTTATTACAGAGAAAGGCGGTAGCAATTGGCCAGGCAGGAGCAGCTACTGCTCTTCTGCTACCTGGTGAGACAATCAAGCTTATAACCAAACTTACTGACCTCCTTTTTCAGGTGTTGCAATACCCAATGTCTCCAAGCAGCATCGTAAAATAACAGCAAAAAAGCACTACATCCCAAATATGTGATTTATATTGAGCTGAAGACTTGCGGGGAATAAAAAGCGGATGTTAGCTTATTTCTTTGAGCAGCCATAATCACTAAGCTGGCCAGGAAAGAAAGTATTCAAACTACTTTGCTCGTGCATTACCATTAACAGACGTTAGCGCAGAATTTGTTCACAAGGACGAACTGCAAGAGCTTTGCTAACTGGAAAGGACAGGAGGAGCCCTGGATCCCAAGCTGGCACTGCAGGACAGGTATTTAGGAATAGTGCCACCTTTTTACATGAAAACTGCATAAGCCCATGGCTCAGATACTCCTGATCGATGGGGAATTGGAAATGCTTTGTTTATAGTCCCTTCTGGCAGTTTGGGGCTTGCATTTTCTATGTTCTCTTCTGTAAATATGCAGAGAAGAGAGGTGGGTTTACCTTTGGCTTAGTTTATGGTTTTACATAAAATTGATGATCTGATTTAATAGAGTCAGAAAAGATGCAACCACCTTTAATTACTTGTGCAGATTTCTAAACGCATTCCCTGAGTTTTCTGCCACCTAACAGCTTATTGATTCTGTGGCTTCTGTGCCACCTTTCATTCTTCTTTGCTACCTTTCATTCTTCTTTGCTATTTTATTAATTCAATCCGAGGAGAAAATAAACCTCTGTGGAGTCTCTACAGCATCCTTCAAGAAGGGTTTGCTTAGCTGCATCCGGCAGGTTTGGCTGAGCCATCAGTTGCCAACGCGGCTCTTCAGTAACCCTGTTGCACGCTGTGTCCCTCCGTGAGTTGTTAGCAGAAGCAGAAATAGCATTTGAGGTTTACAAAAGAGAAGCACAGGGCCACTGCCTTGTGCAGTGCCAAGAAGGGGAGAAAAATCAATATATAACCCACTGAAGATTTGGCCCATGCGTTTATCACTGTTTTTTTCTTGGTGAGGCTGCTCTATTTCTGGCTCCCCCACGGCTCGCTGTGTTACCTGTCAGCCGTGTCCTTCTCCAGGGGAAACCAGAGCTCCCCTCGGTTTGTACAAGCCTTTGCGGAGGTGCTCTTTGATTAGGGTTTCGCATCGCAAGCAGCAGCCAAAGGCCTCCGCCAGCAGTGGACAGCCGATGCTAAACACAGCGTGAAAATCACAGCAACAGGATTAGACCTCAGAGCACCTTATTACAGGCATGCCTCTCCTACAGGTGTAAACTCCTGGAATAGATAGACAGAGACTCAGATACATATGGAAAACTACAAGATAAAGGAAGGGACACTGGCTTTAACAAGTATTGGAAATCCAGCTGCATCACCGCAGGAATGAGCCTCCCCTTTCCTCTTTTGCAGCTGCCTCTTGTCTTGCTACTACCTCCAGGTAAGACCTGCAATTCCAGCTCGTCTTACATAAATGAAATATAAGGCAGTAAAGAATCGATCTCCGAGCACCACGCACGTCATGCTCTGGTACCTGCTAACCTGGCTCTTACCAAAACCCTGATGCAGGCAGAAAAATCTCGGAGGCGGACAGATTTTCTAACACACAAAATAAAAGGCGTCTGCTGCAGACTGCGCGCCTTTACACATCGCTTTCCAATAGGAGAACTTCTTCACCATTACTTTTTTTTTATTTCACCTCCTTCACTGTACACACCTGCTTGTTAAATTATGAATTTAAAGGCNATCTGCTGCAGACTGCGCGCCTTTACACATCGCTTTCCAATAGCAGAAGAACTTCACCATTACTTTTTTTTTTATTTCACCTCCTTCACTGTACACACCTGCTTGTTAAATTATGAATTTAAAGGCTAAGTGTTTTTCCAAACGCTCTGGGGGAAGCTGCGCTTTCTCGCAAGCTCAGAGCTCCCCTCCACCGCATGCACAGCGCTGCAGGCTAAAATGCAAAACTTTGCGTTTCTTTGTGCCCTGCACCCGCCTCTGTTTGCCACGAAAGCCTGCCAACTATGTTCAGGTTCTGCGCATGAGATGGAAAGAAAAAGATAATCAAGCAAATTATAAGGGGGGAGATTCTCAAAAGAACAAAGCATCTACTTCTCCCTCCCAAGCAGCCGAAGAAGAGAGGCTTTGCAAACGTGCTTAAAGCCAACTGGGTGATACGCATTTTCCCAACAACTGGCAAAAGTTACTGCAAAAATCACTCCATCGTTCAGCCAGGAAAAAAAAAACAACAACCAACCACAAAGCAGAACAACAGCTCGAAGCGTTGCAAGGCTCAGGAGATACAAGCTGTATTTCACTCCTGCTCCTTTCTGGAGCATAGGTCCAAACCTCAGCTCACATCAGCGGTACGTCAGGCCCGTTCGGGAAATTGGTGGCACGGGAAGATGCTTGCAATGTGCTAAATGAAGCAAGTCCCCGGCATCGCCGGGAGAAAACCCGGCTTCCCATCGCAGAGGTAGTTAAACTCTATCTTCTGCACGTCTGTCACTGCTGAAACTGTCCTCGTTCTAGCTCATTAACCTGAGTGCATATTGCTTCTTTAAGCGATAATACTAATTAGGAAGTGGTAGAAGGCAGGAGCTATTTTCCCCACACCTACGCAACAGGCAGTACGCACGCAGAATGGAACTGCAGCTTTAATTTAGGTGGTGCTTTTCATATAAACTACATTTTGCAGACTGATCTTAGCAGCTCAGGTTTGCACATCAGCAAAATTACCCCTCTGACGGGGAAAGTCCGCTCCAACTCCACGTGTGCCAAGCAAGCCTCACTTAAAAGTTGGTCCCAGGCAAATGCAGCACAGCTCACGTGAAAGGGATTAAACCAGCATTCTCTGACGACAACTGCCAAGCAAGAGTCAAGCAATCGGTAATACCCGATAGGAAACAAGCTCCGGACCACAGCATTTCTGAAGCCATGCCACGTACTCACAACAAAACATCGCCTGTGCTGTACAACTCTTACATATCAAGTGTCTAGAGATGTCTGTTATCTTGTCCTTATTTTAATCTGTGTGTTCCTCCAAATAATCTATTTCTTTTCCCTTTCCCTCTTAGCCCACCAAAACTTCTTCCAGAGTACCAGACGCTAACAGCCTCCTCTTGAAATCCCTCTGTGCACCAGGATCAGCATTTTCCCATGACCACTGATTATTGCCTTCTCTCTCCTTAATTTCCAGGAAAATCTGAAGGGTGTGATTAGACACCAGCTTCTCTGGGAAATCATAATTTTTCTTACCTGCTTTAATTTCCTCTTCTTATGGCTGTAGGCACCACCTTCCTCGTGCAACCATGACCTTCTGCCTGCTAGTCTTCAACTTCAAAGGCTTCTTGCTTGATCATCACTCAGAAATGAAGCTTTCCTTCCAAAACCACCCAGCACTGCCCAGAAGTTTCCTGTTTCGTCCTTGGAGCTTGCCACTTGCCCACTCCGTGAGCAGCAGGAGAAATTAGATAAGCATAGAATTATTGTTATGAAGTACTGGATTCTGCTAAGGGAAGAAAGAAAGTTAAAACCAAAAAACCAGAAAAACCACGCAACAAAAAAAAAAAGCCCCAACAACCCTTACCCTGCGTCTGAGCTATCGGGGGAGCTTTAAATGGGGTTGGGTGTTTAAAATGAAACGGAGGTGAACAGCCTCACCTGGGGCCCTCAACGAGCACCAGCTTTTTAATCAATAGAGGTCAGCAAACGCCCTGACCTCGTTCAAGCCCAGCCCCGCATCAGCCTGCGAGCAGCCTCCAGGCTTTTAATGAGCTTATTCAGATTCTGACATTATTCAACACAGATTGGGGTACCCCTTCCTGCAACAACCTGCAGACCGTGCTCTTTAACAAGTCACCAGATTTTCAGGGATGTGAGGGAAGTTGCCAGACTGATTGGATGTAATTTTTAATGCCTCAGATCAGGAATGAAGACCTGCCTGTGGAGGATGAACCTACAGGCGTTGGTGGAAAAGTCTCCGCTGCATCTGGCGGTTTAAATCTTATTTTGTAGTTACAATTCTGCACAAATATCCCCACTGAACTGACCAGAAATCCGCACCCACAGCACCTGGGCTCCTGAATGTGCCCTGCAGAGGTGCTAAGGAGGGAAAAAGGCTCCCAAAATACAGTGTAACTCTACTGCCACTTTCTACTTTCTTTTTATCTCTTTCCTCTGACTTCCACAATCTCCAGTTTCCTCCATGTACTTTACATGTCATTTGCAGCATCCCATCTGCAAATCCAAGCCCCTTAACCTGCTGCTCACTGGATGAGAGGAGTTTCCCTGGAAGCAGAGCTGCCTTCTCCACTTCCCCCGTACCAGAAACTCTCCAAAGACACAAGCTAATGAGTTTTCACTCAACCACTAGCGAAGCCGACCCCCAAAATGAGGCTGACCTTTACCAACAGCCACCCAGAGCAGGGACAGACATCAGACCAGTCCCTTCAGCTGTGTGACCAGCTCCAGGCATCACATCATTTCTTCAAACAATTTTGGTGTCACCGCTGTTACCTCAGTCCTGCTCTCCTCCCCGAAACCCTTTTTCCCAGCTTTAGCCTCTGATATGCTGCCAAGTGACACAGCATTGCTGTCATCTCCAAAGACCTTTTTGAAGCTTAAAAGCGGTAGCTTTGAAATACTTTCCCCTTGATGTGGTCTCCGGTTTTGGACTACCAACAGCCTGGCGCCGACACAAAAGCTTTATATCGCCTCCTGCAAACACAGAGCATCTTCCTCCCCCGGTACAGAAGCGTACAGGCTGGTTTAGGTAGATGACTGGGTACATATTAAATCAAATTCAAAGTGCACGTACCTTGGTACAGCATTCTCCCATTACCTCCTGAAATCACCGTGCGTTTCAAAGCTCCCAGTTCGCACCTTGCTTTGAAACAATTCTCATCATCCTCACAGCAGGTATCCTCCATATTTCACATCCCGAGGAGCACTCGGCACAAAGACTTCATTATTTACTGCTACAGCTGAAGGTAATAAATATCTGATTTGACACAGTTAAATAAAATTGTTTTATCCAACAACTCCCCAAATTGGCCTTCCCTTTATTCGCACACCCCAGCGAGGCTCTGATCTCCAGTTTCTTCGTCTGTAACGAGGAGGTGATACGGCTTCACAGGGACACTGGCACACTATTTCAAGATTATCTGATGGAGGCACCAGAGATGTAAAGCATTAGAGCAGGCATTTCGTCTGCTGTCGTTGTGGGTCACATTAAACAACTGGACATGTTCATATATCAGCTGAACACTCGCCTTGCATTTGCTGTCAGATAAGGGCTCTGATAACCGAATGACCATAGGAAGTATTTGATACCACTAGTATCTTGACCCAGGTATTTGTTAATAAAGTTTAAGCTGCTCCGGAAAATTTATTATCTGGGTTGTAAACTTAGACTTAGCTGGGAAGTTTGTCTCTGAATGTGCTATCAAACCTCAAATCTATTCCACTGTTCAGTTAATAACGGCGCCCAATACAAACTCCAATACAAACTCACAGCCAATGCAAACAAACCCTCAAATGCAGTTAGGATGCGTACAGAATACAAGAAAAACAATGACAACCAAACCTGAAGAAACTATCCTCCTACAGAATTTGGAAAAGCACAAGCAAGGAAGTAATTAAAAAAAAAATCTAGAAAATAAATTAAAATGATAAAGAAAACAAGGAGAGCCCACCAGAAAGCCATAGGCAGCTTTAGAAATAGGGATCATTATTTCATTTGTTTAGAGAGTTCATGTTGCAGCTGTGCCGTGCAATTATTTTACCACAAACCATTGCAAATAAAAACCCTGTTACGAAAAAAAATCTAAGTATTGACTTGCAAAAATTAACAGCAGTCTAACAAAAAAAAAAAGCACGTACAGGAAAGGTCTTAATTATTGGAGATGAAACTTTTAACATTTCAAGTTGATTAAAACAGCAGGGATTTCAAATTCAGTCTCCACCGTACAAATGATTTTCTCATTTGTATTTTGTCCAGGTTTTACAGTTCCGCACGCAGGTGCTGGGCTGCGAGGTGCTTATTGACTTCAGCTGAGCTGATGCTCAACACCCACCACCCAGGAGCCACAGCAGGGCTTCGGCCAGCAGCTGGGCTGGCGTGTCCTGAGGCTGTGTGCACTTGAGTGAAAGGTAGCGAAGGGCAAGGAATTCCTCATGTCATATTTTTATTTTTACTCAAGAAAACTACACTTTAACTCCTTTGGTTCCCCATCACACCGTTTATTCACAGACTCTCGCATCACTGCTGCTGTCTGCTTAGACCAGAAACGCTTTTGCGGCTGGGACAGCAAGAAAACGGAGGCTCAGCCTTTGCTGGTCTGAGAAATGTTATTAACGGCCAGTTAATGAGTGATACTGTCACTGCGGGGGATTCTCTGCATGTTAATGAAAGTTGCAAATCTTATTAGCCAACCAGGAAGGAACGAGCAGTAAAACCGTGTTTCCCCAAACAAGCATCTTCCAAGGTTGCAAAACCTCTTTCTCTACAATAAATGCTCTGAACTTGATCACTGCACCATCTTGTGGGCTCCCGCGCCGGGTGGTAAAACAGGGCAGCGGTTATTGTCCTTCCTCCTGAATTAGAGTACAGGAGCACAAAATGCTTACTGTTTTTTAAATACGTCCTCCTTGCATGCCCTAAATCAAATTCCACCTCTTAAATTCTTACAGTTTTAAGCAGTATTAGGATAACATTTTGGCTAAAATTGATTTTAAGCATGAAACTGAGAGACTAAATTACATGACCTAACACAACGAGGTGCATGTTTGTCCCACAAGACCACTAAATGATGTATCGACCTTGTCCTTCTTTCCAGGAAAACGTGAAACGCGATAGAGCTCTGGCAGCACAACGTCCATCAGGTGCTGGGAACATCGCTGCGCCTGAGCCCTGGGCCAGCACGGGAAAGGCCAAACGCTCTCCCGGCTATTTTGAGCCTTCGCTCTTTGCTCAGAACAACTCAGAGTCACTGCCTGGAGCATCTCAGAAATTATAACAGACAAAGCATTTGCTAGCGTGGCACTTGGAAGAAAACAAACACATAATTTTTCCTTGCACGACACCAATATCATCTTAGCTGTCCCTTTGACAGTGCCTTGCTTCTCTTTCACTTATTTGAAATGAGGGAGAGAAGAGTTGAAAAATTGACAGCTCTTCCATCTGCCTTCAAGAGAAAGGGAGTGAAGTTTCACAAATCAGGACCTACTTCGTGCTGAAAAGGTAAAATATGCAGTATATCCCTTCCTCCCTTTTCATTAAGGGGATATCGCCAGCTAAAACGGATTCCGCTGAAACAGCGGCTACCAAGCCAAGTACATCTTTAGATTTTAGTTAATAGCTGGGATATATTAATTATAGTAATTTATGGTTTTGCATGAGTGATTATTTTAATGCTGATGTAGATATGATTGCTTTATAATGCTAATCAAGAAATAACGACGATAACCAGCATTTATATGAAACGTGAAGCTCGTGATTTGCAGAAAGGAAACAGGAGTTCTCGCAAGGCAGCCGTTTCCCCACGCTAACGTCTCTCCCTGCGATGACACGAGCCACAGCACGCTCCCTTCCCTGTCCTCCGTGGTTTTCCTGCACCATTGGAAAGAACGCGGGATGAAACCAACGCACCTTCCCTGGCATGTGCAAGGAAACCATTTGCGCAAGGTCCCTTCTAACCCATTCCACCTCGAACGTGACCTGCCACGAGCTGCCCGTGGTTTGGGTCTCTTGCCAGAGCCACACAACAAATTCCCTGAAAAGGGATTACAGGTCAGTCCCAGCCCATCTTCTTTAGTGCCCTATATAAAAAGGAGCCTGAGGATTTGAGCCATGTTACTACTAAATGCGTATTCACATCACAGAAGTCATTTTTTGCAGTTGGCATCCTCTACACTGCCTCAGTAGAGGAGGAAAGACACAAACTGGAAGACCATTACCCAGAGCAGCCACTCGCCATCAGCTCAGCAGTCACAGCACGTATTTTGTGGCTAATACGCAATCACTGTGTTTTCTCCCACAAATGAATTACTACATGACATTGCCATCTCTTATTGCTAAAAACTGGCACTCAGCCATTCTTATTTTCCTATTGTTTTTTTTCTTTCTACTTTAATCCTTTCATCTATTTTAGATTTATCCATGGTTGTTGGCTGTCGTTAAGTGCCAGGGACTCTTGCCAACTGTTCTCTTAAACCTTTAGAAAATCCAAAGTAATTGTATTTTTAAATCAGGATTTTTTTTTCTGTTGCTTATTCCCCAACACTGGAAAGTTGATGTGTTTCGAATGTAATTGAAACAGAATGATTTTATTTCCCCTTCCCCCAAGCACTGTAAGATAAATAGTAATATTATATATGCTCCCATGTAAGATCATAGTAACATGTTTAGGGTACTTACTTTGTTCTAAAGGCACCATATTGTAATAGGAATAACATTCATTCCTCTTAGCAAAAATCAGCCTGTTAGAGGATCCCTGCTGAGGAACTTTGTTTTTGATGAAAACAATAAACAAGTAATACTAAAATGAAACTCATGAATAGTTAACTATAATAGACACCACCAACTTGCAACCTCAATAAACCCAGATAAACTGTTTCCTGTTTACATAAGCATTCCCAAATCAATTCTTCTCTATTTTAATGAGATAGTTCTGATACACACTAGAAAGAAAGAACAATTACAAAAACCAGTTGCAGCAAACCTATCTTGAGCAAATTAAACAGCACATTAAACAGCCAAGCAAAAATTTGCCCAGTTGTTTGTTTACTGAGGGCACATGGCTACACTTACCTTCGTTATCATTAATGGCGTACAGATCCATGTTTAAAAAAAGGCGAGTTGCTTGTGCTCCTTCTGAAACCTTTAAAACCATTTTTATTTCCAATGCGTATCACATCAGCTAAGAAATGTCTTCTGTCAACACGTTCTAATACACAAGCTCTTAAAATCAGGCAAAAAGAGTTTTGTTTCATTAAACACTTAGAACAGAACGTAACTCTACTTTAAAATTTTAATTAAAATAAACATTGGAGCAACCCGTTCTTCATACTGCTCAAATACACATTCAGACAAAAAAGAAACTAATTAGCTGCAAACAAGTTTTGCATACTCCATTGCCAAGGTTGAATGTTTCTGTTGAGCCCTGCATGTATCACAGTAATATCCCTAGGAAAAATCCAGATTAATTTGCTTGCACATTACAGTATCAGGCACTCTCTTGGGTTTTGAAATTTCTCTGAAAAATGTTAAACCTGTTCTTCTGTGATTGAAGTACATAACTCTGACTTTTCAATGAGAAAACTGGGAAATCCCGCATTTCACACAATTTATGCCGCAAGCACAGATGTACTGTTCCACCAGTTTCACAACCACCAGACCTCAGGGCTCGCCCATGCCCAGAGGGACAGGGAAGGTGACCTGTGACACCAGATGGGCAGCAACAACCCATAGCACTTTCTTTTTTTCAGGTAATCGAGTCAGAATGTAAAAGTCAAAAAGATAGACTTGGGTCTTTGCCTACACTGCACAGCGAGATGCAGCAGGGGCAGTCCCTGAAGTCTCATCTGTCACCCAGGACCAGAGTAACATTTATGTTCCACTGTTGCCACCGCTTTTCTCCTTGTCCCATCACAAAAATAAGCAAGCTTGCACTGTCACAGTGGGTCTACGGACTACAAATCCCTGGGTAAAGCTGTGCCCTGCTTTTTATTTTATGGCAGCCAAGAACTGTTCCCCTAAATTACTACAGGAAAAATATTACTAATCATATAAACTCCCATTTTTGACTGAAAGGTGTTTTTATTAGCAGTCCTGAAGGGCTGTTTCCTGGCCACATCCCCTCTGGAAAACTTCCAATTGGGTGAAAGTTTCATCACTTTCAGAAGCAATACCAAGAAATCTACTTGGATACGTACAGTCAACATTACCTTGGTTCTTGTTGGCACAGAACGAGCACACGCTCACAAGGAATTAGTTTATTAATAATGTTTACCTCTTCCAAAAAGCACACACTATGCAAGACTGCACTAAAATCTCTCACTTGGTGACACCAAGTGGGCAAAACGATCAGCAACATCCGCATCAAGTCTGCCTCAGTGGACATGCTCAATCGCTCTGGATTTGATGAGAATCTTACATTCCACACCTCCTATAAATATAGAGAGGATTGAAGCATTAACAGCCTGCTGGTTATACTGACATAACGAATCTAATTGGGAGTTTTGGCCTCAGCTGCTGTTTTTATTTATGCACCTTCATTTTAGGTCCCCAAGATTCCCCCAACCCTCTTAATTTATCAACCTCCCTTGTAGACCAATCTTAGAAGGAGTCATATCACAAGAACACCTTTTTTTTACTCTTACTAGCGACACTAAAGAATGCTGACAAGTCAGAGTACTTTTCCCTTTCTCCACATCTGGCAATTTATTTTAGACTTGCACATTCCGACCATTATGTAGAAGAGACACAGAACGCTAGCTAGAACGCTATTGCTGCAGGAACAGATTCTGCTATTTCTCTAGCAGACTTAAAGAAAAGGTTGTGGCCAAAATAATGAAGCCTGGAACAAGCTACAGAAACAGATGCATTTGTTCTTCTTGCTGTTAGGGGTATTTAAGGCCTTATCTCTCCAGTAATTACAGCAGCAGCATTAGTATCGCTTCTTTAAACTGTTTAAAGCAAGTAAATTACCGAACACCAGATAGAATGCTTACACAACTAAAACCCATTTACATTATCTGCAGTCTGTATGCATCTACTTTATAGTATTATATAGCAAATTATACGAGCGCTCAAGCATGTTTATTAAAAACGTGTTGTGTAATGAAAAGTCATTCTTCAATGCAGTGAAAAGACAAAAACAGACCCAGCTGGGGTTTTTTTTGAGAGAATTTTAATATATGTGTAATCAAAACTGTAACTGTTACCATTTTCTTAACATCTTAGTGCAGAAAAATACGTAGTGTTTACAAACACTAGTCTCCAAGCTCACAGCACATTTTACTGGATTCCTTCTTCCTCAGGCATTTTCAGCATAAACACCTGTAATACAACAGTATGGGTAAGTTACCATTCAACACTAAATACTAACCCATTTGTTAACGTAAGAGATATCATCAGAAAAACCTTTGCTCACCACCAGTCAATCTGCCGGTAATTCCAGCAATTTTTGGTTAGTTTCATCATATGATATCTTTAGGTAAATTGACACATTTCTAGCAGAAGCAAAACCATTATCTGTTTGCTCTACAGTGCTGTCAGCAAAACTGTAGCACAGAAGACAGCTGGTTTTACATGTTTACTGTCCGTATTTTAGTCTTTTTTTTGACTAGAACTTCTACATTTCAGAGCTAAGAATACACAGAAATGGAAACATAACCAATGAGAATGTTATGGTAATGTTTCTGAGACTGTAGCCAAAAACCATCACGATGAACTAGCAGCACACCAAGTATTAAACTCACCCAGAATAACTTCCTTGCTCTTGCTGTCTCACTGCCTTCCACAGGACTTGTGAAGAGCTGCAAAGTCAATTAGTAGACATTAGTAACAATTAGCACATGGCAGCTGAGACCTGCAAGCTATAGCTAAATATAGACATACCAGGAAATAAGTATCAAGCTTTAAATTTTGAGGAAGAGAGGAGGGAAAGCAGATTGATTAAAGCTATAAAGTTTGAACTTACAAAATAAGCCTCTCAATTTTTGGCAGCCTATAAGCCTCATTTATTCTCAATTTAGATCCCACCTGGTATAATGCTCTACATAGTCCAGTGAAATTCATCACTTACCTTCAGGTTAGGGCCATCTCCAAAGAGCTACCTGCTCCAAGTCCTAGTTGTGTCATTCATCTGGAAAGACCAGGCTCTGCAGATAAAGTGAAACAGATGGACATGAAGCTACATTAGATATTACAAGAGCACTTTTCACAGAAAGCAAGTAAGTTGCCCGATTAGTTCTAGAAGACAAATTTCTAGAACTCAAACACTGCGTGCATGTAGCTGTATTTCAGACAAATAAGAAGGTTATCGTCAGTTCTCGCATCTGACGGCACTTCCTATTCAGGGTTATCATCATTAACAGCCAACAACTTTTGTACTTGATTACTTAAAACACAGTAATTGTATCATCCTGAACCAACAGCTGTATGTTTTCCGCTCTGTTTACAAAAGGTGAATATAAAACTAGTTTTAATTCATCCTTATTTGTTTAACTTGCTTTAAGATATAATTATTACAGCTTATTTTCAATTAACAGTTCTCTATTTAACTGCTTTACATCATATACTGTATTTTACTGCTTTAGAGCATATAAGCAAAAGCCTGGAGCTTTATCAACAACTCTGCACAGCTTAGTACAAAATAAACGTTAACTTACTCTTTACGTCAAGACACCTTTCTGCTGTGGGAATAAAAGCAAGAGAAGCATTACTGGAATACTCTTGAGCAGTAATTTTAGAAAGCTATAAAGTAGGTTTATCCAGAGAAAACAAAACAAAACCAAACCAGAATCTCACCACCAAAACCAGAATCTCACCACCAACGATCTGGTTGCAATTCTACCACAGCTGTTTGCGTTGATGCCATGAATCGCCAAAATATTTGTATCAACACAGCTTTTAGTAGTCAACAATCTTCTCTGAACTGCTTTTAGTCAGGAAAGTTAGAAGTCTGCCAGGCTGCGTTTACCATAAGGGCAATTTTTAAATTGAAATTCCACCCACCACCAATTCAAAGTTTGTAACGTTCACTGCACAGAAAGGGCCTGGCACATCGACCAACCAAAAAAAGCGACCCGTTGGCTAAAAATACCGCCATAAAAATGAAAAGAATCCACAGAAGGCATACAGATGCGCAGCACCAACCACAAAAGCGTCACCTCCACAGGCCCTGCGGAGCTCTGAGCCTGGCAGGGCCCTGCCCCAGCACTACGCGACGCCGCGAGCGCCGGGAGAGGAGCCGGTGAGCAGCGGGGGGGCTCATGAGGAGGAAGGAACCGAAGGCGAACGGGCTTCCCCCTCCCAGGCCCCTCACCCCGAGCCGGCCGAGGGCAGCACCGCCCGCCCGCGGGGTTTTTACCTCACGCACGCAGCACGCCCCAACCCAGCGCCTCGTTAACCTACCGGAGAGCCGTTCCAGCCCCGCCACAGGGGTCCCGGGAGCAGCCGGTGCCGCCGTCCGCCCCTCATGGCCGGCCTGAGGGGACAAGGGGAGTCAGGCGCCGCGTGCTCCGAGGCCACACCCCTTCCCTCACGTCACCAACGGCGGCCCGTTCGCCCTCACAGGCCTCCCACCACCCCCATGGCTGCCTCGGATGGTCGGGCCCAGCCCGAGCCGCCCTAGGGACGGGGAGGCACGGTGGACCCCACCACTGCCGGGGGCGGGGGCGCTTAGCTCAGCCTGCTAAATGATAAGCCGGGCC
>RSEF01000019.1:6655798-6668225 GCA_003993805.1 Himantopus leucocephalus
GATGGTGGTTAACAGCAGTTAAACTCCCGGGCTCTTGGAGAAGCCTGGTTCTTGCATCGGCTATGAGGGAACCTCACAGCTTCAGCACGAGTCAGGCGATATGAAAGCCACCCATGAGAAGTGTCCCGCATGCCACTCTCCTGACCCCTGGAATGACTTATTCTAACTTATTCTCTTATAAAACATTCACTTTATATATATATTCTGGTGCCATCCGCTAAAGCTTTTGTTGTTTGGGGTTTGGGTTTTTTTTTCTGCCTTGCCTGAGAACAGCAAATTGAACGGCCGCTCTGGGCTGCTGTTCTCTGGGGAGCAGATTTTATGCACTTTGAGTTTTTGCCTTGTTGCATCCCTCTCAGCCTAAAAACCAAAAAGACAGCACGCAAAACCAAACACGGCTCCGTCAAAACTTCCCTGTTTCTCCTGTATTTTTAGTGGCTTGACTTAATAGGCTTATTTTTCTACGGTGCACACTGCTTGAAGTACTTTATTCTGGTTTTTTATTTATATAAATAAAAGTACACCATTAATTTACTTGCCTGCATAGCGCGATGTTTGGGGAGGCTGAGCAGGCTGAGGTACTTTAACTGCAGAAGAGACGGCTGAAGGGAGATACGCTTTAGGTCTGTAAAATTGTGAATTATCTGGAGACAATTAATAGGGTACGGTCACTCCCATTTTTCACCAGAACGCAGTTGCATAGCCGGCAATAATAAAGGAAAGTACCTGTTTTACATACTTCAATTCGGAACACACTGCAACAGGATCTGGCAACAGCCAACGCATCAGCGAGTTCCCCCTCGTACGTGCCCCNCCCCCCTCGTACATGCCCCGTTTCTCCTACTTCCGAAGCATTAATTGCTAATATTAACGTTTCCTAATACCATGCTAGAAAGACTTTGGGTCTGACTTGGCATAACAGCTATTAAATGCGGACAGAGGACAATATCCTCAAAACTAAGTAGTTTATTACTGTTATTAAGAAAGACATGTTTTTGAGAGGTTGTTGCTAAGCCAAGTAACATCTCTTTTATTGTTCCACCAGTATCCCTCGGGAGGCAGCTACCCTGTGACTTACATCACTTCTTCACACTACCCTTACCAAAGAATCGCTCCTCAAAGCAGTCAGGAATCCCAGCAGCCTCTATTTCCCAAACCCATCTACTCCTACAGGTAATAAAATATATTTATTTTTTTTTTCGAGTCTTAATGTTACAGGAAATACACTGTTTACCCGTGGCCTATTTCCAGCGTAATTTGCAATAACGTGCTTACTCGTCTTTGTCTTGTTCCCGGTGTGCTCCGTCCTGTTTGTATGAATCACAAGATGTTCCAGGCTCTGGGGCCAAGGCAGAGGGAAGCAAAATGCTGTAAAGCATGCAAACGGCCTTGCTCGCCCCCACAGAAGCTATTCGTTTCTCTAATACAAAATCTCAGGTGTTGCAAATTTCATCAGCACAAGACTAATCACACTCAGCTGCCTTTTCCAAGACCTGTATTAAAACTGATTTTTTTTTTCCCCTCTGGTTACTAGGGCAAGGAAATGCCTAGAAAACATATCAGATATGCCCCTCTCCACCCAGCTTTAGCCCCCAAATAGCAGTCTAACAACGTAGATCAGACAATTAAATTTTAAGTATCCCTTCTGTCACTGTCCATTTGATAGTCTCTTTGTGGCCCTTACCAGCTTAAGCATTCAAACGCGACTGTAAATAAATACACACTGGCAGGATTTGAAGGTCTTGATTCCACCTGATACCACCTTATTTTAAACCCGGGTTGGACCTTCTATGTGCGCTTTGAGAATTACCTCTGGAAATTAAGCAGTGTAAGGAGACTGCTTATAAACAACTGAGTGGAAACTTTAAGCGTTTAAGTATTCCTGCTACGACAGTGAAAGGCAGAGGAACTACACGCGCTGTGAAAAATGGGTTTGGTTTTTTTCTGCCTTTGAGGAGTCGAGGCTAAAAGACTTTTCTTTCTCTCCCTAAAGCATCCTGATCTTCATGGCACTCAAAAACAGCAAGACGGGGAGCTTGCCAGTCAGTGAGATTTACAATTTCATGACGGAACACTTTCCTTACTTTAAGGTGAGTTCCACGGGGAAGGAGGAACCTCTCCCCGGCTTGTCTGGCAGCAGAGGGGATGAGGGAGGGGATTCGAGCTACGAAAAGGGGTAATTTCTTAAGTAGATTAACATCAAACGCTATATACCTTCATGATCACAAACTACCCAGCATTTTAGGTAGACACGTGAACGTGATACCTGGTAACATCTCACACAAAAAGGTGTTAAGAACCATTCCAACTCTGAGTTTGTGCAGGTAACATTGGCCATTCCTCACGAACAACTCATAAAAAGGATAAATAGTTTGAAAAACCCACCCAATTCCTTCCTCTCAGATCTCAAAGACAGGCAGGACTGGTCTGGTGGGTTCCTCTGCCATCAGTAGCACCTCCGGAGCGGTGCGGAAGCAGAGGATCACGGTCATCTTGCCCTCTTCTGGAGCTGGGGTGTCCGTCTGAGGCAACTCCATCACCGGCACGCACGGTACAAAGCAAAGCGTACGATGTGATAAACGGTACTAAGCTCATAATTACACAGTAGTGCTGGTGAAGGTAAGGGTGTATGGTTTGCAGCAGATACTATTGAAATTTAAATCCATGCTGTAAGAGAATGGTTTCCTGCACTTGGAACACCAGTGGGAAGAGATGAGTCAGCACACGATCCAAGAGCAGAAGGATTACGGTTAAGATTTTAAGAAGAGCTGTAATAGAACCGTCGACGGATGCCCAACACGTTGCTGATTCTTCAAAAACATCTCACTGAAAGTCCAGATCGGGTGAGCTGCAGCTGTTAGCAAGGCCCACAAAT
Organism: Himantopus leucocephalus; assembly: GCA_003993805.1. Classification (NCBI taxonomy): domain Eukaryota; kingdom Metazoa; phylum Chordata; class Aves; order Charadriiformes; family Recurvirostridae; genus Himantopus; species Himantopus leucocephalus. The sequence continues at coordinate 6,658,674 of RSEF01000019.1, forward strand.
GACAATAAAGCGACCGGAGTCTGTCCCAGTTCCCGTCGCAAATAAACATGCGGCGATTAAACCAAATTTAAAGCAGCTACAGAAAGGCAATTCAAACATTTGTATTAAGAAAAGAACACCAAGAATAACTAAAAAGAAATGTTCTGACACCATTTTGCAATGGTTTTGGACATCAACTGAGGATAAATAATCCCCGGAAGAAAAAAATAATTAAACATGTCAGTAATCGGAGAAAAAGAATCTGCATTATCATGAAGGAAGAACTGTTAGGATCCATCACACATCTGTATTCCCAGATTTCCTCCCAAAGGAATCACCAGCTACTCTTTTATTTGTTACAAGCAAGAGAAGGGAGAAAAAGATAACGAAACCTACCGTCATAATTCAAGAAGTATCCCATCACGTCACGTCTGACCATAACCCACCGAAACAAATCTGAACCACTCTAACTTCGTTAAGTCACAGGGACACAACTGATTTTTCAGCTAAACACACACGAAATTAAGTACTGACAGTAATCTAAACTGGGAAAGGAAGGGAAGAACCGCCCGTGACAAGAACATAGTAGCCGTACATTTTTTTTCCCCCTTTCAAAACGAGAAGAAATTTCAAGGTTTGTATTTTGTCCCCAAGAATATCAACTCTATTTTCCACGCGTTCACCGCAAGTTGCAAGAAATAGTAATAATCCAAAGGAAAGTAGTTTGAGGATTGCAAAATAGGTTCTGGGCCACAACATCTCGAAACTGGTATTTTGCAGAACTGCGCTTTTTAGCATAACGGCACAAATGATACGATCTGCAGCAAAGTAACACATTCTTATCGGATCACTGTTCTCTAGAAAAACAGCACGAGTTTCAAGCAGAGAGGTGGGAATATTAAAAAATAAGTTTTACGGGCATTTATTCACCAGACCAAACTGAAATGAATTCTCCTCCGTCTTACAACACAAGTGGTTAATACGATTAATCGGCCGTTTGCCAACCAAATGCTGCCGCTGCTGCCAAGACGCACGCAATTCCTCAGCCACAGGACGGTGGCTCTGCCGCGTGTCACCTTCCCGGTCCTGAAGTTAACGTTACCCCGACGCAGGGCGATACGCGTCCTCTCCTCCGCTCTAAATTGTGCGGGAATATTGCGTGTTGTCTATGTTGTGATATTTTGTGTGTGTTCCTACGTGTGCCTGTGTGTATACGTACAGACGCACAGCAGGTGTATATTTCTACCACAGCTTTAAGTAACCGTGTTATAACTAATCTAAACTTTTCCCTTTTCTTACTTATCAGAACTTGCCTGTTCCACAGGCAGTGGGGTTTGGCGGCGTTTCCTTTTTATTTTGCAGATCCTTGTGCATTTTTCTTAATTCATTTAAAAATTGGTGAGAATGAGGTTACTGCTGTCGTATGCATTACAGAAAAAGAATGGCGCAGGGGGTACTACCGGAACATTCACTATTTTGTGACAGCTTTATTTTTGCATTTTACTTACAAATACAGTCAAATCATTGAACAGTTCCATCCCAAACATCCTTACAATAATCAGGGGAGAATAAGCAAGCAAATATTACGCTTACAGGCTCTAAGCCCCGTCTACCTCTGGTCTTTACAGCAGCCCGCAGAATTGTCAATATACGGCAAAAAGTAGTATCCTCTATCCTTCCTTTTTTGGAGAGTCCTCAGCGAGATAAAGTAATACAAAAATCAGCAAAGAACATTTTGGTGTTGCTACCAGAACGCGCTAAATAGCAGGATACAACAGGGGGAGGGGAAGCAATTTAAGTTGGAGAGAAGCGGAGTACAAGCGTGCACAGAATCTTGCTGGGAGACATGAGATGGTACAAGCCTAGTCAAATTAACCCGTATTCGCTGCCGCAGCAAATTTAGTTTCTATGATGCAACAATCTCATTTCTAGTTGAAACAGAGCAATCCAACTCCTACGTCCTAAAAAAAAAAAAACATCTACGCAGCTGAAGTTGAATTACTCTTTGATGTACCTCTCCCTTCTCTTGAGACCTAGATTTAAAGAGAAAGGGTTTTGCAAGATCACCGAACTCTTTAAACTTCAAGAGGCGGTTGGGATCAATGGGTCGGCACAATAATATTTTTTTGCTTGTCATCCTTTTTTTTTTTTTCTCCTTTGTAGTGATTAGTGAGTGTAAGGGAAAGCTTTAATCTTGTTAATCGGAGTTATTGCCAGTGGTCCAAGAGGTTAGGAAGGACTGTGGTCTGGTGGCGCTTCCAGCAGCAAGTGTTCTTTTGCGGTGCCCGACTCCGCGCCGCACCACGCCGAACGCGGCAGCGGCAGAAGGGAGCCATGGCAAGGAGATTCCAACCCCGGTAGCCAAAGCTCCGTTCCTTAACAGGCACTCAAACGTGAACTTAAAAATCTGGTGACAGAGCTTTGATGTGCCCGAGCGTCCCCTCGGGGCCCAGCTCGGTAAACGACCCTTTTTCGCCGCTCAGCAATACCCAGTTTAACGCAAGGACCTGTTCAGCTCCCGGCAGCGCTCTCCAGAGTAAATCCGTCCACTTTTTGCTCTTACGTTTCTTAAAACTATCTCACAGTTTACACCCCCACACATTCTGAAAACCTCTGAGAAACACGTGCCACTCCCATCCTCGCCGGTGCTGAGCAGAAACACTCATTATCCCGTCTGGACGGGGCAGAGGTGCGCGTGGCCTCATGTGCAGGGCAAGAAACACGAATATTCTTTCGGGTCAGCTCGTTCCGTAGCTAAGGACACATCTTACCTAGGACGAACAGGTTTTTTTTTAACTTTTGGAACTGCCAGAGAGCAACTTCAATACGATCTGCAGAGGAGAAAAACTGAGTCATCATCTTTAGTGTTACCTTATGGCAGAAAGAGTTTTAAAGGGGTTTGTTTTTTTTTTTTGCTGTTTTTTTATTAAATAGGAACGTGCGTTGTCTCACCTGAGGGACTGGCTAACAGAATAGTGAAATGCTGACATCAGGTGGGCCAAAAGGGTAGAAACTGTGCTGCTATGGAGGGAACATAGTTTATTTTTAGTAAATAACACATCATTTAACCTCCACAACTGATTAACTCTTCAAATGAAGAAAGCAAGTATTTATTTGACCCTCAAAATCTTCCGTAAGGCTTTTAACCCCTTAACCCACAAGATAGTCCTTCACAAGAAGCTAGGAAAGAACAGATTTTACATTCCTGATAAAAGTAGAATTTCTGTCAAAGCATGTTCAAAACCTCATGGCGTATCATGTGAAAGCAAAAATGCACACAAGTCCATTTATAAAAGATCTGTTACACCAGGCAAAGATTAGGGAAGCTATCGAAAAGCTGGTTTGCTAGGAGAGAAAGAGCCTTATTAATAAAGTATAAGAATGGAAAGGAAACTTAACGCGCATAAAAGGGAAATTTTCATTTTTAACCTCTTCAAAATGTCTATGGGAAACCATATTTATTTCTTGTGCTCTCTGTTCAATAATTCTCTGTGGTTGATATAAACTCTTACGACGAGAAATATTTTGCGTCCATTATGAATCACGAGCGGCCCACAGACAACTTCACCCGCCTTTCAGAGAGTTGTTTCATTTCTCTTGATTCTTATGACACACAGATGAGGATTTTTGGAAACAAGAAAAGAAAAAGCATTCAAAATTGATTTTTTTTTTAAAAAAAGAATGAAAAAAGGACTCACGTACACTAGTACTGAAGTAATCCGATGGGCTCTAAAGTCTCTCTCTCTCGAGATTTCTTCTCCCACCTCTGCAAATGCAGAACTTTTGGAAAGAATATCATTTGACGGACACAGGTAAAGCTGCAATTTATTTATTTATTTATTTTTTAACTGGTTGTACAATGTCAGGGGAAGCCTAGCCGGACCAGCAGTTGCTATGATTCTATTGCAGTGAAGTTGGGTTCCTCAGGTTGATTCCTACCGTTATATAGCAAGGCATTTTTCTTTTCTCCTGGTTTTTTTTTTTTCCTTTGTTTTTTTTTTAAAGATTCCAGCGCAGTGGCAATGAGCTAAGACAGTTCTACTCAGATATGCAACAAATCACATTGTACAGTACCTACCAAAAGAAAAGCAAGGGAGTGACACATCAGGGATTCACTATAGGAATCTTCGGCTCGGAACGCGCATGCTCATTTACAAAGCCTTAATGTGATGGGCGGCATCTTCTGCCTGCATGACTAAGTAAGCAGAAACGAGTGAAATCAAATAAACAAACACCAGAAAAGCTGATATGGCATAAAAGGATACAGTGCCATTTCTTCAAGATCAATATTTCAGGCTAGCAAGCAAACAGGCATTTCCCATCAGAATCCGCACACGACCGCTTTGCTGGGTAGTGCCCTCCTCATCCCTTACAGCAATATTTGTTTTCAGAGTTTTTTTACAAGCAGTCAAGGAGAAAAAAAAAATATTATAAAAAATAAATTGTATAAACAGAGGGTTTGCACTAGGTTTCCTTTTCTTTCCTTTCTTGCCATTGAATGCAAAACTGTCCTCAGGGAAAAGAGGGAATTTCGTTTCCCTCATTGTTCAGAAACGGCCCTAAATAAAAATAGAGGAATCATTTTAATGAAGGCTATGTCTATTGTTCTGTTTAAAAAAAACACTTTCCAGCTTCCACTACTGAGATCAAAATAAATGCAAAGCAAATAGAGGCAGCGATCAGGTGTAGAAACCTGTATCTCCTCCGTAGGGCTTGTGATTAAAGCATTTGGTCGTAGAATTGGCTGGCATACAAAGTTACACCTACCGTAGCACGCTCAAATTCTTCTGAAGTCTGCCTGGACACTTAGTTTGAGCCCAAGGAGCACGTAGTCCTGCAAGTAAGTGTTTGAAATTTTTCTAGGTGTTCCAAAAAAAGATTAAGATGGATTTCCTGTGAGTTCACAGATCTCGAATATAATTCTTTACACACTTAATTCTCGTGATTTGCAAATTCACTCTTAAAAACCCAGCAGCCCCTCAGAAAAAAAGCCAACCTTCTTGTTTAGAATATCGCTTACTATGTTATCTGATTCCTCTCTTCCCACACAACGCGACTGTAACATTTTTGTGTTTTCCTTCTAACGTACAAGTTTCGTATTGTAGAATGTATAATCTAAACGGCATTTCTTATAATCTCACCAGTCAAAAAAGAGAAATATATTTGGTTGTTTTTGGTTTTTTTCCTTGAAGTTCCATTCTTAGATTGGATTTGTTTTTCCAGACAGCTCCAGATGGCTGGAAGAATTCTGTGCGCCACAACTTATCTTTGAACAAATGCTTTGAGAAAGTTGAAAACAAGTCGGGCAATTCTTCTCGGAAAGGCTGTTTGTGGGCTCTGAATCCAGCCAAAATTGATAAGATGCAGGAGGAGCTTCAGAAATGGAAGAGGAAAGACCCAGTTGCTGTAAGGAAGAGTATGGCAAAGCCAGGTCAGTAATCTGTCAGTGTATTAGTTCTCAGACTGTGGTCCCCAGAACTTTTCTTTGCAATAGGCACCAAGCCGTGCAAGAGAATTTGCACCCGATTTGGGAAAGCATTTAAGAATTTTTCCTGGTTATAAAGTGACTGGGAAAACAAGAAAAAAATTAAAAGCAGAATTAAATAAGACACTGACTTCTTTTTTTTTTTTTTTCATGTTTTGTAGAAGAACTTGACACACTCATCGGCGACAAAAGTGAAAAGCTGAGATCTTCCATCATGTCCTGCAGCCCGACGGGGGTTGCCAGTGCCTCCCTCTCCAGGCAGATGGCAGTCCAGCCCCATTCCTTGGTGGAACCTTCTCTTTCCTCCGGCATCCCGCAGCCCTTACACAGCATCCCTGCCTCGGGACCTCTACATGTCAAGACCCCAGTACCAAATTTGCTCGGGGGGCAGCAAACCGCCTGCTACCCGTCACCCCAGGGTTTTCCGCACATCTCCACTACACTGATGCAACAGCCACCTGAGCCTCAGACCCTCTTTCCTTCTGGGGAGGCTCAAAGCGAGCTCGGAACTCAGCCCCGTGCCCCCCAGGACTCCCCGCTGCCAGCGCAGACCCCCCCCGGCTGCGGGGCGAGGGGGTCTCCAGCCCGTACGGCGCCGGGCACCCTCCTGCAGGAGGGGGAGCTCAGCAACGACATCGATGCTCTGAATCCGTCCCTGACTGATTTTGATCTCCAAGGTAGGTATCTAAGGCATTTTTGTTCTGTGGAGTCAGGCTTGTTACGTCCCAGCCCAACCTGCACAAGATCATAGAACCACAGAATGGTTCGAGTTGGAAAGGACCGTAAAGACCATCTCGTTCCAACCCCCCTGCCCTGGGCAGGGACACCTCCCACCAGCCCAGGTTGCTCCAAGCCCCGTCCAACCTGGCCTTGAACACCTCCAGGGATGGGGCAGCCACAGCTTCTCTGGGCAACGTGCACCAGGGGCTCACCACCCTCACAGGAAAGAATTTCGTCCTGATATCTCATCTAAATCTTCCCCCTTTCAGTCTAGAACCGTTACCCCTCGTCCTATTGCTACAGGCCATGATGAAGAGTCCCTCCCCTGCTTTCCTGTAGCCCCTTTAGGCACTGGAAGGGGCTCTGAGGTCTCCCCGCAGCCTTCTCTTCTCCAGGCTGAACCCCCCCAACTCTCCCAGCCTGTCCTCCCAGCAGAGGGGCTCCAGCCCTCGCAGCATCTCCGGGGCCTCCTCTGGCCCCGCTCCAACAGCTCCGTGTCCTTCTGCTGTCGGGACCCCCCGAGCTGGAGGCAGCACTGCAGGGGGGTCTCCCCCGAGCGCAGCAGAGGGGCACAATCCCCCCCCTCGCCCTGCTGGCCACGCTGCTGGGGATGCAGCCCGGGAAGATGCATTTAAGTCCTTCTTTTCTAACTATTTGTCCTTGCCACCGCTACAAAGTCCAGCTTGCTCGGTAACGTTATTTTGCCCAACACGGAATTTTGCACTGTATCTTTAAAAAGTTTCCCAAGAAAGCTACAGATTTACATCCGAGAGTTAAAAAAAAACAACCCTGCTTACTCTTGACTACAACTGCTGATATTAAAGGCTGCAATACAGTATTTAGAATGTATTTTTTAAATTAAGACATATTTTCCACTGAAAACCGCTCAAGCACAACTATCTAGTGCATATCAAGAGAATTGTCATGTGAGGGGCACAAAGAGAAATAATTTTGATCGAATTAACGTGTTACTGTTTTTCTTTATCAATATTTATTCAAACACCTTCCACATCTCTGCTCAAAAGAATGCTATTTCTTTTGAGAATGCTATTTCTTCATGCTCCTTCACGAGGCACTTGTATGGTCTATGCCCTGGACAATTATATTTTCTGAGCAGCGTTCTTAAATAGTTATCTAATGCTGACAGTAAAGTTTTGTATATTAAATAATTGAATCATCTTGAAGGGACAGGGTTTTGAACACTAAGAACATAGCTTTCCATGCAAAAATAAGAAAAAAAAAAAAAGACCACCAAGTGTATGTGTGTGTATATATATATTTTTTTAATATATATATGTATAGATATAAAATAATACCTGTGGGTTCCAAATGATAAAGCTCTTGCTNGACCACCAAGTGTATGTGTGTGTGTATATATATATTTTTTTAATATATATATGTATACATATAAAATAATACCTGTGGGTTCCAAATGATAAAGCTCTTGCTGCAGCAAATACCAGGCGAGAATTGCCTTCCTGCGCAGACAAAAAGTGGTACACAACGCAACCTAAAAGGCAGAGCGAAAAAAAACAACCCCACGCAGCCTCAATAACCTCCGTGACTCAGCGAACGCAATTGCCTCGCCATTGCGCTGTCCCAAATACCCCGCGATCCCGCCGTGCCCAGATCGCTTTACTGAGATTAACAACGCAGTTGGGGTTTGTTTTTTTTTTTTGGAATCCTCGGCTTCTTCCTCTTCCAGGCAGGTGGGACTCGCATTCCACTCGTTTCTCCCAACCTCTTTCCACTTCACTCCGTTAACCTGCAGCACGCTCAGTTGCGCCGCCAATATTCTGTCTGCTTCGCCAACGGGGCACAGTTCCAGCTCCCCTCTGCCCCCGCCCTTTGCCTTAAATTATTTAACCTCACCTGAGCTTTTTACTTTTCTTTCTTTATAAAATTATCAAATCTCAAATTAGAGGTCCTCGAACCCAAGACAAGGCCTGCGCGCTCGGAGCAAAATCACTATACACACAGACTAAAAAAAAGAAATATATATAATATATATATATAAAATCCAAATTAAGGGCTAAATATTATCCCATTCGACAGTCTGCAGGTGGTGGGTACAGCTTGGGAGCAACAATTTCCCTGCCACCACCCCCCTGAACAAATCTTCACGGGTAAATATGAAAAATCCAGTCCTCCTGCTTTAACTTATTTAATGCTTTCACTGTGAGGTGCGCGTTCAAGGGCAAGATGGGAAATTTTTTTGGTACATGTTAGAAAAAAAGTACCATTTCGGATCTTTTGGTTTGTCGGGTCAATCACATAGTCAGTAATTCAGTTCGCAGTTCAGAGAACGCCGCGCCGTAAGAACACGAGGAGGCCAGTCGTAAAGTAATATTATTTGCAGATTTGTCCCACAAAGTGCCATTGGCTCTTCCGTCTCGTCAAGAGAAAAAAAGGCAATTTCCTCTTTCAAAATTAGTAGGGTTTTTTTTTTTTTCAAATAGAAGTTATGCTTCATGAGGACACATTTGCAACAGAATCTTGCCAATTATCAAGTGAAATAATTTTCTTAACGCTGCTTTCCCCAAGGTTTAAATTTATTATGGAGGCAGACCAACAACAACTACCCAAACCCCCTTTCTCCTTTCTCATTCACAAGCGATTCAGAGAACCCGCACACACCCAGCACACCCAGCTGTAGAATCACCGACTTCTCCGGCGAAACCCCCTGTTTCCAAAAGCACGTTGAAACCAATCCCTTTTCGTTTTGCTGCAGGAAACCTTTGGGAGGAGCTGAAAGACGACAGCCTCGCCGTGGATCCCCTGGTTCTCATTTCAGCATCCCCAACGTCTTCCCCGTGTTTCCCTCCCCACTGCCAGCTGGAGACCGGCGCCAACGGCAGCGTCCAGAGCGGAGCTCCGCACGGCAGTCTGCCCGACCTACAGCTCACCACGCTCTACTCCGCCTTCATGGAGCTGGACACAGTGTCTCCTGCCTACCTAAGTAATTCTGGATCCAAACCTATAGCGCTAATGTGAACCACGCACCAACTGAATTATTATTATTATTATATTATTTTGTCTCAATACAGTCCTAACCATCACACGCACTTACCTATCTGATTTATGTCAGCTGAAACTGTGTCCGTCGGAATAAGAATAATCTTTTTCCAGAACTCGCCCGCAGGATATGTAGCTTTATTATGACGATTTTCTACAGAGAGATACTTAAAAAAAAAAAAAGAAAATTTAAAACTATTTAAAGATAATATTGTTAACGGCTGAACTGGTCAACACCATTTACTGGTCAACACCATTTTATCAAGCCACTCATCTTCTACATCTTCCAGAAACAATAGACTACAAGAGGAAACCAAATGATTGACTTTTTTTTTCTTTTTTTTTTTTTTTTT
>RSEF01000019.1:6673668-6692626 GCA_003993805.1 Himantopus leucocephalus
GCCGCGAGCGGCCCCGCACCGAGCTCTCGGGTAGAAGGGGAACCAGTAACAAAAAGCACTAGAAGAGGGAGTTTACACGATTTGGATGAACAAAGAATTTAAGATCTCACTCATCAGGCAGCTACTGGAGAATTTTAATTCCAACCACATGAATAAGCCCGGCATGTTCGTGCCTGTCTGAGGCACCGGGCTTGGATGATTACTTAAGGCATTTGTTATACTTACCTTTAACTCCGTGACTTCAGAACATCAAAAAACACCCAAACCAAACCCCAAACCTACGGAAAAATATTTTGTACCAAATATCCAGTTAATCTAAGGAGATAAACTGCAATGCTTTTAGTGCAAGCTTTTGCTTTGGCTGGAAATTACCATTCTCATTTTAATGTGTCTTAAAGAAATTTAAATGTTAGCTGAAATAGTCTCGAAAGTTATCGAAGCGGTGACACTTGTGCTCGTGTTTCCTGCCAGCGCCTCTTGCCCGATAGCCACGGGAAGCGTACACATCCATTCCTCAGCCGCAAACACCACTTCTGGACTGTTATTGCAAATTTAGTGGATGACAAACGGCGGCTGACGAACCCCAGAGGGGGAACGTCTTTAAAAGGTGCGCGACACCTCGGTGCTAAAGAGACCGGGCATGTCTGGGGCAGAAAGTTTTATTTCCTCTGAACTTATAATCAGGTCTCCGTGCACGCTTTAATTTCAGGGGATGTAGTGTACCCTCTGTTCTCCTGACTTATGAAACCATACAGACATCAAAGCAGTCAGCAGGTTTAATTAGACACTTAATTATATATAAGGGCGGTGAGGCAGGCATTTGGGAAATAAAAACACGATTTTCAAAACTAGCTGAATGCCAGTGAAGAGAGTGAGTGTGGTACGCTACGCCGCACCTTTCACAACGTCACCCATAAAGAAAATGTTTTGGGTTTGAGTTTTGGTTTTGGTGTGTTTGGGTTTTTTTTTTACTCAAATAGGCTCTAGATATTTCTAGCTCTCAGGTCTGGTGCACGAAGCCCCTTTCATAGCTGAGACAGGGTCTGCGCAGGAGAGCTAAACTATAAAGGTTGTAAAACACTCAGAGTGAATTTTATAATTTTATAAATCACTCTGTCATTCAGTAGGAAAGGAAGAACTGAAAGCATTTGGAACTCTTCCCTCCCGTACGTATTAACTTCCTTTCGTAAAGTAAACTTCATTCTGTCTTCTGTATTACTGTTTGTAACTTCCCCGCCTGTTTTTATTTCTTGCTACAAATTACTTTCATATGCAAGCTTCGTTAACATGGTTTACGCCCTCTACTAGAATAATTAAATCATTATTAAATAAAACAGGCCTTTGTTATTTAAGGTCCCATGTCAGTTTTCAAAATAATGGCTGGGAATCATCCAAGCGCAATTATGCTCTACCTACCTAAATTGCCTTTGTAGTTTTAATTAAAAAGCATTATCCAGCATGATTTCACCTCCTATTTTAAGTTCTTGTACAGCACTGGTTAAGCAAAAAAAAAAAAATCTCTGTAAAGCAATTACTCCTTTTTGTGGTCTGTAATCTCTAACATTTTCTTTAAAAATAAGATACATTGTCTTAAAGGTATACATTGGGAAACTTGGAATAGTATATCACTAAGAATTGTTCCTACTGCAGTTAAGAAGCATTCAGAGAATGCAAATCACGGATAGATGAATGCCCTTGAACAATGACAAAGGGATTAGGAGCACGGCGCGAACACGTAAGAGTTGCCACAATAGCTGAGCAGCTGACAAGCGCCATAAGAAATAAGGATCTGAGCAGAGGTACAGAACGTCTCCAGGATGATTAGGCATATTTATTAATAAATGAGACTGACGTACCAGCTGAGGAAAAAAAAATGAAAAAGCATTGGTAATGCAGTATATTTTTGGCAGACATTTAACTCTGAGGAATCTTCTCTTGAATAAAATTTGGATTATTTTTTTTTTTAAGGTTCTCTTCAACCTCAGAAGTGTTTCAACCAGTGCAGGTAATCATACTCGGCCATCAAAATCAGTTTAACCTGCCTTATTCGAGTTATTAGCACTGCTTCTGCTGTCTCTTCTCTTTGGGTGTTCAGTGAAATCAGCATCTCGTCCTTTCAAGGAGTCTAAGAAAATAGCCCCGATGCTTCCAGTCGTTCGGCTAATTCCGAGAGCAAGGCTTAATCAGGAGAGAGCGTCTGACCACAGAGAGCCTCTACAGCCCAAACCAGAAACCACCCCCTGATTCAGAAGAGCCTGCAAGAGAGCTGGCGTCGAACTTCGGGTATATCTCCACTGGAGACTTCAGACGAGTGACAACAGCCACGTTACAAACCTGCGCTCGGGTCATCGCCTCGTTGCACAACTCCGTGCGGGTACTTCACGCGGCTCCAAGCAACTGCCCAAAAGTTAAAGCCTCGAATTAATAAATTTCTTCTGCAGGCTGCAGCGCACAGCAGTTGCCGTGCGGGATGCTGTGCTGCTAAAGCATCCCCACTCTGAGGAATCAAAGCGAGCCACGGCAGGTGTTTTAAAACAAAAATATTCTGCTTCTTTTCCTCTGAGAGCAGGCAAGTTGCTCTGCCTCACAGAGAAAGAGAGATTCCCAGGAATTTTTGACAAAAATAGCAATAGCATCAAGATGGAATTACCCCAATGCAACTCACTTCAGCCTGAGCCGATGTTCCCCTTCGCTCAGTGCGGCAGAGACGGCAATCGCAGGCGGCTCGCTGATTTCAAACACCGATTCCCCGCGGCGCAGCCGGCAGATTTTCTCAAAAGCAGAACCTGGTGCGTAACTGCGATCTGCGGAACTCCAAAGTTCTGTTAATGCGCCTCGAAAATGATTTCTTTTACTTATGCCCCAAGGTATTGTCACCAGTCAGAAAGCCGAATCCCGTTTAAACGCTTTTCACGTAAGCGTTTTACTCACGTAACCACGCAAACCACTGCGGAGCTTTCGCAGGTGCATTGCTCAGTTTATAACCACCAGAAAGTGAAGCTACTTACATAAATTCGCACAAAACTGGAGTTCAAATATTGATGGAAGACATCTGAAAGGAAAATCTGAACCTTTTTCACGTGCTCATATGGATACTTGAATAAAACAGACAATCACCCTCATTTCTAGGATCAATAATTTATTTAGGGTTTCTTTTTACATTTTGCGATTTGTTACAGGAGAAGAAACACTTGCTAATGAAAGTGACACGTTTTTTTAACCATTTTCCGAGGTAATGGAAAAAGTTAAGCATGTTCCCTAGTATGCACATTTATGACTAAGCTGCCAATATTAAATAATTTGAAGCAAGTGTACTCCCTATTTAATCCTTGTATGAATTAATTTTAGTACCCTCCTTCTCCTACAGGAAGACTAAATTGTAGCATCTAATTTTCTTTCTCCCGAAGCCTCACCCTTTGCTCTCGCTACTCATCTCTCTGCGGACGAGTCCCGCAGAGCAGTGGCCGAAGCCGAAGCCGCAGCAGCGGATTCGGTGGTGCCAAGGTTCCTTTTCCTCCTGGTGTCCCCCCTCGGTTTCCTACTGTCCCAAAAGGAAACAAAAGACTCCCAGTTTTCTGAAAACCGGTTTCTCTGCAGGACAGCGCATCGCGTCGCCACTAAACGGCCCACAGTGGATGCTCTTAGGGGAAACAAATCGGGTGACTGACAAGGTACAAAGAATTATAAATGAACTTGGTGAAAATGTTTCTAACATTTCCCCAATGGTATATTAACTAGAATCCTACTTTTCTTCCACAAAAAATATATATATTTTTTTTTATAAATACATTTTAATACAGACAATTCTGATTCTATGCAAAAAAGAAAAAAAATAAAATTAAATGTCACATTCAAACAGGTGTTCTCAGTGTCGCGTCACGATACGAGCAGACATCACAGCAGGCACCAACAGTGCTCCTAGGGAGGGGGTGAGCACAGCCTGGGAACGGGGACACGGACACGCGGCGTCACCCGCCGGCTCAGCCTCTCCCGTGAGTTAGGAAACAGCCGAGCTGCAGCTCGAGGCGGAGAGCATCGCACTCCTCAAACACGCTCCCAGGTTCAGGAAATGGCGTGAGCTGTCAATGAGAGCGGACATCCGACTCGTATCGGAGCATCCGTACAAACCGGGGGTACGGAAAAGAGCGGCTGACAGAAGGTAGCAGCGATCTCAAGAGAAAAAGCATTTCCCCTTACCGGGGCCTTAAAGCTCCTGGTTCCAATTAGCTGAAATTCATTCTTTTGCTCTCCTTATCCCTCTCCCTCATTTTTTCCCCAAAGACAACTTTTACCCCTAGAGCCCGTGCCTGCACACCCGCCTGGCTTCTGTGCCATATTCTAGTTGCTCTCCCCCGCACCCCCCGTGAGGGACAGCAATAATCTCTATAGTTTCGTCCCTAACCGCATCTAATTAAAATTGAGCTGTTAACCATATTTTTTCCAGGTTATGAATAATTAACGGGAAATTTTCATAATACTTACGTAGCACAGGAGCTGGCTATTAGCATTTTCTGACCTCAAATCGCCCCCAAATAATCTTTGCAGGAACGGGAGTTCCCTTTAATTTTTGTCATGAAAAGCGGAATTTAGTTCTTGTGGCTCAACATGTGGCATTATTTCTCGATATACTTTTTAACAGTCTTTTTGCTCAAACTGAAGGAATTTGGAACTTGGCAGCCTGCAACGTCTGCCCCGCAGCCACCCGCCGCGTTCACACCCTCCACAAGTTTTTGGAAGGAAACTCAGTCGGAGGACGGCGGTGGCAAACAGAGCTGCCTTACCCACCTGCTCAAAAACAAGATGGAGAGAGAGATTACGAGCAAGAGCTGAACCCCAACACGCTGCTTTCAAACCTTGCGCCGACTTTCTACATTTAAAAAAAAAAAAAGGAATTCTTCTGAGTGGCTTATTCAGTTATTTCATAAATGTCACCACATGAAGGACACATTCACAGAAACAATTTTGGCTTTTGTCACTGATCTGAGAACAAACTTTCTGGAATTTAAACCCCACTTAGACTTGATATGTTAATTTTAAAGATAAACTGTTCTCTTTTTGCCACTAAAGCCCGCGAATTCTCAGGCCGTGCAGCACAGCAGTTAACCACAAATGTATTACTGTTGCTTTTCATTAAAAAAAACTGAAGTTTAAAGGAATCCAAGATTGAGAACGTGAAAGAATGTGTTGAGTTATAATTTCCTCGTCTCAGAAAAATTATGTCACTATTAGCACTCACAGAGACTTAGTTTCTTTTTCCAAGATTAATTCGCTGTGTGAAGTACACACATAATCCTGTCTTACGGCAGGAAACCGCTCGTCGTTATTAGCAGATAATCTCGGTTAGCGCTTAGATGTTTTCTTTCACTTTCAGAAAGTCAGATTCCGAATTTCCAGACTGCCTCGTTAGGACAGAGCTGCAGGGCTAATTAAAATAATTTTTTGAATGAGACCAATGAAAAAATTAAAAAAAAAAAAATACAGGAATTATTCTTCCCGAGCCAATATTTGGTGATTTTGTAGATGAACTTCCAAAGTAAACCCAATAATGATTAATATCAAAATATAAAATAATAACTAGCCAAGGAGACGAACAAATTCTCCCGTGAAAAATGCCGTTAAGATTTGATTTTCAACTGCTTTATAATAAGAATCACCTGCCAATTTAAGGGGGAAAAAAATGTGGGTTTCATTTTACGACTGCCCTGGGAGCTGTCGGCTCCCTTCCAGATGAACATCAAAGTTCAGTGCTGTACAAAGCGTCGTCTTTAACATTAAATTTTCCACATAGTTTTAAGGCAAAAAAAAAAAAAAAAAAAAGCAGAAGTGGCATCAGAACAGCAACTTTACCGCAAAAGCTTTTCAAGAGGCGCTTTTCTGGCGCTCTTTGTGTGCAACAATATAGTGTCTCATGTCAACTGTCAACACTACACATCATAGTGCTGCGTGAACAGGTAGAAAAGGAACGGAACCTCTCCTTTGGGCAGTGACTCCCGCGTGGTCCTAAACATCGGGGATGTCGATGACCTTCAAGAAAAGCTAACAAAGTGTTTCCAAGAGAAACAGGGAGATAACGGTGGTAACTGCTGCAGTGGAATACGGAAAACTTCCCGCAGAAAGTTTTGTTATTTGCCTCGGTTTGAGAATCGGAACTTATTTGTAGCAAAACTGTGAGGACTTGGAAAAAAAGTAAAATTCCTCAAACTGAAAAAAATAAAACTAAAATATCTTGACATTTATTTTATTGAAAGCGTCCGATTTTTCTCTCTACGTATTCCTAATACTAGAAGACAACAAATTCACTCAATAAAATATCTCCGATATGACTCACACTAAGTTTCTGTTAGCCTGAAGTGATTACCCGGAGAACCTGAATTATCCGAATAATTAGCAGAATTGAGGCGATCAGTAGGGGACAGTTCATCCTCTGATGTTTAACCCCAAACCTACCACAAAATGCAGAGCGCCAGAAAGTCCGTTCAGTATTGACTATCAGTAGTCCCCGCGCTATTGGGAACAAGGTCACTTTCTCCAGGTTGTCTTTCAAAGGGGCATCTCTACCGCTCACGTCTGCGTTGATTACGGTAATATTTTTATGGGAATACTTTTGGTTTTGAAGTCCAAAGTCTTAAAAGGAGGTAGCTTAAAAAAAAAAAAAAAAAATGGAGCAGAACAGGTTATTTCAGCTCAGCAGACAGTGATACGCTCTACGGAGAGGATCCTCGCTCCCATAACCCACGACGGACCAGAGCCTGTACCAAAGTACAGCCGCCCTCACCAAAATAAACCCAGATGTATATTTTGAAATGTTTGACTGGCAATCCTGGGCAAGCAGAAAGAAGTCTTTTAAAAAAAAATCTTACGCACAGAAGCGATTGTTATGAACGGCAGGTGAGAGCTGAAAGACACCCCCAAAAAACCTGCGCAGAGACACACGCGCTCTCTTCGGTCTTCAAATGCATCTATTTTCTCCTTCAAGAGTTGCAACAAAAATCATAAATACTTAAACTTGCAAAATGTCACTGAATATAACGATAGTTTAATGGCCCTGATGGAAAAAAAAAAAGGGGTGGGGGCAGACCTAGACTTTTTGAAACTGTTTTCACCTTTAGTAACTATTGTGCTATTAAAACTTAACGATCGGGAGCTCAAAGCGTCGTACAAATAATGAGGAAATTCTTCGTAACTCTCAAACAGGTAAGTCAGCCGTAGGCTAACCGTACGATTTGATACACTAGAGACGAAAACCAGTGATAAATACAAGTCTCATTGTGATAATAATTACTACATGATATTAGTTTTGTAAAATCAGTGAACTTTAGGTACTTTCTTAACTATCAATCTTAATAAAAAATTCTGTGCTTTAACCTAAACTCGCTGCATTTTCCTTAGAAAACCGAATCCTCTTTCAGAAGTAAAGCAAGCCAAGCCAAACACAAATGGTAACACGTTTAATAGTGATCGCAACCCCAGTAAGAGCACAAAACCCTCCCTGTTCGCAGGCAGATGGCTACATTTGGAACCATTTGTAGTTCTGTCTGACTTAGGCTGCGACTAGAAAGATGTTAACCACGACGGGAAATGGGATTTTATAAAAATTATTACAACCACACCTATCTGAGGCTAACATATAATGTTCCACTTAAACTCACAGAATTAGACATGGAGACATCAAGTATTTATAGAAATATCTACAAACCGCAACTGCCTTTTATTTTATTTTTTTTTTTAAGTATCAGTGAACTGACCTTCAGAGTAAGGGTTTCATGACAACAGGCTACCCCACGCAGCCTTCCCAGGCTTTGCTTTGCGTACACTAGTTTACTCTTTTGATGCTGCCGCTTCTTTGCACGTCTATTTTTCTAGGCAGCACGCGCTGAGAAACTTGGGCAAAATTGGTCTGAAACTTCTTACAGAGTCTGAAGAGCTTTTGCTAAATTTTCGCTGTGCCTTCAAGTCCCGCGTTACGAGACTTACTCTTTCACCTGTACTAACATCCGATGCGAAACATTTTGAACAACGCGGAAAAGACTGTCATAACGTTCTTCCAATTCAGATACAAATGGAAAATTGGGAATTCCACACTCTCCAACTGCCCTAGACGAATGAAATTGTTGCCCTACCAAGCAGTGCTGAAGCCCTTATCTTAGCCTTGAGCAGAGAGGAAAGAAAATAGACATGGAAAACGTACAGCAAAGTTAGGCTGAATGTTAGATATGTGAAAGCATTAAATAAAGCTAAAATCCTTCAATTTTTCCTGATTATTCTGCAATCGCTTTGCAAAAACTGAAATTAATGGAAAATGCCTGTGGAGGTTCATACACCCTCAATGCTATTTTGCCTTCATCTGAAATGTAAAAGGACAGTACCCGCTTAAAAACAGCTCTGTCGTTGAATTACTGTCTTCATTGCGAGTTTCAGCGTTTCCAAGATTAAACAGAACATTACATAGAAGCAACAAAACTAAAGGATGAGATACTTATTTAGAGAACTAGTCTAAAGATGAAACTTGCTTTTGGAAGATGTTACGCTCGACATTTTCAACTGGATGTACAAGCTAAATTGGCCATGCCTTTGAAGCATCCGCAAAGGGAAACAAACAAACAAAACTCTGCATTTGCATCCCATCCACTCCCGTGGTTTCTCAGATTACATTCTTTGAGAAAGCAATCACGTCCTAAAAGATACTTGAGGGCAAGAACACAAATCCACAGAATTAGGGCAAAATCCCCCAAGGTCCCACAAGGCCATTTTCAAAGCAGACGCTTAAAGAACTTAGGGAAGTGGTATCCAAAGATCATTTACCATTGTAGAACCACTTAGAGTTCTGAAGAACTGGGTCTGCTTCAAAGGTCAGGGAAAGACGAGACTGGCAAATTTAGTCATGAAACTCCTACTGTGGCAAAGAGTCCTTGGTTTGTGGATCCTTGTCCAGTTGGCGCTGTAGGCAACTGAACGGAAGGTGATGGTGTCCCTGACGACATCGCTAGGAAAGGGAAGGCCAGCGCAGGTGGGCTGTCCATCCTGTCCTCAAGGTCCTCCACTGTATGAATAATCTGCCTTGTTGTGCATCACGAGCTTGTTGTCTACAAAGTAGAAACTGTCCGACTGTGTCTCATACGGATGAAGGATCATCTCTCGAACTGCAGGGGGGGAAAAAAAGGAAAAAAAAAAAATTACAATTAATCGTGTAGCCCTACTGAGACAACGCTCTGCGCTGGGTCGCGGTTACGTTTAATAGCGTTGCTCAGGTAGCAGCGAACTCTCAAGTGAGAAACCAAGACCAAAACAGGAACCAACCCAAACCATTCATTGACAGTACCTTTTAAAGAACTCAAACATAATCCAAATCTGTTAAGGCACCATTCACAGTGTAAGTGTTCTACCTAACCTCCAATCAATATCACACTAGAGTTCGGGGCTTTGGGCTTTTTTTGTTTGGTTTGTTTTGTTGTTGGTTTTTTTTTAAAGTGATAAAACAGCAAACTCCAAAGAAATTTGTTCCGGTGTGACAACGCAGCAGCACATCACCGTGTTTTCCACAGACTGTAATATTAGGGCTGACACACATGATTAGGGGTTGTGAAGAATACAATATCACACAGATTTAGTACTCCTGCTATTGTATCTTGGGAGAGAGGAGAGAAAATAAAAGTTACGTTCCTACTAAAACTAAAACCTCTCAAGCTATCAACATAGCACATCAAACAGGACATAACATTTAAGTCACCCGTTTATTGTACGTCTTTAATCCGGGTTTTTTGATTGGTTTATAACACAATTATCTTTTTTCTCCCTGACACTGAAGCTTCCCCTTTGTGAATTTAAAAAAAAAAAAAAAAAAAAAGAAAAAANACGCACGCTACTGGAAAACAAAACCTGTATTAACACAGATGCAAAACTACCTGGAAGTATTCTACCCCACCCACTTTCTACAGACAGCTCTTAAGAAAGGGCTTCTTCAAAACACCTTAGATTAACATCACGGTGCGGTAACCCAGTAATTAAAGAGAGCTTACTGAGATCCTCAGAGAGCTGGGGGAATTCATAGATGTGCTCACAAGTGTTTTTACTGCTGGGGATGCAGAACCCAAATTCAAAATCAAAACTCTTCAGCAACTGATCGCGGAAGTAGTGCCTCTCAATCATGCGGAAATTATTAATGGGTTTGTCCCCTACTGTGAATTCCACCCTGAAAAAGAAGGATGAGATTGAGATGAGCTTTCTTCCTTAAGGGAGATTTTCAACCATTCCTGAAAGGGAGAGGAGAGCTCTTCTAAAAAAGCCAAAAATCTAAAGCAATGGTACTAACCAAATTATCGTTTCCTCTTTTTCTTAAAGCATGCTACAGGGACACAACATGGCACTTCTAATCATAGATTATACTATATTTTGGTTCTTTTAACTCAAAAAGAAAGGTCACACAAGACAATTTTACAATCTTCACCTCATCTTCAGTGAAGACGACGATAGCGGATAGGCACCTCACTAGATGTCCCTTATCGCATTGGATTCTTATATAAGTTATTTGAATTCTTCTGGTGGGTATTAAAAAAATGCCAGATCTACAGAAAAAGGTCTTTCTTCTGTTCCTGCTTTGTAAGTGATAAAGGGGGACAGGTTTCAGCCAGCACTGTGCTCAAGTTTCTCTTACCAAGAAGCATGACCTCTTGGAGAGAGATATGTATCAGTTACGTACGATACGCTACGAGTAAGCCAGGAAGACACTTCTTTGTTTGGCACAAATCAAAAGTTGGGCATTCACCATTTTAACCAAATAGTGGCCAAAGAGGTGCTCATTGATACCTCACTTCAATTTTTCTTCCAAACCAAAACCTAAATGGTGCGCATCTTTAAGATTAGCAGGAAACGGTGACGTGTGACCTTGCTCTAAATATATTCTCTGACAACAAATTTTAGTTCTTTTGCATCATAACCAAATGCTGAATTTTAATCAAGCTCTCGAAAATACTTTTTTTCTTTTTTAAGCAAGGCTACTGTACATCAGTTCTTATGAAATAACACATTTGCTGCTGAAGGGATCTATCAAACCGCGCTCAAACAAAGCGGTTTGTGCTGGAAACCGTAACTGACGCTCGATTATAGTGTTACGGACTTAATGACATCGTAGCAATGGGCATAAAGCTCTTGATTAGAAAAACAAAGATAAGAAATAACCTGCCAGGCTATGACCCAATATCCTCCTGAAACCTCCAGTAAAGACAAAGCAGCCCACCAGCCTGCTCTTTGGAGGGCCAGAAAAGGAAACACAAGCCGAAAATTGCATCTCCCCATGCACGGTATTTAACTGCGGATCAATCTGTAGTTAGTAGTAAGTCAGTAGTAAGAGCGTAGCTAGTAGTAATCTCTACTAACTTTTACTAAAGACACAATACGCTGTGTCACCTGTATCACCATAGCAATAACTTTGGCCTAAAGCTTTACAGAAAGATACTTCAGGTGTCATGTTTTGGCGTGGTTTACTGATGGATGCCACGCAGCACTACCAGGCACGTCAAAGATCACTCTGGTACATAAAACGTCAAACATTCCCCGTGCATCTACAGATTAATGTTTTTTGGGGGGAATGCAATGTGGAAGGCTGCAGACGCACCTTCCAAAGCTGGCAGAGCCTCTGACAAATGAACTATAATGTGCAGAGCTGGAACATCTGGGTAGTCTGTCCACCTTATTTTGCCCCTTTTAGCATTAATCTCTTCAACGCCATGCCTACTCCTGAGCTAAATAAACGAGCTAAAGGGATGGAGAAATTAAGGTATTCGGCAACGATGTTTGGAGATCCTCATAATAACAAAAGATCCGCATTAAATCAGCTTCCTGAGAGGATCAACAAGCAAGACCCACTTTTAAAAATATTTCAGTTGTTTCCTGTACTAGAAAAAGTAGCACAGGAGCAATTACTTACGTGGCTCCCACTTGCCGAAGTCTAAGAAAAGCTGGGGTAAACTGATAGCGTACAAACCGGCCAGCGTTGGGGTCGATGTCCTTCTTGTCATTGTGTTCACGTTCTGGAAAAGCGCAAAGCAAAGCTCCGTCACAGTCGTCTGAGAAACAGAAACCCAGTGAAAATACTTGCAATCATACTTGATCGAGTCATATAAACCAGGAAACTGTTCTGAGAAAGCCTGATGATGTGCTCACCCTCTCCTACCCTCTCCAAGGCACCCACTGCTGGTCACTCACAGAGTATTGCAAAAGGGCCCTTTGGTTTAATATTCTTCTTATAGAATCATAGAATGGTTTGGGTTGGAAGGAACCTTAAAGATCATCCAGTGCCACCCCCCTGCCCTGGGCAGGGACACCTCCCCCCAGCCCAGGTTGCTCCAAGCCCCGTCCAGCCTGGCCTTGAACACCTCCAGGGATGGGGCAGCCACAGCTTCTCTGGGCAACCTGCGCCAGGGGCTCACCGCCCTCACAGGAAAGAATTTCGTCCTGATATCTCATCTAAGTCTCCCCTCTTTCAGTTTAAAACTGCTATCCCTCATCCTGTCTTCTGGAGTGACTTACTGCTCCCACCTCCCACTCAGGATCGCAGCGTGACTCCGAAGAAGCCACTTCACCTGAGCACGTCTGGTTTGCTACCTCTGAGCTACAGAAAACTCCCTCTCCCCTGCAGGGAGATGGGGAAGACTGAAAAGAGTGCTCGATCAGGAAAAGAGCAGTTGCCCCGGGTTTTTATTACCACTGGCAACACGTAACGCTTTGGTGGTTACGAGTAACACCTAAAAATTATGAAGAAAAAGAAATGCAGATTTTCAGTTTGTCTTATTTGCACAATTGACGTCAAGTTTCTCCCTTTCAGAAATACTATTTTCCCGACTCCTGAGTGAAAGATGTTAGGCCAACAGTTAAACTATGTACGGGGGGGACTCTAGCTGATGAGCAGCCAAGAGAGGAGCACACGGTGACCTCCTCCTCCTCCTCCTCCTCTGCTTCTGTTTACGACATCCATCTGTCCTTTCTCATCACAGATGGCAATCATAAGAACACAGCAGCAACAAGGTCTGTTCACTGTGTCGGTACAGAGGGACACCTGAATAGTCTTTCTGCTGCAAGCTGGGACTCCGCTCTTGCAGTCGAGAGCATCTCCTATTTTTGAGTAAAAGGAGTGGGAAAAGGCAAAAGGAAGCGGACACCAGCACTTGTTTGTGCATGAAAACAGTATTTGGTGCGTGCGCTCACCTGAAGCTGCCGGTTTGGTGATTTCAAACAAGACCGTGCCAGATTCCATGTCCCGGATTTTGAACCTGGTGAAGTCTATCTTGTAAACATTTTCCTCCGGAGTGCACAAATAATCTGCAGAGGAAAGCAAATTTAAATGAAGGCTGCCCAGAATTACCAGATACCACTCTTTGGAGGTGACAACCAGCAGCGAGAGTAGCCCAAATGCATCTCCACTACCTACTGCTGCTTTGTTTAATCCAAAACTGATGTCGACGAAGACAGTCCCAGTTCTGAACACCCACACAGCCCTGCTGGGACGGGACAGGGACAAGGCGTCTCTCCCCCAGCACTCGGAGGTCATCACCTTTTTCCAACCCCGTGCCAGCGTCTTCTGCACCCATTTCCCCTCGGGGTATTGAGAATAGTCAGCACCTCCATCAAATCCCGGCCTTTTCAACCTTAAGAGGCTTTGCCTGTTTTAAAAACTGCCCTCTGGCAGAATGAGAGCGCTAAGCAGCTTTGCCAGCACTAAGCCTGCCCTTAACTGGAACAGGAGTGTCCTCCCTTGTGCCACCTCCCCTGTCCCCAGCCCTCTGCAGACAAAGGACGGCCTCTTCTCTCCACCACGTCCCGTGCAAGGACTTCTTTTCCTCGGCACTGAAAATGGTGGCGAAGCCTTTCCCTTGTGTTAGGAAACCAGTCTGGGAACAGAGCCCTTCCCGCCCTCCACCAGAGTCGGTATCTTTGGGAGAAAGTCGTCGTTTCTGGCTTCAGCCGTCCTTTGCCCCGAGAGAGCTTCCCAGCATGGGTATCGGCCTCCTCTCTGGGGAAAGGGCAGCGATACTTCATTCTCACGGCACGTAAAAGCAGCTCCAGTAACTTACTTTACGCTGACAGCTCTAAATAAATGTTGTATGTGTGCAAGCCAGGTCAGCTTTGGAACAACCGTGCATCAGCGTGTTGTAGGAGACTTGGTTTGGAGGTTCTAAGGTGAAAGTAACACTAGAACATTCTAATTCTAAGCCCTTTCTCAGCTACTAATTCCTGCCGACAGTCCGAGTTAATCACTTATTTCTGCCTGCTTTCCTATTTATAAAATTCAAATACATCCATCCACCTAAGGCTTATTCATCGACTGTATGAAAACAAGTTAGCGCGTACTCAGAGATCCCACCTGCCCGTTACAACTCCTACTTCAGCGCGGGTGTAACAAATCGGGCACCGCCATTACGGCTGGGGGTTACGGCTCCTGAGCAGCGGTTAGCACATCCCGTAGATGAGGAGTTAATAAAAGATTGCCGCGGTGCAGCAAGAGCATATCCCAAAGGCCACACGTTGCCGCTCCCAGGCAGCGCGGCTCTCGTGCTGGGATCTGTAATCACAGAAATCAGGTCCCTCCGTGATGAGAGACAAACCTCGCTGTGGAAGATCGCTCCTCGGCGCTGCTGAGCATGAACCGCGCATCTAGCGCCCACATTTTCCTAGAAGCCTTTTATTCTTTGTAAACCTCCTTAAACTTGGAGAACTGTCCGAGCGCTCGCTGGTCCAAGGGGCAGAGGTGTTCAACGCACTCTCTGGACAGTTTTACTGCTCTCCGTCGTCACCACCGTATGGCGAATGCTCAAAGGAATGGGCTTTAAGAGAGAGGACTGTGCCGGAAGCATCTCTGGCATTTAGCAGGGAGGTTTCCCTTTTCTGTCAACACAGCACAAAGGAAAACTCACACCAGTACCCACACTATCAGGAAGAGCAAGATAAAAGCTCAACCTTTTTACTACCATGGGAAAATGCAAGCGTACTCTTAGACAAAATAGCCTAAGAACTGCACAAAATCTTCTTCTCTGTCTTTACCAGAAACAGGACAGAAATTTATACCAACCCCTTGCCCTAAGCCCCAACGTTGAGCAACCCTCAGGTGGATGTCCTGCAATTACACGCTGACTTTCCGTTCTACCACATCGGCCGGCCCAAATTCTTAACCCATCCCCACCGCTTCCCCGCTCCAAGCCGCCGCACGGAAAACACAGGTTGACGGGAGCACGCACAGCTTCCCGCGGTCCCGCCTTCGCCTCCCTCGGCCCACGGCCACGCTTGGACCAGCGGCTCTCCACGATGGTGAGGGTTGTACCAGGACAGGCAGGCGGTCGCCTGGGAGCCCGGGACACCTTCCCTACAGCACGCAGGCAAAGTCTGAAGCCGGGCTTGTCTGCAAGTTAATTATTAAGTGTTTTTCCCTTCTGCAGAATTCCTGCCCATCCAGCACCATGGCAACAGCTTTATCCCCCTCCTTGGCAGCAGCGTTGCTGCAGTAACAGTGTCCATGACTCATCTGGAGGAGAGGAGAGCCAAGCAGAGCCACCCAAGAGGAGTAAACCCCGGGCAGAATCCCCACCAGGCTCCTGCTCATTGATGGTTGCACCCCTGCACTGTATTTTCCAACTCTTTTGGCACAGAAAATATTTTAAACCTTTTTTTTAAAAAAAAAAAATAAATAAATAAATAAAAAATCAACATGCCAGTATCTAACTGGATGACATCTGGGAAGATTAGCTGCCAGAGTACTGCACTCAAGTGTTTTTTCCTCCTCTGGCAGTGCCCGGTCTCCTAGTATGGGGGAAAAAAAAAAAANTGTATATATATATATATATCAGTCTGTATTAAATTTGCTTGCTGCAATTCCTGTTCAAAAATCAATCAAAGTAGCCACGTGTTGGTTTTTTCCCCGCACATAACAGAAGCCCGCGGCTACACTGGCAGGTCTTACCGGGAACGAGCGGCTTGCAATTGGCAGATCCTTCTGCTTAGCCGAGCACTGTCAAATTTGCTAATCTCATCCCATACATACTTATTTTTAAATTACTGTAGGGCCCAGTTGCCCACACTTCCGTGACGCACTTAAATGTATCATCTGCTTTCATTATCCTCATTCACCGTCACCACAACTTGGGGAATGGAGGCAGCATCCATGTCTATTTTAGTTAGACATAAGGCAGCTCAAACCTCCATGGAGTGAAGTGGATCGTTACAAGAAGGGGAGTTCTGGTCTCTCAGGACAGAACATTTTCCCGTTTCTTCCACCTCCCCTGAAGCCGGCTGCATTATTTCCCGTCAATAACCAAATAATCACAATATACCTCTGAACAAGCCCTCAGTACTCGCCTGATTCAGGGCTGACAGCACGCTCGGAACAAGGGATGGACACATCAGCACCATCTTAGGAAACCCAACAGGTTGGCTTTTGTCCTGAAGTACCCACGTTAGGTAGTGCAAAAAAAAAAAGGTCACAAAAAGAGGAGCATTTCCTACTCCTTCCTAAAGTCCAGCGAACTGCCATATCCCAGACCCCCCAGACCCAAACTCCTCCTGGAAAGAATTCACCAACCGAGTTGAACTTGTTCTCAAAGCAAAGAGCAAACTCTTCCAACGTGCCCAAGCCCAGCATCAGCTNCCATCAGCCGCTACTTCTCACTCACCCATCACTAGTCCTGCTGGTGCCCCTGCAGCTTCTTTCCCATAATCCCTGTATCGTTCCCAGAGATCCTCAACTCCCCACCATTAGAGATGTTTTCTGCCTTAAGACCTACCATGGTTTTGAAGAGTCTGGAAGCACAACTAGCAACACCGTGGTGGTCTCAGGAAGCAGCAGAGGTGGTGGACCACCTGAGCCACACACAATGGATTCCTTCATGAATTCTCCTATTCCCTTTGTGTTAAAAAGTGCTTCCAAAAAAAAAAAAAAAACAAAACCAAAGCCACCCCAAACAGCAATCTGTAGCAAGGTATTTGCTAAGAGGTCTCTAGCTTTATTATCAGAAACCATGGATGCTTATTCCCTGTTTACAGTTCTGAGGTGGCTCCTCTGCTGTCCAATCCAGAGAAAAGATGATTCTCATCCGAGAAACCTTCCTCCCCTCCCAAGAACCACCAAGATCGCAAAAGAAACGGGCAAAACAGCCTCCGCAACGACAGCAGGCACTGCTGTCTCTTGTGAGCGATGGTACGCTGAGAACCCTGGTGCGTATTTCCAGCCATATATTTTAGCAAGCCGGTGTGACAAAGGAGCACAAAAGGTGAGGGATAATACAATTGTCGTGGTCCTGTAGATAACACAAGAAGAAAGCTAATGAAGGCACTTTCTCCTCCTGCCCTCTCCTTGTTATTTCGGTTATGCAATGGATGAGATTAGGTGTTTGATCCTCCTCAGAGAAAGCTAAAAGTCGATCCTATGTTTTCAGATTTCCTTTGCAACCAGCCCACCAGGCACATTTTATCACGAGGAGTTCAGGGGAGCAACAGGGTTCGCACTCCTTGTCGCGCTCCTTTCGAGATCCCTCCTCCTCCTCTGCCGCCAGGAGAAAGCACGTGTCCCCTCTCCCAGCCGTTACGGGTATTTCTGCGGTGCTCATCAGAGCGTCCGAGCTCAGATCGGGCAGCTCCTACTTTAAGGCTTTAACAGCCCACAAAGGAAAGTAGAGCGTACCTGGGGTGAGAAAGAACTCAAAACCCGGTAACGCAAATGGGGGTAAATCAGGAGGATGCTGCGGAAGAAACCGATGCAACAGCAGTGACGTGTAATAGGGACGTCTCTCCCCAACACAGGCAATAACAAGAATTTGGGGAACGAGAAGGCTCCTGTAGCTCTGCAGGCCTATTTCTTAACATGCATTAGCCAACAAGGTCAGAAGCTATTTCCAAGACTACTCCCAAGACATAAACCAGGTATAAAGCAAAGACAAACTGCAGATGAATCGCCAGGATCTGGAGATTAGGAGATTATCAGATTGAAGAGTCTCAGGGGGAAGCGGGCAAAAATAGCACGAACCCCGTGAAGACGCAGAGCGGTGACGCAGGACAGAGTGCAAGACCTCGAGGGGAAGGCAGGGCAAGTCCCAAGCCGTATCGATACGCCTGCTTAGACAACCGCAGTGCGATTAAAGAAAAAAAACTACACCATCTTTCCCATGCCCTCTGCCTCAGCCGTTCACGTTCCGTAAAGAGAGGGGCAGAGAAGCAAGCGGAGCCAGCCAGGATCCCCCTCCATCTCTAAAGCCATGGGGTAAACGAAGACAGTGGGGGCAAACAGGGAGGGAGGCAGCGGCAGCGCACACACACCACCCCCCTGCCTAGCTCGGTAATTAGGCTGCTGTGAACGCGCCAGAGGAAAAATCTCCCACCAGGAGGATCCCACGGGAGTTTTCCTGCAGCAGCACGTTTCCCGACCGACGTTGTGAATGAAGCAGAGCGGCGNTTGCCCATGGGATGATGTACCCACCCGGCAGCGTGCCGTTCTGTGGCAGCCTGCTCGCCTCTTTATTTATTCTTTTTTTTCAGCTAGACCTTTCCAGACTTCACTCTCCCACAATTAATTTGATCACGGCCCTCCAGGCCTTGTTGAAGAAGGATGGAGCTGCTCTTCCCCCACCCCCAAGACCTCCAAACACTCTTTCCCGCCCCCTCGTCCACGCTGATTGCACTCAAAGTCCAAAACCACGTGCACAACATTAACAAAACCGGCTCACTTCGCTCTTACACAGGGCTAAGCTAAAGCGATCGGGCCCTGCCCAAACCCCCCCAAGGCTGACTGCCCCGGCTTTCCTCTAACCTTCGCCATTTACCACCAGGGATAGCCCAAACCCACAACGCCGGCGGCAGGAGGAACCCACTCAGCTGCCAGCCCGGCGCCCTGTGCCACGCACACGCCATGTGTGCTGCCCCTGGAAGTCTTAACAGTCCATATTGTGTCCAGCTCTGGAGCCCCCAACATCAGAAGGACATG
>RSEF01000019.1:6711046-6726504 GCA_003993805.1 Himantopus leucocephalus
GGCGGGTGGGGGCACCCACGGGCCCTGGGGGCAGCACCCACCTTCACGGCGCAGACCTTCTCTCGCCCACAGTCCAGGACTTTGAGGATGGTCCCGAAGGAGCCTTTGGCCACGAATCCCAGGATCTGGAGGGGGGGTGGGGGTGGGGGGGTGGTGAAGGGTCTGAGCACCCCACGGAGACAGGATCAGGGTGGGACAGGGTGTGGGGTCCTGCGTGGGGTGAGGTGGGGTGGCACAGGGCACCCAAGGCAAGCGGTGGGAACGCATGGGGACCCAACAGGGACCCCAGTGGGATGCATGGGAACCCAGTATGGGACACATGGGGACGGGGGATGGGGACACAGGGACCCCAGGACGGCGGCTGTGGATGAACGGGACCCCGGGAGGACGCCTGGGGACCCCGTTAGCGTACAGTGGGACCCCGGTAGGACGCACAGAGACTCGACACGGGGCACGGGGACCCGGCGGGGGTAGAAGGGGACCCGATGGGACGGTCGGGGACGGCGGTAGGATGCGCAGGGACCCCGGCACAGCGTGCGAGGAGAGCTCCGGTAAGACGGTCGGGTGGTCCACGGGATGGCGGCGCGGGATGCACGGACGGGGCGGGAGGAGGCTCGGGGAGGACGCACGGGGCGCTGGGGGGACCCCGGTAGGACATGGGGGGACCCCGGTACGGGGTGCGGAGGGGACCCGTTAGGGCGCTCGGGGCTGCCCGGGCGGGATGCGCCGGCGCCCCGGTAGGATGATCGGGGACCCCGTTAGGATGTACCGGGACCCCGGTAAGAGCGTGGGGGACCCCGGGACGGCACCTTGAGCTGCTGCTGGCGGGCGGAGGGGCGGACGGGGAACTCCGGCAGGAAAAGCGAGACGAGCTGCGGCAGCGGCCACCCGGGCAGCGGCGGCTCCTCGGCGGGGCCCCGCGGGGCCAGGGCGAGCCCCGACCCCGGTACCGGTACCGGCCCGGCGCGGCGCAGCAGCGCCCGCACCCACGACCCCACGGCGCGGCCCTGCGGAACCGGGGGAGGGGGGGGGGCAGCGTCAGCGGGGCGGCGGGACCCCGGAGCGGGGGGTGCCCGGGGCTGTGGGGACCCCCGGGACCGCCGCACGCACCTGGGGGGGCCGCACCGGGGCCGGGGCCGGCCCGGGGCCGCTGCTCGTTGCTCCCATCACGGCGCCCGCCCAGCAGCGCCCCGGGACCGGGCCCCGGTAAATCCGCCGCTTTACATAATCCCACCGCCCCGCCCCGCCCCGCCCCGCCCGGCCGCGACCACCCCCCGCCCCGGGGACGGGCACCGGGGCTGCCCCCCCCTGAACCCGGGAGCGTACCCCGGGACGACCCCCTGCACCGGGGGTCGTCCCTGCACCGGCTGCGCACCCCGGGACACCCACCCGTGACTGATCCACCCCCGCTTCAGGGGCAGGGCACACCCTCCGGGGGACCCCCCCGCCTCCCTCGCACACTTTGGGGTTCCCCCTTCAACAACTCATCCTCCCTTTGCACCCCGCTTGCCGCAGCCCCCCTGCCCTGGGGAAGCCGATAGGGTACCGGCAGCCCCCGTTGAGCCCCGGGAAGAGACGGGATCACGGAGACAGGAGAGGGACGAGCACAGCGGCTGAGCCTGGGGACAGGGAAGACGCCGCCAGGGAGCCCCGAGCCCCCAAAGCGGGTGTCCCCGGGGAAGGGCAGGGGAGGAAGCCACAGCGGGTGGGGTGCTGCCGAGCTGAGAGGGGGGACGGCACCGGGCGCAGCACTGCGACATGAAAGAGGAGGTAACGAGCCACTGGCCCAAGGCTGTTCCAAATTAAAAACTCTTTTATTTAAACTCTCTCCCGTTCCCCTTTCTCCCAGCCTGGAGCGATCCTGCTGCTTCGCCAGGCCCAGCACCCGCACAGCAGGGAGGGGGGAAGCTCATGGGAGCTCTTGGCACGGGGGTCTGCACCCCACGAAGCGGCCCCAGAGCACGCTGCACCCCACATGCCCGTGCTGCTGCACCCCTGTCCCGCAGCAACAAGGCTGCCGAGGGCCTGCGTGTGGCTAATCCCGACCTCGGGCTTTGCTGCGCCGAGCAGCGTGGGCCCCCCCCCCACCATAGGGGTACCCCTCCGGAGGGGGGAAGCACGGGACACCCCAGTCCCTTCCCGGCCTGCCGGGTGCTGCCCTCATTTGCGCCTGCCGAAGATCGACTTCTTGCTGGGGTTCTTCTCGCCCACGCTCAGCCCAATGAGCAGACGCGCCTTCTCATCCTCCTCTTGCTGCTGGATGGTCCCGTCTGATTTGTTCTCCAGCTTCCCCCGGGCTTCCGCACCCGCCGCCGGCTTCAGGCGTAGCTTCTCTTTAATCACCTGCCCCGGGATTTAGGGGGCTCAGCACCCCACGGCCACACCCAGGCCCCTCGGCGTGGGCGAGAGCCTGAGCTGCTGAGCCAGTGTGGCTGCTTCCCGCTCTGGAGAACGTGCCACCCGCTGTGGGGTTACCACCTCCATCCTGGGCAGAGCGGCTCCAGCAGCATCCCTGCGAGCGGGAAGGAGGCATTGCGGCATGGGGTCCCACGTACCTGTGCCACCAAGGCTTTGCGGCTGTCCCTCTTCACCGCCATGGCGAAGTCCAGCCACGTCCATGTGTTGTTGTGGTACTCCAGGCACGGCAGCACCAGGTTCAGGTCGCCCCAGTCCACGCTGTTCTTCTCACCCTGGGTGAGAAGGGTGCCAGGCAGCGTGGGACGATGCCCCAGGCCACCTCCCGCCAAAGGGGCCGTGCCCCGTCCCCAGCACACCCCATCCCACCGGCCCCACACCTTGTAGCTGACGCAGAGAGGCACCTGTGGGATCTTGATGTAGATGAAGGAGTTGTTCATGGCCGCGCGCTCCTTCATCTTGTCGATGTCATCCACAGGATGCTGGGGACAGAGCAGGAGTCATGAGCAGAAGGGAAGGAGAGGGGACACAGCCAGGAACCAGCGGGGAAGGGACAGCCGGGCACTAAGCCATTGCATTGCTTCACCGGGGAGAGGTGAGAGCTGGCACGGTGTTAGGAAAATGAGATGCTGCAGGGATCCCACCAAGCGTGCAGGTGCTTGGTTGTAAAGGATGCAAATCCTCATAGTGGGAGGGAGCAGGAGAAAACGGACAGGCAAGTGGGGGAGGACATGGCTGCCCAGCCCTGCCGTTGAGGGAAAACAGACCGGCTCCGCAGCAGGGCTCTCCCAGATTCCCCCCTCAAGGCTGCAGCAGGTACCTCGGGTGCTTTACGGAATGATCTTCTGACCCCTGACGTCCGATTCAGTCCCTGAGTGACTCCCTTCCCTGGGCCCAGCGAGTCATCGGCCACGATCAGCTGCCGCGGCTTCACCACGGGGATCCCTGGGACAAACAGGGTGGGAAGCGGTGGCTGGTGTCCGGCAGGGGGTGAGCCATGACCCAGATCCCCCCACAACGGCTCCCTGCCCACAGGGGAGACCACAAGTCCCTGTTCCTCAACATGTGGCCCACCAGCAGCTGCCCACAAACATATCCTGGACAGGCAGCCAGAGCTGCTCAGGGACATCCCTCAGGTGCCAGGGAGGAGGGTGACCATGAGCCTCTCACCTGTTGTCACCAGCTTGGACTTGTCTTCCTCATCCCCCACCTCCTCCTCCTCCACATTGCGGCCGGGGAAGAAGAAACCCATCATCCTGTGGAAGAACTGGTGGGTGAGCTGGATGGTGAGGGGTACCACGTTCACCTGCGGGAGAGAGGTGTGTCAGAGCTGGGCACAGGTTGTCTGCACCCCGCGAGGACCCTGCCACCTCCCGGCGTGGCCCTGACACCTCAAAGTGCTCCTTGATGGAGATGCCTCCCACGGGCGGCCGGACTTTGCTGAAGATCCTCAGTGCCAGCTGCCGGCCAGACTGACAGGAGCTCTGGGGACGCAGCACCACCTGCAGGGAAGAGGACGGGTGGCTGGGGTGAGGACAGGCCATCCTGGCCAGGCCACTCGAGGGTCCCCAGGGTGCAGGGCTGCTCCCCCAGGCTGCCACTTGCCTTGTACACAGCGTTGGGCAGGAGGTTGTTCATCGTGACCCAGCCCAGTTCCAGCAGATGCTCAGCCGTGTCATCAGATTTATTGACCTGCACAAACAGAACCATCAGTCTGACACGTCCCAGGTCCCACTCGGGGGCTGCGGGTGCCACCGGCCGGCTCAGTACCTTGCTGTAAAGGAAGCGCTGGAGCTCCAGCTCGGCTATGCCCAGCTGCCCGTCCTCCTCAGTCAGGCGCCAGCGTGCCTGGGCAAAGTAAAACTCAGTCCGCCGTGCCACACTCACGTCCTCCGGCTGCTTTCGCAGCTCCATCTTGTTGGCTCGCTGCAGCTGGAAGTCCTTGAAGCACCTGCAGCAGAGAGGGGAGCGCTGGGATGTGGGAGCCCTGGAATAAGGGGGACACAACGCTTGGGGAAACCAGAGATGGTCCCTACCTGATCAGTATGTTCAGCTCCTCGCTCTCCAGCTGCAGGTCAGCTTTCTCCTGGCTCAGCTGCTGCTGCAGCCTGTGGTTGAGGTCGAGCAGGCTCTCGTTTTTGCTGTCATCCTGCAGGGACTGAAGGACAGACAACTCTCAGCACCCTCTGCCCCGGAGCAGGGACACTGGGGAGCCAGGCCCTGCCTGGACGCAGGCTCACCTTCACATTGGAGTACATCTGCTTCTCCAGCTGCCGGATCTGGGCAACGTGCTGCCTCACGGCCTCTTGCAAGTGTAGGATGCTGCTGCGCTGCTCCTCGGGGTTGCTGGAGATTTCCAGCTGGAAGCGCACCCGTTGTTTCTTCTCACTGTGCTCCTGGACACAGGGATAGGAGGAGGTTAGGATTGCCCTGGGTGCAGTGAGTGACACGGTGACCTGAAGCCTCATGGGTACCTTGCGTTTGGGCTCCACGTGCAGCAGCAGGTTGTTGACTATGTCAAGGATCATGGCATACTGCGCGGGGTTGGTGGAGATCTCCAGGTCGTGGTGGATCAGTGTGAACGTATCCACAGCTCCTGCAGGGACACACAAAGGGCGAGTGGGGCCTCAGAATGGCCAGAAACAGGACGCATGTGGGACCAGCCTGAGATGGAGAGGGATGGGGAATGAGCCAAGGTGGCTACGCTGGCTCCAGCAGGCACAGCATGTCCAGTATCATTTGGTGCACCGCCACGTGGCTGGGGACCCCTCCTGTATGCACCCCTCCGATCTCAGCAGGACCAAGACAGACCATCCCTGGATTCAGCTGGCACCTGTGAGTCAGCCCAGAGCTCTGCCCCCTGCGACACACTGCCTAGAGGTACCCACCCTCCTGCTTCTTCAGCAGATCCTCCTTCTCCTGGTTGGCGGGAGTCTCGGGGGGCTTTATCTGCGTGGCCAGCTCGGGGTCGATGTCGTGGCTGTAGCTGATATAGTACATGCGGCAGCTGCAGCGAGAGATGATCCTCTGCACCTGCTGGGTCTGCTGGGCTTCTGAGGGCTGGTTCCAATCTGGGGACAGGCAGGGGGACCACGGTCAGAGTTCCACGTTCTGGCACTTCGGGGACCCCATGGTGCAGGGCTCAGAGCATCAGTCAGCTCCTGGAACCATCCAGGGACAGGCCAGGCGCTCTCAGCTTCACCAGCCTGGGGGTCACAAGCGAGCGGGATTGGGGTAGGCACAGCTGCCAGCTCTGCGGGCAGTACCTGTGGTGGTGCTGACCATGCCCCCCACCGCCTGTCCGCTCTCCATCAGCTCCTGCACGGAGTCCAGGCTCCGTTGCCGATGCTCCTCAATATTTTTCACCTGGGGACACAAGGAGGAACCACTGGCTGTCCCTGCTCTCCCTGCCCTGGCCAGGACACTGACAGTGCTGCCCGCCCCCCACACAGCGCACCCATCACAGCCCACCCCGAGACGCTCACCTCCAGCCAGAGCTGCCCGTGCTCCCTCTCGGTGGGACCGCTCTCCGTCGTGGCAAAGTATTGCATGCCATCCAGCAAGCAGGTCCAGGATGTCTTCTGCTTCAGCGTGTCCCCGTACCAGGCGGGGTGGTGCTGGCACTGAAGCAGCTGTGCCTTTGCGGCAGACACAATCACGCAGCCCTCCGTCTCCGCACCACGCAGCACCATCTGTGGGTGAAGAGNCGGGTGAACAGACCCTGGGGGTCAGACGAGCCTTTCTGGGACAAAGGCCCTCTCGCAGCAAAGCCATGGGGAGCGGAGAATGTGGGGACAGGCAGGCTGTCCGAGGGCAGGTACCTGGCAGTTGACCAGCTCGATGAGGCAGTTGCGGTTGTAGATGTCGTCGGTTTGGCAGGCGGCGATGCCGCACAGCTGCTCGCTAGCCCCCGACTCCTCTTCCGTGAAGACCACGAACTTGTCCGTCTCCTCAATGAGCTTCTGCAGCATGTAGGCCCCTGGAGAAGGAAAAAGGGTCGGTGCGAGGCTGTGGGGAGCTGGCTGGGGGTCACGGGGTGAAGGCAGGCATGGCTTTGGCTTTCCCATTGCCCCCTTCCCTGCTGTGCTCACCCCCNGGGAGCAGTCACTCTGGCAGGGACGGAGTGAGCAGAGAGCGGGCCCCGCTTCAGCTTTTTGGCTTGCAGCTGCGTGTCGATCTTCAGCCCCTTCAGGGCCTCGGTGGACAGGTTGCGCTTGAGCACAGCCGCTTTCTTGTAGCCGTCGTAGAGGCCGAAGGCGATGTCTCTGTTGGTGGTGGTCCAGGACGCCCGCAGGTCCACCAAGTGCAGCTGGTGCGTGTGGAAACCATCGTCCCCATCCCGCAGGGGCAGCTCCTGGGCACAGAGGGTCAGAGCCTCAGCACGGCAAAGCCATCCTCAGCCCATGCCCACGGGCCTCACACACAGGGGCTGGGAGCCCTGCCAGTCCCTGCAGGCAGAGCATGGGGACCAGAGCCCGGGGGACAACCCCAGAGCCCTCAGCAGGGACCCATACCAGGGATGCTGCGCCTAGAACAAGGCAACCCTTTGGCCAGGCGATCGGGAGATCAGAGGGCCTGCAGGTCTGTCTCGTCTCCAGCCAAATCCCTCCCTCATTGCACCCAAAGACCAAGGTCCCCTTGTCCCAGGGGGATGCCATCAAGTCAGCACAGGCTGCCATGCCCTATGTGTTTGCAGCGGTACCTCCTCAGCCGTGCGGTTGCTGTGCCGCTGGTAGGTGAGGGAGGACAGGCTCAGCAGATGGGTTTTCTTCACCAGGGTGTCGAGTCGGTGGTCCGCACTCTCATCGCAAGTGGAGGCCATGAGGTGCACAGTGACCTGGCTCAGGTCGCTCACCATCTGCGTGATGCTCCACTCCGAAATAAGGCGTCGCATCACTGTGCCGGCTGGGAAACAAGGAGAGAGGGGTCAGCCGGGGCCCTGCCCTGCTGGGAAGCGCTGCCAGCAGGGCCCCTGCTCACCTTGCGGGATGAGCCGCTGGGTGCCGCGAGTGAAGATGTGCCCCTGGCAGCACTCCACCTGGATCCCGCGCTGCTGGGCAAAGGAGGCCCAGTAATGCACCTGCGAGGGAGCAGACAGCAGAGGCTGAGAGCCCAGCGCAGCCAGGACGAGGAGGTAACACTGGACCCGCACTCCCAGGACTTGCCTGCAGCCGGGGAAAGAGCGCAGTGTAAGAGAGCTGCTTGTAATGCTGCCCCAGCTTCTTCTTACTGGGTTTCATGTTGTTGAAGAGCTTCCCACGGCAGATGGGGCGCGTCACGCTGGTCCACGTGGCCCAGAAGTTCTGCATCCAGCGGAGGGTGCTGCTGTAGAGCAGGATCCGGGGCTGGGAGTGCTCTGAGAATATACACAGCGTCAGCCAGCACTGCGGGGCAGGAACACGGCAGCACCCAACCCACAACCGGTAAGGATCGCTACAACCAGCAAGCACTGCCGTGGCCCTGAGGGATCCCCGGGGCGCTGTCACCCACCCTCACTGGGACGTGTCAGGTCCATCCGGATGGAGAGGTTGAGGTTCTCGGAGCGGAAGGCACGGTAGGAATCATATTGTTGCCCCACCGGCACCTCGGGCAGGAACTCGGGGGAGCGCAGCACCACGCCGTGGTGGTCATGGGGGTTCCCGTGGCACAGCCACTGCAGATCCAGCGTCATGCACAGGTCAGGCAGGTGCAGGAAGCAGCAGTCATCATACCTGAACAGGGAAAGAGACCCTGGTTACCCCCCAGCACCGGTGTCAGCCCCCATGCTCCCAGGCCCACACTCACTTGGAGGCTGTCCGGACGTTGATGTCCAGGTTGCCCTTGAAGACAAACTGCCCGGGCTTCCAGTGGAAGGAGAGGTGGCTCCACTCCCAGTGCATGTTCTCTGTGGTGTTGTAGGGGTCCTGTAAGGACAAGCACAGGGAGAGGCAGGCGTGAGCCAGCCCCACGCCACACTCTGCTCCCTACCTCGGCGGCACCCACCTCAGTGGCCAGCTGGTGCAGATTGGCCTGTTCAATATCCATGTGCCAGTCCCCGTGGAAGAGAAGGCGGCTCTTGTCCCACCAGGGCAATGGGGCGCTGGGGTCCTCTGAGGGCTTGGTGAGGAGATCCACACACTGGCCGATCAGGGTCCA
The DNA here is from genome assembly GCA_003993805.1 of Himantopus leucocephalus. NCBI lineage: Eukaryota > Metazoa > Chordata > Aves > Charadriiformes > Recurvirostridae > Himantopus > Himantopus leucocephalus. The sequence goes on from RSEF01000019.1 coordinate 6,719,597, forward strand.
GGCTGGGTCCCAGCAGGGTCCCCACACGATGGTGTACTGGGAGATCTCAGCTGGGGACACAGAGGTTGGCTCAGCCCTTTGCATGCCCCATGCAGGCCCGTCCCCACCCCGGCACAGAGTCCCCCTACCCCTCCAGCTCTTACAGTGGAAGTCGTGGTAGAACTTCAAGGGTGGCATGTTTCTCTCCACTGTCGCATCCCCCCAGGGCAGCCCCAGCTTCAGGACCTGGCGGCGCCGGGAGCAGGCCTGGCCACACTGCTCGGCTCCGATCAGCCGGCCCGAGAGCTGCCAGTTCCGGATCTCAAAGAGGTAGCGAGGGTAGTCACGGATCCGCACTGTGGGGCAGAGGAAGGGCTGAGAGATGGGGCAGCAATGTGACACTGCGCTGCTCCCCCACTCTGGGCCATGGCAGGAGCCACTGTCCTGTCACATCTCTGCACCCTTCCCACTCCCTTGAACCTCCAAAAAACATTTCCTCTGCTTGGTTACACATCTCATGGTGCCAGTAGGTCCCTGTCCTGGGAGCCCAGGCCACACAGCCACCGTGCTGTCCTCCACAGGCACCCTCACATGAAGCAACTCACCAAAGAAGCTGCCAACTCTGCCCTTCATCATGCGGCACCACTGGGTGACCATCTCCAGACCCTCGGGTGGGAATGGGCTGACACTGTCCAGGTCCCTCATCTGCTCCAACACACGCTCCGTGCCGTGGAAGGACTCATCAGCCATGGCTACCAGCTCCAAGTGGGCCAGGGTCCAGGTGAGGAGGGCCCTCCGCATGGGTGTGTTGGCATAGAGGCGCCGTGAACGCTGGATGTAGATCTCGATGTTCTTCTTCTCCAGTGAGGCATAGAGCTCCTCGATCTTGCGGGCAGGCAGCAGCTCACCGTGCTGCTTGCGCAGCGCAGCCACCTTGGCGTCCAGCAGCTGCAAACGCTTGGCACTCTCCTTGCTCTCATCCTTCATCAGTTCGTAGTTGTCTCGTAACTTGACCTCGAAGACGTCATCCAGGAAAACCCAGGAGAAGTGCGTCACTTTGAGCAGGAGGTCGGGGGGAAGCGCGGTGCTGGCAGGGCGCCCACGCCGGTGCAGGCCTTTAAGCCACTTCTGCACACCCACGGCAGCGTCCAGCGTGTGGGAGAAGTCGTACTGGTAGGGGAACTCAATGGTCACGCTGGCAAAGGAGAAGGCCCAGCCGCGGTTGCGGAGGGTGCGGAGTGTGGGGAAGGCGCAGCGGTGCAAGATGACCTCCTCCAGCTCTGGCAGCAGCTTCACCTCCACCTCCTTGAAGCTAAAGATGCTGTGTCCATCAAAGCCGGCGGCCAGCTCAGGGCAGTAGCCATGCAGGGCACCACCGTGCCAGCTCACAGAGGTCCTTTCGGCAGCCAGGCTGATGTAGTTTGCCTCGGAGACAAAGGCTGTGAGCTTGGCAGAGCTCAGCTCCAGTGACAGGGACAGGAGTCTTTTGGGGGGGGTTCCATCTGGTTGAGGGGGCCCTGGTGTCTCAACAGGGGTGGCCAGGTGGGATGCTGGGCTCTCAGGGGTCAAGGAAGGAGGCGTCCTGTGGCCAAGGGCGCTCCGCAAGGCTTCATGGCACTGCAGGGTTGCCAGGGTGTGATGGTACAAGTGCATGTGGTCAGGCGGACTCCACAGCACCGCCAGCCCCTCGCCGCACTGCACCTACAGGGGAGAGGGCAAGCAGGCACCAAGTCACTGCCAAGTGACAGCACAGCCCCACCCTCCTCTCCAGCACCTTTTGGTGGCAACCAATCCTCCCCCCTGCCCCATCCATCCCAGTCCCACCAGTACATGATAAAACAGAGAACCCGAGACCCACACCAACCTCCAAGGAGCGGATGCTGCTGTGGTAGGTGACAGAGAGCATGGAGAGGTTGGCCACTGGGTTGGGGATGGCAGGAGCTTTGCAGCACGGCTGCATCTTCTCCGTGATGCTCTTCACCAAGGCCAGCACCATGCCCTGGACGCTGACCGTGCAGCTCTCAGCACTCCCCAAGACAGTCAGTGTGTCCAGCCGCAGCTCCAGGGCGCCTAGAGAGATGGCACGTCAGTGCTGGAGGCATGGAGGAGGCACATCAAAACATGCCAGGCTCCTCTGACAGCGGGGGCTCTTCCAGTACAGCCATCTGGGATCAGCCTGCGTGCTACTTACCCACCAGGGCCGAAAGTGTGAAAAGGTTCACATCCTCCACCTTCAGATCCACCTTCCAGAGCAGCCCCCAGGGCTCGCTTGAGGCAGAGGGCAGCTGCTTGGCAAGCTCAGCTCCGCTGGGCCGCGGGCAGAACAGGGGTAGGACCCTGGCCAGGCACTCGGTGCAGGTGTCCGACGACTCCACTTGCAACCCCCGGATGGTGCAGTCCAGGAAAAGCGTATCCGACTGGGCGCTGGACATGCCCAGGGGCTGGTTGTAGCTGCCCTGTAGGACAAACAGGACAATCACAGGCTGCAGGATGTCCCCATGCCACCACGTGTCCATGTGCCATCCACATGGAATTGCAGACTGGTAGCTCCCCACTGAGATCCACCCCTCACCCCCTCAGCTCGTCCCTCACCTGCAGGTTGAAGGAGTCGAGGATGAGGGCTTCTCCCCACACGTGCATGTTGGGGGGATGCGGGGCACGCTGGATGTGCGAGTCGTTGCCCACACGCCAGCAGAGATGGTCCACAGCCAGCACCGCTCGCTGGTGCACGCTCTGTGGCCGCAGGTGCTGGTAGTCTGCAGGCAGAGAGCAGGGAGGAGTGCAGGCAGGGCTCGCTGCTGCCTGCTCAGCTGTCCCCGAAGAGGGAAACCCAGACACAACCAGGCAGGGGTCCACAGCCCCTGGCCAGACATGGGCAAGCATAGAGGCGGCACAGCCCTCCCCATTCCCATCCTGGCGCCTCTCTGGCGGAGCCACTGACCCCCAAGAAGAGCCCAGCAGCCCCCCTGGTGCCAGCTGCCAGCCCATACCTGCAGAGATGGAGTTGAAGCCCAAGGCGAAGGGTGGCGTGTCCCCCAGCTGCACTGACACATTGACGTTGGAGAGCGAGGCACACAGGATGATGGGTGCTATGATTTGGGGATAGCTCCTGCGTGGGACAAGCAGGGACGGGCTGTTATCGGGGCACTGTGTTACTGGGGAACTGCCAGGGAGCAGGCCCAGAGGGACGCCCTCTCCGCAGGGGCCCCCTCAGCCGCCCGCTGCCCTCCATACCAGCCTCCCCATCCCACGCGCTGTGCACCGGGCAGAAAAGGTGCTGGGTGCCCAGGCACCCTGCCAGAGCACGGCAGGCAAGAGGAAACAAGCTGCGATAACAGCAGCTGCGCTGAGCCTGAGTTTACCTTCCCTTGTGCCCTTGGCTGGGGACAGGCACCGCTCTGCACCTGTACTCCTGTGCCAACAGGCCCAGCCAGTGTGAAAACTCTTGGTGGCGGTAGTGGATGATGCAGGTATTGAGCAGCACAGCAGCCGAGAGGTCAATGGCTGTGACCTAGAGCAGGGAGAGGGCCGGGTGGCAAAAAGCTCGTGCCAGGAGCCAAACCAGCCACCCCCGGGGGACTGGAGCGTGCCCAGCACTCACTCACCTGCACGCTAGTCTTCAGGGAGTTGAGGCACACAATGCGCTGGCGGCTCTGGGATAGGAGAAGGCCATCTGGGGAGACAGAGGAGCAAAAGTGAGGGATGGCAGAGGGCAGCGATGGCAGCCCTGTCCCACAGACACCCTCCTGGCTACTGACCCTCCAGCTGGAGGTCTACACTCATTTGGTCCAGGTCTGAGGTGGGCGTGAAGTTGCGCAGTGGGATCTGTTCCTCTTCACGCTGATATAGAAACTGCAGCAGCTTCAGGCTCCAGGTGAGGTGCCTGTGAGAAGCAGGGAGTCACTGCCAGAAGGGAACTGCACCGTCATGTCCTCCATCTCCCCGTCTCTTATCCCCAGCTGACCGGCACGCTGGCACAAAGACACCAGCCAGTGCCCAGCTGCAGTCCAGCCCAGCGCTCTCATCCCATCAGCAGAGGATCCCATGAGACCGTCCTACTGGAGAACCAGCTCACGTGCCTTCCTCCTTCCCCAAGAGCGCGGCCCCAGGCCAAGCTCAGTCCTTCCCTCTGGCAGAGCAGGGGATGAGCAGGGAATGGCACAGCTGTCCCCACGTCCCTGTCCCCAGCACTGATCGGGGCTAAGACAGCCTCCCCCTCCACCTGCCTCCTTACCTCTTCTGGCTGTTCATAGACAGCACCACGCTGGTGTTCTCCAGCTTCACCTCCACCTTCCTGGGGATGAGCTGCAGTGTGTCCCTGCTTAGCAGAGACAGGGACTTCAGCGGCTCCCCTGAGCCTGGAGAGGGACACACAGAGTCACGGGAAGGCTCTTGCCCAGACCCCCACACCCTGCAGTGAGCGGCAGTCACAGCACAGCCCAATCCCTCTGGCTCCAGTGCAAGTACGGGGGCTGCCAGTCCCTCCCCTGCCCAGAGCTTGTCCCTGTCCCCGTCCCTCACCTGCGCTGGGCTGTTCCCCTGCACTGCTGCGCTGGGCCCCGGCAGTGACGTGGTGCAGCAACGGGCTGCAGAAGAGCCCTTCGTGTAGCTCTGCCTGCAGGGTCCGGACGCGCAGCCTGACGCCCACCAGCCGCCGCTTGCTGCTGATCTCCAGCGAGAGGGAGAGCGCCAGGGCCAGCTCCGCCAGACAGGTGTCGTCCTGTACGGGGACACGGGCAAGGAGTCACACAACAGGGAGTCACACAACTCCCTGCTGGTGGCGCTGCAGGTGAAGCGCTGGGCACAACATGGAGCCCAGAGCCTTGCAGGAGCCTTGCAGCATCACCCAGCCTTGGGGACATGCTGGAACAGGTCCTTGGGGTGTCCTAGTGCCCGGGCCCAAAGCACTGAATTTCTCCCTTCCCCAGCACTCACCAGCTGGCTGCTCCGGAGCACTTTGCTGTTCACCTTTGTCAGGCTCACCTCGCAGGTCAGGCTGGGGAGAGCAGAGAACAGATGGAGGCTGCATGCCCTGCTGCCTCCAAACCAAGCCCCTGCCCTCTCTTTTCTGTGGGACACAGGGACCCCAAGTCCCTGCTACAAGTCCTCCCAAAAGCAGAGCACACCCTAACTCCATGCACAGCGCAGCAACCCGCAACTGGGAGAACACACAACTTGAGCTTCCCGTGAAGGGAAAAGGGACTAGGCCAGCCTCGGAGGAGGTTAATGTGTCACATCACAGGTGACATGGGATGCTGCTGAGGGGGATGGAGAGAGGTGAGACACCAGGTTGGGGTTGGAGGATCCTCCCTGCCCCCTGGGACCTGGGGCCAGGCTGGGGAAGCAGAGCAGGGCACGAACACAGCGTTACCTCTTCCCGTTGCCATTCAGGAGGAGACGGGTCTTGCTGGCCTGGATATGCCAGAGAGACTCTGAGGTGGCCACGTGCAGAACCATGATGTTGATGGAGTCCATGTGGATGGAAAAGAGCTGGGGAGAAGGTGCTACCGTGAGGGATGTCCGACAACAGTGCAGCCCACAACATCCAAGCGCCTCTCACCAAGCTAGTGCCTCACCTGGCTAAGAAGCCTCAGCAGGGAGGGTTTAAGAGTCAGGTCTGCCCTGCTTTCATTTCCATCAGCTTCTCTGGGAGCCTCCGGGATGGACGGCTGGAACGCAGGGCCCTTCTGGAGATCCGTGCGGATTCGCACCTCGCCAAAACACAGCTCAAAGTAGCGCCTGCAGAAGATCAGCACGGGCAACTCTTACAAGAGCTCGCACATGGCGCACACTGCCCCATTGCCAGGGCTGCCCCTCCCCCGGGGACATGCAGGACCAGCACAAGGGCATCCACAAGACACTGCCACCTCAAAGAAGAGTGATTCACTCCCACACAGAGCAGACCATGGGGAAATTGGGACTGCAGAAAGGTATAACGGCAACAGAACCACAGTCAGTGGGTCCAGGGATGAGCCAGACCCCCCAAGAGAGCAGGGAGGAAGCTGGGGTGGAGGTACATACGGCAGCTCCCGGCTCAGTTTACTGGAGATCCAGATGTTGTCGATCTCCTGCAAGGACACACAGGTAGGTCAGAGAAGAAACAGTCTGGCTCTGCCTTGTGATGCTCATCCCAATGTTCCCGCTCCGCTCCCATGCCTGTCATCATGCAGGGAGCAGCCAAAAACCCCAAGTTTGGCTACGGGAGGAAGGGCCTGGCACCAGCTATGAGGCTGCATGACAGGAGCTTGGCTGCAGGGACTTGCTGCCAGCCTGAAAGTGACCGCAGCCGCCCTGCCTGCCCTTGTCTGCCAGTGACCGCCCCTCGCCCAGGTACCCACCACAGTCTGCTGCTCCTGCTGAAACTTGAGGCTGATGTTCTGGGCCCAGAAGAAGCCGAAGGAGCCGATCTTCAGCTCCGCATGAAGCTTCTGCCGGCACCAGGTGACGGCCAGGCGACACGCCAGCCACCTGCAGGGACAGGCGGAAGGTCAGGGACAGCCTCCCCACTGGGGCTGGGAACCCTCTTTGCCCTTTGAGCGCCAGCTCCAGCACCCACAGCTGGATGGGAGCTCCCAGGGCCCAATCCTGCCACCACAGGTGCCCCAAGCTGGGGCAGAGACCCTGCAGGGTCACACCCCCCCCCGAGCCCCGAGGGCCCTCTTTGATCTCCAACACCCCCCTGACACCCCAAGTCTACCCCTGCAGGCTCCCCTGGACTCGTGGAAGCCCCCAAGCCCCTGACACCCTCCCACCCAGCCCCGGGGGCCCTCCCAAAGCCCCACAGCCCCGCCATGCCCTACACACCGCTCCCCAAACACTTAGGACTCCCCCCAAACCCCTGCAGGCTCCCCCCCACACCCCGACACCTCTCCCTCAGCCCTGTGAGCCACCCCAAACTCCTGATGCCCCCACCAAGCCCTCTTTGTCCC
>RSEF01000019.1:6734692-6762797 GCA_003993805.1 Himantopus leucocephalus
TTTTTTTTTTTTTTTTGTGTTAAATTACATCAGATGTAACTTAACATGGAGGTTTTGGCTTTAGATCTGACACCTCCTCTGAGCTTCTTTTTGTACCTTCCCAAAGGCTGGTTCTTCTTCCTGAGCTGGCGTTTTCATCTTCACAGCCGTTTGAGGAATTGATTTGTTTTTTCTTGTAGCTGACTTTTGTAAGCTTCTGTTGTTTTGGTGTATGTAAAAAGGAATTAAAAAAAAAAAAAAGTCCTTTGAAAATTTTAAAAATGACAACAAGTTTTGTAACCACAAGAAGTGAAAGGCTCAGAGAGACAGAACTTGAGCCATGTCTTTATGGACACACACGTTCTTTTGTGCCAAGCTTGATTTATACTGCTTCCAGAAACCCCAGTTGGCGAAAACTTCAAGCAAAAGGTTCTGGATATAAAAAACACCCCATTTCTGTAGTTTCTTGTTACTTCCTAATCTCTGGACAGAGGCCCATGGCCTGGAACGTCCCGGCTGCGACTCCAGCCGTGCAGGACAGTGGAGTTGGGCAGCCAGCAGCCCCCAGCCCCAACCCCGCAGCACCCCCCAGGCCTCTCTCGTGTTTGCTCCGTGGGGGTCCACAGAGCCTTGCTAACACCCTGCAATTGCAACTCAGTCAAGGCCCTTTTCAGGGTTGCCCTGGCTTCATTAACTGAGTGAGGATTAATCATATTAAGATCCTAATTGGTTGGACTGTGTGCCTGACACCGTGCAGTGTCAGTGGCAGTGTGGAGTTGCTTTCCTGGCCGCGTGGGAGGGTATGGATGGGATGAAGGGCTTTGGCTGTGTGCGCCGTTTCAGCCGCAGCCAGGAGCTCGGCTGTGTAACAAATGCTGGTGTGACAGGTCCTGTCCTGCTCGCTGAGACATGGGTTGACAGGAGCTAGTAGCACTTGGCTGCTGGCTCCACTTGCCTAATCTCTGGTGACAGGGATGACCAGGCAAGGTGGACACTGGGTAATTCAGGGCCTTGATAGCTAATTTTAAACCCTCTTGCCTTAAGTGCCTTCTCTCCAAAACCCGGTAGGGGGAAGTGCTTGGGTTTTGCTTGCTTAGCTGATGCGATGGATGTCTCATCTCCTCTTTCCCCAGTTCCTGTGGAGCCGTGTGTGAGACGCTGCAGTCATGTCTGACTTTGTAGAAAGTGAAGCGGAGGAGTCGGAGGAGGAGTACAACCAAGATGGGGAGGTTGTGCCCAGAGTAACCAAGAAGTTTGTAGAGGAAGATGAGGATGGTGAGTCTGCCTGTCTGTTCTGAGTTTGTGGAATTGTTTGTGTGCCTCGCTGCTCTATTTTAAATCCCATGACTCTGCAGATGGAGCAATAACTGTGCTATAATAGTATGGCCATCTGTAGTCAATAATCTCAGCTGTTTAAGTGCTTCCCTTCCTCAAAGTGCTTAGGTGGTTTTTATATTTGGCAATAGAAAGTACACTGCCTCACCCCAGTGGGACTTCCAGTCTCACAATTTGATAGTAAACAGTAAAAGCAGAGGAATTCTCCCAGTGTGACCACTCCACCTGTTCCCTCTGCGGAGAGAGCATGAGACAGTAAGTGGGATTCTGGCACAAGCAGCTGGCTGGGTTGTGTGTCAGTAAAAGTGTTCCATTAAAACTCTGCACAGATAATGTGAAGGAAGATGCCATTTGCATCAAGCTGAGAAGGAGTCTCGGCAGATAACCAATGAGTAAATGTCTTAACACTTGCTACTCTTCACCAGATGAGGAAGAGGAGGAGGAGAATCTCGATGATCAAGATGAGCAGGGGAACCTGAAAGGATTCATTAACGATGATGACGATGAGGAAGAGGAAGAGGAGGAAGAAGCCAGTGACTCTGGAGACTCTGAGGATGACGTTGGCCACAAAAAGAGAAAGCGCAGTAAGTTTTATGATGATTGTTCATAGCAGGCCACAGGGTAATGCTCTCACACTGCCCTACCAGAGAGCAGAGCTCTCACTCTGTCCTGGGTGTCTGCACGGGCTGGATAAACAATTCCCTTCTCACTAGTTGGTCCATTCCCAGATTACTAAAGGGAGAGTGTAACTTGTCTCTGCTTTCTTCTCTTAGCTTTTGATGACCGCCTGGAGGATGATGATTTTGACCTCATTGAAGAGAACTTGGGCGTTAAAGTCAAAAGAGTGAGTTGTGTTCCCATGCCGCTGTTAAGTGTGGTGTGTCTTCGCACGAAGGAGGGTGGGCTCCTGCCTGGAGTGAGCGAGTGGTGCCTCCCATCTGCTCCTGCCCTTTTGGAAAGGGAGAGCTGAGTGCTTGAATGAAGCAGGGTCTCTCCCTGCCCAGACTACTGGGAACTGGCTTCCTAGAGCTTGCAAACCACTTTCTTCTGGTTCCTAAAGTCTGGTATACTCCTCCCCTCCCACCTCTGCAAAACAGTCTCAGAGGAGCCCAACTTCCGATAACTTTATCCTGCATAGTGCTAACCTCAAAGTCAGCACAGGCTATTATGGGCTCCGAAGCTCCTTCTGTCACGCTTGCCTGGCTTGATGTGCCTCTAGCTAACGCTGATGGTGACAGCATGCAGGTGACACAGGCCTGGATGCGGCACAGTCCTCAGCAGGCAGTTATGTTGTGTGCATGCTGTGCTCAATGAGCACAGCTGCTGAGCGGGTGGCTTTTCTCCCCTGTGTGCTGGGCTCCATCCCGCTCCTTCTCAGGTGCCACCTGGAGAGCAGGAGTGCAGTTCTGGCCTGACAGAGACCACACTGAGCTTGAGTGTCTGCGCCAGGAATTATGTGCACTAACAAGCCATTTCTACCTTCAGCAAAAATTCAGGCGTGTGCGAAAAATGTCCGATGACGAGGATGATGAAGAGGAAGACTACGGAAAAGAAGAACATGAGAAGGAAGCCATTGCTGAAGAAATATTTCAGGATGGTGAAGGCGAGGAGGGAGGGGAAGCTGTTGAAGCTCCTGTTGCTCCCCCAGAAGAGGAAGAGGAGGAGGAGGAAGATGAATCTGGTGAGTATGGATGGTCAATTACATCCAAAGTTTGTCCTAGGATTAAAGCACAGGAACCAAGTTAAGACTTTCTCTGAGCTATAAGTAAGCAAAGGCAGTAGCCCCGTTGTGGTCAAGCTCTTGCTGGTCTGATTAGTACAATCTTTAGAATTAAATGTTTCTGGGTGGCAGGTTTAGTTTGTCTGTCTAAACCACTTTGTCCAGAAGCATGTTACACGTGCTGAGGTGTTGAACATCTCTTCTAAGCTGCCTTCAAAATGGAAATGCTTCAAAGGAGGGAAATCGAGGCACTGTTTAGGACCTAGTAGGACGGTGCCTGCCTGCCCTGCTTCTCTTCAGCATCAGCCTGTTACCACTGCTAGTACCATACTGAAAGAGTTTCAAGAATTCTTTGTGTACTGTCCAAAGCAGCAAGGTCTTTTCTGACTGTATTTTTAGTGCACTGAGCTGCAGATAGTTGCCAGGTGGCTTTGCCTGTGTTTGGAAGTTCATTCTAGCTTGTTATTGTGGTTCAGACTCCTGGAATGTCTGAGGTTGGTGTAGGAGATGCTGTGGGTAGCTGGGCAGACTGACAGCCACCGGCCAGCCTAAGTCTGTGGTGGAAGCTTGTAGTTGCGCTGGCTCAGCTGAGCTTTGTCAGAGGTACCAGTTTAATATACGAGTGTTCTGACCATTAAATTGTTTCTCAATGTCCAGACATCGATGACTTCATTGTGGATGACGATGGACAACCTCTGAAGAAGCCAAAATGGCGAAAGAAGCTCCCTGGATACACAGATGCGTAAGTATTGATTGGAAGTTGGCCTGGAGCCTCAAAAACAGTGCTCAGTGTACTTGAATCTTGCAACTGCAGAGTGATTCAGCTTGTGGTTGGATACTGCTGGTCTCTTTCCCCAAAGGAACCTGATAAATTTAAACATGGGGCTTTTAGCCTGTTATTTCTTAAATGCCTGACTCCTTCCTTTCTCCCCTGGATTTTTTACAGGGATACCAAAACCAGTCTCTTAAGAGAAGTATTCGCATATAAAGCTCAGAGTTGTGTACCTATCCATGAGTTTTTAGCCTAGGTGCAAAACTAAAGCTTAGACTTAGGTGCTCTGGCCATCTCTGTGTGGTTAGAAAGACGTTCTCTGAACTGCACTGTTGGGCTGAACGGTAGTTTTTGCCTTCCAGTGCTTTGCAGGAAGCCCAGGAAATCTTTGGTGTGGACTTTGACTATGATGAGTTTGAGAAGTACAACGAGTACGATGAGGAGATGGAGGAGGAATATGAGTATGAGGATGAAGAAGCCGAAGGGGAGACCCGTGTACGACCCAAAAAGACTGCCAAGAAGCGCGTCAGTCGGCGTAGCATCTTTGAGATGTACGAGCCAAGTGAGCTGGAGAGCAGTCACCTAACGGACCAGGATAACGAGATCCGCATGACAGACATGCCTGAGAGGTTCCAGGTGAGAGAATAGGGTGCTGGTGTGCAGGCAGAAAGCATTTCAGCTCCCACTGAGTACAGCAGGCCTGGGGCCTGCAGGCCAGCCTTCTCACCTGGCTGCTGGCTGGATTTTGGCATCTCTTTCCCTCTTTGAAGATCCCACCTGTTAACGGTATAGGCTGAACCCCTGCATTCAAACACATCGGTGACATTGTGATCTGTTCTAGCTGGGCAAGCCTGGTTTTAGCACTGGTCATAGTTTCTCTTTGGCCACTGGGTGCCAGTGTTGCACTCCTGGGAGTGGTGCCTTGTTTGTGCTCTGCTGAGATGTCCTTTATGCTGGATGCTATTAGTAGTCCCGTGAGTTGTATCTCTAGATAGCAAGAGTGAAGCTGCAGTGCCGGAGAAGGTTTACTAGGTTTTTCTACCCTAGCCGTGTGCCAGCCAAGGCGTAACTGTTCCGTACAAGGTGTTTCTGTAACATGCTTTAATCCAAGCGTTTGGGATTTGTACTGCTCTCGATGTGGAGTCCTGTTTGTGCTGCTAGGGATCATTCTGGTGTCTCATATTTTTGTCTTAATTTTACCCTGTAATCAGGTTTTCCCTGAGCAGTCCGTTTTCTTCGGTCTCCCTTAAGTGTATGTTAATGTAATTCTGCACAGAGGCTTGTTACCCTGCTTTGTAAAGCGGGACGTCTGAAGCTGCCAGCTTTTCAGTCGGACCTTTTTTCCCATGCCAGTGTGCACAGCACAAGGGAACGCTGTGTGTAATGTCTTCTGGCCATATGTGGCCTGTTCAGACATTTTGTCGTCTTCATGGATGTCAGTGATGATTAGAGCAGACCTTCTGAAAGAGAATTGGCTGGGACTAAACGCCCGGAGAGGGTTTGGAGCTGCTTTATGTTCTGTTACTCTGTGGCTGCAGCAAGAAAAGTGATACCAAGGCATAGATAGAGTGGAACAGAGGATGTAGCTGCAGAGGGTTTGGGAGTCTGGTAGGAAGTGGGGGTACCCTGACTTGATCATCATGGAAGATTTCACACCATTCGCCTTTCCACAAGCCTCTGACAGAATTGTTAGCTGCCTTTACCTAGTGTAAAGCTGATGTAGGTTTTCTCTGTGCTCAGAAGATGCAGACGTTGAAGGGCTGTCCTCAGCAAAGCCCTGTGGGTGTGGGAGGTACTGAGACCCCATAAGCAACCTGCAGCTCAAAACAATCATTTCCAGGCTTCTTGAAGACACAGTAGCACAAGCCCTGGTGTTGCATATGCCTCTGCTCATCCTGTTGTCTTTTGACAGTTGCGATCCATCCCGGTGAAGAGTGCTGAAGATGATGAGCTAGAGGAAGAAGCTGATTGGATTTACAGGAATGCATTTGCGACACCCACCATCTCCTTGCAGGTAAAGGACTATGCCTGGAACTTCTGTCCTAAGAGGACTGGAAGGTGCTGCAGATTTCCAGCCTGGAGATATTGTTCAGGAGTCTGCTCAGAGGAATGTGGTGCGCAATGTACCTTTTTTTTCTAGTTTTGAGCAGGTCATTTAACGTGCAGTTGTCTTCATTTTCACATCCATAAAACAGGACAAAATTGAACACAGAGAAGTTGCAAGAATAATTGTCAAGAATGAATGAAAGATCTCTGAACCACTGTGCTCTTAGGGCTAAACTGGTATTAGCCATAACCTGCTTTTAGCCATTAGTTACCTTGGCCAGATGCTGATTCTCTGTTTTCCTTAAGCCAGTCAGGGCTAGGATGATTTTCTGTGGTCTAAAATCAGAGCATGTACCCTAAGCCTGTGTTCCCAGCTAACAAAAGGACCACCGTTTTCCAGCCTTAGCCTGGGCTGCTCTTTTCGGGGTCAGCTCAGGAATACAATCAACACAATGTGTTTCTCCTTTTAGGAAAGTTCTGACTACCTTGACCGTGGACAAGCCAGCAGCAGCTTCAGCCGCAAGGGGCCCAGCACCATCCAGAAGATAAAAGAAGCCCTGAATTTCATGAGAAATCAACATTTTGAGGTAATTTGCAACTCAGCTTCATTGCCAAGATAAGGTTGCCCTCTCCTTATCCCAACAGGATTAGCAGAGGGGCTGCTGGAAGTATTTAGGGTAGCAAACTAGAAGGGGCTGAGATAATGTACCTGGTTGCCTCTCCTTGACAAAATGGTGCTTCATTGGAAAGTGCAGCTCATCATATGTGAGCTGTGGCAGCGTGGGTTTTTAAGGCCTCTTTGATGGGCCTGCTGTCATTATATTTCCCTGATCCTGGACAAATTGAGGTGAAGGAATTTTGGAGTATCCTGAGCTTTGCTTGGTCCATTCAACCTGTTCTCTGAGGTGTGCCTGATGTTGCAGCGGCTTTTTGGTGTATGTGGTGTATTCTTTGGTGGAATGGTGTCAGGAGCTGGGGCATGGCTTGGTACATCTCCCACGCTGCTGCCCCGTTAGCTTGTTCTCCCATGTGGAACAGAAGCAGTCTCTGGACTCCTGGCTGCCGGGAACAGCCCGGTCTCCTGCCTGGTGTTGATGAGTCTCATTTCTGACCCAGGTCCCATTCATCGCCTTCTACAGAAAAGAGTATGTGGAGCCAGAGCTGCACATCAACGACCTGTGGAGGGTATGGCAGTGGGATGAGAAGGTGAGGAGTGTTTTCACTGGTTGTTATCCATCAATATTTAACATGTTGTGGTTTAACCCCAGCCGGCAGCCCGAACCATGCAGCCGCTCACTAACTCCCCCCAGTTCAGATGGAGGAGAGAATTGTAAAAGTGAGAGGAAAAAAAAACAACTCATGGGTTGAGATAAAGACAGTTTAATAGATCGAGCAAAAGCTGCACACGCAAGCAAAACAAAACAAGGAATTCCCTGCTTCCCGTCGGCAGGCAGGTGTTCAGCCGCCTCTAGGAAAGCAGGGCTCCATCACGTGTAACCATTACTTGGGACGACAAAGGCCATCACTCCGAATGTCCTCCCTTCCTCCTTCTTCCCCCAGCTTTATATGCTGAGCATGACGTCACATGGTACGGAACAGCCCTTTGGTCAGTTGGGATCAGCTGTCCCGGCCGTGTCTCCTCCCAGCTTCTTGTGCCCTCCCAGCCTGCTCACTGGCGGGGCAGTGTGAGGAGCAGAAAAGGCCTTGAGAGCTTAGCAGCAACTAAAACCACCAGTGTGCTATCAACACTATTCCTCATCCCAAATCCAAAACAGAGCGCTACACCAGCTGCTAGCAAAAAAGTTAACTCCATCCCAGCCGAAACTATGACACACGTCTTCCCACCTAGCCTGATACAGCAGATTTTGTTTTGACTGTGGAGACCTTGTGTGGGTTTTTTTTGCATGTTTGCTATCATGTGGTGGTAAAGGGAAATCTGGCAAAAGAGGGTTCAAAATGGTCCTTTCCATTCACCGAGTTCCTTTTGTGTAGTTACTTTTCCTGCAAGGAGTGCACGTTCCTTCTCTAGTATCAGGCAGATCCAAATCTTTATTATTTGTAATTTTTTTTCTGTTAATATAATCCATCTCTAAGATAAGACCTGCAACATGTGTCACATCTGGACTTGGCTGTGGATGAGGATTTTGATGATTATTTTTATATGACCAACATCCCAAGGTCCTGGGAGCCCCTGTTTGGGAAGGGAGGAGTCAGGTGTGACACACAGCTATGGTGCGTTTCACTGGAAATCTTTGTTCTCATATTAGTGGACCCAGCTGAAGATCCGCAAGCAGAACCTGACCCGTCTCTTTGAGAAGATGCAGGCCTATCAGTACGAACAAATCTCTGCTGACCCAGACAAGCCCTTGGCGGATGGAATAAGGGCCCTGGATACTACTGACATGGAGAGGTATGGTGTCATGACTTTCTTATATTGATTCCAAAATGACTTAAAATGTGCCTTAACTTGCCCAAACAGAACAGGCTCTCTGGCCACTGCAGTGCATTGACTTTAGCCTCCCCACAAAGACAGTAATGAGAAATATTTAAAACTTTTGGAAGGTGAGCCCGAGTGCTCAATCTGCCTGACCTGTACCAGAGCAGGTTCCGTGAGCGCTCTGACCACGGCTCAGCTGCAAGCAGGGTGTAACGTGCTGGCTTTGCATGCCATAGGCTGAAGGACGTGCAGTCCATGGACGAGCTGAAGGACGTGTATAATCACTTCCTGCTGTACTATGGGCGAGACATCCCCAAGATGCAGAATGCTGCCAAGGCTGCTCGAAAGAAGCAAAAGCGTATCCGAGAGGATGGTGAAGAGGAAGAAGGTTTGTCCCCAGACTTGATAGTCTCCTAATTGTGGGCTGTTTTAAAATCCTGGTTTAAATGAGTAGTAAGAAAGTTTGTTGAAAAGCCCATTTGTTTGCACAGAGCATCTTTGCTGTTTGCTTCCATCTCAAGTTAGTCCGAGGTCTTCCAGGCATCTCTGAAAATGCTTAAGATTTGCCACACAAGGTGCTGATTTTCAGATGGGCTGACTATGCAGGGGCAGGGGCCAAAGCAAGGGTCAGCCACCTTGATGTGTGTTTTAATGTGTGACCCAGAGATACTGCTATTGAAACTGAAGAGAAGACAACACTGTCAGGGTGTTTTTTCTAACCTTGAATAATTTTAAGGCTATTGCGACCTTTGAGGTGTATTTGTGGAATTTAGGGACTCTTGCACAGTGTAGGTTGTGTTTGACCCCTTCGCTGTGCTTCTGACACCCTGCAGCTGTCTGGATGCCTCTGTAAAGNTGACCTTTGAGGTGTATTTGTGGAATTTAGGGACTCTGTTGCACAATGTAGGTTGTGTTTGATCCCTTCACTGTGCTTCTGACACCCTGCAGCTGTCTGGATGCCTCTGTAAAGAGGCCTTGCTAAACATATCCTTCCCATAGGTGAAGGGGAGGATGCAGAAGATGATGAGCAGAAAGGGCCTGAGCTGAAGCAGGCTTCCCGTCGGGATATGTACACCATCTGTCAAACAGCTGGGCTGGGTAAGGGCTGTGCTCTGTCACACTGAGCTTGCTGTGGCCTAGCCCACGTGCTCTTCTGGGTGGTGTGGCTTACCTGTAGAAGGAGGACTGGTAGTTTTGCTCAATATAAGGTACGGTACCCCTGTCCTCATCGTTTTTGTGGGGTTTTGTCCCCAGATGGCCTGGCTAAGAAGTTTGGTCTGACACCTGAGCAGTTTGGAGAGAATCTCCGAGACAGTTACCAGCGTCACGAGACAGAGCAGTTCCCTGCAGAGCCCCTGGAGCTGGCCAAGGATTATGTGTGTAGGTCAGTGGTGGTGGGGGATCTTTGTGGAGGTCCTGCGGATATGACACAGGGGAGGGGATCCGGGGGCATTCTCAAGTCCTAAGTCTTCATGTTGCCTTTTTTCTTTTAGTCAATTCCCAAGCCCTGAAGCTGTGCTGGAAGGAGCCCGGTACATGGTGGCTTTGCAGATAGCCAGGGAGCCTTTAGTGAGGCAGGTCCTGAGACAGACTTTCCAAGAAAGAGCTAAAATCAACATTTCACCAACCAAAAAGGGGAAGAAGGTAAGGAAGGGAGCTCTGACTCTATGGGTCAGTTCAGGGAAGGATCTAAATAACATAGATATGCTCATTTTTGCATCTGAAAACTTCTCACATGTCACTGGCAACTCTGAATAAATCTTAGAGCAGCATGTGAGCTAGGCTGTTGCAGAGGCCAGCTCAGCAGCATTTTGCATTTTTAGTCTCAGCATTTTGTCAGACCTGATTCTTGCTGTTGAGATGTTGCCTTCAATTACTGGAACAGTCTCTGTTTCTCTGGGACTGGGAATGAGTTTCACTGTGCCCTGCTGGGGAAGCAAATGCAGACTGGCAGGCATAGGGGTGAGGGTGTATTGAATAAAAACCATTGTCTGCTACAGTATACAGAAGGGTCTGTCTTCATGAATGCACTGCATGCATGCTGACTGTCTCTCCTCTCTCCCAGGATATTGATGAAGCCCACTATGCCTATTCCTTTAAATACTTGAAGAACAAGCCAGTGAAGGAGCTGCGAGATGACCAGTTCCTGAAAATGAGCCTGGCAGAGGAGGAGGCACTGCTCACGATAGATATCAGCATTGACATGAAAGGAGTGGAGGGGTGAGTCCTCACTGGCTGTGCCATCCATGCCTTGGCAGAGCTCGTTCGTCCAGTGCTGCCATGCTGTTAGAACTCCTCTGTAATCCAAACTGCTCCTGGAAGTCATGGCCTGGTTGTTTCCTGCACCTTAAAGCCAAGCAGCCTCTCAGGGTCTTGCTTTTTTCTTCATCTTAATGGAAACTTTAGAAGATGTCTGGCTTATTCATTTGAAGGCAAACTCTGAAGCCTTCAGGATTTTTGTGAAAGACGATGCTTGTCTCCCAACCCCCCTCACTGTGTGGCTCTTTGGTTCCTTTGCTACGCATCTGGGTAGCCACACTGTGCAATACGGGTGTGCTGGAGTCGCTGTGGGCTGCCCGGTGTTGCACTGATCAGGCCTCTCTGTGCTGCCAGCATGGCGTTCAGCTTCAATTTGTCTAGCAGCATAGCTTTTGCAGCTAAAGGAGTGTTTGATGGGAGGACTGGCTCTTCCCTAAATTTTCCAGGCAGCTCACTGAATCTGAGGTGCTGCTATCACATCCCTGTGCAGGAATCTTCCAGTGCTTGTGTCAATGCAGATGTTTGGAGCTGTTCTGTATCTCCTCCTCTCATTTCTTGCAGTTATGGTAGCGATCAGACATATTTTGAGGAAATCAAACAGTTCTATTATCGGGATGAGTTCAGCCACCAGGTGCAAGAGTGGAATCGGCAGCGTACAATGGCTATTGAGCGATCCCTCAACCAGTTCCTCTATGTGCAGATGGCTAAAGAGTTGAAGAACAAGCTGTTGGTGGAGGCCAAGGAGTATGTCCTCAAGGTGAGATGAGGGACAAGTGGGTTTGAGTCACAACTGGGTTACAAATGCTAACAGTCCTGCAGCATGCTGGGGAGAGCTACTGACAGGACTTACACAGGCTTTTGGGAAGAAGGAGGAGGCAGGCAGAGGTCTGAGTCTGGTTCTTTCCCAAGGATGGAGAGAAGAGCCTCAGTGGCAGGGAAGATGGGCTGCATGGTTCTGGAGAGCTGGTCCCAATCCTGGCAGAATATACTGTCGTGCTGCCTTGAGCAGTTCGTGAACTTGCCCCTGGAGAAGAGCTATGCCAAAGCACCTACAGTTCATTTTCTCACTCCTCTCTCCATTTTTCTGTTCTACCAGGCTTGCAGCCGGAAACTGTACAACTGGCTAAAAGTAGCTTCATACCGTCCTGATCAGCAGGTGGAGGAAGATGATGATTTCATGGATGAAAACCAAGGGAAGGGGATTCGGGTACTAGGCATTGCATTTTCCTCAGCCAGGTAGGAGGAAAGGAATTGCCTCTGGATCCATGTTCAGCTTTAGCAGTCCTCCATGTCTGAGTGATCTCTGTTTCGCAGGGACCACCCTGTGTTTTGCGCCCTCGTTAATGGAGAGGGTGAGGTTACAGACTTCCTCCGATTGCCACATTTCACAAAGAGAAGGAACGCCTGGCGTGAGGAAGAGAGGGAAAAGAAGGTGAGCCTTGGTGCAGCTATTGTCGAGATGAATGCCTGCGCATTGCTTTTGGTACTGTGCAATCTACTGTGCGCTGGAGAGGAATAGTCAGAGGAATAGTGCGCTGGAGACAGCTCAGGCCTTGTCACTCTTGCATGCAAGAATACTGCCTTTTTCCCACCCTGTAATTATTCTGGCGGGACGGTTGCTTCCAGTTAGATTCCAATTCATCTCTTCTGCTCCTCCTATGGGGAGTGGCAGGGCCTTGCAATTCCTGAGCTCTGTTGGTTCTGGGGTTTTGTGAGTTTCTGTGGTCCCAGCTACAGAAACTTTCTCCCCTTTCCCTGAGAACATTATAATAGCAAGAGGCTGTGGGACCTCCTGGAGCTTGGGGCAAGCTTTTGACTTCCTTTCCCAACCTGCGCTGATTTCCTGTAACACCAGACCATGAGGCCATTGGTGTTCCCTCTGCAGAGCCTTCCTGTTTGTCCTTACAGTAGTCAGGAGCTGCAAGTCTGTGAAGAAGGCATTTAGCCATGCTCATGTTGTGGTGGCGGATCAGGGTGGCAGTGGGGAAGGATTTGCCCTATGAAGTAGGAACCCAGGACTGGTAGCTAGCTCAGTACAGAAACCCTCTAGCTTTTCTACTCTGACCTGCCTCGCTTTCCTTTCCAGGCCCAGGATATTGAAACCTTGAAAAAATTTCTCCTGAACAAGAAGCCTCATGTGGTGACAATCGCAGGCGAGAACAGGTCAGGCTCTGTGTTCCTTCCACTTCCCAGTCTCTTTGCAGTCCTTTCTTCATGCCTGTCCACATTTCACTGTTTCTGTTCATGGTGGGAGGTAACTCATTGGGGTTATCTCCCTAAGTGATTCCAGGACCCAGCTTTGCACTATTCCCTCAATCCCCTTGGCCGTCTTTCCCTAGGGATGCTCAGATGCTGATGGAGGATGTAAAGAGAATTGTTCATGAGCTGGATCAAGGGCAGCAGCTGTCCTCTATTGGAGTGGAGCTGGTAGACAATGAACTGGCCATCCTCTACATGAACAGCAAGAAGTCTGAGGTGAACCTTCTGTTATCCCAGCTATGCCTTAGTCTTCCGCTCATTTGTGCTGTCTCATCCTCCATTTGTTGCTCTGGCCCTGCCTTCTGTCATCTGCTGCCTCATGTAATCCATCTAGATAGTCATGTACTGATCTTTGGGTCAAGGCAAAACATGTTGTTTAGGCTTCCCTGAAGAGATCAGCACCAGCAGATGTACAAAGTAGATACTGATGTAGTCTGAAATGAATCTGGCTCAGCTGAGTGGATGGTGTTGTCTCATGCCTAGTTGCAGCAGAGTTCCTGGGAGCCTTTGCCCTCAGCTCTCTTAACCCTGAGCCCCAAATACTTTCCTTGTTCCAGTCCCTGTCTGATGTTTCTTTGCTACTTGTGCTACAAAGTGTGAAAACACCATCAGGGTTCCCCCTGTTTCTCTGGCCTCTTGCAGAATGAGTTCCGCGATTACCCACCTCTGCTGCGTCAAGCCGTCTCCCTTGCTCGCCGCATTCAGGACCCCCTCATAGAGTTTGCCCAAGTCTGCAGCTCCGATGAGGATATTCTCTGCCTAAAACTCCACCCTCTGCAGGTAACTTTGCCTTGTGGGATCCTTCTCTGCAAGAGAAAGTGGCTCGGGAGGCCTAAGGCAGTTTACTGTCAAAGAAAAGTATTCAAGTTGAACTGGTGCAAGTTCCGCCTGTTCTATGCCATATTCGGGCTGCACAGCACCTTTTTTTTGCCTCCTTTAGCTCATCTGCCTCCTGCCTTTGGGCTGTTCTCAGGGGTAACTCTGAGGTGCAGTACAGCTCCTGAGAGCCAGTCTGTTGTGTTTGGCTCAGCTTCCTTATGGCAAAGCGTTGCACGCGTCTTCTTGCAAGGCTAACACCTCTCCCTTCTGTCAGGAGCACGTGGTGAAGGAGGAACTGCTGAATGCCCTCTACTGCGAATTCATAAACCGTGTGAACGAGGTGGGAGTGGATGTCAATCGGGCGATTGCTCACCCTCACAGCCAGGCTTTGCTGCAGTACGTGTGTGGCCTGGGACCACGCAAAGGCACTCATCTGCTAAAGGTAAGGAGACTTCTTACGGAGTGAAGCAATTCATCACCAATAATGTGCGAGTTGGCCTGATGGCAGTGCTGTTACGAGATGAGTCAGGGTCCCGTGTGCCAGATGCAGCTGACAGCTCCGTTGACGTGTATTTTAGTATGTGTTACCGCACTGCGCCTAACCCCGAAGCTGTGCATGGACTTATGTCCTTGATAGACCCAAGCAACTCATCAGATCTGTCAATCCTAGCTAGCTCCTGAACCCATGGGAAGGGATGTGCTGTTACAGTATCGAGACGCCTCTGTACTGTAGAAAACACAAGGCAAAAAGCCAGCGCTTTTCCTGAGAGTTGGAGCTGTTCCACGTGGAGTCATCTCCTTTCGTACAATGTTGAGACACAGGCAGGGGGCAATGATTTATGAGTTGTGATGGGCTTGATTATGTCAGATGCTTGGAACACTGCGGTGTCTGGTGTGAGTCCTCTGCTTTTCCTGAAGAACCCTTGTGTTTGAATAGCAGGGTTTATACTGTTACCTCTTTCTCCAGATCTTAAAACAAAACAACACGCGTCTGGAGAACAGGACCCAGCTGGTCACGATGTGTCACATGGGACCCAAGGTGTTTATCAACTGTGCTGGCTTCATCAAAATTGACACAGCATCGCTGGGCGATAGGTGGGTGTCGATTTGCATTCAATGTCGTGTGGGTATGGAGTTAGCATGAGCAGCAGGCTGAAGCAATCTTGTTCTGTGGTGTCCATGTTCCCAGGAGCTTCTGTGTGGCCTCTCTGATGACTGGCCAAGTTCAGGTATTGCTGGTTATTAATCTGATTCTTGTGGGCAGCTAAACTCACACAGCAATGTGAGCTGCAGAACATTAATTATATAACTTGCTATGATTTGAAAGGCCCTTTGTGGTCAAGAGGAACTAAACTAAAAACAGTTGTTCCCTAACGTAGTCGTCACGCGTGTCTGTCATGCACTTTTTCTTAGTTTCTGCCTAGTCCCACCATCAGTATTTTATTTTTCTGAAGTTTCGAACTTGAGGCAATTTAGCTTCCTCTTAAACTAGTAGCAATACTAGGAGGTTTGTAGAGCATTAGGTTACTGGTAACTAAACCAGAGATGTGTGTTTGGAGGACAGCGGTAACCTAGTTTCTAAACCTCTAGCTGCTGGCTTTGAGCGGAAGGATGACCTGTTGGAAACATGCTTTCTCTGGGGCTGACACGGTATCCTTCTTGCCTTTGAAAAGCAGCCTGAGAAAGGACACCTGGCCGAATCCTTACCCTGAGTGATCCAGCCCCACTAGGTGCCTGGTTCTTGCAGGATACAAATCCCAGACGTGTAGGGGGCAAAGTGTAGATTCCTCCGAACAGCTGGATGCAGATGGCTGCACTGCCAGTTGGCAACACTTAATTTGTATGAGGAGAGAAACTGTAAAGAGCCGTGTGCTCGTAGAGCAGCTATAGCACACAGAGTCATCAAATCTAGATAGCATCCAAAATGCCTGGCTGTATCTTTGCTGTGCAGGAGTTGCAGGCTGGAATTTGTCATGTCTTGCCTTAATTCCTGTTGATGAATTCATTGGGTCCTTTTTAGAGTAGTTTGTTCCACTGAAGGCAGCGGTGGCAAAGCAGCCACACGGCCAATAGTTGTGTTCAGCACCGTGATTCGTTATTGAGCTGAAGAAGGTGACTCTGGAACTCTGCAGAGTCCTTGTCTGAACACTGCTTTGGTTTTATTTCAGTACCGATTCCTACATCGAAGTCCTAGATGGGTCTAGGGTCCATCCTGAAACCTACGAATGGGCAAGAAAAATGGCAGTGGATGCCTTAGAATATGATGAGTCGGCAGAGGACGCTAATCCCGCAGGAGCTCTGGAGGAGATCTTAGAAAACCCTGAGCGTCTGAAAGACCTGGATCTCGATGCCTTTGCTGAAGAACTGGAAAGACAGGTGTGCTGATGTTCCTGGTGCTGAGAAGCAGAGAGGAAGCTCTACTGTCCAGCTCAGTTTCTTAAGTTTTATAGCTGGTGACCCTTATTTAGGGTCCTTTTTAGGAGCTGAGCATTTAGCTGTTGCCATTCTAAAATGTATAAACAGCCATGATGAGTATTCAGTGTCTGACAATGGCACGTAGTAAATGCTTACAGAAAGTACACTTGGGGCAGAAGGAGGAAGGAGGCAGGAGACAGTAATTAGACCATTTAAGCTGTCCTCCCTGAACTGATACAATTTTTTTCTGAACATATTGGTGCTTTTGACTTCTTCAATACACTGTAACTGAGTTCCACAGTTTGATGGTACCCTGTGCATTCCTCTTTTTTTAAAGTTGCTGTTTGATAAGTTCCTTGAGTTCTTTCACAATTTATACTGGATTCCCTGTTCACCTTCTTCCTGCTACTCACGGCTTTACAACCTTTGAATACCACACAGGGCTACGGTGACAAACATATCACTTTATATGACATTCGAGCTGAACTAAGCTGCAGGTACAAGGACCTGAGAACCCCATACCGTTCTCCAAACACAGAAGAGGTCTTCAATATGCTGACCAAGGAAACTCCAGAGACTTTTTATATAGGTACATTGCTGGTTTCTATCATCCTAAGTTGACTTAGGAAGAGTAAAGTGGGGCAGAGGGATCTTGGTGAGGGTGATGTTGGGACGGTGCAATGTTTGCATGTATGTGAAGCAGCTGTTCAAGTACCTGGGTAGTCTCCTAACACCTTCATGGCACAACTACCTTAGATCGAGGGACCTGCCCAGCTCTGTAGTTGGCTTTCAGTTTTTCATTCTTTCCTTCTCCTCTTCCATCACACCACAGGTAAAATGATCATCTGCAATGTGACTGGGATAGCCCACAGGCGGCCACAAGGAGAAAGCTACGACCAGGCAATACGAAATGACGAAACTGGCCTTTGGCAATGTCCTTTCTGTCAGCAGGATAACTTCCCAGAGCTCAGCGAGGTGGGGCTGCTTCTCCTAATGGGCCTGCCTTTGTCAGGAATCTGTTATCTGCAGGCTTGAGCGTTTTATAGGGTTTTGGGGAGACAAGGTATCAGAGCCAAGATTGTGTCTGCAGTGCCCCAGGATCCCAAACTGAATGTGGCCTTTGGCTGCAAATATAATGTGTTCCATTTTTGACTAATTGCTTCAGTATAGATTTGGCAGGTCCTTTATAGCTACATTATAGATTTTAGTGAACTGGGCTAGAAGTGAAATGGACCTGGGGCTAAGCTGACCAGTTGTTTGCAAATACATAAAGCAGGCTTGTTTGTGGTCTAGGATTGTGTTTTACGCAGAGAAACTGCCCGTGACACTGAGAACAGAAGCCTGTTCTGCCACCTGCTCGATTTTAAGAACTTATCTGGGCTCCCTGCTGCTTAATGCAGCTGTACTTTAGGTCTCCTCTAAACATTGCTGAATTCCAGCCTTGATAATCCGTGACTTTAAAACCCTATAGCGTTCATTAGAAACCAGCCGTAGCTGCAGGCTTGTGTTCAGCATCTAAGAATGTTCTGACCTTCCTGGTTGCAAAGCCCCATAAGCTGAGCAGGACTGAAGCAGGAAGATTGCCTTACTGGGTAGCATTCGTTGAAGTCCTCTGTCCCCTGCCCTTCCGTATGTCTCTGCTGGCTGCACCAGTTTGCTGACACAGCTTTTAGACTTGTTTGAGTGTGAGCTGCTGGGGCTATTTTGTTTCCATGCTGAATGACTTACTTTTGCCTTGCTCAAGGTTTGGAACCACTTTGACAGCGGTTCCTGCCCAGGTCAGGCCATTGGAGTGAAGACACGTCTGGATAATGGCGTCGCTGGCTTCATCCCAACAAAATTTCTTAGCGATAAGGTGGTCAAGCGACCAGAAGAAAGGGTGAAGGTATGAAAGCAGTGGATTTTCACATATCCAGCAAGAGCTGGAAGAGCCTGGAGCCAATACCAGAGTCAGAGTTTGGTTAATAACACTGTTTCCTAAATGACTTTTCAAACATTATTTTCATTTAAGGACTTTAAATCAGCAGCAAGTTCAGGTTCTGGTTAGTGTCCTCCCACAGTGCAAATCTCTTTTGGCAGCTGGTGGGAACCATGTTAATCAGTTAACATGTTGTACTGCGGGGGGATTTATTATAGTCTGGCTAAAGTCTGGGTTTAAGAGACCAGAAGGCATTCTAATGCAGAGCTGCCCTTTGTTTCTGGCTTTCTAAAGAGTTCACGGAACTGCTGTTAGATATGCAAGGGTCACTTTCCTTCTCTCATAGCTTTTTCTTCTGTCTCAATTCATTTGTGGGGGTCATCGGAATTACTGCTTTTGCTCAGGGCAGGGATTGGGGTTCTGAAAGAAACAGAATCATGTTTGTATCACATGATAAAATAGAGGTTTAACATCTTTGCTGTCTTTTGAGGTCCCTCTGACAGTCCATGCAAGTGATGGATAATCCTGTAAGCTCAGAGGTCTCAGCGTTTCTTTAAAGAGTCATTAACTTCAGCATGGTTAGCTGGACTAAGACACTGCAGTTTTTGTGGTGGTTATTTTCTGTTTCCCATTTAATTAGAGCAGCCCTTTGGATGACTTCTACTCTGTTTCTGAACCGACTTAATTGCTGTGTTGCACATCATGAAGTCCAGTTTTGCTGCTCTCATTGTTAAAGATACATAAAATAGCAAACTTTATTGTCCTCAGCCTCCGGACGTGCAGTTTAATGTGTGGTATGGGGCATAGGGGGTAGACGTGCTGGAGAACTGCCTGCTTTTCCTTTAGTCTCTTTTGATCCTAGTCATCTTGGGGGTTACTTGTAAAGGTTGTATCAGTCTGAAGTAGGTGAGGTAATTTGTACCTCCTTTCTGGCAGCATGACGCCCCACAGATCACTCTGTATCGCAGGGAGGCTGGTGTATCAGCCAGACCTGCTGATCGGCTTTGCCTGCCCCTCTCCTGTAGGTGGGAATGACTGTTCACTGCAGGATTATGAAGATCGACATTGAGAAGTTCAGTGCAGACCTGACCTGCAGGACCTCAGACCTGATGGATAAGAACAATGAGTGGAAACTGCCTAAAGACACCTACTATGACTTTGACTCTGAGGCAGCAGATCACAAACAGGAAGAAGACCTGAAAAGAAAGCAGCAGCGGACAAGTGAGTCTCTCATTTTTTTTCTCTGCCTCGTAATGCCAGCCTTCCCAGAGTGCTTCAGGAGAATAAGCACAATTAGACGTATACGTGGAATAAAGCAGTTCCTCTTGGAAGCCTAAACACTCCTTTTTGCCCTCTAGCATACATCAAGAGAGTTATTGCTCACCCGTCATTCCACAACATTAGCTTCAAGCAAGCTGAGAAGATGATGGAGACCATGGACCAAGGGGATGTGATTATTCGGCCAAGTAGTAAAGGGGAGAACCACCTGACTGTCACCTGGAAGGTGAACGATGGGATTTACCAACACGTGGACGTCCGAGAAGAGGGCAAGGAGAATGCCTTCAGCCTCGGCTCCACACTTTGGATTAACACAGAGGTAAGAGCCTGCAGAGCGTGGCTGGCAAGGAGTTGGTAAGGAAGAAGTATTTATTTGGTAGAGGCAGGTTCGCACAGCTTTCCTGTTCTTGCAGCTGCTTTCAGGCTGTTGGAGAGTAACTTCCACTGCAGATCCCAGATCCTTAGACAATACTCAACTCGATTTGGGGTTTTTTTTCCCCCTTAAAGCATCCAGCCTTGCTGTGCGGAATGTATGACTGAGAGCTGTGTACTAGAATCAGAGTTCCTCATTATTAAATACCTCTTCAAATGTTTTAAATGTGTTTGTTCAAAGGAGTTTGAAGACCTGGATGAAATTGTTGCTCGCTATGTCCAGCCAATGGCTTCTTTTGCCAGAGACTTGTTGAATCACAAATACTATCAGGACTGCAACGGCGGAGACAAGAAGGTGAGGCTGTCCCAGGCTGTGGTAGCTTGTGTGGGAGATAAAGGAGCGTCGTGTAAGTTTCTTTGTCTCAGGATAGTCTTAAACTCTGTGAGTCTGGCATGAGCTGCTGCTGGACTGAGCTCTGTGATCTTTCTCTTGTTGCTTGGGGCTTGGCAGTCACTTCCCAGCTGTAGGTCTTGGAGAGATTCTGTCTGGGAGCAGCAGAGTTAGGACATGGGAGTGTGGTGTGCTCCAGTGGTATGCCAGAGCAGCAGAGGGTTGCCCTGCCAGCAGATATCGCCAAAGGGGAGAGTATTGGCTTTCTCTGACCTGGTGACATTTGTGCACCAACCCTGTGCAGAAACAGTGCAGTTGGTAGTCCTTGTTGGATCACTGGCATCAGGGCTGGGAGGAAAAAGGCCTGACTGCAGCACGGAGGGAGATATCCATAGGCCCTGTGTGTTGCTAAAAATGCAGGCTCTCCTTGAGCATTTCTCTTCCCCTCTCTCTCTCTAATTAGAAGCTGGAAGAGCTGCTGATAAAGACCAAGAAAGAGAAGCCAACTTTTATTCCCTACTTTATCAGTGCCTGTAAAGATCTACCTGGCAAATTCCTCTTGGGATATCAGCCTCGAGGCAAACCAAGGTAAGTGAGAAGCAAGCCCAACAGCTGCAGCTGAGTACTGCCAGTACCACACCTCAGCTTATTGCTGCCAGTTTTTCTTCCAGCTCTGTCAGTATCGCCATAAATCGTGCCTCCCCTTACCCAGGGTTTGGCTTCTTGACACTAGAGGACCCATGTCTAGGAATAAATCTCACCCAGGAGACTCCTGTGTTTCTAACCAGCTGGCTGCCACAAGCAGCACTGCCCTGTGCAGGGGCTGTCACTGGGGTGTGGGCAATGATTGATAGATTTTTGCGTGGGCAGGCGTGGTATTTTGGAGCACTTGTTTGAAAACAAAATTAAAGTGACTTGGTTAGGTCTGTTCATTACCAGTATAGCCATTGCCTGAGGGTGTAGGACTTTCCTGTTGTGACTGTGACCTGTTGGGGTGAGGGTGCTGTACAGTGGCAGGTATGACTCTGAAGCAGCCTGTCATCTCTTGTGCTCTCCTGCATTCATTGCTTCTCACAGGATAGAGTATGTGACAGTGACGCCAGAAGGATTCCGCTACCGGGGCCAGGTCTTCCCCACCGTGAACGGACTCTTCCGATGGTTTAAGGATCATTATCAGGACCCTGTTCCGGGTGAGCACCCCAAAATCTGAGTGCCTCAACTGTTTCTTTCATAGGTGTCACACAGTAGGGGCAGTTAGTAAAGGACAATTCCATGTTCTTTGTCCCTGAAATGTGTCCTAGGATTTTCGATAAGTGGGAAGTTTCAAAGCAGTGCTCAAGTGTTTGGCTTCCATGGGCACATTGAGAGATCTCCTGAGTTAATCTTTCACTCAAGTGGGCCATGCAGCAAAAGCTGCACTTCTCCCTTTCCTCTCCCTTGGCCTTCCCCACCCTACAACCCTCATACACCATTCAATGGTAAAATAGCATCTCACCAGTAAAAGCATTGCCTGCATTTTTTTTTCAAATCCTGAGTTTCAGGTCAATGGCTGCTCTTCTGGGAGAACTAATCTATCTCTCTCGGTTTATATTTTGTGCAGGTATTACCCCCAGCAGTAGCAGTCGGACCAGGACTCCAGCCTCCATTAATGCTACTCCAGCTAACATTAACCTGGCAGGTCAGTGCAGGCCTTTCCTGCTTGGAACTGAGACACAAGCTCCTTTTCCAGACTCCACTTTGTCTAACGTGATGGGTCTTTCTTGTAGACCTGACCCGTGCAGTGAATGCTCTACCACAGAACATGACCTCCCAGATGTTCAGCGCCATCGCTGCTGTGACAGGCCAGGGGCAGAACCCAAATGCCACCCCTGCGCAGTGGGCATCCAGTCAGTACGGCTATGGAGGCAGCGGAGGCGGCAGCAGCGCATACCACGTAAGTGTCACTTAAATTTCTGAGAGGAGGTGCTGCATGGCTTCTCCTGGCTGCTAGAAAACATCCTATGGGCGCTCCACCGGGAGCCTACGGAGTTACTCATTACCTGGGATCATCCAGTCCTAGTTGTGTACCTGCGGTGCTGCACGGGGGAGCCTGGCTGGATTCTTGGACGGGGTTTCTTCTTGCCTCCTGTGGCTGAGGAAATGAGGCATGTTAATACAGCCCTGCGCTGGGGAGAATTGAAGCGAGTAGCAAATTGGTCTGGCCCCCAAGGAATGTGGCAGGGTGGAGAGGCGGGATCCAGCGGTGAGGGCGCACAACCTTCTGATTGTACCCCTGAATTGGCAACGTGAGCTGCCAGTGGAAGAGATTAGCTGTGAAACTATGCGCTGAGTTTGCAGGGCTTTTCAGATCAGCGTGCTAATCTCCGAGCTGCACCGGCAGGTGAACACCTCAGCCTGACCGAACACCCAGAGGCTTTGCAGGGAGTAAGATGGAATTGGACGGTTTCGGCTCACACTGAAGCTTTTCCTCATGTGTGCTGGTGCCTACATCCTCCCAGCGCATGCTGCCAGCTCCCCAGCTGATCCCGAGGCTAAATCCAGCTGCAGAAGGTGCCTGGGTGCAAAAAACGCACCCAGCCATTAGAGACCTAATGAAGAGGTGCTGCAAGACAAGGCTTGCAGGGAGGAGTGATCCTCTTTTAGACCACCTTGGGAGGCTTTCATGGAGTTTGGCACAGTAACGCTGAGCTGGGGATAGGCAGGGACTGTGGATAACCCAATGTATTTATCATCAAGACAATCTGAAGGAAAAGGGAGGTGAGCACCAGGGGGCAAAGAGACTAAGTAAAAGGACAAAACAGTGAGCCAGCCAGCTTGGAGTGCGGGAGGGAGCCATCTCAGGAGCTGCTGCGCCTTCTCTGCAGCCTACAGGAGAATAGTTCATCTGTTCTTCATGCCCACTGCAGGACGTCATTTCTGCTAGCTTGCCCCAAGTCTCTCTTGTGCCCACCTCTTGCGGCCCTTACCTGTGCTTGGTTTAAGCATCTCCCCTTGTTCCCTGTGTGGGTTGAACACGGAAGGCAGGCTGTGGCGGCCCTGCTGGCCCAGGTTGGGTGGGCTATCAGGGGAACAAATGTCTGTGCTCAGCAGGGTGTTGCTCCTTTTGCCGTGCAGCCCCTTATTTCCCGGGCAATGGTCACTGCAAACATCTCCTTGCCCAAATGAGGGCTCCAGCAGGGCTGGGAGTGTGCAGCAAAGGTGGGCACCGGCCACCCAGGCAAGTAGGTAGGGCAATGAGAGCATGTCAGACCTCTGCCCCGCAGCCTGGCAGGGTTTGCCCTCTGTCCCTTAACGCTCTCTGCTCTCTACAGGTCTTCACGACTCCAGCACAGCAACCGGTGGCCACCCCTCTGATGACCCCCAGTTATTCCTACACTACCCCCAGCCAGCCGATTACGACGCCCCAGTACCAGCTCCAGGCCAACACCACACCCCAGTCCACCCAGTCCCAGACACAGTCACAGCCATCATCCAGCTCCCGGCAGAGGCAGCAGCCAAAGTGAGTGACTCTGGTGCCGGGTGCATGTATCCATTTGTGTCCTGTCTTGATTGCTTTTGTTGATTTTTGTGGAACCAGCGTGGCGGGGTTGCCTTGCACCTTCCCACATGGGACTCTTGGGGAGGGAGGGCAGGGAAGGTGTCCTGCTAGCATGACTCACTTTCTGCCTGTGTCACTGCAGGACCAACAGTCACGCTGCGATCGACTGGGGGAAGATGGCCGAGCAGTGGCTGCAGGAGAAGGAGGCTGAACGGAGGAAACAGAAGCAGAGGTTGACTCCTCGTCCGTCTCCCAGCCCCATGATTGAGAGCACGCCCATGTCCATCGCTGGGGATGCCACACCACTGCTGGATGAGATGGATCGATAGGCCGTGCTGGACCTGACCCATAACCTCCACTCTCTTCTCTAGGAAGGGGAAGGGAGAGTGAACAGTTGAAAACAACTTTCCTTCCCTTAGCCACATAACTCCTGTTATATATGTCATGAGATGGTGGGAAATGACTCTTGGTGACATGCACCTGAGCAAATGAATAGACTTGACGGGGCTGGTCTAAATATACATACTATATATATATAAATATATCATAGGAAGGGACACTGCAGCGGCCTCTGTGCTCCAGGCCCTGGTTCACCACTTTGGAAGCTTGGCAAAGTAATTATGAGGTCAAACGAGTCTGTCCTTATACCTGCACAGCAGTTGGCTTTCACCACGAAGACTAGGAAGCAAGCATAGCTGAAAGTGGAGACCATCAGCCTGGAGTGAGCCGGTTCCATTTGGATTCTCCCAAACCCTGACTGTCAGCTCTCCTCCTGAGAGCACAAAGCAAAGTCGTGGGGGTTGTGAAAAGCAAACCGGAGTTCTCAAAAAGTTTCTGTTGTTGTTTTCTCCGTGTTTTCATGCATAACGGGCTCTGCAGAGTCTGTGCCAACCCCCAGCTGTGTTCCTAGGGCTCTAGCGCTGCAGCTCTGAGACTCGGGGAGGGGGGGTGGTCTTGCCGGAGAGAAATGCAGCTGTCGTACCGGAGGCTTGCTCTCTCCTCTGGCTTCTTTTGGAACAATATTTATTTAGTTTTGATTATTATTTTTTTTTTTAACCAGACTGCGAAACAAAACGCCAGCCAACGGCAGCTTTCCCGAGCGCGGGACAGACACGTGGGCTAAAGACGCTGCAAGAGCAGCCTATGGTGAACGCAAAGCAGACGGGAGCGCATGGCATCCTCCTCCGTATCCGCTTAACCCTGCCCAGTTGTAACCAAGAGGGGTGAATAAATAACAGTGTTTCTACTGAGCGCTAGTTGAGAGGTTTTCTGCCTGCATCGCGTGCTGCCTGCCTGCCCGCTCCTCTTAGCGATGGATTTGCTTAGAAACAGAGTTCAGTGGTGAAAGTCGATGCTCCTTCTTCCTTTGTTGCTTGGAGTTGCCCTATGTGTGCTGAAGCTTTCACAGAGAAGCTGATAGCTGTTGAGCTGATAAAGAATAATGTCTCGGTTTGAATGCGTCCTATAGAGACATCACACCGCCATCCCGGGCACCTCCCGGAGGTCCACATCTCTCACTGGCTGGGAGAGGTACTGGGGGGCCTGGGAGGGGGAAGGGGGGCAGATAACGCAGATCACTTCGGTCATGTCAGAAACAGCCCACTGCAGCACTGCAGAGCGGCTGCCAGCGCTCAGAGCCATTTCTGAACTGGAAAAGTTCCTGCTGCACGAATTTNCAGAGCGGCTGCCAGCGCTCAGAGCCATTTCTGAACTGGAAAAGTTCCTGCTGCACGAATTTTCCTCTCTCCTGCTTTGTTAGTAGGGATTTTCTATGGAAGCAGAGTCTTTGTTCCTTCCCAGTGGTCCCAGTTAGCCTCCTCTCCTAGGAAATGAGCAAGAACAGCAGATCTTAAGAAACAAAGGTCTTTTTTGCATGTAAATGCTCCTGAAGAATGGCAGCAACCCGGGAGACAAAGCAAAGCTGTTTCCACAGAGAAATGCAGGTCCTGGCTTCCGCGCCATCTCCTCAGCCCTACTGGGGGGCTGACACAGTCCTGTTCCTCCCCTGCGACCCCGCGGCCGGGCCAGAGGATTGTGCTCCAGGCCCTGCGGCTGCCGAAGGTTGCAGGGGTACTAACCTTATGCTATTTTTATTTTTTTTTTATTTTATGAAACTGTATGATGGGAATTTGACTGGGAGCAGCTCCTTACATCGGAGCCGTTCAGGGAGGGGCTAGTTGTGCGTTGTCAGCTCCTTTTTGGCTGTCTTTGTTTTTAGTTTTCCCTTACTGTCAATAAAAATTCTACTTTTGGGAAGCTGCCCGCATGCCACATGTCTGTGCTTCCTGCGGTGACGCTGTGGTTGCCACAAGGACTTTGCACCCATTGGCAATGCTCGAGAGGGTGCGATGCCTCGCTACGACCTTGGTATTTCCCCCGCTGGGCTCTTGTGGTCCGCTTATTTCAGGGATTTGGGATTGCACCGCACAATTCTCTGGGAACAGTGGGGTTTGCGCAGGGCAGCTCCGCTCTCCGGGCCCTGGTGCTCTCTGATCTCCCGAGGCTGTGTCATGGCAAAATGGGAGACAGCGCTCAGCTCCTATCGCTCCAGCTTTTTCCGATTCTGGAATTGGGTGCTGGTGCAGGAAGATCTTTCTACCAGCCTCAGCGAGGAGGACAGGGGACACTGTGCCAAGCCACGCTCCTCTCTCAGAAGGTGGTGGCCATGCCCTGTCTCTGGGCGCTGCTCTCAAACTCTTCGCTGCGGGAGCCCAGTTACCAGCGAGGGGAAGGAGTCGGGCTGTGATCACCGACCACCAGGCAGGGACACAGCAGCATCTGCCTTTGTCCCAGGGCTGGAAAAGCTTCTATTGTCCCACTCCAAAGAGCTCTTGTATGGCATTTGAGGAGCCACAGGGGAGGGATAAGGAGGTCCGCGCTCCTTCCAGAGCAGCCCCCGCTGGTCGCTGCCATTGCTGGGGGCTGGAGAAGGAGTCAGTGCCGGCGTGGGAGCACCGTGCTTCTCCCAGCTTGGGAAAAGGCAGGGGGTTAAGCAGAGGGAGCTGGGATAGTGCAATTCATTAACTGGTCCTCCAGAGGAATAAACCCCTGGGGAGCTGGAACTCAACCACCTGCGGCAGGGGGGCTAAAATCGGGGCTGTGCTGCATGCCAGCGTGGGGACAGGAGCTGTGTCCCCAGCCAGAGCAGCGGCTCGGCCATGCCCCGTGCCCAGGAAGATGACATGAGCCGGTGGGAGCAGTGAGGAACAGCTCAAACCCACTCAATACCCACCCGCCTCCAGGTGTTTCCCCTCCCGCAGCCCTGCAAGTGGGATCAGCCCCGGGATTTCCCATGGAAGCTGCCGCCCGCCGGTGCGATCCTTCCTCCCCAACGGAGACAGGGCCGAGGCTGCACCATCTGCTCGAGCGACCAACTTTATTATACAGCCAAGACCCGCGAGGGGGAAGTCAGGGCCGCAGCTCTCGTGCGGGCTCTGCCTCGGCTTTGCTTTTCAGCCTCTTCTTTCTGTTTCTCTCCTTCCTCCTCCTCTTCCCGCTGGCGGTGGGGACCGGGGATGGGGGGTCCGGGGCCAGCTCTCTGCCCAAGCCCTCCCGCGCTGGGGCATCACTCAGGACGGCGTTGGCCCCTTCCCCCAAGTCCGGCAGCGGGGCCCGTGCATCCTGCCCCATGGGGAGAGGGGCCGCGGGATGGCTCAGCTCCCCATTTTTGGAAGGGCCTTTCTTTTTCAGACCTTTCCCCTTCTTTTTCTTGTCTTTCTTCTTCCCCTTCCTCTCTTTCTTAGCTGCCTTGGGGGGGGACAGCGGACGGGCAGGCGCGTGATGCTCCACTGCGATGGCATCTCCACCCACGCTGCTCCACAGGGGGCTCAGAGGGACCCCCCCGGGTCTCGCTGCCCTGTCGATCAGCTCCCCACCAAACTCATATAGCACCGGCTCTTTGGGCACCGCGATGGCCACCGTGTTGTACGCCTTGCACCTGCAGAGAGTGAGGGGGCATGGGGTGAGGCGAGCCCCAGCGGGGCCGAGCGGGGGGGCCGGTCCCCACGGCAGGGGGGGACACTCACCAGACGTAGAGGTAGGGTTCCACGCACTCCTCCTTGTAGGCGAACTCGAAGCACGGCACCTGGATGACGTTGAAGAAAGCCTGGCCCACCACCCGCGAGGCCGTGTCGTTCACCCGCCGCAGGCACTCCTTCAACCTGCCGCGGGGCACAGCCGGGGTGAGGGGGGCCGGAGGGGCTGGGGACCCCCCTGCCTTCCCCGGGATGGAGGGATGCTTCAGGGCACGGCCGGGCACGGGGCTGCTCACCTGCGGTCGCAGTCGCAGTGGCTGATGGTGTGCCAGCGCAGGTTGCGGTACCCGTAGCGGGCGGTGAAGGGGTGGATGACGTGCTGGCAGTGGTCATGGTCCCGGCAGCACCGGTCTGTGTCCCGGTGTTCCCCTGCAGGGACGGCATGGGGTGCAGGCAGGGCTGGGGGGGGCACATGCATGGGCCGGGGCTAGATGGGGTTGGGATCAGGGCTGGACTGGGGCTGCACTGGGCTAGAACTGGGATCAGGCTGGGATGGGCAGGGGCTGGGACTGGACCGGCACTTGGATGGGGAC
>RSEF01000019.1:6772768-6789100 GCA_003993805.1 Himantopus leucocephalus
CCACCTGGATGGCGTTTACTGCGGGGGGGTGGGGGTGTCCTGCGCCATCGCTGTCCCCCTCCCCGGTGCAGGACGCTGGGCGCTGGCTGGCGGGGGTGGGGTGACACTCACGCTCCCGTGAGCCGGGCTCCGTGTCGCTAGATGGCAGCATGGCCACGTGGCGTGGCCCGGTGGTGGCACTGCCACCGCTGTCCCTGTGCCCGCTCCACGACAGGGGCAGCCACCCCTGGGTGCAGGGCACGGACCCCCTTCTGTGCCACCATGGCCGGCCCCAGGCGTGCTGGTGGTCCTGGGGGTCTAAAGCGGGTTTGTGGGCGCAAGGAGGGGACCCGGGCCCCTTGTCCCTAGCCCTACANCCCCCCCCCCCCCGGGGGTGAGTGCTCCCCCCGACTCGTGGCTGCGCGGCGGGAGGCTGCTGCGGGCCCCGCCGCTCTGTGGGGGTGCGGGGGGTCCTGCGGGCACCCCAAACCCCTCTCCCGGGGTGCTGCCCTGGGGGGGGACATGGCTCCCCGTGGCGCTGGGAGGGGGGTTACCCAAACGGGGGGCCCCGCCAGGCTGCCTCGGGGTGCCGTTAGCCTGTTTCCCGCCCCCCCCTCCCCCGCAGGCCCTACGCGCGGCCCGCGGTATTTTGTCTCCCGGCGGCCGCCGTAGCGGCTCCCGGAAGTGTCTCCATGGAAACGGGAGGAGCCCGGGCCCGGCCGGGGCAGTGATGGAGAAATACGAGCGGATCCGGGTGGTGGGGCGAGGGGCCTTCGGGTGAGGGGGGCACCGGGCGGGGGGGTCTCCAGGCCTTTTTTATGGTGGCAACGCGGGGTGGTGGGTGGTGGGGTGGGCGCCAGGCGTATGGCAGCCGCGGGGTGGGGTGGGAGAGAGCAGGCCGCGTTACCGTGGCAACAAGGTGCACAGGCCCTGTCGCCATGGCAACACGGGGGTCAGCCGGCGTGTGGCACCCTGAGGGGGGTGCGGGGGGAGGACAGGCCCTGGCTGTTGCCATGGCGATGGGGTGACACGGCACTGGGTGTGTGACACCCGGGGGTGGGGGGGGATTGCAGGCCCTGTTACCGTGGCAACAGGGGGGGCGGAGGCCATGTGTCACCCCGGGGTGGTGGCCAGGCCCCGTCCCCCTGCTGAGGCCCTGTCCCTATCACGCAGCATCGTGCACCTGTGCCTGCGCAAGGCCGACCAGAAGCTGGTGATCCTGAAGCAGATCCCGGTGGAGCAGATGAGCAAGGACGAGCGGCTGGCGGCACAGAACGAGTGCCAGGTCCTCAAGCTGCTCAGCCACCCCAATGTCATCGAGTACTACGAGAACTTCCTGGAGGACAAGGCGCTCATGATCGCCATGGAGTATGCCCCAGGTGGGCCCTGGTCTCCCCCAGCCCCTGTTAGCTGGTTCCTCAGCAGGTCCAGGGGATGCCAAGCCCTCAGCTGTCCTTGGGTCAGGCTGCTGTGGCCCCGTATTTTGCTCCTTGTAAATTTCATGTGCTTCAGACCCCCAAAGGGTCCAAACACATTTCTCTTGAGCACACATATTTGCAGGAGAGCATCTGAGGGTCCTGGTGGACACCAAGTTGACCGTGAGCCAAGTGACTTGAGCACTGGCACAGGTTGCCCAGAGAGGTTGTGGAGTTACCATCCTTGGAGGTATTCAAAAGACAGGTCATAGTCCTGGGCAGCCAGCTGTCGGTGGCCCTGCTTGAGCGGGGGCTTGGACCAGATGACCTCCTGAGGTCCCTTCCAACCTCAACCATTCTGTGATTATTTCCCTTATGCCTGCTAATCATATCCGAAGCAAAGAGATTTCTAACACCTCTGTTGCTGATAAGTGTGCTACCATCTGCCCTTGGCTTAGATTTCACATACATTTCCCTGTGTCAGCTCCTGGCCATGCTGTTGGTCCCACAGCTCTGTGTGGGAAGGTGTGATTTCTAACAAGATTTGCTGTGGAGTTTAAGATTAAATCAATGTTTGCGTGAGGGTTTGTTAAAAGTTGTACGGGAGCCCTGAATCTGGACCTCCCCTTCTCAATAGGGGCCTCTCCGTGCCACGTGGCCTCTTGGACTGCAAGAATTCTCTTTTGCAGAACAGGCTTATCTTGTTCTGCCATCAAGGTTTATGTCCTCCTCCAAGAGCTGTAATTTTAGCGTTTCTTTTCCTGCTGCCTTTGACAATATGTCAACAGTAACTTCTCTCTCGCTGTTTCTTCGTCCCACCAACTGTGCTGCCATTGTTCCCCACACGGTCTTGGGAGCGTTAGAGGACGCGCCGCGTGTCCCACCAGGACATACTTTTTCCCATGCACTTGGCTTGTTAAGATGCGGTGGCTAAATCCCCCGGCTTTTAGGCCAGGTTTGCGCTACTGTGTGCAGCCACCCTTGCCGATAGCCCTTTGTTGTTCTTTGCAGGGGGCACACTAGCGGAGTTTATTCATAAGCGCTGTAACTCCTTATTGGATGAGGATACCATCCTGCACTTCTTCGTGCAGATCCTCCTGGCTCTTCACCACGTTCACACCAAGCAGATCCTGCACCGCGACCTGAAGACTCAGAACATCCTCTTGGACAAGCATCGCATGATTGTCAAGATTGGAGACTTTGGCATCTCCAAAATCTTGAGCAGCAAGAGTAAAGCCTACACGGTGGGTGGCCTGGCTTTGCAGCGGAGCTACTTACCACCATGGCAGCAGGCTGGAAACTCTGGATTTGGCTCACAATAGTCTCTTGGAAGCTGCTGTAGGCAGGAAGTTTGGATGTAGCATACTTGCAGCAGGTCATATCCGTGTGCCACAATGCTGCTTTGCTTCTTGGAGTTTATCCAGGCTGAAACAACAAGTTTGTTACAACTCTGTGGACTGCAAAAAGGTGACAAAGACCTGCCTGCCCAAGCTGGGGAGAGCCTGGGTGTCTGGGCCCACTGGTGAGAGTAGTCAGGGTTCCTCCCACTGCCCCAGTGGGAGGGGTGGTGGTTGTTGCTCGTCTGACACATACTTGGCAACTGAATTCCTGCCTGTGCCCCACTGTCCTGCCTTGTCTTAATCTCCTCTCTCTGCTTGAGACTTGGGTATCATTCCCCACCTGGTCTAATCTGACTAGACGTGTATAACACGCTTGTTGCTCTGGGCTCTGATTCTCTCAAGTGGATAGGAGCAAAATTAGAGGTAATCTCTGTATGTGCAAGGGAGATCACCGGAAAGGCAAAATCCTCGTGTTTTTTACTGAGATTGTCAGGCAGATGTTGACACCAGGGAACAAAAGCTCCACTAAGCTTTGGTTGGTGGTGCTCTAGCCAGCCTGTGCACTGGGCTCTAAATTGAGCCTTTCTCTTTCCACCTCGCTGCCCCAGTTTCACAGCATCATGGTAAATTTCTTTGTCTCTTCTAGGTTGTGGGAACTCCTTGCTACATCTCCCCAGAGCTCTGTGAAGGGAAGCCTTACAACCAGAAGAGTGATATCTGGGCTTTGGGCTGTGTGCTGTATGAACTCGCCAGCCTCAAGAGGGCTTTCGAAGCTGCGGTAAGAGGGATATGGTTTACACGTAGCGCAGGGAGCCATGGCCTCTTACAGAGGTGAAAATGTATGCTTGGATCACTCTTCTCACTGAGCCTGGAGGCATGAAGGCAGAGGGCAGTGCTGAGAACTTCTTGCTCCTTGGCCTCACCTCTGACTGCCCAGCCACTGTACATCTCTCTCTTGTTTTCTCTCCAGAATCTTCCTGCCTTAGTATTAAAGATCATGAGCGGGACGTTTGCCCCAATATCGGATAGATACAGCCCCGACCTGCGCCAGCTCATCCTCAGCATGCTGAACCTGGATCCTTCCAAGCGGCCCCAGCTGAATGAGATCATGGCCCAGGCCATCTGCATTCGGCCCCTTCTGAACCTCTACACCGACGTGGGCAGTGTCAAAATGAGAAGGCAAGTCATACTGCCACCTCAGTGTCCCTTGGGAGGGGCTGCCACAGCCCACAATGTGTCTGACCAGCTCACTGTCTCTGTTATGAGCTCCGAAGAGAGCATCATCCCCATGCAGCTCTCCTGCGTTACCCAACGTGCGGCTGCTGTGGGCCAAGCGTGGCTCGGGGCCACGGCAGGTGTGGGCTTGTCATCAGAGCAACAGTGAATAGAGAGTTGTGAACGCAGGGGGAAGTGAACTGATGCCAACTCCCCTCTCTCAGGTTATTTAAAACACCTACTGAGGCAATTCTGTGAGCTATTCAGACGTGGCTTACACTGTAGCTGTGCCCAGACCTTCTGTGATCTGATGCTCCACAGGACATCTGGGCCCGAGCTGACATTAAGGACTGGATTTTGGTTTTGCAGGCCTGAAAAACCATTGGCTCCAGTGCCAACAGTGACCCACAGCCGGACAGGAGGACGAGTGAGCAGTGCCAGGCCGAGGGGTGAGTCCTGGCACAGTGTATTCAACACAGCTCTATTTGGAAGGACCCTTTCCCTTGGATGTCAGGGCGTCAGAGAGGCACTTGAGCTTCTGGAGAGAGGAAGTTAAGAGACGTCACCTTCCCTGTGCCCTGGAGGAGCCCATGGGCACCTCGGCTCTGGGGACCAAACAGTGCTCTTTCTCCAGCTGCCTCTTCTAGGTGTTGAACCCTTGAATCAAGTTTTTGCTGTTCCCAGCAAAGGCTGGGAACCACCTGGGGCTGCCGAGGGGGGACATCCCAGCGGAGGGCAATGCAGCTGGCACTGGTAACAATTAGCTAGAGCTGTCGTGGTGCCACTTCCCCGAGTTCTGGGATAAAATACAAGGAGCTGTTCCCATGTGCTTCTCTCAGCCCTTGCTGGGAGCTCCCCAGCAGCCCCTTGCTGGC
This sequence comes from Himantopus leucocephalus, assembly GCA_003993805.1. Classification (NCBI taxonomy): domain Eukaryota; kingdom Metazoa; phylum Chordata; class Aves; order Charadriiformes; family Recurvirostridae; genus Himantopus; species Himantopus leucocephalus. Next base: position 6,777,593 of record RSEF01000019.1, read on the forward strand.
CTTGGACCGGTGCTGGTCTGGCTATGCTGGCTGGCAAGCAGCTCTGCTGGCACCCAGACTGGGTGGCTGCTGTCATTTCTCTTCCTGTGGGAGGAGAGCCAGGGCTCTGTGTTCATGATTTCCGTGTTGTCTTTGATTCATAGGTGTTCGAGGTGGTTCAGCCAGGACAGGAATCCCTCCTCCACTGTCGTCCATCTACACTTGGGGGAGTGGGATCACCACCCCCCTCCGCCTGCCCATGCTTAACACTGAAGTGGTGCAGGTGTCTGCTGGCCGGACGCAGAAGGCTGGGGTCACCAAATCGGGGCGGCTCATCATGTGGGAGGTGAGTGACAGGGAACTTGGGGCAGGCAGTGGCCATGGAAGGCTCAGGTATGAGATTTCTGAGGAGGAGACCTTTCTGCTCACTGCGTAGGCCCTGGCGCTGTGTCCCCGAGGACCACAGTCCAGTCCAGGATGTGGGTAAAACTGCTCAGCCTGTGGGAAGGGTCTCAGATGAGTTCTCCAACCCAGCTCTTGCTGCACGGAGATGCAGCAGCTGACATGGCTTCTCTCCACCAGGCTCCCCCGATGGGTGCTGCAGGAGGCCCTTCTCTCCCAGGAGCCACCGAGCAGCTTCAGCCTCAGTTTGTGTCCCGCTTTCTGGAGGGCCAGTCTGGCGTGACCATCAAACACGTGTCCTGCGGTGATCTCTTCACAGCCTGTCTCACAGGTGAGCTGCTGCCTCCTGCCTTCGCCTGGCTGAGTCCCAGACCCCTCTGCATGGCAGCTGGCTTGCAAATGCAGCGTGACTGCCTGGGGAGCCTGCCCAGAGAGGAACCCGAGAGATGCACTGGGCTGGGGTGACACGAAGGCCTCCGTGGCCTCTCATGTAACATCAGGTGGGGGTCAGAAATGGCAGGCATGGTCCTCCTATGATACCACACTGGTCAACTTGGTCCCAAAGGTCTGTCTGGTGTGGGGAGGGCCACAAATCTCTCCTGTTTGTTGTCCAGGCTGCACTGGTGTCACCTGAAGCCAGAACTGGCCTGTACAGTGGGGACTGCAGTGTAAGGAGTGTCTGGGAGGTTCAACCTTTCTCTGTCACATGCTTCCATGAGTGTGACGCAGACACAAGTAGTGACCAGCGGTGACTGGCATTGCAATGAGCAGTCAGCGTGAGCTCCTGCATGGCCGGTTGTCCTCAGCTGCAGGAAGGCAGGCTCTGAAACCCCCTTAGAGTGGGCCAGGAGGCGTTCTAGCTGGGAGTGGAGCACGAACACCAGCCCGCGGCTGTGTTTGTGGAGCAAAGCCTTCCCAGTGGTCCTCTGGGAGCCCTGTTTGCACTTCTGCTGGGGATCAGGGCAGCAAATGACAGACATGCAACTGGCAAACTTTGTAGGCATGTGGTTTTCCTACCTCTCCATGGTGTTTCCTGCCTCCCCTCTGCTGGGCGGCTTCTCAGTGAGTGCCTTTGTGTATTTAACACCTTGACAGACCGTGGAGTTAGCAGCTCCTGCGTACACAGCTGAAATAATGTTATCTCGGTGCTCTCCTATCATCTGCTGTTTGTTTGGCGAGTTGTTGCAGCACATCAAGGCTGCTGCTCTCTGGAAGCTCGCTGAAGGCCTCTGGCCCCCCCAGCAAGTTATGAGTCAGAGCGGGTCCAAGCAGAGCTGCTGTCCTGGGAGCCACGGGCTGTGCGTGTCTTGCAGGGCCTCACGTGTGCCAGTAACATGACTTCTTTCTGCTTTTCCAGACAGGGGGATAATCATGACTTTCGGCAGCGGCAGCAATGGCTGTTTGGGGCACGGAAACTTCACGGACGTAAGCCAGGTTTGTTGTGAGGGTGCTGGGTGCGCTACTCCCCCAAGGTAGAATATGGATCTTCTGCTTCACGGGAGAGGGCTCATCCCAGCTCCAGGGATGTGCATCCCAGGCATGCTCTGGCATCCGACCCCCTCCCCCTCCTCTCCCTGTCACTGCGGGTTTTAAAAGACCCAACCTGCCTCTCTCTTTCTCTCTCCCCCCCCTACACAATGATCCCTTTGAGCGTGGGGGAAGTCAAGAGCTGCCTTGTGGTTGCTGTTGGCAGGCACCCAGCTTGGAGGCTGCCTCCAATCACACACCTGCCTGCTTCACTCTTGGCCTGCAGCTGCCAGGGTTCACTGAGAAAAGTTATTTTTCAAAAGAGCCAGTATTTAAAGAAGAGCTGTGTGTTTCCGATTGGCTCGGAGCACTAGGGCTGAGGGCCCGTTGCTCCCTTCCAGCTTCTTCCTTGCCTGCCCTCGGATGTGGCAGCAGCCGATGGCTTCCAGCCGAGCTTGGGGACTGGTGCCATTTGTCACAGTGGTCAGCTTGCTCGTTCATTCCTGCTCTGTCCAGAGCTGAGCTGCTTGGTGCTTATTGCTGGCAGGGGGGGAAGAGCAGTTGGGAGCAGCAGCCAGGTCCTAACAAATGGTGCTTTTCACTTGAAGAAGATAATGAGAATGAGACTCGCTGTGGCGAGGTGTCAGATCTAACAGCAGGTCACAGCAGGGGCTGGGCAAAATGTGGAGATCCTGGTCTCTCCACACCCTAACGAATATGTAGCCGATAGCTCACAGCTCCTCCGCGCAAGAGCCTTTCAGCCAACGCATCCTGCACCAAGCCCCTGCCTGCTCAGAGCGTGCGTTAACAGCCCCTGGCACTCCCCACATGGGCAGGGGGGCGAATCCCAACCCTTCGGCTGAACCTATTCCCTCTCCAAACCGTTGTGCTGGCTGCTTTCTTCCGCCCCAGAGATGTTTGCGTTATCTTCTGTGCTATGTGCACGTAGTCTCTAAACCCTTTGAAGACTGTTTGGAACAAAAAAAAAACAAACCCAAAACTTCTCTGGTGTTTGTGTTGGATGAAAACTGGGATGCTGCCAGTGTTGTGTTGAGACTGGGGGGGACGGGTGGGAGGGATGGGAGCAGCCGGGCAGGCTGGGAGGTCTCGGCTGACGGCTGCTGCTCTTCCCCTGCCAGCCCAAGATCGTGGAGGCCCTGCTGGGCTACGAGATGGTGCAGGTGGCCTGTGGCGCGTCTCACGTCTTGGCGGTTTCCAATGAACGGGAAGTGTTTGCCTGGGGCAGGGGGGATAATGGTAAGCGATGTCTGCTTTGCAAAACAGGGCTTGTGCTTTCTATTGCTTGTTCCCGCTCCCCTCGCTGGCCCTGCTTGCCCGCAGTCCTCTCCAGATGTGCCAGGCTAGGTGGGTGTGGAAGAGTTGCAGCTGCTTCACCGCATACCAGGGGCCCTGTGCTTTGGGTTTCACTGCCTTCTGTCACGATAGGTCCCAGGCTGGGCTCTTGCAGCAGCTATGTCAATGCCATTGCTCATGGGGTTTGCTCAGTTTGTGTGTTGCCATCAGCATCCCGCTCTGTTCCTCCTGCCAGGTCGGCTTGGGCTGGGTACCCTGGAGTGCCACAACTTCCCCCAGCAGGTCACAGTCCCGCCAGAGCACGAGGCTCAGAGGGTCATCTGCGGCATCGATTCCTCCATGGTCCTCACAGTGAAGAACCAGATTCTTGCTTGTGGGAGCAACAGGTAAAGGGGTGAGGGTCTGTGCTCCAGAGCTTGCCTACAGCCTCCTGGGACTGTCCACCTGTGTCCAGCCCAGGAAGAGGGAGGAAGGGGCTCTAGAAGACATCTGTGTGATCCTGCTCCCTAGCACCTTGCTGCTGGTGGTGCGGTTATGCTAGGGCAGGATTTGTCTGGGGGCTATCTGTGCCAAGTTGCATTCGGCCAGCCCTGAACTGTGCTTTTCTCCATGCAGGTGTAACAAGCTGGGCCTAGATCGGGTCAGCTCAGCAGAGGAGCCTTCCCCAGAGGACCAGGTGGAAGAGGCCACCGTGTTCACGTGTGCCCAGTCGGCCCCCCTGAACCAAGAGCCGATCGTGTGCGCTGACATCGGTACAGCGCACTCGGCTGCAGTCACAGGTGAGGCGGGTGTGCCCAAATCCCTGAGGGGGGACCTGCATTTTCACTGTCCTCCTCCTGCCTCCGTTTCCTGTGGGCAGAGGCCTCAGAGAGGCTCAAGAGGCACCCTGCTCCTGTTGTTGGAGCTCCGTGGAGCAGTATGTTCAGCATGGTAGACAGTAAAGAGCTTCAGGAGCTGCAGTGCATCCTTGCGTGGCACCCAGCTGTTTCTCTCTTCTCTGTTGTCAGCTTCTGGCCAGTGTTACACCTTCGGGAGCAACCAGCACGGGCAGCTGGGCACCAACTCCTGCCGCAACAGCCGCGTACCCCACCTGGTTGTAGGGCTCCAGGCGATGAAGGTCACCGTGGTGGCTTGTGGGGATGCCTTCACTGTGGCCATTGGAGCAGGTGAGGCTGAAGCCCCTGTGTCCTGGGCTGCAGCAGACCCTCGTTTTCTTCTGCCTGCAGTCCGTGCTGTGGCCAAGGCAAGCCTTGGAGATAGCCCAGGGCGGAACTGTGGGGAGATGGGAGGCCTGTTTGCTGGTGAGCTCTGTGTGCAGCAAGGGGTATCTATCCCTCTGCAGATGGCGAGGTGTGCACGTGGGGGAAAGGAGCCAGGGGACGCCTGGGCAGGAAAGACGAGGAAACGGGAGCGCCGAGGCCAGTGCAGCTGGAGGAGACGCATCCATACCTGGTGACCTCCGTAGCCTGCTGCCACGGGAACACGCTGCTGGCAGTAAAGCGTGAGTAGAGGCTTCGTTACTGTGATTACGTTACTATGAGGGCCCAGCCAGACACAACGCCTTGTGATCGGAGCTGTACCAAGTAACCCTGGCACATAAGCTCTGTGTTATTCTAGTTCCTCTAGAGCTGTAGGTGAATAGAAATAACTTGAAGCCCATAAAAATTCCCCTTCCGCTACGCAGCACTGTGACACTGCCACTTCCACTGGGCTGGGGGAGCAGAGGGACAGCAGAAGCGGTCTCGTGCACTCCCAGACAAGTGGGCTGGCCAAGCTGCGGGTGGTGGGGAGCCGGTGTTCTGGCAGTCCACCGAGTATCCAAAAAGAGTAGCTCTTTAATTGGTGCTGCTGAAATAGAAGCTGAGATTTGAGGCGTCATTTTGGCTGCTGGCTTTCCATTGTGGTTTGGAAAAGATAGCGATGGTTTTGTGGTTCTTCTCTCCTTGGGCCAAAGGCAGCATCGTTGTGTGGTTAAAACGTGCCCATGGGGTGACCTGCCCTTCCGTTGCCTGGATGTACGATGGGAGCCTGGCCCAGACTGCTGGAGGGGCCTTTCTTCCTCCTCTGCAGGGCTGATTATGGCCTCAGCGCTGGGCTGAGGGATTCCAGTCCCAGCCCACTTCAAGGAGGCTAATTACACCCCGGAGGGGAGGAGGCCCGGCTGACTGCCCCAGCGCAGCAGAATCAGCTGTGGCTCCCGTTCCTGCCCCGCAACTGCCGAGCTCTCACGTGATGTGCGCTGCCACGTGAAGGAGACAGGGAATGGCTGATTCCCTGGGCTCGGGAACAAGTAGGGCGTTTGTCGTGGGAGTAAAAGGGTTTTGTTTCTGCAGGAAGGCTGCAGGCTGCTCTCCCCTTCCGCTGCCAGAGTCACCCTGCACCCCATGGCAGCTGGTTTGTGGGCTCCCACCTGCAGCGCTGTAAGAGCATAGTCTGAGTGCGTAGCCCCTGCTGTAGCCACGCTGCTGTCCCTCTGCACTGCCCAGTCCAAAACCTCGACCTGCCTGTCCTGGTACTGGAAGTACAAACTCAGCAGCAGTGGTGTCAGAGCAGCAGCCTTGCCTGCTCCAGTGTCCCTCAGTAACCAGAGTGCAAAACGCATTGAGAGCTCTGTAGAAAGCTGAGATCTGACTTTGGGCTTTCACACAGCTCAGTCAGCCTGGAAACTTCTCCAGAGAGAACACAAGAGCCAGTGACACATTTGATGTCATTGTTGCTGTCAGCTCTGGCTGTGATCTGGCTCGGAGAGGGTGCTGGCACAGGCGAGTGGTGCTCCACCTTTGGGACGGCAGTTCTGCACCGCTCTGCGGTTTCCTCCCATGCGGCCAACACTGATTTTGACTGGCTCGGGCTTCTGCCCACTTTATCGTGGGGCCGCTGCTGCACCCTTCTCTCAGTCCCACTGCAAACACAGGAATAACTGGGAGACGCCAGGCGTGCTGGAGAGGAGGAGGAGGAGGGCACAAGCCTTGAAAGATTGCATTTCCTCCTGCTTGGGCTGTGTGTGCTGGGAATTGCCTCCTGCTCGTGCCACTACTGAGGCCTTGCAGCCGCTTCCTGGGGTCGCGGGACAGGGATTGCGGTGCCCATCTGGTGGGTATCTGGCCTGTGTGGGGCAGGGCACTGCTCCCTGTAGCTTCATCGAGACGGCGGCTTACAGCTTATTCTTGGTCCTCACCCTTTGTGTTTCAGCTGCCGTGGAAGAGTCGCCTTCCCAATGAGTTTGAGTTGAGAGGGGCCGTATCCAGCCTCATCGTACAGATGTGGAAGCACCTCTGGCTGCCGGCATGCCTGTCCTCTCGCTGCTGCCTGCTGCGGCCTGGCTCGGACCCGCGTCCCCGAACACGGGAGCTCCTCAGCTGCACTCTGAAGGCAGCAGTCTGGAAACAGGGAGCTCCTAACGATGGTTCCCACGGAACCGGAGCTGGTCTCACTTATCGAAGCGACGAGCGTCACTGGGAACCTCCAGTGCCTGAGAGCTGCTGCCCTGGACGTGCAGTGGGGCAGGCGGCCCCGGAGCTCCGGGGCTGCATTCAGGGGGTCGCGCTGGGGCTCTGCCCCTCCCCGCTAGAAGTGCCTGTGTAGAAGGGTGAGGAGCACAGAGGTTGTTTTCCTCTGTGGAAACTGTCTCTGGTTACAAAGCCCAGGCTGACAGCTTGGTGTCTGAGCGAGCTGTCAGCCTTTGCACAGCAGTGTCTGGAGTTAGGGCCCCAGGCGCTACGCTGGGTGACTAAGTGCAAACCTCTTTTCTAATTAGAGAAGTCTGTCCTTTCCCATCCCCCCCTTAAAACATTTCACCCATTTGTTGAGCTGTTCATCACGCTTTCGAGGGTCCTGGCCTGCGCGGCTGGCCGAACCCGGCACGAGCAGCATCTCTGTGTGGTGCAGCCCGACTCGCTCTCCCGAAATGCTGCCTGGAGCTTTCCAATTACAGCCTCCCCTGGCCCCAGGAGCTCACCGGAGGATCCTCCAGGTGACATTTGTCCTCAGGCCCCTAAATCCTGCTGCTGACCAGCTCACTGGCTCCCAGCTGAGCTAGTGGAAGGCAGCAAAACACAGCGAGCCATTGTCAGTAATTGAAGTTTTTTAACCCAGATCTCTCCAGGGAGATGATGAGTTTTCACCAGGGATCCTTTCTGCAAGCGGGAGGGGGCATATCACCATGTCACAGGCAGGAGTTATGTTTTTTATCTCCAGAAGGGTCGTTTCCTTTCCTTTTTTTTTTTTTTCTCCTCTTTTCTTTTTTTAACTTACATCTGCCCTGGGCCATTTTTTGATGAGCTTCTGTCTCTGATCTGTCTGACATTGCAAATGCTCTTGCCTTTCACATCCATCTTTGTGCTGTTGCCAATCTGTTGTGTATAAAGTCAGTGCTTTCATAAGCTGGCTGAGATGAAATCTCTCTAATTATTTTTGTGATTCTTTCCTGTTTTCAATGAGGGAAACCTCGACGGGCTCTGCTAGAAGCCGACTGATCCCTCTGTCATGTGAAAGGTAATGAATTTCTGCGGGTCTCCTGCTCTTTCCTCCCTCGCCTCCCAGGCTCCGGCTGGGGAAGGGAGCAGGTCCCGTCCAGCCGGGAGAGGCGTGTGCAGCCCTGACTGCAGACGCGGCCTCCCTCTTTGGCTCCTGGCAGGGTGGGTGCATGGGTTTTTCCCTGCCGTTTTTGTTTCTTGTGGAGCTGCCTTTTCAGGCGGTTACACCCTGCTATCCCAGGAAGCTGACTTGCATTCAAAGGCTCTGCCGGTCCCTTGGCACTCGCCTTGTGCTGCAGGTTACGGGGACGGCTCCGGCAGCCTGGTGTTGGCGGAGGGGAAGGTGTTCTCCCCTCCCAGAACAACCTGGGCACCGGAATAATTGCAGGGCTGGGTTAAATTGCCTTGAAGCCCCTCTGGGCCGCTGCCTCTCCTCCCTGCACTGAGCTGGCGGTAGCATCAGCTCCTACAGCAACAGATTTCCCTTGGCTGTGTCGTGCTCAGCTCTCGGGGCTCCCCTCGCCCCACACTGCGTGTGAACACACCCTGTAAGAAGGGGTTGGTGTTCCTGCCACAGCCTCACCAGGGCTGAGGGCCGGCTGGGACGGCAGGCAGGCAGGACAGAGGTCTCTGCCACCCTTCACCTTGTCACCAGAATGCCACCACTCCAGGGGACATGTGCAGCCCCAAAATGCAGGCTCTCCCTGCTCCAGCTGGGCTGCCAAATCCAGGGGTGAGCCCACTGGCGTTAGGTGGCCATAGGTTTTATGACTTAATGATGCCTTTTCACGGCACTGCTGGGGCAGGAGATGTCACTGGCTTGAATATCAGGACCCTTCGCTGCGGGCAGGGGAAACCAGTAGGGACCAGTATGCTTTGTGCTGGGCTGAGGGCTCGTGGCGAGGGCTGGAGCCCTCGGGATTTCACAGCCTGTGCGCTCAGTGCAGGAGTTCAGCTGTGAAGCCCAGCGAGATGATTTGAATAATTTAATACCAGGCTGTGACCAAGCCTGGCGAAAGGGTAAAGGAAACAAAGAGGCCCCCAGCCCCGAGCAACAATAGCTCTTGAAACGACAAGCCGAGGCATGTCCGCGCTGCCGGAGGCAGAAAGCAGCCCGGGCAAATAGGCCAGTTGCATTCCTCACGTCTGCTGCTTTGTTTCCCTGCAGAAGCTGCCGGTGAAAACTGCAGGTCTCAGGGCTTCTCCCTTTATCCTTGTTTTGTTCCTGCATCCTGCGGAGCTGGTGGTGGATCAGCTGCGTCCCCGTGGCTCTTCCCGCTAAGGAAGGCAGGGCCGAAGGGAGCGGGTAGCGGAGGTGATGCGGGGATGAGGCTGCCTGGTGCATCCCCACCGGTGCAGCTCCCCTCTGGTCATTGTCACGCAAGGAAAGCCCATCCCCGTTCCCCGTGCTCGATAACATCCCGCTGATCTGGGGCCAGCGCTGTCAGCAGGAAACAGCCCAAACCGCCTGCTGATCCCAGAGCTGATTTGATTTGATTTGATTCCGGCACCTCTGTTGTGGTCATATCCCCGTTCCCACGAGGCTTGGCAGAAGGTGCGGCTGCCGTCCGTCTGTCCAGCCGCCTCACTGCCCTTACCCCCCCACCACCTTCCCTGGGCACGAGTCCCCAGCAGTCGCCTCCTTTCCCTGGGGCGAAACGCTCCACCTTAACTTCTTTAGAAGCCGAAGCGCCGGTTTTCTGTCCCTCCAGTTTAAATTAAACACAAGGCAGAGGGATGGAGCCGGGGTGCAGGGCAGGGAGAGGCCGGGAGAAGAAGGCAGGAGGCCTCCCCGAGCCCAGATGGGTTCAAGGACTGACCCGTCATGGGGGACGGAGAACATATCGCCCGCACAAAGGGAATTGCCCTGCCTGGAGGTTGAGCGTCGCCTTTGTGTGAGACAAACGCCTGGCTGTGATGTTGAGTGCGAGGAGGGCGTTCGTTAGAGCGAGGGGAAAAGGAGGAGATCTTTGTTTGCAGGGTCTGACACCTCCCAGCCGTCCTGCCGGCACAGCCAGCGCCTTCTGATGGCTTTGTCAGCTCCTGGCTAATTAGCGGAGATGCTCTTTAGTGAGGTTAGGAAAGAAAAATTTTTAAAACATCAAAGAGAAGCAGTAAATAGTGATAAAACTCGGCTCTGTTTCATGCCTGTCATCGGAGACGCGGGCTTTCCAAGCTGGCAGGGTGCTGTGTCCTATGCCTTCTGCGGGGGAGGCCTTGGGAGTCCCACCGCCCCGCGGGATGCTGACACACGGGGCCGAGGGCCCGTCCTTTTGGCTCAAACCCGGCCCTGTAGCGGTGCCCAGGGATGGTTTTTAGACAGGGCCAGGTCACAGCGTGTTAGGGCCGGTGTTTGGCATAGTGCCTTTCCCTTTTTTGGGAGGCGACCCTGGCTCCTCCGGGGTGTGCTGCGACTTAGTGGCAGAACCAGACGGACAGCGGGGGCTGCTTGTAAGATCCTACCCTGGGGGGGGGGTCACAGCTCTGAGCAAACCCGGCCAGGAGCATCGCAACCCCCAGGCTGTCACCCCCATGACAGCTCGGAGGTGCCCGGTGCACCCCACGGCTCTCTGTACAGTTGCTCACTGTCATTTGATTTTACGCTTTTTGTTTCCAGGCTCTCTGGGAGCTGGTTAAAGTTTAGCTCGCTGCTCTCCGCCATCCGAGCAGGCTGCCGGCTAGTCGCGTCCCTTGGAAAAGACCCCGCGGTGGCTGTTCACGCTCGACGTACGCCAGTACAAGCTTCCCCGCTATTTGGGTGTCAGGAGCTAAAGCCCTGTTGCAGCTCAGGCTGTGGTAGGGTAACCTGTTATCCCTCAGGGTAACCCCAGAAATCAGCCACCCATCCCCTTCTTGGCGGCTCCGGCAGCGAGAGCGGGCAGGCTGCCTGCCTTTATCCCCCTCGGGCTGCTGGAGGATTTTATTTTAAGCAGAGCCTCTCGGGGAGAAGGGTAACGTGAGCTCCTTGAGTGACAAGTGATAGAGCTTGACTTGCTTAGCGTGTCCCCCAGGAATCCCTCTCCTCTGCCATTTGCTAATTGAAAACTGCTAACATTTGGGTCTGGAGCAACTGCCGCCCTTAATGGGAAGCTGGCTGGAGCGTGCGTTGGTGGGACTAACACATGCTCGCAGCCTGTCATCTGCTCGTCTCCATCTCTAGGGAAAGGGGCAAATACTCCCATATGCTGCTCCGGTTTCTGAAAGAGTGAAGTGGGGGCTGGAGCCAGACAGGGATTTTTTTTTTTTTTTTCTTTTATTCTCTCTCCTCCAAGCCCCTGTTAGGAGGTTAGCAACCACGGGCCGGAGGGCTGCTGTTGGCGGCGGCCTGGGGCATGAGCTCAGAGCAAGATGAAGCCACAGGAGCGCACAGTCCCCCTCTGCCTGCAGCATGCGGGGGGGCTCAGGGCAGACCCTCCATGTCCTGCCCCACCGTTTCCCAGCCCAGACCCTGCCGTGGGTGGTGGCTGGGACACGGGTCCCTCTGTGTGGCAGGAGCGGGTATGGGAGCCGTCCCCCCCTCCAGGCCTTGCTGTCAGTGGGCTGTGTGTGGGAGCGTGGTACCCCTGGGACACCCCTCTGCCGAGGAGGGGACGCAGGGTCAGTGAGGACAGCACGCTGCGTGCCCCCACCCCGGAGCCAGAGCCCAGCCCTGGGCCAGGGCAGGCTGTGGCCGGGCGAGGGGGGGGCTCTGCAGGTTGTGTGCGAGCCCCCCAGGGTGGCTGTGCCCGATGTGATGCTCCCCAAACCCGCGGGGTGGCTGTCCCCGGTGCAGAGGGTCCCAAACCCCCCCCAGGGTGGCTGTGCCCGATGTGATGCTCCCCAAACCCACGGGGTGGCTGTCCCCGGTGCAGAGGGTCCCAAACCCCCCTGG
>RSEF01000019.1:6789581-6830139 GCA_003993805.1 Himantopus leucocephalus
CCCCCCCCCCCCCCAATCCCCTATTTTTAGCGCTTTTTTCTCCTACAGCGCCTTAACGCAGAGGGTTTGGGCTGAGCTACGGAAGGGTAAAAGCATCAGCCAACGCCTGACCTGCGCACATTTTCTTTATATACGTGTGTATATATATTTTATATTCATTATATACATTTTATGTATATATTTATGTGCATACACACACGCAAAGACTGTACAGGACCTGTCCTGTTCCCAGCGCCAGGCGGTACAGCAGGGGGTTGGGCAGCCGCTTCTTGCACACCAGTTACCTTAAAAAAAACAAACCACCCCCCCCCCCCCCAAAGCTGAGCACAAAGTATGAATTCATATTGCAGNAAACGCTTCGGCTGTTGTGGCGAAGCGATGCTGGGGAAGGCCTGTGCGGCAGCGCTGGGAAGCCGAGAGGGAAAACAAACCTGGGGAGCCGGGAACGGTGACCCTGCCATGCCGCGTCCTCTGCCCGGGGACCTATTTACAACCCTCTGCTTTGTTGTTTTGTTTTCTTTTCTTTTCTTTTTTCCCCCTTTTTCTTTTCCCCTCTCCAACCACAAATGTGAAATTTGCTGTCAGGTGCCTCTCTCCAGTTGCTCCCAGTGCCGATGAGCACCGCACACCACCTCCATTTACCCCGGCACTTTGCCACCGGAGCCCTGGTGCGCACGTCTCCGTGCGGTGCCTGGCTGGAAATGTCAGCCGGATCTTCAAGCACCTCTTAACCTTCACGTGTTTGCATAAAACGGGGGAGCAAATCCCACCCCCCCACCCCACCCCCGGCAAGACCCGGGTGGTGAAGCAGGAGGTGACGCTCTTGATATTCACGGAGGAGAGGGAGAAAAAAAAAAATAATCGATTTGCTACTAAATTTAGCCTCAAATAACGAGTTTAAAAATAAACTTCCCGGAAACTTGTTGGTTTGAAGATTTATTCTAAAAGCCCAGAACCTGCCAGCTTTCCCCCGGCTCCGTCGGGGCAGTGCGGCGTGGACACTGCCCGCGTGTTCCACAGGGGACTCAAACCAGAGACGAAAACGTTATTAAATGCCCTATAAATGGAGGAAGCCCCCGGCCGGCCGGCCAGGGCCGGACCTTGGCTTGTTGAAGACCTCAACCACACGGGAGATGCCCTTCTCTACCCAACCGCCGCAGCCTCCGAACACCTTACAAAACCTTTGGGCTGCAGACCGGGAGAATTTTTGGCAAAACCGCGTCGGTAGAGCCCCGATTTGTGCCAATCGTTGACGCCGCTTAAGCCAAGATGGCGAAACCAGACGCTAATAGTTCATCGGGAGAAAAACGCAAGACAAATTTGCTCTTCACATCCTTTATTAAAGACCCCTCCGGGCTCCCCGCCCGCCCCAGCCCTTTGCCTCCCCGGGACGGAGGAGTTCGAGGGGGCGAAGGAGAAGGTTTCACCACTGAAATCCCGGTGTGACATCCCCACTCCAGGTCCAGCGAATCTCTCAGGCTCGCCGCCAGCCCGGCTGAATTAACGGTTTGTACCCAATTGCCTTGAAATTAACTTAAACTAATTAGATAAAATAGTCCAGTAATTTCATTGCAATTTGGCCTCATTGAGCACTGGAAGAGCATCTAAAAAGCCGCTGTTGCTAGAGGATGTCCAACACGAGTCTGTCCGTCCCCCTGTCCCCCCCCCACCCAGCAAAGACCTGAGGAGCTGACTTGAATGTGTCCCTTTCCTTTGGCTCCTCCACCCCTGTGGGACCCTCCAGGACCGCCCCCCACCCTGCATCGAGCAGGACTTTTTTTCAGCTCTGATACGGCCTCCATCACGAGACAGCGGTTTTCGGCAGAGAACATCTCAGCACATCGTTGGGTCAAACTCAACGCTTGCACCCTCCCATCATCTACCAGGGTACGGCGAGCTCAGTGTAGGGGGAAAAGAGCAAACACAGCAATTAAATCTTTGAAAGAAACCCCCTATTTGGGTCTAAAAGAGAAGTTTTAAAAGGTTGGATCTTACTCTGCCATCTGCCAGAGCCTTCAGCTTAGCTGTGGCTGAGGTAACTCCTCGGCGGAGGCAGCAGCTGCTCACGCCGAAGTCCCCACTGGCTCATTACCGCACCAGATCTTCACTCCGGTAAACAGGTCTAACTGCGGCAGAGACGATGTAAGAGCCTCCTGAAGAGGTTTTGCAGAAGGGATTCCGCCTGTTGGGGCGGGGGGACAGATGAAGACACCAGATACCAAAGGAGCTCCAGCAACACCAAGTCAAAGGAGAGGAGGATCCTGAAGCTCCGTCTCCCCAGGGCGGATGGACGGAGCAAAGCGGCTGCTCTTGGCACCGCATTTCAAGATGCAGCGGTGCCCGAGGGCAAACAAAGCTCTTCCCAGCTGAGCTGAGCGGGGCTAAGCTGCCCGGTTTAGCCCAAATTCCTGGAAAAGCACGCGGGAACCGAATACGGTTCTTAGTATCTGGGGAACACTGGAAACGGTATGAAAGGTATTAGTTTACCATCAGAGGGATTCTGACACAGATGTTTGCAGCAAGCGCGGAGGAGATGGGTTTTTGCGTTGTTGTGTCATTCTTCGAGATGAAAGCGCACAGGTTAAATTAGATGTACGATCACTGGAAAAGGGAGAAAACCCTCGCGGCTCCCATCTTCCAGAAGGGGGTCTACAAATGTTACAAATCCCTTTAAAATTTTGTATTTAGTATTGTATTAATAAGGAAAACTCCATGTTTATCACCCCCAGTATTAGGCCAGCACTTTGAAGGGGCAGTAGGTTCTAGGTCCAGCTCTTGGAGCAGCCCGACGTCTCCCCAAGGCTTTTCCCTCCCAGCCAGGGACAGCAGAGCTGTAGGGTGTGGGACAGCCAGTCACAGACATTGCCAAAAATCTCTCAGAGTTCATCTTGACAGGACTTAGCCCACCTCCTCCTCCCCTTTTGACTAATTATTTCAGCACCTTTCCAGCTTGGAGATTTTCTCTCTCTTCTGTTTTCCCAGACCTTCTCGGCACTGTTACTGGAAAAGGGCAGCCAGGCTGTGCCCAACGCAGTTGTACCCCAGAAACCCTGGGAGACCTTTCCCCAAATTCCCTTTGGGACAAGCACCCACCCCCTGCTGCTGACCACGGCCACGCAAGCCCCACGCACTCGCACTGCATAAAACCAGCAGAAGGGGCAGACGGACCAGGTCTCTCTTTCTCTCTTTTTGCTTTGCTTTTTATTTTTCCTGCAGACAAAAAAAAAAAAAATTAAGAAAAAAAAATTCTAGTTCATACCCGTAGCAAATAAGCAGCAGCGTTTATAATCAGTCTGTGGTTTAATGAAATACAGCAATTCCCAGTTCTCTCCCCAGTGAGCCCCAGCAAACATTTGTTTGGTTTCTACGGGAGCAGCCGAGTCCCACGGAGACATCTTTCACATCGGAAGCTTAAAGAAAATTCACAAGGGTCTTTATAAAATGTTAACTTTGGGCTGTAACAAACTGGGCTCGCGATTTAACAGCTTCAAAGCTTCTGCTCGAAAGACAAGACACGTCAGAGACGGAAGCTTCCTCGTGGAAGGGTTTACACCACTTTCATGTTTAGCCCTCCTAGGATCTATCTAATGTCCACCTCCGGCTGCTGAGGGAGTTGCCAGGAACCATTAGAATAACGATACTCTGCTAAACGACTGCAGCACTGCAAAGGGGACAGATTTCGGTGCTGATGAGGCAGCGTAAAGAGTTCAGGAAAACATCTGAAAATACCTTACTCTTTCCTCAAGGAGCAGAACCGTCATCTGCCAAGTACCCAGGATCCATCAGGGGACCAGAAGCCTCGTGCCGGAGCCAGAGGTCAGGAAGCCACTGACCCACAGACGCACGGACAGACAGAAAGGCAAGCCGAGCCAGCGAAGGGAGCGGCGGTGTGAACCCCAAAGGCAGGTGGCCATCTGCCTCGGGGCACCAGGGAGAGCCCAGGGCGAAGGTGCGTCCCTGGCCTTTAGGTTAATCGTATTTCTGCACTGGGCAGAGCGTGAAATAAAACTGCGTGTGGACAAACACTTCCAGGAGAGCACAGCTCCCACCACACGCCGGACCACCGGCCTCTGGCTCGCGCCTCGGCTCCTCTTCCCTTCCTCACCTCGGTGAGTGACAGGGCCACGTCTGGATCCCCTCGCCGGGCGCCTGCGCAGCGTACTCGGTGTTTGCTCTCAGAGGCTGTACCCGGGAGCGAGGCAGGTCAGCGTTTGCGCTTCTCTTTACAGGAGACATAGTGGGGAAGGAGAAGGAAGGAGAGCCCACCAGCACCACGCTGCGCAGCAGTGGAAAGGGCTGGTTTAAAGACAAATCTCACTCCTACAACAACAGGAAATATTTCAGTATATTTTAATAGTAAAATGATTCCTATTTTTCAAGCAATGTCCCACCTGGCTGTGGCTCGGGAGTATTTTTGCTTCCCGGTCCTGCCGTACCGGGGCAAAGTCTCAGAGGTCACGGCTCTACCCGCGTCTGCCCGTGCAGAACAATGCCCAACAACTCACCGCGTGCTGCCATCGCTAACGCAAACACCTCCCCGCCACCGAAACCACTTCCACAAACACCGCAGCACGGGACTCGACTCGGGCTCTGCCTCTCTCGGGAGAAGAGCAGGAGGAAAAAAAAAAATCAGCTTTTAATAACAGTCTGGGTTGAGATTTGTAGCAGGCTACGGAACAGAGGAGATGCCAATATTTTATTTAGTAAAAAGGTATGTATTCAGGTAGCAGAACACCTTACAGTAACTAACTCGGCAGGAAAGGTTAAAGTCATAGCACAGCCCTAGACCGATTTGGGGGAGTAGGAAGGGGAAGACGACGGGGAGACTGTAAGGGAAGCAGCTTCAGACTCGAACCTTGGCTTCCAATAGAGTGTATTCAGAAAAATATTGCATGAAAAGCCTCAGGGTTTTAGTTCTTTCATAGATGTATATTTACCAGTTTTCACAAAGACTGCAGGAATACGATTATAAACAATAAATTAGGACTTCATGTTGCTATCATTTGGCATAACACAATCAGGCAATTTTTCCTTTTTAAATATAAGGCAACACAAGCCAACACATAATTTAATCCGTCTTTAGTCAAATTGCTTAACTTTGCTAAAGAGTTACCACTAAAGAACGGTTTATAGTACACTTAAAAGAATTTAAATAATGACATGATATAAGTGTACTAACTTACGCAAGGAGTCAGAAAACGTACTCTGCTAAGCTTTGAAACCTAAATATTTGTTACAGCCCAGGACTACACGTCTAAATTAAAAAAATACAAATAAATGTTTTCTAATTTTTCCATTTACGAAAAACTTTTAAGAATCTCTAGCCAACTATGACGTCACTTCAAAACTTGTTATTTTTTTTGTTTTTTCAATTTTGTATGATGTCTTAAGATTTTAAACCATGCTCGTTAAGGAAAGTTCAAGGAGCAAATACTTAAGGCTTTGTTTTTCAAAGGGCTGTGAGGGAGGCCAGTGGGTGGCAGAGGCCAGTGGGTTCACCCATACACAATGCTACTCAAACCCACACTACCAGGCGACATTCATACAGAAATATTACACTTAAAAGTTACAGTGTAGAGCAATATTTTTAGCCAGTGTACATATAAAGAATCAATGCATTTATTTTTTTAATTTTTTTTTTGTTTTTTTTTAATTTCCAAACTTGATTGTGATCATTATGTTCAAGTATTAGTCTCATTAACAGAGATGAGAAATTTTCTACTTACAACAAATTCGGCTGTTAGAAAGGAAAGGTGTGTTTCCGTACACTGAGGAGAGAACAAGACGCTGAGGTTACCCAATAGTTAGTGTCCTATGGTCACTGACTCAACTAGCTGCTGGAAGCGACGTGGGAAAGGAACACAAGGAGTTAGGCACCGAGACCCTGGGAAAAAGGGATGTTATAAATAGCTTCGCTAATTCCCAGGGAGGAGAATTGTTCCATTAAATCTGCCGTGGCGTTTTGATGGAGAGGAATACGGGACCGGCGGTCCCACAGCGGCTCGTGAGCGGAGCTTCGCATCAGATCAACCGCCTCCCGACCCGTGGGTACTGACATCACAACGAGTCCGCGCCACGCCGCCCCGTGTGCCCGCTCATTGCACCGGAGACGAGCTCGAGTTACGTCTCCTCGCCCTGAAATTAATTCTAGCTACCAGAGAAGCGACTGAACCCTTTTTGGAGTTGTCAGTGGGTCTGGATTCCCTTCACGTCAGGACGGCCAGACTCCTAGCAGCGAGGGGTTCATACAAAGTCAGCTCTTACGCTGGCGAAAGGGGAGCAGGGAAGGGAAACACAATGCAGAAAAAAGGCAGCTACCTGCAGCAGCTGTGCTGTCTACGTCCTAAAACTGCCATTCCCCCCTCCTCCATACCCTGTCCGCAAAAAAAAAAAACCCAACAAACCAACCTGCCAGAGACTTTTGACTTTGGACAAAGTCTAAACGATAAATGTGGGCGTCTCGGCAAGAAACAGCTGAAAAGCTTCTTCCTATATTAATGCCTAAATACATACCCTACTAGCTCTTTTCAAACGTAGGCTTCTTTTTCAATTAAATAGGCCTCTAGACAGTGCAAATGGTCAATGTTTAATGCATTAATGAAATGGGCTTTGGAGTTGA
Source organism: Himantopus leucocephalus (assembly GCA_003993805.1). NCBI lineage: Eukaryota > Metazoa > Chordata > Aves > Charadriiformes > Recurvirostridae > Himantopus > Himantopus leucocephalus. The sequence continues at coordinate 6,796,201 of RSEF01000019.1, forward strand.
AAATAAGCCCTGCTTCCTGACAAATTCTGTTGCTCTTAATCTTCAGAGGAAATTGAGATGGAAATTTAAGCAGCTATGCTACCTCGCTCTTGACGGAGCTGGCGAACAGATGCAACTGCGAAACCCTGCAGCAACTCAACATCAGTCCAGCAAGTAGCTACTAAGCAGAAGGCAAAAGCTGCACAAAGGGGATTCTGCGGTGAGGAAACAGCTGTGGCGTGAAGTAGTGTAATGAAATTCTTTGAAACAAAAGGCATGTTAAATATTTGATGCATAAAGGAGATAGATAACACGTAGGCAAAGCTTTTAAATATACAGTATGTCTTCTTCCAATGGTTACTATAATGATCACACAAGTTTGCAAGTTAAAAATGCCTTGCTTATTAATTAAAATTAAGACTAAACCTATAATTTTGTCTGTGAAAGTGACTGCAGCCTATCTATACCCTGGGTGTTGAATATGAAGATTTCGACTATCGGTTGGTTCAGGTGCTCGGTTCATGGGAGGCCGATGGACTTTTCCCAGCACGGCCATGCTCTGATCTCTGAAGCAGGACTGCTGGAAGTCCCCGCTTAGGTAATCCATGGTCTGCATCACATTATTCTGGCTGGATGGGCCAGCTCCAGCTCTGTAATGAGTTCCTCCTGCACAATCTAGCGGCGCTCCTGCCGGCTGTCCCCCGTGGAAAGGCATGGCGAGGTCCTGGGACCCAGAGCTGTCACTGTTGGGCGTGGGCAGAATGTTATTCCAGATGGGCTGGAAATAGTGCCCATTGGTATATGGCAAGGGTCCCTGCAACCCATTCACAGGCGGAGAAGGCGTAGGCTTCTCGATGGGGGGCTTCAAGCTGAACGACTGGCCCATGCACAGTTCTTGAGGGTAGTTTGAAGTTTTGCCAGGAAAACTCTGCCCCGCGATCTCTCTCTGAGGGTGCTTCCCTGCGAGTCCAGCAGGCCCAGCAGCATCCCCACACATTTGCTGCAGATGCGCAAGCTGGTGCTGGTTCCACGCAACCGATTTGATTTCGTTCTGGTACGCGGGCGGCACCCTGTTAATATTCACCATGGGCACATTAACAGAGGCAGGAGGAATAGCAGCAGCAGCATGATCTACAGGGTTTACTACACAGGAAGGCATGGGTGTAGGGACATTGTGAGTAGATACCCTGGTACTTGCATTGATAAGCAGGTTGCGACTTATAGGGCTGGGGTTTGCAATCTGTCCCTCACATACTGAGGTAGTGCTAATGCCAGCTCTGGCCTGGCAGAACTGGTTAATCTGGTGCACAATGCTGCTCAGGTCCGGTGGCTGGTTCTGCTGCAGGGTGGCAGCCATAGAGAGGGGAATGGTTGAGGTAGACACGGTCACATTCGGCGGCGCATCTGCATCCGGCATCTTTCTGCTTCCATGTAAACCTGGCTGCAGCAAAGGATTCGGGGGGTGCTGCAGAGTCTGGTGTGCCATGGTCTGAGGATGCTGCAAGCCCTGCGGCTGCTGCATATTCTGAGGGTGCGGCAGCGTCTGCGGCTGCGGTATCCCCTGAGGGTGCGGTAAGCTTTGTGGCTGTGGTATACCCTGAGGGTGCTGCAAAGTCTGTGGCTGCGGTATACTCTGGGGGTGCGGCAAAGTCTGTGCATGCTGGAGAGCCTGCTGGCGAGCAAGCGCCTGGGGGTGGGTTAAAGTGCTAGGTGCAACGTATGGTGTGGAAGGGGGATTCATCATCGCTTCCGGCAGCAGACGTGCGCGTGTCCCGTCAAAGTCTTTGATAATTCCTTTCGCTGGAGATTTGACTATCGCCAGGAGGCCTGTTTTCGTGGTGGCCTGAGACGGGTAGGGACTGTACCTCTGGCCCGAAGTATCAAGTCCGTTCACAGTACGGCGTATGTGTTTCCTCTGGGGAACCTTGACGCTGTTTGGAAAAATTTTTATAGTCAGTGGATTGTTGGCGACCTTCTTAGCATAAGCATCCAATTCTGCTGGGGTAGGATACTGTGCAGATCTCATTTTCTGTGTAGTGTCCCCTGTGGAGAAAGGAAATTCGTCAATAGCGATTCTGGTAAGCAAGGGATCAACCCCAGGGCAAGACAACCGCACAACAAGGGTAGAAAATCTCCAAGGAATCAAGAGGCAAGAACTTCATCTTCCCAGACCAGCAGATTGTGTACCAAGTACCTCACTCCCTTTATTACCTGGTGACCAACACAACCCCCAGTTCAGCTTAAGGCAAGACCTGCCCAGGGGAGCAAAACGGAACCAGTGTTTTGATCAGAGTATGTTTACAGTTGAACAAAACCAGGTAACATGCTATAAACATCAGATTGTCTCCAGCTTGAAATATTTCTTACGGCTTGCGATGGTGGGTTCGTTTCTATTCTCTTAATTTAAGGCTGCCTCCCCATGGCTCTTCAAGCCATTCTCAGTATCTTTACCGTGTAATTCAGAAATCAGAAAGTTATGAATTAAACATTAAACCCGTGTAATGCTGAGGTGGGAACCATCCGAAGCACTTCAGCTCAAGCCTCCATTTACATCTGAGTTCTTTTCTAGACATCTGAAAGCACTTTGAGTGTCTTTTTGTCCATTAGGAAGCCCTTGTCAGTCCAAGTTCAGCAAATGGAGGCAGGCTACACGTGCATTATTTTATGGCTTGCAATTATTTCTTCAGCTGAATTTTCAGTGTGGCACCTTGTGAAGGACAGCATCCTCATATCACACAGGAAAATTACATGATTACCCCACAAGATTAAAAACATGCCACTCCCCAGACACAGACAAAAGATTTCTGGAGACAGGGCTGTGGTTTCACTTACTCCGATTTGCCACACACATACCTTGCCCACAAGCTCGAACTGCTTCAGCAGCTTCAGAAATCTAGGGAAACGCTTGTGCCTCTCTCGCTATAATCGCATTCCAAGCGGAGAGTTGGGCCGTTCCCCTACCACAGCTCTGCTGCTTAACTCCTATGGGACTACTGCTTTAGAAGCGATTTTATAATCTTCAAATAACGGCTTGTAGCTTTGACAATCCGATTTTGCTTTTGCTTGATTCCGCCCCCCCCCAAACAGTTTACTGGAAAAAAAACACCCATCCTTTTTGCGAAAATTTTCAGCATCCCCATGCCATCTGCTGCTGTGCTGAAAGAATGGGAAACGTGGCATCTAGCTCCTCCAGAGCCCGAGAGCACCCCAGCCCCACATCTGGCCCTCTGACCCAAGGAAATCTAATGCTCCAGTGAAGAGCTTGATGCTCCCAAGCAAACAGCCCCTCCTCTTGAAAATTCACCTCTGATTCTTTTAAGCAAATAGCCTCCAAAAGGCTCCTGAATACAGCTCAAGTCTGAGCACCACCCATCTCTCCCTCTTTGCACCCTGGAGTTTCCAGTCTTCGCAGGTGAAGGAGAGCAGTACTGCTCTAAGAGCACTCGCTTTCAGAAAGTAAAGGCCAAAAAATGGAAAATAGGATGGCTAGCAAAAGAAAGGATAATTATAGAAATAATAAAAATATATTCTGTGAAATAAAAAGCTTTGCAAGCAGGCTGTCTCGCATCTCCAGCACAGCACGTACCACAGCCCCGGTTACACTCTTACCTCTCTGTGCTGTCCAAACACCGGCACGTACCGCCCTTTCTCTTAATCAAAGGAAACGCTCATTTGATATCAACCTGAACATCCTCTCTGTTCACATCCCTGTACCTGCCGCTGCAGGCAGGTGGTTTCTGTCTGTCCTTTTGAGCGAGCTGCTATGCTCCTAACGGAGAGAAGAGCCTCTGAACGGAGTTTGCCAGTGCTACCTTGCCTCAACAGCCAAGGCCTTAATGAACTCCCAACCTTTATTTTTTAGCATTGCCCACGTTCATTGAATTCTGTTTCTTCCCCAAGAAATGACCCTTGCAACTCACCATGAATCAGAGAAGAACCATCAACAACGGACAAAGGAATCCACTCCTGCCTGTATTACGGTTTATGTTACGGTTGTGGCCATTGTCACATAAAGCTTTTCTTTTCAAATGAAAAATTAAGTAGATACTTTAAGACACCTTTACCATTAAAATTTCCCAGCCTGGTTTACCTTTCTATAGGCATATTAGCAAATTAGGTGGTAAATATAAACACCAAACAGATACACTAAATATTCTTTTATCCAAGCATCTATTTTTCTGTTACGTGGGAACTGCGATGAAAGCTTTTAGAAAGCAGCCAGAACATCAATGTTTGAACAGGCTGCGCCTATCGGTTACAACACATCTGTAAGCCCGAACGTGGAAGAACTCCTTCCTCTGAAGAGAGAAAATAACCCCTCAGTTAAACTTCAATGATGCACCAACATCAAGTTTGGTGTCATACCAAATGGCAAACCGTATTTTAAATCCCTTGGACAGGATCTTCTGAAACAAATCACCACCATTTCAAACAGAGCCCTTTTTGCGTACAGCTAAGATCACGCTCCTTTTACTATGGACTAACTCAGATGTTCTACTTAGGCCTGACCAAGGCGATGTATTTCTCAGAGCCCCAATGTGCTGCTTAAAATGTGCTTTGCTAGTAGTTCCACAGGCAAGATTCAATGACTGGAATCATTAAGGCAGAAAAAAAATTAGGAGAAAGGCATTACAGGGCGAGCAAGAGACTGAATATTCCATACAAATATCCTACAAACCAGTAAAGAACAATTAGGTCTGGTTACTAAGTGAATGGAAAACCAGCTAGAATAGACCGAAAGAAAATGCTGGTATTAGAATATCACAAGCGCAAGAATTCTGGATCAGGCCATAAAATGGTGAGGAGGATGGCAGATGAACAAGATACATTAAGAAAACAATGGGATGAGCTCTACAAAGTTACCTAATTGTAAATGCAAGGCAGATTATTTTTGTTGTAAAGTAATTATTTCATGTTTACTATAAGGTAAAGCGTGCATATGAGCAATTACTCCAATAAATTGGTGAGCTGCAAGTTCACACTCCCGCTAATCCCGTGGCAACCAATTCATCTGGTCACATTCCTGTGCGCGTCTCACCGCTGGAGCTATTTTTATCATGAAATGAGATATATTTCTCTGCCTCACCTCAGCACTAATGTAACATCTTTTAAGCGCATTTCACATTAAGGCTTTAAAACCCCCTGCTTTTAAAACTGCCTACGGTTAAATTTTTATTAACATTAAACAAAACACAAACAGGCCTTCAGGATTCCTACCCCAATGAAAGCATCCGCATCAGGACAAGCGAAAAAACGACTGTGCCCATCTTCAACATAAAAATCTCAACTGCAGCGGTTTTTCTACCCTCACCCCTAGAAAAGACTCGGATTTTAGCTGATGACCTCATATTCAGTCCCAACCTGCTCTTCTCTCTTTTGTCCCTCACCCCCAAAGCTCTCCAAGAAGCACCTTTCACCTTGACTTTGCACCACTGTCATCAAAAATCACCCTTTTTCTCCCAGGCACTGCTGCTACATCCAACAGTGGCTGCGGACAATGCCCAGTCTTGCCTCAAGTATCCCGACTGACTGCTCAGATTTGTACTGGAGTCACTGGGAGAAGGAGAGAATATCAACATGGAGTCAGTGAGAAATCCCCTGTGTGCATAAGGACAAATTTCCGGGTTAGCCTTTCCTGTGATGCAGGTTGGAATTCAAAGAAAAATACTGAAATTGGAAGTCCTGTAGTGATCAGTTTCTAGGGGGAAAAACACGTGCATATTAGTCTACAAAACTCCTACTGCACAGACCATCTTTAAGAAGAATGCCTCTTATTTGAAAGTGAATAAGAAAAAAAAAAGATAATTGAGCTAATGTGGATTTTTAAGTGTTAATAAAAAGTCTGATCCAGAAAACTACACTTAAAAAATTATTAATACAAACACTGTAAGTCTGAATAAAGGCTATCATGTGGAGTTCTGTACCTTTTATAAAAGCAACAGCACTATTATTAAAGCCTGCTTCCAACCCCCCATCAAAAGTCACAAGTCACCATTCATTAAAAATGCTCATTAACTCAGCTTTCCTTTGGCCAGGGGCAAGACTACTTGTGCATATACAGTATGGAGAGAAATGCACCAATTAATCTTACGCACATCTGCAGCAGGGGTGAGCAAGGTCTGTACGAGCACTTTCATTTTCCATATAAATCAGAACAAACTGGAACAGCTGAGCATTACCACTGCCAGCCAGTGCCTGCCAGCTACTTTATGTCCTAAATTCTTTTAAACGCGGTACCCGAAGCTCCTCACTAAGCAGGATACAACAATGCTTTCAGCATGGGGATAAGCAGTTCTCAGAAACAGCATCAGGTACCATCAGGTTAAGAAACTGCCCACATACCAGCACACTGCCTCGTAAATATGTAATTAGCAAAAACCTGATTTACGTACAGCTACCCTCACGTGAACCTCACCAATCTGCTTTCAGAACAAAGCTTTCCGATGCACCAAAGAAACTTCACGAGATGCAAGGACCTAGTCATGTTCTGAACATGACAGCCTACCTTTTGAAAAAGCACATTTCGGTCAGCAAAGCTTGAACTGGAAATGGAAAAGAGAAAGGAGGGGAACGTCTGGTTTCACGCCATCTAAGGAAGTCTGTTCGCAAGTAAAGATTTTTACTATTGCTGAAAGCATCGTTACAACTACCAAGCCCGTGGAGTCAGCAAAGATGCTATGCAAGCGCTGTGGGGGAGCACACATGTGAACGTGAACAGTGTCATTCACCTCTGGCAGGACTTAACCATGTCACCCATAATTGGAAAATTATCTTACCTATTTTCAGTAGCACCACAAGTCTTAACATAATAACAACTGTAGCTATAACTGCAGTAAAATTACTTGGTTTTAAAGAGCAACAAGTCCATCAGCAAGCTGCGGGTATGGACATCTCCCAATGCACATTTCAAATACAAGAGACAGGTCACAGCCCTGAGAATCAAGTACACAGATCTTATGTAGAAACCTTGGTATTTCTGAAATATCAGCTGAACAATCAATGTGCAACTGCAGGGATAAAGAGGAGAGACCGAGTACGATTTTAAAAAAATCTCTAGCCAGTAAACTTACATTCCCAAGCTTAAGTTCTTAAAAATACTAGTACAACTATCAAAAAAAATGACTGAAGTTATCAAAAAAAGAATTATCGGAGTACTCTGCAGACATTTTCAGAGGCACCAAAGAGACATCAGAAAGAAGATGGAAACTTTGAACTTTAGTAATTTGGGCTAGATCACTAATATTTGCAGTATATGCCCCAGGTATGTAGAACAACAGAGCTGCTGACCTCAAAAGGTTTGCATTAGCCTGATCTAACTCTTAGTGGCGTCTACGAGTAATTAAACGAATGGAAGCGAAGAAGAGTCAGGAAAAAGTTGTGTTAAGAAAACAAGTCAGCTGACACACTTTTAGCACAAAATGTTTTCAGCAAAGAGGCACGAATCTCACAGAAACCCCTCTTGCATTTCATCTTGCTGTGGTTAAAATTAACCTTTATAAAGCCAGGACGGGGGGAGAGCTTGCTGCACACACGTGAACCTCCACAGCGATTTCTCAGAGCCATTATTGATGGATGCCTTGAAGGCACAACAAAAGAAAGACTCTAATACATTAAATAGTTTTTCCACTGTATCCTAAATATTCACGTCACAGCTGTACCAGAGCCAGATTTAACAGTTAACCACATCCTGCAGACAAAACGTCACTCACATTTCTGAAGTCCAGTGTTCATCTGCGTGTAAGAAAGAAGCTGAAAGGAGAGGTCACCTGGTCCTGGCAGACAGGCCAGCATGGCAGACAGGCACTAACACAACATGGGGCATTCACTCCTCTGCACACTGCAACAACAGAGAGACAATTCAAAGTTATAATACAAGGAGGAACACAGAAAAGAAAGCGGCAAAGAGCCATCTCTGGGTGAAGGCCTGACCAAGCACAGATGCGCAACCGCTGCTCCGGCCCTTACTGCATCTCGTAATGGCAACCGAAATACTTCAAGAAGTGGGTCATCTGCAGGGTTAAAACTAAAATAGCCGTCTCGCTCTCCTCTGCTTCTTGACACACAGAGGATAGTCCATAACTCTGTCCTCAAATTTCAAAGGTGGCTGTTAGGAATGGTAAAGAAACCACCATCATTCATTTTACTATATATTGAAATGCGCTGGCTATCTACCAGGTATAGCCAAAGCAAGTCCTCTGGAGAAATCCTGTCAACTGCTCTTTTACATTTAATAAAAAGGCATGGCATGCATAAATTGAAGGCAAAGTATGCAGCACTCTGCCTTGTGGCAAGATTAAGCTGCATGCTACAGCTTGTAATTTCTGTGGTCCATTAGGCTGAAAGATGAATGGCTACAACTTCCTTCATTTCACAGGAGACTCGCTAACCTGCACGGCTCTGGGTTAGACAAACAGCAAGACGCGCCTTCTGCACAAAGGAGCTGCAGAGGTGCCACCATCCTCTACTGCAGAGGTGCGGCATTATTAAATCAAACCTCCAAATGAATGCACGGAGCACTAAAGCTCTTTTGTATATAGACACTGTGCTGCTATCCTCAAATCCCATCATCGTCGTACAGACACATGGGGGGTTTCCAGCAACAAAGCTAACTCAGGCTCAAAGTCTCTCAACGTTACTGGGATTACGGAGAGAAATTGGAGTTGGAAGAAGGTCTCTAGAGGCCACCTGGTCCAAGCCCCCCAAATCCCCCCTGCTGCAGCTACTGGGGCAAGCCACAGCCAGCCACGAGCACTTCAGAAAGCTCTAGGAAACAGGGGGGCTGAGCCAAGCTGGAGAAATCAGTTGACTTCTCCTCCTTGCCCAGATGTCCACAAGCATCAGTGCTGCTATAGAGAGGGAGCGCTTTTGCCAAAACACCTAAGGAGCAGCTTGAAAGGGCTTGGGGCTTGTTATAAGGCCCCCAAAACATGGGAAGAGTTGAAGGCTTCAGAAGTTGTAAGCCGGTTTAATTTCAGTCGTTGTTTCAAAACCCCAATTAAAACAACTGGGGAGGCACTCAAAGATCAAGACAGGCGAAGCAGAAAGCTCGAGACCGTCACGAGAAGCCACAGCTGCAGAAACCCCACCGAGGCCACTTCTGAAAGAGCTGCACTGTTGAGGACCACCTAAGCGATGTGAATGAGACCTGTGGATGATACCCGACACAGCAACGTCCTGGATAGCATCACCACCTTCATGCTCCAGAAAGCTCCAAAAGCCAATTTCTCTGCAGGGATGTTTTAAAGACTTCGATTTGAAACCTAACCTCAGACCACCGTCACGAGTCAGATAGCCCAAGGAGTACCTGCACCAATACAGCGAACAGCTTATCCACCGCACAGCAATTACTCACTGTGTGTAATTCGTTAGCTCCATGTTCAGATGCATCTTCTTGGTTCAACATGCAAAGGCTGATCAAACCAATGGCCAAGAAATCTTGTGCAAATATTCATTTATGAAAACTGCACCTTCACTGTGCAAGTGCTCTCAAAAGCTGACCGAGCACTGCTGACCGAGCCCGTTGGGTGACAGTGTGACTAAGAATTAAAAATAATTGTGGACACTGAATGTCAGCTTGACCACTCCATGCTATTGCCCATTCACCCTAACTACTCAAAGTAACAGTGACTCAGTGCCACGAGAAACAACACACAACCTCACCAAGCCGCAGGGATGACAGCGCAACCACTGAGAGAACAAGTGTACATTCATTCTCCATTTCATCCCTCGGAGATAGTAACGATCTGCACTACTATAAAGTCAAGATTTGTAGTTGTAAAGGTTGAAACCTAGATTTTCTTCTCACCCTCTGTAGCAGGTGGAGTTCTTGGAGTCTTTCAGAAGGTGCTCAGAAATGATGACAGAAGACCTGTCACATCCACAACTTAAAGTAATCACTTTAGGAACTGAAAAGTTGCTCGACCTTTATAGATGAGATTCATTCATGACTGTAAGTATGCAATGTTCAAACAGCCTGCGGACAGCAGTTTCTTGCCCCAAATCATGCCCAGCAAGACCAAAAAGACAAAGCAAGAATCCAGCTCCTTTTAATCAGAAGACAAAACCACTATGAGTTGCCACAGCTTTACCTGAGTAAGCAACAGAAACACTCACAGTCAGCAAGAAAAAACAGTAATTGTATTTTCCGTTTTTCCTCGTTTCATCAGCTTCAGAAGACTGGCAAAAACAAGACCTATTTCTCAGTGAAAAAGCAGACAAACAAAATTAAGAGCCTTCGCCGTAGTCAGAAAACCATCAGATCACGCCACTCCCACATTCACCTAAGCATCTACCTTTTTTCTCCAGTAATGTCTGACGCCAGCCCGGGATTACTTCCCACCCCTCCACGGCCAAAGGAGCTCGGTGTCTAAACCATTACTTAACCGATGGCAAGTTTGTGTGCCGCCCCAGAAGACAGAAAAGCCCTCTGCAGCGCAGCACTGCACTCAACACGCTCTTCGACTGAACAAGTAGCATTTCTGACAGCAAGATATGCGGAGGCTTTGCTCACCTGCTCCATCATTAACACTCATTATAGCCTGAACACTGTGACTCTTTGAGCAAGTCTCTTGCTGAAGTGCCACGGAGAGGCTCAGCGCCACGTACACAGCAGTAAACAAGATAATGGCACACTAGGAGAGAGAACAAATGATTAAGAGTGGTCACAGCATTCAATTCAGAATAGCCAGGCTTCTGCGATAAGACAGCAGTATTTCCTTGAAGGTCAAAACATGTATTTACAGAAGCTTTAGCTCCAATGCAGAGAGTAATGTTATACAAAGGGCTATAAAAGCAAGTTGTTCCCGCAGATGGATAATCATTTTAGGCAATGCCAAAGGTTCACAGAAGACTGGTGTGGCAGTAATAATTTTAAAGGAAATACTGGACTTATAAAAATCATTTTAAGTAGAAGCATAAAATCATTCTTTTAGCTTGATTTGCAATAACCAAATTGATGCCATCTAGGTCACTGCTGAGCATTAAAGAAAAGAAATTCAGACTCATATAGAAGTGCTGACCGTAACTCCATTGCTGAATTCCATATTATAATTAAAATCCTGCTCCAATTTTTGTCCTCTACGAAATCAATAGTTTTTCAAAATCAAGATCTCAGTATTTGAAAACAAATGCATTTCTTTACAAACAAGCCCCTTCACTTCCCTTTGAGATACTCAGCACCAGACTGTTTCTTTTTGTCCTGACTTATCTTCAGCACAAGCTAGTACAGACAACTCCAACATACCACCCAGCTAAAATGATCCGAAATCCCTGGCACGGACTGCATTTGGGATTGAGGTGAGCATTCGTGCTGTCTCAAACTGTCGTTACGCACAGTCTCAGGTCGGCAGCGCAGGGTCCTGTCACAAAGGCAGCTGGGCCCATCATCCCCTCCTGCGCTTGGCTTTATTGCTTCTAATTAGTCCAGAACAGGAGATAAACTGAAGTTGGCACGTCAAGACTTCTCACCAGCAGGCTTGGCTCTATGGCGGCAACTTGTGTGGGCACCAGCAGCTGCAAAGCTCCCCTGTGTCCCAGCCCCTCTGAGGATGGGCAGCATGTTACTGGGGGAACTGGTATGGACACAGTGAGTCAAAAACTGATTTCTTGCACTGTACCAGGCTCAGTAACACTGTCATCTAAACCAGTCAGCTGCAAACCGGAGAGCAAGCTGACCATTAGGATTTGGCACCCAGCAATGAAGAGCAGCTGTAAACCCCTTACCTTTAGTTTTTAAATGGCGTTTTAAACTGATCCTGTATATTGCCAAACACAGCATAATGAGCTCTGTCTTGAAAATATATATAAAAAAATTAAAGTACCTTTCTAGAGGAAAACAATCATTAGATTGGAATAAATAAACAAATACCCCTCTCTGAAGTGATTTTAATCTAATCTGGCTGCAGGATATAGTCTTAACAGTGCACGTACTGAAGGATGCTCTACGAAACAGTTAGCAGGTTTAGACACATGATCAGATTTTTTTACTCCTAAGATTTATTAATAATAAAATCAAAGCATGTTAAGCTTAAGAGGGATTTGCAGTGCTTGGGATTTGGGGGTAAATGTCACATCCCCACAATGACTGTTACGTTCAGACTTACCTGCACATCAGGGTGTTTTTTGCTCCAGGCAGCTCAGCGTCCCCTGCACTGATTTTCAGATTAAGTCCTGTCACCACCGAGGCTCATGGGGTAAGATGGAACAACTCACCTCCACCCATTGCCCGGGGACACCCTCCCTGTAGAGCTAAGAATCAGTTCCAGTAAAACTTACCATGATATTGCCTTTCTGGACTAAATATATATAGTATTTTCTGGCTGATATTCAAAGATTAATATTGCCTCTGCTAGACCCAGTGCTCCTCAGGCCAGGGGAGAGTTTTACAAGCTAGAGTAAAACCTCGGTGTAAAGCAACTCAGTACTACTAGGAAATTTCTAATACTCTAACACAGCTTTATCATTATATAAACAGACCACATACGCAGAGTTATTGCCAAGTTTTTAAATACACCAGTCTCTGAAGCTCCCAAGAGGCCTTACAGGGTAAGCACACAAAGGAAACACTCCCCACAAACCATCGCCAGCCAGTGAAATATGGGAAACTGAGCTGGTTTAGACGAAAGCGAGCTGGTGAAGTTTAAAGTAAGGTTCCTGAAAGTAAACACGCATGTTTGAAATTCCACGATTAACTGCAGGCTTGTTCACAAAGCTCCAGGCCGGGAGGAAGCAGGAGCATCTACCCACACACAAAAGAAAAGCTCCAAACTATTCCAAGTTTCCAGCACCCTGGGGTCCCGTAAGCCGTGTGAGCGTTGTTAAGCGCTTGCGGCTGACTGATACGCTTCGCTTCTCCTCGTTATTCACAAGGTAGCCCCGTGAAATTCCATAACTGCTGGCGGGATTTACGGCAACCCCCAAGTGCACGCGGCACATTCCAAGTTCAGCATATATAAACGCTGCAACAAAACCAAAAACTAACTTGGGTTGTGAAGTTTCTTTGGTACAAATGTCTGTAAGAGCTTGCCAGGAAACATAATTGAATCTGGGCCAATTTTCATGCTCCAAGGGAAACTCGGTGTCTCATTTACCCCCTGGCAGGCTGCTCAAGACCAAATGAAACTCATTCCTTTTCCCTCTCCCAAAGTAACCTAAAATCTAGGGGTTTCAAAGATTTGTTCGTGTCAACTGCAGATGCTGAACCCCCTACCAACCTCAGCGTTCAATACAATTCCTACCAGTCAGCCGTGCCTCACTTGACAGTGTCTAGACCGATCCTGTCGGCTTCCTGCCTTTCTCCAGCCCTAAAACCTCCCTTTATTCTTGGGCACTTACCAGAATCGCCCTTTCCCAGGACTGCTGAAGAGCCAGAGATAAATCTTACCGTTTCCTGGAATAAAATTACCAAACTAGCACTGTATTCATCACTGGCCGGTATCACATCCTCTTAATGTTTTATAAATGGAAAACTGCAAAATAATGCGCAGAGAGGTAGTCTTTTGAAATGGCAATAAATCACAGTAGCATCGAGTGTGCTTGGGGATAAATAAATAGGAAGACTGAACAATAGAAAGTCGCCTTTTGTAACAAGTGGAGTGCACCGTCAGCATCTGCCGGCACAGGACCTTTTGGCTTTCTGCATTCAGGTGGACCTCTTGTAGAGCCCTGCAACAGTTTCCATCAAAATCAATTTTTGCTTCTTGCAGTTTAATTAACTATGATTTTGCTTGTAAACCATTTCACCTTTTAGGCTGACCTCCATTTATACTGTTACTCAGGCAACAAAATTAAATAGTTTGGAGGGGAAGGCAGCGAGAATTTAAATGTAGGTGGGGTGCTTCGGGAGAGAGGAGGCACCTGCTGCAGAACAGCTCTGCTCCTCTCCCCGAGCTGGGACAGCACTGCTCAACAAGGAAGAAAATGAAGAAGCTTTGGGGTAACAACACTTAAATGGAATATTGTTCATATCACACTCCTCATGCCCAAGGGCTACCACTAAAGGCTTCCAGGTGAGCAATTTTGAACAGGATGTAGTGCCGTAAAAAAAGCCAAGGCGGCGGCTCTCGGCTCCAGGCGGGCAGGTACTGCCACGTGTGACATCAGCTCCATCAAATTCACTCTTCGGATAAAGCAGCAGCAAGCTCAAGGTTATGATCTTAGAGTTTACAAAGCCTTTTTTTAGGTCGGTCCCAAGAGATTATTTTAAAACACAGTACTACGCATCTGCTGAAGAGTAGAACAGTTGGCTTTAATTGTAAGATGGATTTTTACATAGCTTCTGACCTTTCATCTAATTGAGGCCTAAAGAAGAAAAAAAGAGGAAAAGCTATACGTCACTTCAGTTATTAAAATCCATCAAGCTCAGACTTTAGCCTTGGGATAACCACAGCCAAAAAATTGACTTGCAAGTAATTATCACTGCTATCTGCAATAAAAGTTAATTGGACATAATTGAACTAAAGCCCTAATCTGAATGAAGCTGTTGCTGGCAAGAAGCCTGCGCCTGCTTGCACTTTGCAAATGAAACTGCTAGCAGTAAAATGGACAAACACAAGGCTGCTCTTACAGTCTGCCCACTGCAAATCACAGTGCAATTCTGCAAACAGCTCGTTAGCTGGGCCAAGATAAAGCCATTAAGAGGGCCCGTCCTCACCAAACACACCCTTCAACAATACCCAAACACCACGAAGGCGTAGAGTTTCAAAAACCAGTTTCAGTTTTACTGACCTCTTAATTACATGGACTGAAACCTAAGATTGATGTCACGAGTTGCTGGTTTCATCAGACCCTGAACGCTGTAAATACCAGTACAAATAACGTACTTTTTGAGCATGTAAAGATACGAACTCAAAAGGTTTTCAGTGCTGATAATTTACCACCTTCATGCAGTTCAATAGCCTTTCCTGTTGTAGGACCAGCTTCTTTCATCTCCGCTGCAGAGCAGACAATTAGCTGCTTTCTGTGCTCAGCCCATGCAGGTGGCTGGGGGAAGGGAGCGTTAAACTAAATTCCTGCTGATTCGTCCATTTATATTTTGCATTTTTGTTAACTAACAGACCAGAAAGCAGTCGTCATCCCCCATACTACTTTAGAACTTCCTTCCAATTTTAATTATTAACACTCTGCCCTTCACCAAAGCATATCAGAGCACTTAACAAACATTACTGAAGCCACATAACCACTCTGAAACGGGCAAAAATTGCACACAACTGCTTTCACAAAGGCTGAAGGTTTTTTGACCAGATATATGTTAGAACATTGGTCTCCTGATTATGGGCTAGCCTATGACAGAAGAGATTGAAGGAAGCACCTGGCTCACTACAGGTTCCTGACGTAATTTTGGATGAAGCATTTAATCACCTGATACCATGGTCGCTCCTTGTTAAAAGGACAGCAGTGGGTGACAGGTTTTTACCACTGAAGACGACTGTGAAGATAAATGAAGCTGTGGAGCATTCAATACCACCTTGACTGCTCGCATCAGGCTTACAAGGTCATGGTGTGGGCAGCCTCATGGGGAGAACTGGAAGCAGACCATTTCCCTCTCCTGAGAGCCATTTGCTCACCACCGCTCCTCTGCATTTTCACGGCTCAGAACAGAACTTCTTAGCTCAAGAAAGCTGCAACGGAGAACCAGTGACATCAATTCCCTTTCATGACCCAAATCAGTGGCTCATTTTACTTTGCTCAAAGCCC
Organism: Himantopus leucocephalus; assembly: GCA_003993805.1. Classification (NCBI taxonomy): domain Eukaryota; kingdom Metazoa; phylum Chordata; class Aves; order Charadriiformes; family Recurvirostridae; genus Himantopus; species Himantopus leucocephalus. The sequence continues at coordinate 6,811,873 of RSEF01000019.1, forward strand.
TCACCTCTTTTTAAGCCTATTTTTAGATTTAACTCCGTATTCTGCAACGTGGTAGGAGCTGACAGACAACATAGGCATAAGTAGGTCTTGCCAGGTGTTGCGGGCCACTTCTAAGGCAAAGGAAAGATGTAGAAAAGACAAGTTGGGACTATTGTAGGGCCTGGCCAAAGCTTCAAAGGAGTATTTCTGGCTGTGCTTGAAACACCTAAGCTAGTGGTCAGTTACAAGACAGATGAGATACTACTTTTACCATGGGAACATATGCGAGAAATAGGAAAATTAACCTGCCTGAAGTCAAAAGGGATTTGAATAACTTTGTATCTGATTCCTCTGAATTTTCACTACACTAAAGCACTCTGACCTTTAATTAATTTTCTTTCTCCTTTTATATGGTAACTGCCAACTCCAAGTTTTTAATGCTGTACTGGTGGGAAACAGGGATGAAGAAACAGTCTGGGACGTTAGTGATGTTTCACAGTGCATAAACCTGCACGGTCATTTAGGAGCGGGAGCAGAGGATGCTACGGTTGAACTGCAGCAGTTCAGAGCAGAGGCCAGGTAAACACAGAGTTGTCATCAAAAATCATAACTCACCTAGGACATTAGACTTCCATTTGTATTTTCAAAATGCAAAACAGACTCCCTACCCGTCACTGTAACATTCACAGATGATACCATTTTCTTCAACAAGATACTGAGAGGTACAAACAAACATTCCTTCCTCCAAAGTATCCATTATCCTTGGGGCAAACTAAACCCACCTTCTTCCTACATGCTCGAGCAGCATCCATAGCATCACAGCAGCTACTACAAAACATGAGACAGACGTACAGATACGAGTGTGCATGTTTCCGTGTGAACATGACGGTATTAAGGTTAGCTGAGATGACTTCAACCCAAAGCAAACCCAGAACAGCCCAGCGACTACCAAACTACAGGATGCAGCTAACACATACCCCAGTGGAGGCACCGCGCATTCCCACCAACTGACATTCTCCATCCTCGTACACAACTTCCTTCTGCCTTCAAGTGATAAGAAACCAAAATACACATCGACCACTTTCCCATGGCGGAGAGTCTGCAGTTATAACCTCAACATCACCAGCAAGAATGTGCACTGCCTCGGCATTACGTGCAGCTTTTCTATGTGTTTGAAGTTTGGGACAAGCATGAGGATGTAATTCTGGGCTTTACTTCACCACAAAGGACACGCAACAGCTGTGAGCTTCCTCATGCCACCCTGGGCCAGAATTCCTCCCTCTCAACTTTCCTGCCTTCCCAGATCTGAAAAGGAAGCTTTTTCTTAAGTACAGCAAACAGCTGCCTAGGCGAAGGGGAAAAGGAAACATGAAAAACTTCCCTCTCCAGTGGCTGCTTCGCACAGATCACCATTGTCATTATCTTCTCTCATTCCACACTTACTGTATAAAAGCCCAGAATTAAGTCTTAATCATGACTTACAGAAATCCTTGTGGCTGCACATGACAGAAGGATGACAGTTTTTCCTTCTAAAATATCGTTAGAAGTTACAGATTATGACAGTTCCCCAAGTAGGAAAGTAGCTATCTTTCCGTGTTTATTACAAGCTGATTATTTCAAAAAACATTTTTTCAGAGCTAACTTTGAACAAATTTTACCTCTACGCAACACACAAACAACAAACCAGACATTTGTTAGATATTGAAAAATATGCTTCAAGTCCTGTTTTAAAAATAGATTCACTTGAAAATGAGAAATATTTGCAAATAAGATGAGGCAGAATGAATTAGACTTCATACAAAACAAAAAACTGAACTCGCATATTAAGAAAAAAAACACCCAAAAGTGACTCACTTGCGGACCAGGTGGCTGGTGGTGTGTGAACACAGCCGGGCAGGCTCACCGGGGGGGGCTGTGGGGTGGTTTGCAATGGTTATGTGCGTGTACCACTTTGACCTGTACAATTACACTGACAGTTGTTTGGTTTAGTATTTAGCTCAGGATACTGAATTAAGGTCCCACCTATGGTGAAATTTTAACAGCCTATTTACAAAGCAAACAGAGAAATATATGACAGATTTTTATTTAAGATATGAAATTGGAGATCTCTGTCTAATTGTGCACAGTGCCAGAAATTCCTACCGGACCATGAACACATCAGCCCTTAGATACACATTTTACCATTTGTAAGGGCAAGATAAGACCTTCCTCTGTAGCTGGAGATATTGTGCAGCCTACTGTAAAGATGAAAAGCATTCTAAGAACCTCAAACAGAAGCTGCAACAGAAGTACAAAACACTCACCAGCAGAAAATACAAGCCATCAGGCAAATACCAAAGAGCTGGACCAGACACTGGGACAGCATTTTCCCATCAACCTTCAGAACGAGGTGCTGGTGCCCTGCTGGCTTGTCCTGACACAGACCTACTGTCCTTAGTCTTCTAAGAAACTCAAAGGCCATCTTATAGCAACCCAACAGAAAAAGGGACAAGAAATACATTATTTGCAAGCAACTGTAAAAAGCCTTTGCTATTCTGTGCTTTCCTGAGAAGCACAAAAACCATCCAGTTGCACGACTGGCAGTTCAAAACAGCCACAGGGAAAGCAACACAAGTGTGCAAGATGTTTTCAAAACCTCTGCACACCACAAGTATCAGCAACTGTTGTCTGCAGGCCTGATAAAACACTTCAGTGCAATCTCACCTGATTCCTTTAGCAGCTGCCAACACATTGCCTTTATCCAAAGTTCACATTCACAAAAGATTTCTTTTTTCATGGTAAGTTTTACTAACTACAGGTGAGTAGCAGATTTTTGTTTGTTTTTGTGCATCCTTCTTCCTCTGCACTTGCTTTTTTCTTTTAAAAGACAGCCCCCTGCCTCCACGGCAATAAATAAATTGTACGGACAGGACACAGTTGTAACTGTACTACAGTGAGGGAGAGACATCCCTTTGCATGGTAAACACAACCCGGCTGCGTGGGCGAGAAGAGAACAAATGCTGCTACCGCAGCCCATGCGACCGTACCTCAACAGCAAACACAGCACAAAGCCACCTGCGTGAACGCTGAGCTCCTGATAACCTGGGCTGTAACGCCACAGGCAGCCCTGACCTCCACGGTCCATCTCGCCCTAAAAGGCAGTACATCCCCTCTGAACACTGTGCGAGAGTCTGCTCAAGTGTATACTTGAGACGGTGACTCAGGCAGTCCCTTGATTCTTAATTTCCAGACAATTTGTCTTTCCAACCACGGAATTGCTACAGTCAACAAATTCTAAAGGTAATTTTTTCTACCTTCAATTAACTGCATTAGTACTGTTTATAACTATGTGATTGATAAATGCTCCACAGAAGCTGTAATTAATGTATTTTTTTCCTTGGAACACATACTGAACCCCTTGGCGCTCAGACTCTTAATGAAAAGCAATTTATCAACTTGCTTTGAGTAGCTGAATCTGACTCCTTAATGCAGAGAGAAACATACTTTGCTTTAAGCACTACTACTCTGAAAAAGAAACACATACTGCAACATTACAAATGCCATCAGACACGGTTCGGATTTTGATCGGGATGACAGCGACCAAAGTGCTCATCTCACTGAGAAACTGGGTACGATTTAGTAGGGCTTAGCTGGGATCCTCTCCTGCGGGATGCCGTTGAGCAGGAGATTTGCAGATGTGCTTTTCCAGGACAGAGGTCAGGGGTGCCTTTTCAGGACATTGGACAAAGTTCCAAATTCTCCCACGCCTGCGCAGCCGGGAGCCTTCTCACTGCTCCTTGTGCCAAGCGGCACTGATGTGCTCACCGGGAAGCAGCAGCTCAGCGTATTTCAGCCTGGACATGTGTTCAGCTGCTCACAATGCAGACAAAAATAAAGAGTGCTTACAGAGTGTCTGAATGTTAATTTCTCAACTTGAGTGTTGCTTTGTAGAGTTGACATAGGCAAAAAAAAAAAAAAAAAAGAGGCATTTAGGAGGAAAGGCTTGACATCACAGAAAATTTTATGTTGGTATTAACCGCTGGAGGGATTAACCAACCTTCAAAGTCTAAAATCTAAACTCACATTTCTGGGAGTATAGGCTACAGATTTCCAATACAGAATGTAGAAACTGGTCTGTACTCCATGTGGCAGACTGAACGTAAGGACTACATATTTCCATTGCACATGTAAGTCTGTTTCCCATTCCTGCAGTGTCTTGCTCTCTTCCATTTGTCTTTTGATGCAGATAAAAGCCAATGCAGATTGCAACTGCTGATACAGAGAAAGGCGCAAGACACAGTGTGCCTTTGGACTAAGGAAAAAAAAAAGAACTCGGGTCCAGACTGCTAGAGCATGTCAAGAGATTGTCTTTGAAACTACAAAACTAGAAATGAAAGCGCTGCGTTTTTATTTGATTTGATCAAAGGGACTGGAGGGGAGGGGGAGAAATCACATCCCACAGATGCAGGCAAAAATTTAACTACTTCACACATAATGTGGGACCAGCTGATCCCATACAGACATAAATAAAGAGAGAAAACAAAGAGGTAAAGTCACTCTCGCTCTGAATACGCTGCTTCCACAGATCACTGCTTCAGGGTCTGCCAAAGAGCAACAGGAACCCATTTCAAAGCCAGAAAGACAGAGGAAGCACATACCCAGCACTCTCGCTGTGGGCACACAATTTCAGTCTCCAGTGAAGAGTAGAGGAGCGAGCTCCTGTCAAATCAGAGAAAACATACTCCAAACGTAATGGCTATTTGAATAAATAACTGATTACTCCCTGTGTGACACTGCTCCACCGATCTCACTGCGGGATACCAGCAAACCGTGGCAATCTTCTGGAGGAGGGCTTTGCACTGCAAGATGCAAAGGGACAAGACCATAATTCTCTTTGAATGGAGCACCAGGAGAACCAGGCTTTGCAGAACTACAAACCACACTACAGGTAGCAGCCTTGCAGATCCCAAATAGCAGCACAGGAGAAACAGATACCTCTAGCTGCCATGCTCCCTAATAGAAAGGATTTTTAATATCTGACGGATAAGCTGCATGCTCGTGGAAATTTCTAACCGCAGAAGGTGAACCATTTAGATTGCCTCTGGGCTGAAATGATCTAGGTCTTTGCCTTTCACTAAAAATTAAGCAGAAGTCATTTTAACAAGTGAAGCAGACAACAGTCTTGCACAGGAGATCAAAAAGCTCTCCTCCAGATGTTTATTTTAAATGAAATTCAGAAGCCAGCATAAACCAGATTTTAAACACTGAATAATCCTTACCACAATTTGCATGAGAAAAACAGGAAAAAAGGTTCCATCCTGCTGCTCTGAAACTCTCCAGGAACGTGCAGGGTTAGATTATGTTCCTAGACTCTTCAGATGAGAATTTGAAATACGAACAGCTCCATGCCGCAATCTGATGGCTGTTAAGCATGTTTCTCCCCTGCGCTACACGCTTTGATGGATTCTCAACACACACATACGGGGGCATCTCACGTGAAGGAAGCCTTTGACCCGCCTCACCAAGACTAGTCAAAATTATACATTGAAAAGTGCCTAAAAACGTCAGTCCTAAACCTTAATCTTCTTCTCATCTTGCTACTTCACTGAATGCCTCCTGATTGCGCAAAAGCAGAATATTCAGGCATCAATCTAAGTAGCTTGGGTGTTACGCTGACAATGTCTCTGGAGAGAGGAAGAGAAGAGAGGACAGATTTCCAATAGCTCAGACGCCTCTCTGTAAGGAAAGCTGCTACACAGCAAGAGAGATAAATAAAGAGGGAAAGTAACACGCCGGAGAACTTTCACCAAGGTCACATCAGGATGCTGAACACTACCCATCTGCAGGGGAAGATTTAGATGCCTATTCCACTACATATATCCATTTGCTTGTTGGCAACCACAGCCCTCATTAAACCAAACCGGTTCTAACCATGAAAGGAGGACATTGGGAAGACGGTATTAGCTAACAAATACAAAAGGAAACCCAACAGAGGCAGTCCTGGATGAGTGCCCTTTGCAGGAAAACACAGCCTCGCAGCGTTTGCAGAGCCCCTGCACGACTCGGGAACGGGCAACACAGGCTATCCCAGCCAAAAGGATGGACAACTCTGCTCTAACCAACGCTGACGGCTCCTAGCTTGCAGCGAAGAGGAGATTCTGTACCCATTCGGGCAACAGCAGAACGGGGATCCCGTCAGGAACAGGAGCTTTTATGACCCTGCTGCTATGCAGGGTCACCTACACGTTGCAGTTCCTCATTGCTTTGAGATCAGGGCTGTGGACACGTGGCAGATCACTGCAGACAGACAGTACCGTGAAGAAAAAGCCCTACCCCCAAAATATCGTATCAGTTACTGCTGTGCCCTTAACAAGAGTGTTTCTTGCCCGTTTCAGCAATCTGAAAGACACGCTGGGCAAAATTTCAAGCTATGACAAAGTGATCTTATCACTTCTGTGCTGTTCTCGCTACACAAGCCCCTGATTCAGCAGCATGTAATAAAAATCTTCATTTGCATGAAAAGCACTCTCTGATCACAAAGTCTTCTGTTCGACAGTCCTCTTCCCATCTACAGTGTAAAGATGCAAGCACCACCGTCATTTTGCTGGTGACTGAGGTGGAATATTTTACTGACGCTTTACTTGGAGAGGCTCTCCACGTTTTAATACAATCTTTTCCTAAAAATGTAACAGTATTTCTGAATAACACAAAAACTGCACGCATTCAAACCGCGCAAGCACTGCAAGTTCACAGACTATGCTTTCACCTGCGCTTTTAATAACCGTGCCACATGAAGGACATTTCATATCAGCACATGGTGACCATAAACAGTTCTAAAACATCTTCAGCATTCAACAAGTCCAGTCTTTTCCAGTTTGCTTTTACAGTGTTCGGTGTCATGACATACAGCACTCACAAAGGATATTTCAAAGGAAAGGAAGGTGTAGCCATGCAAAGAACAATGCTCTGCCTGAAACAACATTCATTGCTGTCACGGGGAAACCAATAAAAACAAGTACCTTGTTATCTTTCTTTACAAAGCGACTGTTAAAGCTTAACTATGTTAGGAAACTTTTTTCCTTTGGACTAAATCACGAGCCTAATGTATGTGGGTAACACACACCAGCGTATGCAATTAATTGGCTCTCTCCTGATGCTGCAGGAGAAAGTCCACCCTTTCAGAAGCAGGTTGAAACCTTCATACGACCAGCACGTGCCCTCTCCCGATTAGAGATCTCTCACCAAGGCCAGCCCCAGCTCCCTGCCCCGTGCCAGCTAGCGCCACCTCCCACTTCCAACCGTTTGCCCAAGTTAATCATGTCCCACCTATACACCCCGAAATCACACCGGGCTCTGAGCAAACTCAGTCAAAACCGAAATACCTTCCATCACATCGGCAGCGCGGTCCCCATTTAGAAACGTTATCCTTCACGTTAATCCAGTGCCAAAACGTTACGATCTATGCTGCGCTGATCGAGAAACGGTGCTAATGCTGCTGCTGCCTCCTGTCTATCACCGAACATCTAATCTAGCGCATGGCCATGCAATCACGGCCCTGCAACAACAGGCACTTTAAATTGGGCAGCTCAGCAACACATGTACGCTGAATTTTTGAACAAGCTATTCTAAGCTGCTTTGCTAGCAATTTCTGGCCTGTACAGTTTGAAAGCACACGGTTCTGGCCCTCACAAAGAGCAGACCTGTAAATGACATCTTGAGGATTAAGCTGATTGAGATGCAATTTGCCTAGCAACCATTCATTAAGCAGAGTTCAGAAACAGGCCAGCAATCTATTCCACCTCCTTATCTGAGCAGTAAACAGATAACAGTCTCTACTGTGTCCTCTATCCTCTGGTTCAGACACATTGTAAACAGATTTTTCAGAAGTTTAAACTCCTACGGCAAATCTCAGAGAACAATCCTGCTCTCCCAACACGAGGGATTTGGATTCACCAAGTGCCTCACAAGCGTGAAACAGCTCTAGGAGGGTAATGCAAATCAAATTGTGAATGCATTTGCAGTTCCCGTCCCTCCAATATTTTCCTCATGTCAAGCACTAAGAGTCCATCCTAGTCATTAAGAAAACCCAACCTTAATCACACAAGCATTTGGCATTGCTATTCTGATCACTGAAAAAAACTCAATAAAAATCTTATTCCCTTCCTTCCATCTTCTGGAAGCAATCGATTGCCACTTTCAAAGTCTTTGATAGAGGTTCCCCCCTTCAGAGAAGAAAACAAAAGTCACGTCCTCCCTCCCATTAAGCATTTTTTCCTCATAAAATAAGTGAGACAACGTAAACGTCATCAGTGAAAATCAAACCAGCTATTTCAGCTTGAAGAACTTAGCTGAAGAGACTAAGCGAAATCATAATTTTGCATAATTGTTTCCCTGAAAAAAAACATGTGATAATATCCCATTCTGCTCCAAAATTAAAGAACAAAGATTAGCACGGACATATTTAAGACTATATACCTGAATGGTTTTCCTTTGGTGTACAGTTCTTCTGGGAAATCACTGTGACATACAGCATGCTATTACAATTAAATATGCAAGAAAGAAGAATTAAACTGAGTATGAATAATTAATACCCTATAATACTACTTCATAAGGAAAGTCTGGCTGAATATTCCCACAGATGAGCTATACCTAAATACAAGGCACATCAGAGCTGGTAGCTTTAATTTTATGATGCAGTCTAAAACACTGAGTAACTTTATGGCTGCTACTCAATCCAAGAGAAGGTGCCAGCCATTCGTGCCTCCTTTCTCCTGCTCAGTGTCCATTGAGCTCCAGAAAAGCTGGGAGAAATACAAGTGTTGCAATAGTCGCCGCACTGCTCATCGACATCTCGGAGGTACCAGGCTTCCCAAACACTTCCCATTAAAAGTTATAAAGTAATTACCTGACTTCCCAGTAGAGAGAATAAAGCACATATGATGCAACAATTACTTACATGATAAGATCAGGCTAAGGTTGTGAGAAAAAACAATTTAAAAGGTTTGCAAGAGCTAAGGAATGCAGCTTACTTTCCCAGAATCTACCTTAACAAGAAAGATACCATCAACTCACAGAGCAGACCTTCCTGTTTCAAGTTTACTGTTTTGGAGGCTACAGAACATCAACTGTAGCAAAGCCACAGTTGGGTCGCTGGGGTCAAACTCTCCATCTCCAGCACAACTCTCCTTTACTAACTCCTAGTGAAAAAAGCAATTAAAAATATGCCTTTTTTTCACCAGTAGAAACCTTAAATCTCTTAAATTGATATTTACTGAAGTCCCCATAAAAATCGGTATTCAACTCTCGGCATTTTCCACTAGACGCTGGTCAGGTCAACTCTGTGCTAATCGACACACAATACACTTGTTGCACACATTTAGCTGGAAATCCCCTGTTCCCCTCAGTTTATCCAAGCAGCACGGCATACAAACAACACCCCACCGCAGAGCGCTACTTTTAGAGATATGTATTTGAAATCCAACCAACATTTGTGATCACTGAAGGGGAACAGGGCAGTACTACTGTATTTGCTGAAGGTGACAGCCCTACAAAGACGCCTCCCCCAGATCAAAGCCCCACGCTGCTCCGGCTGCCGGCTCCGCCAGGAGGGTCTGGCAGGATCCAAAACTCTTCTCCTCCAAAGCAACCACAAATCGGCGGTCTTTCTGCACACAGGCAAAGTCATGTTAGAAGTATGCTAGCTTAATATTAATTTTCTATTAAAAATTAATAGGATTAAATGAAGCTCGCGAGCCGGCAGGCACCAAGACAGTTATTTTGCTGACGCGCTCGTTGCCCAGAGGAGCGGGATGCAAAGGACGGGCTGCGGCGTTTCTGCAGGATGGTGGCTGCGGGGTCCATGTGCAACCAGGAGGGGTAGCGGGGAGTTCTTCCCCACATCCCCAGCGGGACCCTGTGTTCCACCAGTGCCGTGCCACTCCGCTGGCGAGCAGCTCGTCACCCTGGCCAGAAACTAATGGGGAAGGTGAAGCCCACGAAGAGATCATCCTGGTGAAAACCCCAGCATCTTCTCACTGGAGATCCAGTCTGCTGGGCACTGGCTCTGATCCTCGCCCACTCGCATGTGTGCCCCTTTCTCACTGCCAGAATTAACCCCCCTTGCCAATAAGCACCCTGCAAATACCCAGTTTGCATAAGCCAAGTTTAACCTTCAGTCCCTATTAACGTTAACAGAACAGAAAAAATTAACCACGGTGCAACAAAAAAGTCTGTATCTGCATTTCTAATTATACAACAAAAGACACCACGTGGCAATATTTCCGAGCACCTTGCTGGGAATAAAATAGCCAATGGACTACAGCTTCCATTTTGAGCAGTGGATGCAAGAGCAACCAGCATTGAGATTGTCAGCATTAAGGGATAAGGATGTGAGAATTAAGGAAAAAGAAGTGATGTACGTTATCGATGATAACAAAAGTGTTAATAATGAGAAAAACAGTCACCTTAAAAATCTAAAATTTCACAATCTCTCCTACTTTTTCATGGCTTAGCCTACTTTTTCCAACCTAATTTGCATGATCAAAATAGGCCTCCTGCCAGGAAGCATTAAAATGGCAGCCCCCCATCGAGACAAGACTCCCTTCACCATACGAGACTGAAGGACTAATAACTACTCCTAAAAACATTTTAAATCCATTAAATGTTGTTTAGTAAACATTTATTTAGAATTAGCGCAACTATCAGAATTTTCTTTATCACGCTCCACTAAAGTGTTTTATAAAAGCCTTTGATGGAGGAGCAGGTGCCCCCCCAAACGCCTGTACCATCTCCAGCCCTCTCCAAAAAGCCGAGAGCGCTCACGCTCCTGCTCTGCACCGCTCTGAACGTTTTCCACCCAAAAGCCCCAAAGCATTCTCCAATATCAATCAGGCAATCCCAACAGCTCTTCGGGTTACCCGGCCAGGCAGCTGGAAGCACCCCACGGAGACGTACGGAGCAGTCAGACCGGAGTACACCAACCCCGCCGACCTCTACATGTGGCAATTAATTCTATTTGCTGAAAAAGAAACAGGCTAGTACGATAGTAGTATAAATCTCAATATTACTGATGCACTGAAGATTTGGATTCTGGTACAAATATACTGTGCTTTATACAAATTTGTCTGAGCTACGTGTTATCCTTTCAGTGCCATCTGCACAAAAACAGAGTTTTATCTAAGCGTTGGAAACTAAAATAAATCATTTTCTCCGTATCTGTGATCTTGTCGGAGACAGACACCACAAACCTGAGAGCTGACTAGTGCAGGCTTGTCTAGTTCGGAATAAAATTATATCCGCATCAATATGATTTATTTTCAATAAAAAAATAAGGCAAACCAGACCCTTAATATTGAAACAGTCTCAGCCTACACCTTCCCAGCCCACAGAAGACATAATATACGGTGTTAAATATTGTCAAAATAAAACTGGGGTTGGCATTGTCATTTCCCCTAATAAGAAATGCCACAATCAAGAGATACATTTTTAATTGCCACAGATAATGAAAAGTACCTGCTCCTTCTCCACTTGCTGTATTTATTGCTAAGAAAATACAGGACTGTAAGGCTCGGTAGGGTATTTTCTGGTACCGTTACCATTTCAGTGTGTCCGCGTCCCACCAGATCACGAGGAGTGAACTCGGCTCCCCAACACCACGCAACAAACCACACATCTCTGTCCATCCTGCGTGAACTGCTCGAGGTTCTCGGGCTGCATTTCTCAGAGCATCTCGTCCTGAGCATCCCCCCGTGAGCGGGGGACCTCAGAGTAATTAGCACATTCCGATACTGGAAACTCAACTAATATAAACGCTGATCCCTCGAGCCTGTGATTTGAGAAACGTTAGTCCCAGAAGTCCCATTGTTTCTACCTTTGGAAGTCACCAAAGGCTAGTAAATAAATTATATTCTCCAAAAGCGTTGCAAATGAGAAATTCATTTCTCCTGGTTGAATATATTCTCCAACCAGCCGCCATGGCTAAAGCACCACTGAAAACACCAAAACTGTTTTATTTTCTTATCTAGAGTAACTTTTAACATCTGAACTCACTGTTGTGAGATTGCAATGGATTTTATTTGGCAAGTCAAACCGTCTAAAGCACACAGATTATAAAAATAAACACTAAACATTTTTAGATGTAACTTGCCTCCACAGACCGCATTTTATGCACTTTCATTGGAAATGTTACATCAGAATCAAATCAGATTTAATTGGCTCTTAAATAACTGAACAGCCACTTTAATTTTATTTCAATGGCAATAATTCATAAATCAAGCAGCTGAAATTCTAGCACAGAATGACAAGTAAATAGAGCAGAACACACTGAATGAGAGTATGAACACCACATGGTGAAAGGCGATTTTTCTTAAACTTCATGCGTCGCCATTTTATGGACACCGCAAAGCTACCACCACATAAATACTTCGAGCTAAAATCTGTCAACCCTGGGATGCTACACAGTTTATCAGCAGTAACTGCTTAACAAAGCCCAACGGATAAGATGATCCTTGCCCAACTGGAACTGCCAGAAGAGTGACTGGGATTTTAACCATGGATGCAATTTCCCTCACGCACACTAGATGGAAGTATGTAAAATCTTAATTCTTTCCTGCCTTGACTTAAAATTAAGTGGTTGAAATGTTATGTCGTACTGTCACATTTTGAGAAGCCTTTTTTTGGTTCTTCACTCATTGATAATCTGTAAGTAAGATGACGCCCTGAAATATTAAATGAAACCGTGTTGGAAAACGATAGTAAGTATGAGAGAATATGCATCAGAAATATTAAATATATTATTCAGACTATTTTCTCAAGTACACACATTCCATTTCTGGAGTATTTAAATAATAATCACTAATGAGATCCTTCAGAGAAATTGAAGTTACATTTTTTAAACACTCAGGCTATTTTAACAAAATAACAATTCCAAAAATACCACCTTGCCAATGAATAGAAACAGGGAATAGAAGAGGTATAAAAGACTTCATAAATGCTGTTGCAGTTTTGACTGGAAAAAAACCCAAATTTCTAGAAAATACTGGGAGAGGTACAAGGAGAAAGAGGAACCTGAAGTCTCTCAGAACAAACAAAACACAGATCAGAGCAGCAAACCTGAAATGGGATTAAATTACACACAAATCTTCTGGAAACGATCTTAAAAGTGACTTGTTCCAAAACAAGCCGTTTCTAAATTTAAACACTGAAGAGTTCACAGACAGGAAAACTAAAAAATCAGGCAATGGTGTGACCAAGAAAAAGGCGCTGGAAGAGCTGTTTTCCCTTGCCTGCTGTGGCCTTTTCACATATTGATTTTCCTCCACGCTCATTCACAAATGCTCAGCATAGTTGTGAACAATTTAAAGTCAAAGGATGCATGAATTACCAGCTCTAGGAACACATTAGCCATTCTAGGCAAAAGATGAGGGCTTTTCTGTAGCTGAAGGAAAAAAAACCCAACGCAGAATCAGAATAGACTGATGAGCTGGAAGAGAAGGGCAAGAAAATACCCAGCTTTGCCCGTCCACAATGAAGCCAAAGCACACGACGTTCCTCTAGCTTAGAAGGCCAAAACCTAAGAAAAACAGTGAGAGAATAGAAGGATGAATGAAGAGCAATGCTGGATAGAAGAATAACAAAGTAGGCATGAAGGGCTCCCGTTTCCAGATGTTAAAAATGTATGCGTTTTCCATTCCAGATTTAAAAAAAGATTAGCAGAGGAGGAAGTTTACTTTGGAGAGTGGGAGCATCTGTGTCATTTTTTTTTTTGAAAAAGGCTCATACAATGCTATTTCCATCCAACAGAATTTAAACTATATATATACATGGTATTGGCTCAAGACAGTAATCCTACGACATTTTTCAAAGCGTTCTGTGTGCAGAAACTGCCTACAGAGAGGAACAAAATGAGTGGCAAGACAACAGCCACAGGAAAGGGCAGGACTGTGATATGCAAGTCCTCTAAAATGCACGCTCGAAGTTTAACAACACGAAGGCAAGACGAGAGAGAGCAGGATACAGCAAAGGATACGCTGGAGTCAGGAAACGAAAAAAAAAAATCCACAGCACTGAACACTGACTTATGCAATATTTTACCAAGTAAAAACACACACAATTTTTCCTCTTCCACTGTCCCGTGCTCTCCCTACAGCAGCAAATCATTATTCTCTGCCAGGAACCCCACGCTCACCATACAGGAAGAAGTCACCTGGAGGAGGTTGCAGGCGGCTACCATCTTCGCCGCGAAGCACAGGACAGGGAGACTGCCCAAGTATGAGAAGTGAAATTACAGAAAACAACTGGATGCTAGATCCACTCGGATGTGTCGTTTCACCTATTTCCACTTGCTCTCACATGGTTCCCAAATTAGAAACAATCAGAATCCTGCTGGAAACAGTATACAGCACCTTAATTGGGTTGGCTGCACTACAGACGTCAGCAACGTATCACTTGGTAGATCATTTTTTTACTTTTTTTTTTTTAATACTAAGAATAGCTTCACTTTCATGGTTCACCTTTTCTGCATCACATTACTACAGACATCGTAAGAAATTAAAAAAACGTCTTGCTCATTGCACACCAAAGATGCTACAGAGTCCAATCCTGCTGGAGGCAGGATCTGTCACCTAATTCAACAGAATTTTAAAGGTTTGCCTCAGATGCGTTGCTTTTACAGAAAACCTGTTTTCTAACACATTTCCCTATAGCATACCCATCAATGCATCTATTTAAAAGCCTGAAGCAGTTCAGTTATCTCTAAATACATCAATAACCCAGACGCTCAACTCAACTGCTCCACGCATTCCAAGCACAACACCATGCACAGACTCAGCAACGCTGACTTGAAAACTTACATTAAAAATCCCTCCCAGTTTTCATCCCAGCACACCCCAAGTACTACACCCCCACTATTCCGTACCACAGCCAGACTGCAGCCAAACTACATTCTTGTGAAATTACTCCAATAACGAAATATCACCATTTTCTTCACGGACCCTGGAAACTTGGACTGATGTTCAAACACAGTATAAACAAGTTAAGCAATGGGAATACGTAAACTATGCTTAATTCCCGAGCACAACGGGAGAGTAATTATAGCAACAACATACCAAATACAAAACGAGCAGGGAGGCATGAAGAAACATCCAGACAGAACGTACCAAATTAAGGAAAAGGGGTCTATAGCGTCTATATAAAGCAAGATCAGCCATGGACCATAGTTGTCATCGTTTTTTTTAAGTGCCCATTTAAATCAAATTACTAAAAACAGGGAAACTGGCAGCCGATGAACATGCCCGTCTCTGTCAGCTCCAGGTGTAGGCAAGACTGAGGCCAAGCTATGCCTATTTGGGATACTGAGCTTAGCTTTTGAGGAATACAATCCATTGGAAAAATATCTTTGGGCAAAGTTAAAAACAACTTTTCTGGACGCCAGTCAGCAGAATGCCTTTTCAGGAGCTCTGCTCCTTAGCAGCTGAATCAGTACTTGGAAAGCAGTTTTTTTTAGAAAGAAAAAAGATGAACAGCGTGACAAACTCATTTTAGCATTCATATTCAAACTAACGATCTGCAATTAAAAGAAAAATTGCTCAAAGACCATTATGGTTAAGATTTTAATACGAGTCACAAAATACAATGAGAAAAGGGGAATACGGCATACCACACAAGGAATAAAAATTTAAATTATTCACTTTACTTCCCAGTTCGAAAACATTTAAAATGCCGAAAATTAAAAGCGGTGGGGTGATACACTTCCATTACAGACGCAGAAAACTGTGAAACCTTTACTCATCTTCAGGAGCATCTTACCCCATAAACAGCCTTAGAGGAGTCAGCAGGCCCCGGTTACAGCCTACAACGCGACGCAATGACCTGTTACTCAACTGCTGGGTGTAGTATTTCAATGAACAACATGTTCCTAAAGCAATTATTTAAAAATTGTGATCATCTGTTAAATAAATCAAGTAAGTCAGGCTGTGGCTGTGTTCTCACTGGTGTATTTAGTAATTCCATAAATCCCAGAATCCTGGAAATTACCAAGCTTTAGAGAAATACAGAATGGACATTACTTCATCTCCCATCTTCATAAATCAGTGACTCCCCTCACTATTACCTCGCCGAAGATGAGCGAACCAGCAATATACAGGATGCAAAATGTTTCAGCGATGGAGGCTTTGGGGTGGGGGCAGTCAGAGCAAAAATGAAGAGTAACGATGAACGGACAAACCAAGGTGAAAAAGAAAAGCACTAAGCTGGGAAGGAAACACCTGAAGTTTCTATCCCACGTCCAGGCATTTCAGCGAGTGCAGGTGAGGATACAAGCTAAGGCTCCTGTACGTGGTACAGCAGTCTGCGCTTCTGGGAAATACAGGTACCTCAGTCCTTAACAAAATCCTTACTTCGCCTCTTGATCTGGTAGCAGTTCCCAGAAGCAAAGGTAGATATAAAAGCCTATCTATCAGAGGACAACTTGAAACAAATACAAATAAGACTTAAATGAAGGCAAATATCCAAGTTACAGAGAACATAAGGGTTCCTTAATTCTACATTTGGAGAAAAAACAATACTATGTGGACATTCTCCAACATATTTTTTGATGTTATTAACAGAAATAGCACCCCAGGCTGTGCTCAAGCAGAAAAAGTGTGAATCTGTTTGCAATGTGAAGTGAAAGGGTGATCAAAAATACCATCTTATTAAATGGTATTTATTTGGTGCTAAGCGCGTTATTTATTCTATTAAAAAATTCACAAAATGACAGAGGGGTAACTGCAAGTAAGGTCACCACTTAATGTCAGTATCAAAGCTGATCCTTAACAGAATTCAAGCACCTGCCTTTTCTTTTATCTCAGCACAAAATGAGATTTTTTTTTCTTTTTTTTACACTTCAAAAGCCATGTAACACAACAAAATAGACGCCAAGCATGAAGGAACAGAGAGCATGCCAGCATCTTTCAGCAATCATCTTTCCCTTGTCATCCATTATGTCAGATTTATCTATTTTTGCTTAATTCTTGTTCCAGCGATACGCATCCTTCCTTTCTCTAGACTATCAGGCTGGTTGGGATTGAACCCAATATGGCTTCTTAAAATAGTTGAGAAATATTGAAAATATTTGAAGCGATGCCTGTAAACTGCAGCCTATTCATCAACCCATCTTCTAGCTCCAGCTCCACCTGTGACTCCCTGAGAAAAGGGTCAATCTCCGATTTCTTCACCTCAGAAATTCTACCCTACAGCACAGTGTAAATATAATTGAACAAATAAGTAGCCGTTCTTTTATGGAAGCATTTTTCCCTGAAAGCTGTAGATCCTGCATTTATTGCAAATCTTACCCTCTGTTTGTTCTGACTCTTACTTGCTTTTGATCCAGACCTTTCTCTACTAAGAAGTACCGATCAGTTAATTCGCTGCTGCTTGCTTTCTGTTGTTGCTGCTTTTTCCCCCCCCGAGTTTTCCGACCCTCTGGACTGGCTTTACAGAATGCCAGACCCACCTGTACGCTCTCCTTGCACCCTTCATTCCCCAGGCTGCTGTCTGTGAGATCCCGCACTCTCCACCTCTAATATCTGTAACATGCTTCAACAGCGTCTTTCCCCACTGCTTTATATATTAACTGAAATGGACTCTAACAGGCTCAAATTCTTCAGCTGGAGAAAATACAGAAATACACGCGCTGAAAGGGAAAAGCAACTATCATCACTGTATTCCTTCACTGCCTACGTAGCACCGATCACAGAATTTTCTCTGTCGGCTGCTGAATCAGACGAAGTTTCTACAGCGCACACAACACAAAATCACGAAGCCCGACACATCCAGCAGGATTTATTCAATCACAAAGTCATCACCGTTGCTCCAGCACAAATGACATCACTCGGGAACCCAACCTCATCTACTGAGAGCGTGCTCTCCTGCAGCTACCAGCGCAACAAAGAACTGGGTTTGGGCAATAAAGAAGCAAAAGTATTGTGGCAAAAAGTTTTCCAAATAAACTTACATTTTCTTGAGATGTTCGATGTGACTGATGAAGGAAAAAAAAATTAAGGACTACGATAAGAAGTGGGCGCAATGAATCATTACTGAACTAACTGACCTGCATCTGCAATTTATCCTAAAACTTGTACCGAGCAATTAGGGGCGATACCAAGAGGAGGATTAAACACATCCGTAAGCCCTCGCAGGTGCTGCTCTGCGAAGATCATACGCTGCATAACCAAAAAGCATTTAAGCACTTTGCACGAGTGGACTGAAACCAGACAAGTCAACCTCCGCCGTTTTCTTCACGCCTGCGTTAAGATGCTTGGAGGAAAAAAA
>RSEF01000019.1:6830149-6874356 GCA_003993805.1 Himantopus leucocephalus
GCCAGGCAGAGAGAGAATGAGAAAGGCAGAAACGGGCTGTGGGCCCCAGTCCATGTCCAGCTGACCGAAGGCTACCGCGACTCCTTGGTGAGCTCCCCCTCCGGCGCTCCGGTACGCTCCGGCAGCCTCGCATCGCTGCCCTGTGGCCCCTCCACCGTTCCAGCCCTCGCTGAGGCAGCACACCGCCCTGCTGTGGCCACGGCGCTGCTGCTGCTGCTGCTGCTGTTCAGTGAGTCCCTGGCGCACGACTGTCCCTTGGGTGCAATGCACCCCTGCCCCTCTGGGCCACCAGCCCCTTGGTGCGGGGCTGCCATCCATTAGAAACACGCGAGGCATCGCCATCAGCCCCATCAGGGTCAGCTGGGTCTGCCGAAGCAGCCGAGGTGTGCCCCAGTTGCTGGAAGCAGAACGCTGAAAGCTGAATAGAGAGAGCTGGACTGGACAAGAAGATGTCATGTTATGAGGGCAAGAGAACAAATGGAGAACTTTGCAGTGCAACAAAAGAGAAAAAGAGAAACATCAGGGGTAACACACAAATGGATGACTTTGGGAGCACAGAAAGGCAAAAGAATGGCCCGGTGGCATGCAAAAAGGAAATTGGAAAGCGCCGAAACACACTAAAAAGCACCTGGAAAAGTGTGAGACAGAAAAGAACGTCAAACAGAAAACTTTGCCACTCCTTGCATGAAAAACGGCAGGCCTTGGTACACACCAAAATGCTCCTAATGCAGGCAGTGGGGCTCAGTGGGGCTGATGGGAAATCACCTGTCCCTACGGAAATTCCAGCTCCCACCCCACCCCTGGCCACCAAAGGCCCCTGGCCTTTGCACCAGACACGCCAGGAATGCCTCAGGGTGCTGACAGATAATCCAGGAGCGGCTTTTAGGATCTTGCACAGCACTGGAGGGATCCTGGCTGCCCCCAAGATGATGCGAACAGTTCATAACAGCTGAATGTCAGTGGCAATGTGAGAGAAATCCTCTGTGGCCCTGCAAACAGCACAGGGTTTGCTCTAGAATCTTAACATAGTCTGGCAGCCCTTAGGACTGGTCCCCATCTCATCAGACACAATGTGTAACGTCCTCCCTGGAGCTCTGTGTTGAGGCACTTTTTACTGATTGCAAAGGGACATGGATTTGAGTGGCCCCCACAGGAGGCTGCTGCCAGGCACAGCCTCAGCAGCACGCCTGAGAGCCAAGCCTGCAGGAGCTCCACTCATGGATGTTGACATGGCATGTCTATCAGAGACTGCAGGTGCTGAGGCCAGGGGAAGCTGGGTGTGTCCCCCACGGGGTGGTGGTAACACTGGGCAGCAGATGAGTCTAGCCCCACAGAAAGGAGGCAGGTGGCCCACGTCTCGCTCACTCGGACGCTCTGCAGTTGTGCCTTCAGGAGCACCTCTGGGGAAGCATACTTGCTGAGGGCTGTTTGTGCCATCTGAGAAAGGCACAATGAGATCTAGTGCACAGAAGCAGAAATGAAGCACATTCAAACTGTAGAAAGAAGTTTGTTTTTCCTCCGTGGGAACAACTTGTCCAAGGAGGTACTGGATTTGCTATTGCTTGGAGTTTTCCAGTCAAGATTACATATCTGTATAAAATCAGAGTGCTGTATTTTACTATGATGAGGCAGTTTGGCCACTCTGTCTTTTGTCCTAAGTTTAGTTAGCTGAATGTACTCAAGGGTAGTAGGAGTTTACTTCTTTCTAGTATGAGTGATACAGAGTTTCTGTTTCATCAGCTACCTGGGAATGACAGAGAGGTGGGACAACTGCAAATTTGTCTACAGGAGTTAAGTCAATGTCACAGGCTGTGAGACAGCAAAGGGTGTTTGAGGGAACACGTTACTAAAATCTTAGCTGTCTGCTGTTAGCTAACAGGCCCTGCATGAAGAAAGAAATCATCCCAGTGCCCATTCTCTTAGGATGGGACCGATCAGTTTTCTCTGTTTTCAGAGTTCCTGCCCTCCACTGCTTGCACGTGCCCTGGCTCTGCAATTACTTCAGTGCATCCCTGGTTTGGTAACTTGGGTGTCAGTGAGGCTATGCTGTGACACCATTACTCCTACCTTACTTTCTTTAAACAAACAAACTAAAACCGCCTCCATTGTGGAGATTATCTCCATTATCTAGTTTATACCGTGACTGCTCAGACCATTGTAGCAGATCTGTAAAGAGAAAGGTGGATGGTATGGTGAGAAGGAACAACTCATCCTAGCTTCACTGTCTGAGCAAACCTGCCTGTGTATTTCACCCTGAGGCCAGAAAGAGAGAAGCAATTTGCCCAGCCTGGCCAAGCCAGCCTTTGTCGACGCTAAGTTAACACTTGGCCATAGCTGATTTCTGGCCTGCAGGAAAAATGCCAGTACCCTGGCTCAGTTTGTATGTATTTGCAAAGTATAACACAGCATATCCACTACTTCTCTGCTTCTGCATCCAAAGTAAGGGAGTGAGAATATGACAAGCAACTGAGAGCACTTTGCGGATTTATGGTCCTAGGGGAGTTTTATTCATGCTGTCTGGGGTTTCAGAGCATTGTTTTGAGAGATTCAGAGGATGTGATGAAGGATGCGTGTGTTTGAGGCCAGAGTGACACAGTATCGTTTTAGCTGTGTTCCTCAGCTTCTTTCTTTGGCTTGTATTGTAGGTGACAATTACGGTTATTTGGTGGGTGGTAGGTCTGGATTAAGAGGCTCTGACCCACCTTGGGAGGCATTAATATCATGTCCTTAGTTCTGTGGGGGGTGTGTGAAGTGATTGAGTTGTAAAACAAAACACTTGAGGAGGAGATTTTTCTTTTAAAACCAAATAACTCTCTAGATCCTCTCTAGCTGGCAGCCCCACACTATAGCCCCACACGGCTGCTGTGGCTATGGTAATCCTTGATCTGAGGGGACAGAAGCAAGCAAAAGGAGGTGGTGCTGATGTGGAAGTGGCCTGAAGGCTGCTGAAGGAAGTACTGCTCATTCAGATCTTTGCAGCCTGACACATCCCACTTGACTTCCCACTGTGCTGCTAGTCTCGACTGAGGACATGGAATCTAGGTTCGGTGCGCTCTCTCTTGGACACTGGAAGGGTCTTGCAGACACTTGTTTGCTGTCTGTTTAGTTGTCGCTGACCTTTCTTGGTATGGGACATGCACAATGGGGCTGTCAAACCCAGCTTTTCCAAGAGCTGTTTCACTGTAGCTTCCTCTGTCTTGACTGCCAGATTCACACAAGAGACATGCCTGCTCTACTTTGTTACATGGGCAAGGGACCTTTGCCACAGAGGCTTTTCTGCATCGCGCATTTACTTAGCCAGTCTCCTCTCTGGAGAGAAGGCAGGGCTTCTTGACTGTTGGTAACCTTCATTTGGAGTTAGTTGTTGCCTTTCTTAGGAAAATTGTGACACAGTCGAAGGCTAAGCCTCCCCTTAGAAACACAGCATGATTGACGAGATGATCTGTGGAGCATGTACCATCTCCAGAGAGGATTCAGTGACAGTTACTTGGGTTGTAGGAAGACAACTGGTGACAGCTGGTGAGTTTATCCTTTTATCATTGTGGCTGTCAATACTGCTGTTCTTCCCTTGGTTACATTTCCATACATGTCAGTGCTGCATCTGTGCTGATAAAGTGCAGAGGATGAATCCACTTGCTTGTTATTTCAGCCTCTTATAGATCCAGATCCTGTTAATGGGTCTACCTGGCAGACGTAAGAGGAGAGTTTGTTTGGAGTTTTTTATCTCCCCCTCCTGCTTTCGTAATTTGATTGATAAGATATAATTCTACAAGTTAGTTTTCACTGCTGCTGAAGCCATAGTATCATGCTTAGCAGGGAAGGCTGCAAGTGAATGAATGCACATTGCATTTGGCTCTCAGGATTAGTTTTCCATCTGTCCGTCTGCATTCTGGCACAAAATTAGAAAGCAGTCCTTCCAGCATGCAACTCTGCCCTGCGTTTCCCCCAACCGAGTTATTCAATCCCCAAATTGTCAATTTTGTCATCTTCTTAACTCTTCTTCCCAGCCAACAAAATACATGTGAAAAGGAACTGCTTGCAGGCCATAAAAGTATAACTGCAAATATGGAATGAAAGCTGAGCTGAGCTTCCTGGTCTTTTCACAGCTTTCTTGCCAAACTCTTCGGCCTCACTGGCTCTCAGTTCTAGATGGGAGAAGGAGCCTGTAAAAGCAGCACAGAAACATTAACTGGCAGGGGCAGAGTAGCCTTCCCTCCCCTCAGATGCAGGTTTTGTTTACCCCCTCTTTGGCATCCACAGTGGTGTACTGAGCTGAGTCAGGGCTGAGAGCGGTGGGAGAGAAGTTAAGTCTAAGGACTGGAGTCACAGGTGGCAACAGCAGCCTTTGTGCTCCGGGCCTTTTTTGGTGCCTCTTTTTGAGGCCTTGGGTAAGTGAAGCCCCTTGTGCTTTCAGGGGAATAAAACTCCTCTTCCTTCCTGCCTGTGGCATGCTCAGGGGACAGGCGGTCCCCGTGTAGGGGCACCTGACCCAGAAGGGACTGTTTTGATGGAGTCATGACTGCCACAGATGGAAGACTCTGCTTGTAAAGCTACCCCAAATAAAGTGGAGGAAAGTGCCACCTTCTCCCTGAGGACTGCTGAGTAGCAGTAGGCAAGTCTTCTTCCTGAGCAACTTACTTGTGTGGTTTGCAGAGTTTTGGTAACAAAACGGGAAGGGGGACCAGACAGAACGCTGCTTCTGTATTTCCTGCAGGTGTACGTCCTGGTCCTTTGGAGCCTGAAATGATAGGTAGCCCGGTCAATCTTTGTGTTAAGTGCTGTAGCATGGCCTATGATTTTCACAGGTCTCTGCTGATAAAGTATTTTGGTTGCATTAACCCATGTATCTCAGCCACTTCTTACAGTTGTTCTGATGAAGCGCAGACCTTTTAGAAATCAGCTCACCTGTGGCTTTCTCATCGCTCCACCAACACTGACTCTGGTATCATCTTTTATTTCCAGTTCACAGATTCTGAAATGTAAAACCCTCTTTTTGTCTTGTTCCCCGCCCACTGCACTTGCTACCTGTCAGCTCTCACCTTACACACTCAGAATGCTCTTGAGGACTGGTACAGACTTGTCTCTCTCTACTGCCTCAAGTATGATGCAGTCCTGACTCTTTATTGAGTTTCCTCACTGACTGGATAAATACCATAGCTTGTGTTATGTGGGAGGTCAGCCCGGAACAGGCATTCCCCGATGTTTTGGGTCATGAGTGAATGTACTTTCTTGCAAATGGTCAGCCACTGTTCCCTTTAAATTTGGAATGAGAATGGTGTATGATGATACTGTTTCATGGGTGTGCCGCGAATCACTTACCTGCACCCTTCTGACTGCCGGTGGGCTGCAGAGCGTGGTTGGGAATGCCAATGAGATGATCTAAGTGTCCCGTCTGGTTTTAAAATCTAGCGAGTGAGACCTATGGGCATTAGTTTAACTTTCATAGTTGTGCCTGATATGTTTAAGCAGCACAGAGGCTACTTCTAAGAGTCTTCAGAATGTCTTTTGTGTGGTAATAAATTAGTAAGAATGCAGTAAATAATGTGGAACGGGAATATTTACAGAGTATGTATTTTCCCCCAGAGCTCTGAAAGGCTTGGTAAGGGAGGAATATCCCTGCTGCTCAATGAGATACGGCTCCCTGAAACAGAATGCAACAGACGTTTAACAAGCTTTAACAGCCCCCAGACAATAACTCAGGACCAGATCTGAGGAGTACCATGTACAATGGAAAGCAATACCGGGAATTTTAGAATGTCAGAAGAGAATCATTCCCAAATGGTAGGTGGGCCAAAATAGAAGTAGAGACAGTGTCCAAAAAGAACAAGTGCAAGCTCCTCGCTCTGTTTTTTGTCCAAATGATGGTGCCTCTGTTGACACAAACCTCTCAAACACCCTGCAGATTGTACACGGGCTGTTGCCAGAGAGGAGCATGATGCCAGATTAATCGCTGCTTGCTCCAGAGTTTGGCTTGCATTTTTCATGTTGGCTCAGCTTGATTTGGCTTGCATTTTCATCATTACTCTGATTATATTCCCAATAGGGTCAGTAGGTACCATTGGAAAGAAATAATTTGCATTCTTTACCATGGCGTAATTTACAGATTCCTGACTCATAGGTTGTAGTCTTCTGTGTGAGATAAGGAGTAGGGGAGGAGGAGGGCATGGAAGATCGCTTCATTTGGACTTTATTTCTCCCCTTCCCAAGATGCGGGCTTTCTAACAGTTTGTTGACTGCTGCAGAGCTGCTCAAGGGAGGTGACCAGATGCCTGCATTTTACCTCTACTATTTGGATTACAGGATGGTACCTGGTGTCCTATTGAAAATTCCTACAAGGTTTTTTTTTTTTCTGTATTTTATTTGGGCCAATAGACTTTCCTTGTCTTTCCCTTTCAGTGATATCCAGCACCGAAGCAGAGCCTTAGTACGCCAGGAGCAATCCTGCACCCATGACACCTACAAATGATGTGCCGCCGTAGTCCACGGGATGCTTCTTCTGTTACAAGCTCCTTAAAAAAACCTAAGCGGTGAGTTTTCTCAAGGGGAGTGTTTTCTAGAAATGAATATCACAGCCTGACTGTCTGTACTCTGTCTAATATTTTAAATATCTAGTTCCTAGAGTTCATCTTCTTTCTCATTTAACTATTCACTATGTGAGAGAGGCCCCCTACTCCTGTTAGCGCTATAAAGAGCCTGCTATCCTGGAGTTAAAAATCTCACCCGCCGAAGGCTGAAAACCAAACTGTTAATTGCGGCTGCTCGCCTGAGAAATGGCTTCTGTCTCTCTCTCTGCTCCCTCTCTCCCCCCTCTCTTCTCTCTTCTTTTTTAAGCCAGGCAGTGCAGTTGCAATTCTTGCATTAGTTGGTTGATCATAGCTCAAATTGCAGATTTTTCTTCTCTCTGCTTTAGTCTGACCACTTTGTAATCTCAAGATGCTAGAGATATGCCATGTCTTACTCTCAAATGCTATGATCTCGTGCATTTGCATTCCATTCTGTTCTCTGGAGATGCTTATGCTGTACACTTCATCATATTGGATGCCTTCCAGTGGTCCACCAAGTGAGGTGGTTAACATCTGTCACTCTTTGTTTTTTAACTCCTTGCCTTCCCTGAGGGAGAAGTGTGTGCCATGAAAGTTCTGCTTTGGTAGAATGTTTTGGCTCTGGACTTTTTCTTGGGAAGATTTGGGGATATTTATTTTGGTGTGTTTTTAATTTTTCTACAGCTCTAGGTTAGGGGAGACGCGTTCAAAAGCATGCAACTTGTTCTTGGAATGGCAGCAGAAGACATGAGTGGTGGTCCTAGTTTCTGGAGTGTGATCGAAAGCACTGGGAATGCTCATTTCATAGATTTGAATCAGCCAGTAAGAAAGGCTGATTTTCAAAGCAAGAAAACAGTCTACCGGTCATCTTGATCAGTGATTCATAGTACTCAGAAAATGTAATGCTTCAGATGTGGCAAACGTTGAGTGCTGTACAGCCTCTGGACTGGACTGGGAGATTAAGATTAATGACGTGCTTTGAACGTGTGGGTTGGGAGTGCTGAGGAGAGGCAGAGAGAGAGAGGTCGCTTTGGTCTGTGGGGAAAGCAGGAGTTGCTTCCAAAATTTGAGTGTACATCTGGGCATACATTTAAAAGTTGAGCTGTGTAGTGTTCCACCTGATCCTCCTAGATTACAATAACAAAGACAGCAAGTACGATATGATTCTTGAAAAATATTTAATATGCAATGATATTTTTATTAGGTTGAGGAGCTTTTTGGCATGTGCATACACAGTGAGTGTGGATGTAGTCAGTACCTACCTTCCCAGGCTTTGCATGGTTCTCTCAATGTAGCTGTAAGTGGCAGTATTCATATTTTGGGCTTCAGTGCATCGTTTAAAAGTCTGTGTCTCCCTAAGTGTCTCTGTCTTGCTGATGAACCTCAGGAGAGGTTTCTCCAGAGAGCCATTCAGAGTACCTAGATTTACCCCAAATCTAGCCATCTTAAATGCCTTTGTAGGTGCTATGTGACTATAATTCAGAGGCTTTCTCTTTATCTTACTCTGTTATTGAAGCTACCCCTTCTGCATTCGGGTTTCTCATGGGTTTCCTGGGTTTAAGTATTTAGGAAGCATCTCATTCAACCATCTGCTCAAGGCAGTACTCTGCAACTTGGAAAGTCATTCATGCTTGGTGTTAATAGATTTGGTTTTTCCATTGACGGGGGAGCATGAGGTACCAGTTCCTTTCAGTGGACATGGATGGAGCAGATCCAGAATTCTGAGGAGAAGTTTCACAGTTGATTTGGTTTTGGTAGGATTCTATTGAAAGTGCTAAAAGGTGACCTCAATTGCTAGGGATGGACCATAGGTGCAGATTTGAAGGGACAGTAACCTCTAACAGGGAAAAGAGGAAGCAGTGGATGAGCAGGAACAACATGTTCGATAGCAATTTGAATGACTTCACCGAGGTCACGCACCAAACCCACAGCAGAGTTGGAAGAAGAATCAAAGCTGCCAATTTCTTCTGCAACATCTTCATCTTGGGACCTTCAAGCATTCACTTCAACACTCCAGTGAGGTGCTCTGCAGCTCAGAAGTGGGGGTTAAGAGACTGGGTTAATTACTTATTCACCAGTATCTCTTTGCTTAGACACATCCATTCAGAGTGCACCCTTCTAATCACTGGCCATCTGATCTCAGTGTTTCTCACTGATTGTTGTCAAATGCATGCACAGTGGTACTGTGGTTCTAAGTCGCAGTGGGCATCTTGTTACAAAGCTTGCTGCTTTGTAAAGATGCAGAATCATCGTGCTGGTAATAGCATCATCCATCCATTTCCTGCTCCCCTCCCCACCTGTTTGTATGTTTGTATTTGGTGAAAATAATATCCCTTTGCCATAAAGAGTGCAATGTCCAAGCTGCGACTCACATTACCGCATTTTATTTGCTTCTGCTGTCACACAGCCCCCACAGGTCATAATTCACTGTGGGTGTCATCACAGAATAACCTTGCTGGCCCTGTTATTGTTATTTGGTCCAGAAAGATGAGTTGCTGACCTTTCCCAAGTGCTATTTCTGTTGACTGCTAAAAACCTTCAGAACAAAGTTGCGTGTTTCTTAGTGGTGCAAGCCAGACTCTTGGCTGCCTGCAAACTTTGTGAATCTTAGTGCATCTGTGAAGATAGCTCCAGGTATTTCAAACAAGAGCCTAGTTTACTCTGCATGTACTCTGAGGAAGGGTAAACTTCAGGTACTAAGTACTATGGGTTAGTCAAGTCACATTCACGTAACTTCTGGTTTGCTTGTAACAGAAGAGTGAGCTCACCTCTGCTTGCAAGCTCCCATGTAGAAGGTGAACTGCTGACCACCGTATAGACTGCCTGCTGTTGGTGTGGGCAGCCCAGTGCTGGTCTATGCTGTAAGGAGCTCATTAGGAATACAGTAGCAGGGCTGGAAAAAAGGCGTTGTATATTCCACTGGTTTCAGGGTAACAGTTGTCAAATGCCTGCTATTCTGCTCTGCATCTCAACTCTTTTGGGTATTACTTGCAATGCTAATTTGGAGCAAAGCTCCCAAGCTCTACCAAGCCATACAGGTAAAGGAACTGCCAGTTCCACAGTCCTGCAGATTATGGAAGAAAACCATGGGATGAGGGATTTCTGGAAAGATTTGATGTTGATGTTCATCGGAAAGTTTAAAACCAGAAGCATATGAAAGGTCCGCATATTTTCTTTGATTTTAGGGTGAAGGATGAGGAAGTTGTATCAGTTTAATGCCATTGGGAAAGTCTTAAATATTTCTTTGCTGAGGGACATATATTAGGGCAGTGAGAAAGAAACAGATGGATAGGTGCACTTGCCTAGCTTCCTCATTTCACAGCAGTCAGGGCACATGCTGAAGCAACACAGAGACAAAGCTCAGGCCTGATGCTAGAGACTAAATGGTAACTGTACAAAGCTGAGTTCTCGTCCAGCAGCTTAATCGCTGTCGCTGTATCCAGATAGTTTCAGAAACTCAAGGCACAGTGATGGGCATGCAATGGTCATGGCATGTTCTCTTTCTGTCTATACAAATGCACCCTCCTGCCACCCCCAAAAATAGCTTCCTGCTTAGTTTGGTCTGTTGGTTAACCAGCCAGCATTCCCAGTAGCTGGATAAAGGCCATCTGGACACTGATTGCCTCTCCATGTTCTAGATCATAATCTGTGAAGTGTCCGGTATTTGTGGTACTGTGACCAAAACACTGATGTGGAAGCTCTCTCAGAGTTACCTGTGTCCTTATGTCATCAGCATGCTATATCCTGTTATACTACAGATGCCTGGGGAAGCAACTCTGCACTGAATGTAAATATTTTTAGTTTTAGTAACTTCAGATGGTCTAGGACAGTTGGTGCTGGCTAGAGATTAGCTCCTGCTTCTTTATGTACACTTGAACTACACTAAAGTCAAGGTCTTACGATTCACCCAAATACCACTGTCATCAGTGGGAGTCAGTCTCTTATTTTGTCTATATTTAAACAATGCAGTTAAGCAGAGGAATGGAGTTCAGTGTTGGAGAAGCAGAACTTTGTGAAGGGTCTGGACATAATTGTTGCACACGAGAGGTGAAACAAGGAATGCTAGTGTAATATCAATGCATTTGTACTGCCTTAAGTAACAGGAAACTCGGGCTCGTTCTTATAGCGGGTTTGCATTAAATAGATAGGTGTGTCATCAGAAAAAGTCTTTGGCATTGTTTTACTTCACTGGTAATACAGTTTAAGAATTGAAGAGAGGGTAATCACCTTGAGATTGTGTCTCACCATTGCCCCCCTTTTATTGTTGGAACAGCTGGTTTCTGTGAATATATTGAAGTAGCCTTTAAGTTTAATATCTGCCATAAGGTTTTACATGTTTTCAGTGCCAAAGTTTGTATGTCCAAATGATGCCCTGGTATCCTTGTTATTATAGTGGCTTGCTATAGCGGAAATGTAGTCTCCCTGCACGGTCCTGACTATTTCCATGACTGTAAATTTATAAGCAGCTGAGATAGCTTCCTTTTTACTTCAGAAGTCCCTGAACAGCAATAAAGGGAGAACAGAGCTTGTGAATTAGACCATGTTTAGCTATTTATGAAGGATCACATATGAAGCCAGGGTTGGAGGTGATGTCTTGGTGGAAACAAAATGTGACTCCATTGAGGTCAAAGCAGTTACGTCAGGATTCATCTGTAGCCCCCATTTATTTTTAGTTTCCCTGTTAACATTCCTTCTTATGTACTTATAGCATGCCCCTCCCAATATTCCCCTCACCTACTCAGTTTCCCTGTCCTTTCTCAGGACAGAGCGTTGGGGCTCTGGTTTAACTTATGGTGACATTTTTTTTAAAAAAAAACAAAACAAAACAAAACCCAAACCACAAGGCACCTAACTGCCATTCTGTCGGCAGAAGTTGGCTGGGAAAACATCCTAATAAATCCAGTACTTAGTATGTGCAGTCTTCAAGACCAAGGCCTGCATTCTGATTTTGGAGACACAACTGTAAATCCCAAGTAACTCTGCAGGAATTGATAGAATAACTCCACATTTACTCTAGTATTGTAGCTGAGACTGGAATTTGCTCTGTTATCTTTTAAATTAATAGCATAGCATATGCGTATTTACCTTGATTAGGAGCATCAGATCATTCCTTCCATTATGTTTAATGTGAATATGCAAGGTCTGGGTTCTGTCTTCAGTAGAAGTTGTCCCCAGCCTTTCAGAAATCGTATTGCAAACCGTACATGGCTGCCCTTGGTAAATGTCTGACTCCATTGCCAATTGTTGGTGCAGTCAGTGATTTAATGAACGTTAACTGTGTCACCTATGTCACACAGGCCCAAACGCCCCAGCAGCCAAGGGCTACAGTTCTCCTGTTGAAGGAAGAGGTCTGACTGCTCTCTCTTTGGGACTGTATCAAATTTGTACAGGTTTGCCATAGGCTGCAAGCATGTTTTAACACTCTCAATCTCCCTCCAAAAGATGTAATGAAATTGATTTGCTGTAGAACAAGAGAGGGACAGATCATAGCAAGCTGGGAAGGATAAGAAGCCAGAAAAGCAGAGCATGCAGGAAAAAGGAAACCCCCATCAGGAAAAGTGACAAGCCAACATACTGGTCAGGCCACTATCCAAACGGTGGGAATTTCATATGTACACAGGAATGTGTTGGAGGGTTTGTGAAGGATGCTTGAGGAGCCCATCAGCCAGCATTATCAGACAGGAAAGCCACTATCAAGCCCTGGCCTGATAAATGGTCAAAGAGCCCTGAAGAATTCCATAATGGAAGCTGTAGTAAGTTTATGAGGTGTTTGGGGAATGCAGAGTGAGATAGTGGGGTACCCAGCAGTAGATTACACCCGAGGCATGAGCAAGAACAGCATGCTACTGGTCTCTTGACATTCCTGAAACTCTCCAGATGGTTGGTAAAGGTGTTTCTTAGAATGAAGACAAAGGCAGACTGCAATTAGCTGATTTGGGAACAAAGCACTGGCCATTTTAGCTGGAGTTTTTCATGACTTTTAGCAACTCCACAGGGGGATCTCCTCAGCCATGGACGCATGCAGTGGTGTCCCAGCCTGAGGAATGTCGGGATGTTAATCAGGGAGCTGTCTCCTTCCCATAGCGTTGAGCGATGCTGCTCCTTTCAAATGCAAAATCCAAAGGTCAATTACTACCATAGCAAGTTTTCATAATCCCTCCAAGGATTTGCTTGTGAGACCCTCAGCTTGGGTCATTCTCACAGTGCACCAGAGCCCCAAGAGACTCACGGTTACTTCTCCCATTTACCCACCTCTGCCCTGGTCTTGGAATTTCCAGTGGTGTCACCTCTGGCCCCCAGACTGGGTAAGCTGAGTGCTGTGGAAAATAATGGCTAATAATAAGCCACATTGTAAGATGCTGTGCATGATGAAGCAGGTGCTAAGGAGGAGATGTGATTAAGGAACTGGTTTTGGTGAAGTGGCTGTAGATTTTTTCCACTTCTTTTGTAACAGAGCACTTTGAGACAGGTGCTGACAAAAAATGTCCCATTGCTGAGGCCTTCCCCTTAGCTGGCAGGCCTGTGTAAGCTGGAGCTAGGCCAGGGTATCAGGTTGCTTTCTGCCATGAAAAGCTAGAACTCTGATCTGGAAAGAATTGGAACTGCCTGTGGAATGCTGTCAGACACACGATCAGATAGCGATTTGCTGAGGGGAGGATGACTGGGCCTCAGTGTTATCCAAGATCAGTATTGAGAAAACAAAGTTTGCAGCCATGGCAGCGACTGCTGTCTCTTAAATGTTACCCTTTACAGGGCTTGGCACCCTGAAGTGTAACAGAGACTGTTGTGGTCAGTGAACAGGGCCAAAGGAGCTGAAGGACCTTGCACAAATTGGGGAATGTGTGTTCCTTTTGCTGCCTGTGGATATATGTGACTGCACATGTATCTGCAGGCACATGCCTTGTGTGTGTGCTGTGTTACTTTCTGCCATCGTCATTTCAGTGTTGTGATAATTCCCAGTGCCAGGCAAGGATGACACAGAAAAGTTGCCTGTCAGTTATGTTAAATAACTGAGGAGTCTTGGCTATTAGCCTACACAAAGTGATTGTTATCTTCAGCTCAAATAAACCTTCCAGATTAGAACTAATCATCAAGATAAATCACTAAGAACATAACTGATTTTTAATATTTAGAATGTTTATGCTCCTTTAGTTGCTAAAATCTTGTAATTTCACATGCCATCAGGCTGTGAAACTTCATCTGAGCAGCAATTGTTCATGTGCGCTCAACACATCCCACTTTAGAATCAGCTTCTGTTATTTGAACTATCTAAAGTCTTTCTACACCTAAGGCATCTTTTTAAAATCTTGTTGCATAAAATCCGGTGGATTACTTTACTTTTAGATTAGTTTGTTTTAGTAGGTTGTGTTTTCTCAAGGTCTGAAATGAGTATGACTTAATACAAGTCTAGGAAGAACTTATTTTCAGGTGAGGATTCCCCAACTCATGCTTCAGCTCACAGATGCACATGCGCACACCTACGCATGTTATATGGGCAAATGGTTCCTGTCACAGAAAGACACATGTATGGTCCCATCAGAGACTGTAAGATGTATGAATGTTGACCAAATTTGCCATATCGTTCTGTTTATTCCATCACTGTCATGTGATTTAATTTAGGTTTCTTTTCCTACCTTCCAAGCTCTCCCACCTTCTCATTCCCCCAGATCCTCTGCCTGGGAACTTGATGTTAAAACACTCCTGGAAGAGGTTCCATGAAAGGCAGTCCTCCTGTTGTCCCAAATGACAAGACTGTAGTAGGGAAATCGATGATTAGTAATAGAGAAAAAGGCATGGAAAGGATTGAGAAAAGCTATAGGTGAAAGAAGGGGAGAGAAAAGGCAATCTATTGAAACAAGCAAGGAAAAATGGTGTTTCACTTTCTCTCTCAATGTCTCTTGCGGGGGGAGAAGGATGGTGACACTTAAGGAAGAATTGAAAGGTCAGCTGAAACTTACCAAGTTGCCAGATAATTGTGAGAATAAAGGGAGCCCATCCCCTTCATCAGCTGGACAGAACAACTCCACGATCAGTGGGCTATACTCCCCTACTCTTCTTACACTGGTTTCATCCAGGTACAGCCCCACCAGCTTTGGAGAGATACCTCCTCTGGTTGATGGGAGTAAACAGACAGGCATCTATTTTCAGATGCTGGATAGTGGGAGATGATAGGCACGATCCCAGGCTTCCCTTCAGAGGAGTAACTTCCAAAGGGTGGAATGTGGAAAGTCCTCTGATATATCAGCTTGTTTTCTGCGATGCTTAATTGTTGTTCCAAATGTAAAAGTCATCAACAGTGCTGTCCAGGAAGATCGGTTCACAGAACCCAATAACATATCCGAGTTACTGTGGAGTAGGAACCTACTTCTCTCTTTATATGATCCTAGCTTTTTAAAGAAGCCTAACAGCAAACTGAAGTTACATTCACTTCCAGTTTTGCCAGAAGAGTGTAAAAGGCCTTTAAGCCTCAGTAGCCCCAGAGATTCAATAGCTTGCCCGATGATTGCTGGAAAGTCAGTGGCAGAGGGAAGACCGGAGCCCAGTTGCTAGTCCCTGCTCTGACTGGTCTGCTAACATGAATGAAAAGAGACTCAAGGAACTAAACCAGTTCATAAAATAAAACAAACTCACAAATGATGTCCAAAGGGGAACAAATCTGAAGTAAGGAAATCCGACAGCAAAGCACTTACATGCAGCTGCAGTGCACAATGGATTTTAAGGGCTCCGAAATTACAACTGCAGCGTGCTGTGTTGATTGGCATGTGACACACTGGCAAATCACATCGAGGGCACTAGCAATCTTTTTGCGTGTGCACTTGCCTTCTGGTAATAATCATGTTTCACACAGTAAGTGCAAAGCCTCTGATCTTTTGGATGTGCATTGATGTGGTTTGTGCTTGCTTTGGCACTGCACATCTACGTTTCTTGTGTCACACTGAAGTACAGCAAAACACTCAGCAGTATGTGTCTTTAAGAACAAAGCCAATCAGATGCAAATGTGGACACAGGCATATGCATCTCTTTGAGCTGGAGTTCAAGTGGACACTTATGCATTACAGTGATGCAGTCTTTGCCTGATGCCGGGAAGCTACCGGCTTAATCCAGCACTTCTACCAGTGGTACTTTTCAGCTCTGCTTTGACACTGCCAGTGATCATAGTATGTTTTAAACACATATGCTGATTAATCCAAGCTGTCTTGGCAGCGACCTAGAACTTTGAATCTTCTTCTCTAACTTCATCTTCTCATCGGTTAGAGGATTAATTTTGGAATACAACTGACAGCAAGCAGGAGTGAGCTGTGGAAGATGCCAGGCATTGCTTGCTGGCATAGGGAACAGTCTCCTTGTGGAAGGCTTGAGCTGTCTTGCAGATTGCTGCTTAAACTCTGGTAGCCTGGAACCCATCAGAGGAAGGGGAAAGAAGCAGTGTAGGCTGGCAAAATGTCACATCCTAACAGCTGGACATGTATCTTGGCGGTCGGTCATAGTCATCAAGATTCCAAGCCTAAACCTGTGAATGTGCCGAGAGCTGATGGGTTAAGCTGGTGGTTAGGATGGCATGCTGTGTTACGAATGGGGCCAGTGTTACAAGTAGTTCTTCTATTATAGGAGCATGGACAGCTCCCAGTTATGCCGGATGCCACCTGGTAATTCACAGGGTAAAAAATAGTCCATGACCAAAACAGTTGACGGCCATATTTGGCAAGACAGTCAACAGAAGGTGCTTTACCTCAGGGGATGTTATTAGCTGTATTCTGCATATAGGGGAACTGAGGCAGAGGAGGGTTGCAGATGACTAGCACAGAGTGGTTGAAGCTACTCAGGCTACCGCATTAAGTGGTTATGCCTGTAGTTTTAGAAGCGTCTGGCCTGGCATGAAAAACATGAAAATTGCTGTCTTGAAAATGAATAAGAAAGAAACATTTCCCACCCTTAATCCATTGCACCTCTATGTCCAGTTTGTACAGTGCATTTTGGACTCTTTTGGAAGCGAATCTTGGTGGTGGTTGTTGTTAATATGAAAGGGTGCTTTCTGTAATAAATGCCAAGACTGCTTCTTGCAGGAAAAGCCTGACACGGCATCCCATACATCACTAGCATATCTACTGACTTGGCCAGCAGGTTCTCACCCAAGCCATCTTTACAAGGCACAGCATCTGGCAATGAGCAGAAGCTAGTTGATTGTTTACTTTTTTTAGCCAGTTTCCGCATACAGAGTGGAAAAAGGCCAACTCCATCAGAATTGGCAGAGGACAAGGGGATGTTAGGATGGGGTTTGGCAAAGAACAAATGAGCAAAAGTGAAGATACTGCCACATGACCTGCTTCTTGCAGGGAAAATCGATTCGGTACCTTCCCGGAGCACTGCCAGCTGGAATGCCAGGGAGAGGAATAGCAATGCTTTTGGCATATAAATTGCAGTCAGGACTAGGGTAAGCTGAGGAAGGACTGGCATAATTGGAAGAGTGCATGTTTACTTGGTCGGAGGAATATAAACAGTGGTGTTCTCTCATTGCAGATCCGATGCAGACTTGCTACAATATTGGCTGGCTCATGAACAAACTGCCCTTGCACAGCAATAACCTCTTACTCATCAGTATGAAGTGCACACCCATGCAGACACTTGGTTTAAACATTAGAGAAACCTTTTGCTAGGGGCCAAAACACTCATGCGGTAAGCCTTTCTATGGAAGTCTTCTCCAAAAGAAGGCATTTTGCAGGTCACTGGGAAATGGAGAGTCAGCAGGAGCATGAGCAGATGCCGGCTGGGATAAAAAAGCCTGCCATGTTTTTCCTCTGAAACTTTCAAGTGTTCCTGTGTGCTTGCCACCTGGCTGTGTTTGAAGGTCATCTGTGGCAGGAAGACAGCAGGTTCTGTGGAAATCAGGTACGTGCTGGCTCCTCTCTGAGCTTCTCCATTTGCCAGTCCTCGTCAGGCCACCGTTTGCTAAGGTGAAATGTCCGTATCTGCAAAACTTGGTAGTTGCACAAGTAGGAGTCCTGAACTGACTCTTTGAGGTCAGCCACTGTGCTGCTGCTCTACTCCAGCCATAGCAGGAAAACAATGAGGAGTTTCCTCACCAGGGGGAGGCAACACAGACTGACCTGTTAGGCTGTGCAGAAAAACCAAAGAGCTTTACCTTCGATGTTTAGCTAGAGATAGTGCTTCGTTGCCAAGCAGAAAAGGCACAGTAGGAGAAGTGGTTAAGCGTCTATAGGCAACACTACATTTATTCTCACAGCCCAGCTTAAGAGTAAGTGGAGTGTAGATGGGATAGACCCATGTGTACCAAAACTCCAGGTGCTTATACGCCACCACACATCACACGCACACATTCCTCATCCTACTGCCTGCTCTTCAGTGCTGCATTTTGGCCTCCATTCTCACTTCTTTACTCCTTTGTTGCTTTCAGCACTCAGAACCTCAGGATCCTGCTTTATTCTCTCTGCTCTTTTGGCAGTGGCAGTGGAGAGTGGTGGTGGAGAGATACAGTTGTAGTCTCTTCACGAGCAGAATTTTGGCTGGCAGTAGTACGGAGGTTTCCAGTAGCAGGACTGTCAAGCATCTGTCACAGCAAGCCCTTTAGACTCTTCTGATGGCAGAGAACAAGGCCTTTGGTTACTTTACAGAATTTAAGGTATGGTTTTCAAGCTGTTGGGGAGAGTGGAAGGGAGAGGGAGAGGCAGACTCACCCTGGGAAGCAACGTACCACAGGAGATAAATGGCTCCTGCTGCAGCCAGATAAAGGGCGCAAGTAACTATGTGAGAACAGAAGATAGAAAGAGACGTGGAAAACATGAGTGTGGCCAGGCCTGGTGACAGCATTGTTCTCTGACACCTTGCCGAAAGCAGCATTCCCACAGAGAAAACATTTTCCACCCCAGTGGGTAACTGTCAGAGAATATAGCAGTTGCATCCCACCACCTTTCTTGAAGGAAAGCATCTTTTCTTTCATTATTTTTTTTTCAAGGCAGGGACAGCTTCCCTGCTGGCATCAATCCCTGCCACCCTATTGGTTTATGAAGGTTTGCCAGTGTGGTGAGAGATGTTTCTGCCATTGGAAGTTACTGGGCAATGAGGTATGATACAAATTTACTGGGTGCTAATTAATGAGCATGCTTTGTGCAGAGTGACACTGAGGGACTGATTCCATTCAAGGGTAGTCTTACTGTATGCTAAGAACCGGACTAGCTGCTCACCACTGCCCAGCAGAACTGGTCTTCCTTTCCTGGTTGCTGCTCTGAGTGCTACCCAGATCTTTCCTTCTCCTTCCATTGGCTCCTGGGCTCTTCAGACTGTCTTCTGGGCTGACTCATCTGACTAGCCCAGAAGAGAGCAAATCCATTTCTTTTTGCTTGGACTGGTTTTCTGCTGGGTTGAATGATTGAGTTGGCTCATGAGGTGTTCAGATGAACCTGGAACTGGTGCGACACAAACAGTGGGAGTGAGGATGGTAACAGAGGACTTGGCTCTCCATCTCAGGCACAGTGTACCGTTAGATCGGATCAATTGTATCATCTCTCTTAAGCCCATGAGTGTCTGTATAAGGAATTGACTCTTATCAAAAAAAAGACGAAGGGCTCACTAGAAAACCCTGGAAGCCAGAATATGTGACTGTAATTGTGTATGCCTTGATAAATCACTAGCAGTTGCTTGCTGTAGTAATACCTGATTGAAGCCAATTGTGCAATGGCAGCTTTATGCTCGTATTTACAAGGTCTGAGGCTACTTAGGGAAGGAAATTGAAGCTTAGAAATAATATTTTCTTCAGGCCCGGTAGTCTAGTTACAAGTCCAGATCTGGAAATGGGTTATTTCAATGTTTAAAGAAGGTCTGATGTGGGGATTGGTTTAAACCCCTCTCAGTTTCTCTACCTTGATGCAACTGTGTCAGGCTCAATGGCGTAAAGACTCTTCTGACCATGTTGTAAGTAGGTCAAAGGTGATAGAAACTATGATTTGCATTGTCTCATCAGGGTTTTTTAAAGCTTTGTTATGAATTTGAGGCTGGGGAGAAGTGTCTAGTTACCAGCTTCAGACGCATGGGTCTTCTATCCACATACCAGCTACAACATGAACAGTGTAGCCTCAAAGCAGGCAGGCTGTGGCTTTCCTACCTTAAAAAGTCACACCATTTTATGTGTAGTGGCATATGGCACACTCTGGGGGTGCTATTTGAACTAAAGAAAGAGCAATAGAAACATACTACATTGTTATACTTCACTCCAAGGCGTAACCCCCTTCTGAGAGAAGGAGCGTATTGCAGGAGTAAAGAATATAAAGACAAAAAAGCCGGTGAGGGTGTTCTTCCATTTCAAATTTTCTCTGATTAAAGAGCATGCAAGGTGTCATTTCTCTTCCATGCTTCACTGAATAAGTAAGGAATAAATTCTTTCCTGCAAGTACCAGGCTGGTTGAGTATTTCTTAAGTTCAGAGCATTGCTTTCAAAAAATAAAGCTCTAGTACGGAAAAAGAGCAGCATGTGCTTTTGCCCTTTTGGGTCTCACTGCAGGATCCAGTTGACACAGACTGTCACAATGACTTAGTCTGGGGTCTGTTCTTTCAAAGACAGCATTGGGACCTCGTGTGCCAGTAGTGGCCCTTGTGAAACAGGCTATGCCATTTGCAAACTAGACACTTTTCAGAAATCCAGAAGGTGCCATGCAAGCAGATACTTATCTGCTCAGTGTGCAGGAATGAAGAACTTTCCATCATCTGGTCAAGGAGGAAATGGCCTCTTCAGTACTGGAAATAACTGAAAGTTCTGAGTATAGGGATGCTGCAAGTAGTTTGTATGATGCTACCTCCCATGAACTGAGCTGGCCTGGAAAGAATGTTAAATGGGCCCGACAAGAAGCTCTGCTCAGTTATCCTGAACTACAGGGTGAGCTGAGCCTTCTAGCAACTGCTACTGTCATTTATTGTTGGGCCCTACCAAAGCCAATGGAAAACGATGCCTCTGTGCCAAGTTGTGCAGAGAAGTGAAAGGCAGAGAAGCATAGTGGTGCCCATGTGTGATCTTGCGTATCTGTGACAGGGGTGGACGCCTTTTACTGGCCCTGTGCAGACCATGCTTGGCATCTGGGTGAATGATTCTGCTCTTCACATTGTGTGTGATAGCATTTTTGAGACAAAATTTGGCAGTGTTGAGGTCACGGACCAGTGCTGTTTGTCCGCATCGCCATTTGCTTGTTGTCATATGGTACAGGGACTAGCCTGTTGTTCGCTGTTTGTTTAGCACAAACATAAATGGAGTTCTGGCCTGTGACTGAATTTCCCTTTTGCTGTCATCATACAAATAACTAAATAGTAATATTAAAAAGAGAGGAGACAAATGTGTTGTCTTGAGTAGAGCAGGTTGGATAATCCAGCACGTTTCAGGTTGTGCTCAGCACCTTGCGGGATTTGGCTATGCATGATTTGGTGTCGGAATTTTTTTCTTTTTGCCTTTCGGAGGGGAGATAATAAGCTCTCGGTGCTGGGCCAAAGCATCTAATTCACATATTTACATATTCTACAGGACTAGAGATTTCAGGAGGCTGCCAAGCATTTTCTGATTAATGGAAGTACAATAGTGATTTCTGTAAGAATTCCATGAAGAAAGCAGTTTGCTGTAGAGATGTTGTAGAATGCTGCCTGCAGGACAGACTAACTTCACATTTTGTACGTATGTGGCAACCTGCTGTAATTAAGGTAACATGTGTTCATGGTGACCGTGTCAGCAGAGGTAAATCCAGGCGTGGCTTCTGTTGTTAAAGTTGTAAGAGTAATTGAATGGACTGTCTTGGGTTTTAGTGCAATATGGAAGGGGTTCTAAATGGTGCTTCTGTCATAGGAGTCCTATTTGGTAAAAGGAATAAGCTCTACCCTTATGAGTAACATGAGTGGTGATATAACTGCATCAATGCTAGGTGTTGTGTAAATATTTCAG
Source organism: Himantopus leucocephalus (assembly GCA_003993805.1). Classification (NCBI taxonomy): domain Eukaryota; kingdom Metazoa; phylum Chordata; class Aves; order Charadriiformes; family Recurvirostridae; genus Himantopus; species Himantopus leucocephalus. The sequence goes on from RSEF01000019.1 coordinate 6,851,624, forward strand.
TTTAGGAAAATGATACTCCTAACTCACATCATGTAATGTCATTACCAGAATTCAGGGTTTTCTATGAACTGAAAGCTGGAATCCAGGTCATGCTGTCTTTAGGTGTCTTTCTGCTCTTACACTTGCAATGCATTTAATCTCTCAAGCCTTGCAGGCCTTCAGATGTAGCTGTCCAGGTGAGAAACAACTGCAGTGACCCACAGGTTTTATAAAGATGTGGAAGGTAGAGGCTCTTCGTATGATAGCCTTCTGCTTCTTTCCTTCCACTCAAAATATTTCAGAAAGGCAGAAACTATATTTGGCTTGAATTTTACTGAGTAGCTGCCTTGTGTTACAGTTTATCGCATCAGGGTTTTTGTAAGACACTGACCACTATCAGAAGTGTCTCTCTGTAAACCAATTGCGGAATAAGCCATTATCTTCACAGTGCTACAGAATTAAGTTATGGAGCCCATGTCAAAGAGAATTAAATATCTACAGAGTGGAACAAATCCTCACTCTGATATAATTCACAGCAAAATGCACCAAAAAAAGTATTTAACTCTGTATATGCCACGGTTAATATGCTGGTGTAAATAGATATTTCCTGAAAGGGNGCCTCAAGTTGCACCAGGGGAGGTTTAGGATGGATATTAGGAAAAAATTCTTCACCAAAAGGGTTGTCAAGCATTGGAACAGGCTGCCCAGGGAAATGGTGGAGTCACCATCCCTGGAGGTATTTAGAAGGCGGGTAGACATGGTACTGAGGGACATGGTTTAGTGGTGGTTTTGGCAGTGTTAGGTTAACAGTTGCACTCAATGATCTTAAAGGTCCTTTCCAAACTAAATGATTTTATGATTCCTCATTTGCCCCATTAATTAAAGAACACCCGCAACTATTGGTAAATGCTAAAATGGTGTCAATAATCTAAGTTAACAGAAAGAGAAAACGAAGTGTGATTTCCTCAAAGCCATGCAAAGAAAATGTGCCAGAGAGGACTAGTTCTGACTCCAAGTCCTGTTTTCAAGCCGTGAACAGACCTCCCTTCTTCACGTAGGGTTGAAGTATAATGGTAGAATATCTCCTCTAGGTAGTGGGAAGACTACTTTTTCTGTGCTTGAGTTTGCCAGACTGTTGCAGGTGATTGATGAAAAGCTGGAGGTGATACCACCTACCACTGAAATAGCAGAATCCTGAAAGGGACATCTGTCCACCGCCTTCAATACCTGTATGCTGATTCTCTTCTTATTCAGCTTTATACAACCTTAATTCCACTGAGCACATAGAATTAGTCTAGACTTACACCAGAGGTGAACAGAACCTGAGTCAGACCTTTGGAACTGGACTGATAACAGGCATAAGAAGCCATGACTTCAAATCATCCCTATTACAGTGCTAAACCTGATTACCCTCTAGTTAAGTAATCACAGTGGACACAGTTGTAAGTTATATCCTTAAAGAATATGTTAGGAGGAGGAGGCAGCAAGAGCCATGCTTCATCTCAGGGTGAGCTTGCAGTAACCTGAGTAAATGGGAGTCATTGGAGTTGCTCTTGTAATCACAGTGGTGCACCTGCACAGACAACATGGCCCATGCTGGAAGGAACAAACTAGCTTTGTGCAAATCCTTCTGCAACTAGAGGGGAGAACCAAGAGAAAATCACAGGCAGTTGCTGTGTGCAGCGTTGCCACAGACTTCTTAGGGGGATCTCCATGGAGGTATGCTAGCAACCATGGGCATAGAGCCCCTGGGAGAAAAGGCAGACAGCTCAAGCATTTCTGGGTCCTATCCTATGAGATGCCACGCATCAGACTGTATAACAGGGCCACGCGTGTGTATGCCAATGTCTTGCAGCGGGGAACAGGTGATGGCTGTACCCAGAGACAGGATGCCTTTCAGTTGGGCTCCTTCGAATTAAAGACTTGCTTAAAAGGCTCGCTGTCTCTAGCTACTGCTTAGCACAGATGCAGTTATGTCTCTGTCCCTTCGATTATGCTGGCCTTTGGGCAACAATGCCGAGCGTGTAACTCACTGCAGGCCACCGCTTTTCTCTCCTCGGCTGGCCTGGGCTTTAACTGTAGAATGTCATGTGGAGGGAGTAATCTCAGAAGGTCTCGTAAGGCAGATATTGTCTGCGAGTTGGCCATTGAAGACTATGGCTTAACACTGACAACCGCTGAGGGTGCCACAGAACAGAACTGGAAAGGACTGCAGTAAATGCTGATTCTGGTGGCTAAAAGGAAGGAGTAGCGGAAGGCTCTGTGTGGAACCTCAGCCCGTTCTAAGGGAGATAAGTAATATGATGTCAGTGCTCACACCGATGTAGATCTTGTGAGAGAAAACAGACCCACGGCCCAAGAAGATCTGTGACAAGAGCTGAAAGCCTCATTTTGAACTCATCATCCTGCTCTGCTCACAATGAAAACAAAGGCAGCAGTTGCTGAGTCTCAGCTTTTATTCTGTTCCCCGCCCTGTGTCTCACAGGGGAGAACTTAAAGGAAATTCCATACCATCCCATCGAGCTTCCCAGTTACTGAAAACAGTAACAGAGAGATGGGTAGGAGGTGGAGGCTAACAAGATGGGAAGGATGTCAGATTTTTAAGTTTTTTTCAAAAACCTTGAAAGAGATAGCTGGATACTCCTCTCACACCAACTTAAAAGTGGGAAACTCTTGAGCATGAGGGTGAGAACGGTGTGTATGCGTACGAGTTTGTGTTCGTGAAGGGACACTGAGCCTTTAGCAGGCGTGTCTGAAGGCGCAGGCGTGTGCATCTCTGGCTCTGCTCTCCCAGAGACATTCTCCTCTCCCTTTGCCTCAGTGCTCACCCGCCAAGAGATAAGCTGTGCTTCCTTTGGCATCATCATCCAAGCAGCCCGGGAGCGACCAGATACTCCTCCCCCCCCCCTCCCCCGCTGCCTCTCTTCTATTCCTCGCCGACCCCCATCTCCTGCTCCTTCCTCTCCCCGCCCGCAGCCCACCGCGCCCGGCCCGCCCGGGCCTCCGCAGCCCGGCCACCCGCGAACAAGCCAGTGCCCCCGCCCCTTCTCCCTCCCTCTCCCACCCTCGCCTCCTGAAATTACATCTCCCCCTTGGAAGGCGCGGAAGCTGAGCGGGGCAGCCGCTCCCCTCCCCTCCCCGCCCCGCTGCTGCGCGGCGCTGCCCCGGCGCCCCCCTGCCCGGCCGGGCTCTTCCTCCGCACGGCGGGAGCGGGCCGGGGCCCGGCGGCACCGCGGCCGCGCTTGGGGCCGCCGGGAGGCGGAGGGCGCCCTCCGAGGGGAGGAGAGGCGGCGGCGCCCCCGGGCTGCCTGGCCGCGCCGCGCAGGCTGCGGCCGGCGGGCACCATGGCCGGCGAGACCGAGGACCCGAACAGCCGGGAGGCGCAGAGCGTCGGCGAGGCCCTGGGGCGCTACGAGGACTCGCTGCGGGGCGCCGTGCGGGAGATGCGGGTGGACATGCAGCTGTTCAAGCAGGGGGTGGGCCGGCAGGTGGAGGAGGTGCTGCGGCTCGCCAGCCCCCTGGCACACAGCGTCTCCGAGCTGCAGCAGGAGAACCGGCGCCTGCGGGCGCAGCTGGAGCGCCTGTCCCGGCAGGTGGAGGCCCTCGGCCGGTCGGCGGGGCTGCCGCAGGAGTGGGCGGACGAGGCGGCGGGGACCCCCTCGGCCGCGGGGCCCGGCGCTCCGGGGCAGGGTTTGGCCGGCGGCAGGTTCTCCAGCCATGCCAAGCTAGCGGTCACTGGCCGGAGCCAAGTAAGTGCTGGCCGCGGCCAGGGAGGCGGCGGGAGGGAGGGACGGCTGAGGGGGTGCGTGAGTGGATGCTTCGTGGGCGTTGCTCTGCGCTGGCGTGGGGCGGCCCTTACGGACATGGGGCACCACTGTTGCTGTGCAGGGTCCGTGGGCTTTTGGCAGGTGCTCTGGGAAATGGTCTTGGCCCTGATACCACCTGGAGATGTTCTTGATTACGGCACTGCTTGGTCAGACAGGGGTCTTGGTTGGAGGGGTAGCAACCTGTCAGTCCAGTGTGGTTAGAAGTAAGAGAAGCCGAGGCAGTCTTAGCTGTCAATATACAAATGTATGTGAATATCTGTGTATCCTTTCTGGACTCGATTCAGGGTGATCAGTGTGCCAGCAATGCTGTTTACCGGTTGGCAAGCTCACAAAGGAGAACAGCTCAGCATATAGCAGGCAGTAACATGTTTTCCCAAGATAGTGACTTAGCATCCTGCAGTGAGACGGTTTTGCTGCACAACCACTGTCCAGCAGGGCTGCAGCTCATCCCTCAACGCAAGCTGTCATTGTCTCCATGACCTAAACCAGCACAAACACGCACATTCCTCCCAGTGATAAAACTCTTTTCTGCAGCGTAGTGGAGCCTTTTAACTCAGTGCATGGAAACCCCAGTTAGTGGGAAGCTCATCTGTCACTGAGACATTTTGTGTAATACTTTTTCTATGTGTCCAGCTCTATAGAAAGAGTTGAGAGCTCCTGTATAATCCTTGACACCAGGAGGTGGCAGCCAGACAGTATACTGGGATTCAGTCACATAAAACTGTGCTATACTAGAGACTTGGCTGTCACAGATGACAGCCTATTTTGTGTAATCTTGATTAAGCCATGTCTTAAGAGGTCTTTAAGACTGTAGGAGCATGAAAAGCTGGTCTGTGGTCTATCCAGGCTTTGGGGATGGAAAATAAAAGCTTGGCAGTGAAATTCACTCAAAGTTAAATTGATGGGAATGAGCAGAGAGTCTGATTGCATTCCAGCCCTTTTCATTCCTACTGACTCAAGAATGGGGACATAGGGCTTCCCACAGCTGGGCAAGTGAAAAGGTAAACCTGCTGCTTGAGGCATTGTTCCAACATAGTCGTGGCAACTGCTGCCTTTCCCTCCATGTGACAAAGATAAGCAGCATAAATGCAACTTTCAGATCCTTCCACGGAGCCATCCACACTTGTTTGTGTTGCAAGGCACAGAAGGGAGATGAGCGACGTGGAAGGGACAAGGGCGTGTGGTTCCTCACACCATCGCACCTGCTCCATGACCACTGCCTACATTGTAGTGTCTACTTCATGCTCTGTGAAAAGACTTGCATCGAGTTTATGGCAATATCCAGCTTTAGGTATCGATCTGCATTAAAGCACAGAATGAGCTTTTGTTTGGATTGGAACCTTCCTGCTTTGCTTTGAGGGTTCAAGGAAGTACTGATAGTTCTTCAGTGCCCTCCCAACAATTTTCGCCGGAAGGTTGGACAACTTCCCGAGTTAGCATAGCTGACCGAGAAGGAATTTCAGTACTGAGAACCACATACCAAATGCATGCAGTGAAAACATGATTTTGCGGGTAAGGCTCTGATGTGGCTGTGCACAAATGGCTAAAGAACAAGCCTTGGTTGCTGTGCTGGTCACCCAGATTCTCTGTAATGAAGGAAGTGTTGCCTCAGTTGCTTGCAATTTCTGGTTATATGATCAAAGTACTTGAAACAGAGTACCATAAATGACAATGTGTATGTTTTCAGATAAACAAGTACCTGTGATAAAATTGGTTACACTTCTAGCCTTAGTAAAGACTTCTATAAGTATGAGATATGAGGAGTAAATAATACTGACCTGGAAATAGTAGCAAATCAAGATGTGCTCTTTTGCTCCTGAAAAGATTTATTGGTTGAGTTCATTTTTACTGTGTGGTCGATGCAGCATTTGTCCCAACAAGGCTGGGTTCTGTTGCCTTCAACATTTCTAGCAAAATACTTGGGATAAGAGTGATGACTATCTTTTGCAGATTGGATACTGGAGATTCTGAGCATCTTCAGTGTCTGAACCATAATTTTCTAATATTGCTGAATTATTTTTCATGGTAATTTGGTTGAAAAAAAAGTGAAGCCAGGGAGTTCCATGCATAGTTCAGAAGTAAAGACACAAATCTCCTTTTAATTCTAATCTTCAGGCAATGTCTGCTATGCTGTCCTTGAAATCTGGTATACAACAGTCTGATTTAGTGCTAAATTGTGCTGATTTAGGTGGTATTTTGAACGGCCATTAGCCACTGTGATTTGCAGGGGGGTCTTCCTGGTATTTTGACGCCAGACTTTAATTTTGCTCTCTAACCAGGACACAATCTGAGAGCTGCTTTTGCAAAGGTGGAAAATAGGGTATGTTTGAAGAATTAATTTTAAAGTGGGATCCTGGGGCCACAGCTGCACTACTGAGGATTTATCCATCGCTGAGCAGTTTGTTGCTGATTGTCATCCTTTGCATCACTGAGGTCTCTCTCCTACCTGCCAGCGATTGTTAGAAAGGAAGAGTTTTGGCCTTCTTTGTTGATCAGATCTTACATTTTGGCAGGAGCTTCATCACTTATGATCTTTCTATAGTGTTTGTGGTTGAGCACGATGACTTTGTGAATAGGGAGGACTAAAAATACTGTAAGGGTGTTCTGTTTTTATACTGTCAGAAGAGTTTCTGTACAGTGTGGACAGACTGCTGAACAGACTGCTGCAGAGAACCTGCCTGCAGTGGTCAAAGCAGCAGAGAGACACATAGCTGGCTGTGACCACCTGGGAAGATCTAAACAAGTATTACCCATTGGTATCTCTCTGTGGTGACCTGATGGCACCCAACAGTTAGTCAGCCTGGGAGTAACTGCATGAGACATCATGACTTGGGGTATACAGGCAGGGAGATTAAATGATCCAGCAGTCACCTGACATTACATACTATGATTCTAAACCATCTCAACTCCTATATTTGATACAGGAAGTCCAGTAGTTCCATTTCCTTCTTATTATTCTCTTATACTTCCTGCAAGTGACCTTTTGGAATGATAGCATTCCAAGGTTGCCTTGATTCTAGATTATTTTTGTTGTTTGTTTTGTTTTGTTTTAATTCACTGTGACATAGCCATGGGTACTTGCTGAAGCTGCCAAGGTAGAATTGTTCCCTGCTGTCCATTTTTATCCTTGCTTCAAAAAAGGTTCTGTGAGAAGTGCTTCTACTGATTTTTTTCAGTGATTACTCCATGTGCAAAAGCTTTCCTAATATGCTTATGGCATTCAAGGCTTTTTCTTCGAGTGCAGGGTCAGTTACAGATAGAGAATACTTGTGTTATCTGATGGACATTGGCTTTCCAGTACAAGAATTAAGGGGCAAATGCGGTGCAGTTCTTGCAGGTGTCTAGCAGCCTTGTTTGCATTTCCTCACACATTTAATCATTCCCCATTTCTGATGTATCAATGATCTCTTTATATGCAAGGAACAGAGTGTCAGATCTTACCTTGTGGAAGTCAGTGGTGGTTTTGCTGTTCAGTAGAGTGAAGCATCAATTTCATCTAGCATGTGTAACAAGAGAGGGAGGTGCCTCTCACAGGTAAACGTCATTGCTGGATCCAATGATTTTTTTATCATGACCCTTTTGATAATTGGTGCTTTTATGAAAGACTTTGGATGACTGAGATCTCTCATTTGAAAGAGAGGAATCTCATTTGTCTGTCATTCTTCTACAATTTGACCTTGTTGCATGCAAAAGCTTGAAGACATAACAGACATGCACCTTAGAGGCTCAGAAAGGAAATAAAAATTGTATTTCTTTCTTTCTAATCTCACGATCTGGTTCTTAATTTTTTTGAATGCGTGGGATTTTCACTGCTGGGTTACGATATGTGCCTGTTTTATAGGAGCTTCCAGTTATGGATCTCCAAGGTCTAACTTCTTTGCAGTGAAGGAGGAATTCCAGCAGCCCTACAACTGTGGAAAGTATTATCACCCTACATTACCTGGAGACTTCTGAGCCACAGAGAGATTAGCTCTAAGAGCAAGCCTGAGTAAGACATGCAAAACATTAGCCTTAACTTTATTTTCTTCAACTTCACCAGTTACTCGTCATGTTGTTGTTACATGAGTTCTACAAATAAGTACTTCGCATTATTAAGCACAGATACAGGTACCTGTCCCTTTGCTATTTGTGATCTATGTAGCCAGCATTGACAGAGGAAGTATTGTTACCCACATGGGTTTGTCAGAAGCTTGGCACCTCCAAACAAAGTGGATTTTAAAGTACTTCAGCCTGACACTACTAAATGCACTGTACAATCTGATCCCAGATCCTTCCAGTGTTTTATCAGCACATCGTCCTTCCCCATTCTCCAGTCTGGTATCAGTTTCTTCCCCAGCACTGTTAGCCAAAATGTGGTAATCAGGTTTACATAAAATAAATTAATAAATTAATGCAGCACCTCTCACTGCATTAGGAAGCCAGTTACAGATTTGATTTGTAGAACTTGCAGTGTATCTTAAGGCAGGCTAACCTAGTTGTGGAATGGACATTCTGACTCCCAGCTATATTAGGTGCACTTGAAGCCTTCATTGGGCATCAGTGGAAATCTGTTGGTCTTGTTAACCGGGCTGTAAGCAACATTGTGCTAAAACATGGTGGAGTGTGTGGTGGTTGTTGTTTAAAAAAACCACAAAACCCAAAAAAACAACAAACAGCCTCTCATGCATTTTAGTGGTAAACAGACTAAAGAATGTCTTGGCTCATCATGTAACCTCTGCATTCTTATCTAGCGGAGCACATAAGTGCATATATAATCACTGACTTGGAAACTAGGCAAGAGAATTAAATGAGAGCTTTTCTGAGAGTACACCTTCCACATTTTTGGGAAGCCTCCAGTCCTCTTCTGAACTTTGTATTGTTTTGTTTGGAAATCATACCCAGGTGATCCTATCTCTTTTCCTCATCTAGCATAGAAAAAATTGTATAAAAATCTGACCCCAGGTTAAAAAATAGTATACAACCCAATATAATAAAATACACCACCCAAGCTGAGCCTTGAAGACAGTTCACAGTATCTCAATGTCTTGCCGCCATTCCTTTCTGTATTTTATTGTAGTATATCTTTGTAAGACACTGGCTTACAAGGCTGTAGGTCCTCATCTTGAAGTCAGGTAAATGGGGTTTTACCACACTTTAACGATTTCTCCAAGTTATGCTGTAGTCTTGAAAAGCCTGGATACTGATTGTGATCTTGGAATGGTAGGGCCCAACCTTAAAGTCAAGAGAAGGATTTTCCTCAACTTCAGTAGTGTAGGCGTGTAGCTCAAATTCTGCTTTGTACACCTGTGTTCCATTGAAATCAGTTGGAGGTTGGCACTTAAATATCCAGGAGGATTAGAATCTAAGCCCACAACTGTATACTCTACGACAAAATTGTGTGTAGGCTGCCTTACTGTAGTCTAATACTAGTTAACAAATTCTTAGCAAGATCTCAGACCATAGTTACCAGGAGTTGACTGGGATTTGTACTTGAGGTAATGAAAGTTCTAGTATATCAAGTACTGGATACTAAAACAGTCTGTGCATTCTGCAGCATCTAACAGGATTAAACACTTTTAAAAAATCTCCAAGGTGCGTTAACGTTGTTGTCTGGTGTTCTTAATTAAGTTTGAGTGTAAACAGATGCATGGTAAACATCAGACAAGTTCCAAGAAACTATTTTTGTTGATTTCTCTTGATTTGATCATATGGTTTCTGCATTTTGCATGAGATCTATTTTTCCACCCTATAAATAAATGATTCTGATAATTTGTGACGAAGCTATGGAATAAATAGGTAAAATCAAACCACCAGTTTGCTCTGTATTTCCTGTGTACAAAAAGCAGAGACAAATTAAGTTATTACATGTGTACGCTCTGCCTCTTTCCTTTTCTGTTATGTTCTGTTGTTTTTATACTTACCTGCGGTATAAAATCTTCTTCATTATCTATCTTCAGGTTTTCTGTCTGTCTGTCTGTGTTTAAAAAAAACCAAAATTTGTTTGGATTGAATTTATAAGAATTTTGGATTACATTTATAATGGCATATTACAGTTTTTTTTATTTATTCATAAAATTTTTGGCCAGTCTGGTAGTTAGGTATCTGTCTAGAATCAATTAAAACTTTTTAATGGACTTTGAGTTGGGGAATTTCACTCTACTGCTTGTATATGCTGCTTCTTGGAATTTTTTGGAATTCTTGGATTTTTTGCATGCCCATTCACACATATGAACCAACCAAAAAAAAAAAACCCCAAAAATATTCTTGGCTGATTTTTTTTGAATTATATTGGCAAACATTATGGGAAAAAATGGTGCTTTTCCTAGAAAAAACTATCCTTACAGAAATTGCAGATTATAATGCAGCTGTAAAATTCTAGGATTGTACTTACTTTATGTAATGCTTTTACAATATGTTATCAGAATGTCATTTTTTCTGCAGCAAACAAAAAACCTGCAGAGCATTAAGCATTTTATGCAATCTCAATCAATCTCTCCACTATTGTGTAGAGTCTTCTGTTTATCACCTTCACAGTGGATGGTGATACCTTTACCTAACAAAAGTGGAACACCCCTCATGGGTGCATGGGGTCTGCGAGGACAAGTATGTGAAGATTGATACAAGTCCTGCCTTGCCAGTGCTGAGTTTGCAGGTTTGGTCTTGGGGTTAGATAATTGTTCCCTTCTTGTATTGTGGTCACTCGCACAAAGAAGACCTGTTCTTGGCAGGTGTTTGTGGATATTCTTCTAACTTTTGCTGCTGTTTGAAATTTAGCTTTTGTCTGTTGTCTGTTCTGACAGAGTGTAGACCTGGATGACCACCACAAACCTGAGTTTAGAAGAGTTTTTAGTTCTTCCATCATTGAAAATGGGCATCAGTCTTCATCAGGTAGGAACATGGCATGAAATGAAGTAGCAGTAAAATACCTGATCCTGGCAGTCATAGAGCAGCTCTCACATGCTGGAAGCATAAGAATCTGCTATGGTTTCTGCATGGATATTCTACTGTGGCGCTGTTACCGTTTAACTTTATTTCCTAATTAGGAGTTTAACTTTTAAACTTTAACTTTATTGTTAAGCATGCCCTGTGGTGTTTCATAAATTAGAGACTATTACTGTCACATTATCTTGGGGCACTAATGATTATAAGGCCTGCTCTTCAGGGTGCCACTGTAGCCTTGCATCCCAAAACTTTTCCAAATTACCTGTCTGCTTCCATCATACTTCAGTGGAGGAAGGACTTACTATCTCCATTTTAGAGAAAACTGAGGCACACGGTGTTTCATAAAACCATGAAAAGAACAAGAATGCTGGCTCCTCACCCACGGCAGGAGATTGGGGGCAGGGGCTGCACAGAGGAAGAAGAGGAGCTTACCAAATGCAGATGCTAGTTGATTCATGATCTGAAGTTGTTCTTGCTGAGATTCATGTGGGACAGGTATGATTGTTGCAAGGATCCCTTACATGAGGGTTGTTTCTGCAGCGTGCTCTCAATGGTATAACGTCCCACAGGGAGAACTAGGTGGAATAATCCCAGTGACTTGTAAAATAAAGTTGTTGCATGGAAATTGGGTTGTAGCTTTGTTACAAAGCTGCAAATAAATTTCCTTCCTCTGTCCTTTTCTTTTTATTCACTAGGTCAGGCAAAAGTCTCCCATGAACTGGCCTCTTTTCAGCCGTCAGACTCTTCCCCTGAGGCCCATGCCCCTGCAGTGGCCTTGCAGATGCCCCACCTCCCTGTTACTGCAGTAACCAGGGTATCGGAGAAGTTTTCAGGAGAGACTGTCTGTTCAACAGGAACAGCTAATGCGTCTGCTGGCCTGCTGGGACAGAGCAAAAGCAAAAATGCGATGGCAGTGAAAACTTCCAACCAGTCAGGTAAAAGAGACAAAAATAATTTGTTTGCTGAAGCTGTGAACCATTTCTTTACCTCAAGAAACTGCCGCTACAGGGATAGTCCCATGACCTAGTGGTAATTATGAAACCTCGCTTCTATGGCTACATATCCCATGGTGGGACACTCTGATTTAGAATATTGTGGGTCCTAGGCGGAGCTTTAGGCTGTAATGTCACATCTGCCTTGAATTTTTGCAGCCTAGTTGAGTTCATCGTGCAGCCAGTCTTCTAGCACAGTTACTGAAGACGAATCTCTTTAACGTGGCCAAGTATTTTAATGAAATTTGCAGGAGGTTTTAGTGCTTCGAGACCTGAGGCCCCTTGAGAAATTTGGCAGATACTTGGCTAACGGGTTCAGCAGTCATTTGGAGGAAGGAATGTCTGACAGCAGACTGACACATATACACAAGTCAGAGTGATCGCAGAATCTTATTTATATCTAAATTGATTTTTTTAAAAAAGAAATCTCATTCATATTGAAATCATTCATCTTTGAGCTGTATTTCGTATACATTTAGTGATAGTGACGCTTACAGATCAGACTGTATATATGGGTCAGAAATTACACAGAGAGAGCAGATGGAATTGCCAGCAAGAGATAGGGATTATTTGCAGATTGTTGTTTCAACTTTTATCTTATTAAGGCTAAGAATGTAACAAAGCCTCCCTTTGTCTTTTTTTCTGCTGTTTCAGTGAAGACCTGGAATTCAAGTGTGGTGAGAACAATGGGTTCATCTGCCACTGGAGGTGAGTGTTTCTATCAGCATGTCCTTATGCAACACAGATTGAGAGGGATTCCATGCTACGTGTCTGGGGGATTCAGATCTGAGCATGTAATTCTGATTAGTAGGTACATATTAAAATTGCTAACAAGACTGCATGCAGATTCAGTTTCCCAGGCATCATGGAAACTTGTTCCACTGTATCAAATTCTCAGTCAGTTCAAAGCGAAGGGCACTTATCCTTCTTAGCACAGTGGTGTACATGATTACGGTTAGGCAATCTCTGCAGTGGAAGCAATAGGTGGCAGGAAAGTGTGGCAGAACAGACAGTTTGAGCGGTGAAGATTTCAGCTGACCAAGTGAAAACTATGACTACACACAAGGTAATGGGAGTTGGAAAGTGGATGTTGAAGCAAATTCCTTTGAGCAGAATGGCAGTAAGTAGTCCCCTTCATATATGAATGCGTCAAAGGACAAAATGCCTGAGGGATTTTCAATTTCAGTCAAAATAGATGAGTTCAGCTCTATCCAAAGTACTTCAGATTGATGTCACCAAGCTGTTAATGTCTACACAATGTACTGGCATTTCACAGTGGTCTCAAGTGTCAGTTTAGCAAAGATGTTGCTCCTCCAGAATAGGGATCACACTCCTCCTCAGCTTAAAACGTCTGAGATTTCCATAAATACCTGGCAATTGTCTGTGGTTCCAAATTTGTCACCTTTGTATGCTGGCCTTTACCAGGGTGTTTTATGTGAGAAGTGTAGCTGATCTGGAGCCCTTCTATAAGCAGTGGGGAGAGTTCAGCATTTTCAGAGAGTGATTTGGACAGTGATCAGGTTGGATTGCTTCTAAGATGCCAGTCTTTCTTCTTTGTGTATAGAAGGAGCCTTCAGTAAATGAGTTGCTGGGTTATGCAACAAGTTCTGGCTATAGGTGTGTTAAAACTGGGCAAGCCACTCCTTTGTTCTGCATTTACAAAACACAGCTGGAGTCTGGAGCTGGGCTCTTAAGAGGCAAAGCACGAAAGGTAGAACCTCAGGGGTGGGGGAGGAAGACGCAAAGTTGTTTTTAAGCCACCTTTGCAACCGTTGGGGTCCGTATTAGGTAATTTAGATTATGCTCTCAATCATGGCAGACTTCCCAGGACTCCTTATGTCTGCCAGAATGACTGCTGCAAGCCGAGCTGTAGCACCATTTCTTCCTTTCACTGAAATGTCCATGGCAGTGTGCCCTCCTCTGAGGTCTGCACAAGGGCCTGAAATGATCCAAGCTTCCCAAAAGCAGTTTTATCAAAGGCTTCCTCTCACAGCCCTTTCTGGTATGTTTACACCATCCTCACTGCAGCGCAACAATTTTGCAGAGGGATTGAACCCCTGGGGAAAATCCCTCCCCAGCTTGTTAGCACACACTGGCAGTTAGACAGAGGCCTGCAGGTTTTCTCTGTGGTGAGTAAAAATCAATGCATGGCTATCTATCAGGAAGTGGTTTGAAAACATATGAGAAAAAGAGATAAAAGAAGTTTATTCCCTGATGCCTCTTGTTTTTCCTGCTTTTATACAGAGAGTATCACTTCTGTCGCTAAGTCTGTGTCAACTGAGAGCTGTGAGACAAGTAGTGGAACCAAAACTGGTGAAAGGTATGCATTTTTCTTGACATTTTTTTAGGTCATTGTGGTCGGTATAGTCTCAAGGGGCAGGTGTTCTGCTGGCTTGGAGAACAGGTGAGTCCCAGATGCTGTATTTTAAGCCTGTTAAAGGTTGTGAGCTTTCCTGAGGGCTAAGTGGAACAGAGATGGGAAGGGATAAAAATCTTTTATACAGCAGTTTAAAGCAGACCTAATTGTGGATTTCAGCATTGTTACAGCGTTAGTCAGTAAAACTCTCAGTGCCAGGGCTGGATTTTTGTTAGGAGGAGCAAGTTGTCAGGCCCTTTGAAAACACTTTTAAAAATACTCAGCTGTTGAAATTTGTACTTTGGGCTTATTTTTGGAAACCAACATATGACTGCTGTCAAATATCCTTAGTTTGGCTAGTCTAGAGTTTGGTTTGTAGATAAATGGCTTGGTGAGGACTGAGGACTACTCTACATGCTTGATTAACTTGGAGTCGCAGTTGCTTAGTATAGGATTACATGGTATCACAATTACTTCTGGCATATCCAGGCATCCTCAGCATGCAAAATCTCCGTCAAGAAAAATGGGAGGGCAGCCAATTTAAATCTCTTAAATTGGTCTTGTATCTGCCTTGAAAATTATCCCAAATTTGGCATTACATTTCTTCTGAGTTAGTTCCAACATCAGCACTTCGATACTTTAGTCATGATACACTGAGCACCCTAGAGACCTTGCTGTCAGATCTGACCACCATGTGTATCAGAAATTAATGGGTGACACTGATGTCATTGCTCTCTGCCTCAGTTTTCCCATCTCTGTCATGGGCAACGCTTCCAAATGCGATGTGTGACTTACTTCATTAATGCTAACGTGGTGGTTTATGGCTCAAATAAACACAAATTAGAATATAATCCTGTATTTCTCGATCAAATTACCAGCTCGTGGTCAGCGAAGCAACACTGACATGAGCGCAGGATTCTGTGTAAGTAAAAATTTAAAAAGTATCTCCTGAATTACTCTTCAAATTCCATTTTTAAAATGTGACTTACCTGCCAGGAACCCCAAAGTTGGAAATTAAAGGGATTTAGTGCTCCTGTGTGGCCACAACTTTTTTTTGTCCTTCTTTTTCTTTTTTCTTAAAGGTGCTTAATTGTTGTTCTACTCAGTGCTACAAAGCATTTATGACTAGTCCAGCTGTGTCTCATTTGTAAAAGTACCTTAGACTCTTCTATAATTAAGTGCTGTTGTCTGTCAATAAAGCTTTGACTTCTGCTTAAATTGCTTTTGACTCATTCAGGTCCTCTTGAAACGGCTGTTTTGGGAGGTTAGAGTAGGCAACAGCTGGACCTTTACGCTGACTTCTGGCACTGCAGAGAGTTACTTTTTTGTTTAACCACATACTTTTCATGTTACTTTTCTCCAGTGCCACTGACAGTTACTGTGATGTGACCCCCATCTCTCACTCCTCTCCTCCCACTGTACATCGCCAAGTTGAAAGGAGGCGGGAACTGGTGCGGTCTCAGACGCTCCCACGGACTACAGGAACACAGGCCAGGAAAGCGCTTTTTGAGAAATTTGAACATGATGGTGGAAAGTACGTCACACCCCTTGTCTCCAGAATGGGTTTGTTAAAGAGAAACTAATTCGTCAATTATTACCGGCAGAGGACAGCTGGGTGGGAGGACTCTCTCAGTGTAGGATTTTGAGCTAAGGGACAATATGATGTCATGTATAGCTTCAATGACTTCACAGACTGAGCCCTAGAAATTCACAGGTACAGATTCCTCTGGCTTTGGAGTTGTTCAGCTGAAGAACCGGGTGCCTTTTATCAGGAAAGAGTGCTGTGAAAGCTGCCTTCTTGGTCATTCTAAGAGACTGGGAATATAGTGACTTTCTGTTGCCATTCATTAAGGACCAAAAGCGTGGACTGGTCTTTATGCACCATGGTGGGGGTGTGATTTAAATAGAAGAGGGCTTGGAATCCTGGCTTTAGTGAAATGAAAATGAGTTTTTCTTGCAGGACCAACAAGTTGAAGTTTCAGCAGCGTGTTTCTCAAATATCACCTGGACAGGGGCTGACCTGGGCAAGGTTGCGTAGATGTTGCTAACAAGTAGGTTTAAGTTTTTCTAGAATGTAATTTAATCTGGTCTCTGTTAATTTTCCAGAGGAAAAGGAGAATCCAGAGCTAAGCTGAAGAGGTCGCAGAGTTTTGGGGTTGCCAGCGCTAGCAGCATTAAACAAATTCTGTTAGACTGGTGTCGCTCAAAAACCATAGGATACAAGGTGAAGACATGCTAGCACTTTCAGCTCTCTCTTTTTCAGGAGAATTTGCCAAAAAAGTGTACTCAAAAAAGTGAATGTAAAACCTGCTACATAATGAGTTAACTTCCTCGAGGTCATCAAGTTTTGTGCAGGTGACAAACATCATGGTTTGCATGGGCAGCACTTCAAGACAGTCTGTGATTGCATGAGGGAGATTCTGTACGTCTGTCAAAGCAACGCATTAGTGTTTGTCTGAAAGCCTACATTTTTGTGCTTATGGATATAGACCAGTATACACTCACACATTTTTTTCTCAGTTGCAGGCTGTGATTTTTGCATTCTCATTATATATTGCAAGATCTGAATAATATGTTGCCAGTATGTGGAGATTATGGCCCTTTTGCTACACAGCAGACTAAAATACTCTACTGGTATTAGACAAATGAGTTTGTAGTAAATGGTTGAGGTTGAACAAACACATGGTGTTAGTGAGCTAATTTCTGAGGTACCATCAGTGTAGCTAAAAGAATTCAGCAGTTGAGATTTTAGTAATTTTACCCAACCTTAAACTGCAATTGCCAAAGCAGTTTCCAGGAGAAAGAATTTTTTTTCCAGCTGCTTTTTTTTTGTGTAATGTTTTTCAACACTATTATAAAGTGTGCATTATTATTGCTGAACTCCAAATTATACTATACGTAAGCAGAACTATTGAAAATTACTGTTAGTTGCTACCAGAAAAGCTGGGGCTTGAATTTTATGTGATGGGAAAGGAGCATGAGACAAGAGCCCAAATATGTTTCTTTTCACTATGGCAGTTGAAATTACCAATAAGCATTTGTTCTAAGAGTGAGGTTTGCAGTAGGTGTAATTCTTCCTATATTTCTATGTAGCTGTACATAAACAGGCATCGAATTGGGCCTTACTGAAAAGCAAAGCAAGCAAGCGTAGTCTTTATCTAGTGTTATTCACAGCCACACAGCTCTTCAGTTATAAATACTTCACAGGGATAAGCAGTGTCCTTAGTTTCTGCAGGTACTGAGCTGGTGCGTTGGGCCTGCTCCAGAGCTCACTGACGTTGACAAGATTCTTCCCATATTTTCAGTTGGCTTTGGATCAGGGACCTTGACTGTGTGTCTGCTTTGCATCTGGGCATCTCAGGCAAAAAGCTTTCATTGCTAAGCATGCCATTTTTTCTCAGAATACAAATAATGTAATGGATATACAAAGAGGGGAAGGAAGACATAAAGCCTGTGCTCTGTTTCTTTGGTTGGTGGGACAGAAGGACAGATAACTGCAGCGAGCAAAACCAGCTGCTCTTCCCCATTCCCCTTTGCTGCATTAACATGCATGTTTTTTTTCATCATGACAGCACATTGATCTCCAGAACTTTTCCTCAAGCTGGAATGATGGGATGGCATTCTGTGCTCTTGTGCATTCTTTCTTTCCTGAAGCTTTTGATTATAATAAGCTTGACCCAGCTAATCGCAAGCAGAACTTTGAGTTGGCCTTCACCATGGCTGAGTGAGTATCACATCTCTGTGAAGTGCTTCCAGTTCAAGTCTAATGCGGCCGGGCAGCAGTGAAGAGCTTAATGATTCTTCTTTTAGATCCTATATCACTAGCATGTGATCACACCAAAAAAGGTAATAAAGCTTTGCCTAGAGAATGTATAGAACAGGAGACTCAGCAGTCTAAAATCAGAGGTGGCTTTACGCACAGGGTAATTCACTGGACTCCTGTGTTCAGGTCTTCTACAGTCTTCAGGCAGTACTTGCATTCTGCTTTCTCACCTCTGTGATTCTCACCAGCCTTACCACTGACACACTAAACTTGAGAAATCAGCCTCATGAGTTATGCTTGGACAGAACAGGAAAAAAACCTACTTGTCTCTATGTTTATTTTGGGGGTTTTTTATTATTTTGTTCTTGAAGTAATGAATGATTCCTAATGAATTTGCCAATATTAATCAAAAAAAGGCATTTGAGTTCATTGAGCACAAGGCATACAATGTTTACTGATGGGAACTGGACATACAACTTGTAGTTTCTTAGCCAATCCCAGCTGCTTGAGACCTGATTTGAATTTGAGCCAGGTTAATATATCTATCCAGCCCCTCTGGAAAACCTGTGACCCCTGAATGGCAGGGAACAAGTAGATTCACTTTTGGAATTGGGTTTTGTGGGAGTGTTCACCTCTGCCTGTATGTTGCTTTGGTTGAACAAGAATGAACGTTGAATTCACTGTAAATAGAGTTACATCAAGGCTGAGGGCTTCTCAATAAACGTAATAAATGTGTAAAATGGACAGAGCTAATACCCTGAGTCACGCTGTCCTGCTCCTTTTTGATGCAGTATACCAGGCAATTAAATGCTAACTTTTTTGTTAAAGTCATTATGCGTGTGAACTTGTCAGCTAGAAACAGTAACCTTTTTGACCCAGTATCAACATGATTCTTACTTGCTGTTTTGTTTGACTTGTGTAACAATAAGAACACTCCAGGTGGTGTGCAGCTGGGTTTGGTACGCTCTTTCTGAATACTAACAGGATGTGGGAACACGTGGCTAAAGTTTCCTGCAGCTTCAAACACCGGTACCACCACACTGAAGTTTGCATGACCCTGCTTACTGAGACTTGGGCAGAGGAATGTGAGATTCGGCTACATGCTACAGATACCAGGGATGTGAATGACAGTCAGTGGAAGAAAAAAAAAACACCAAAGCCAAACTACAGGGCCTTGGGTCAGATCCCAGTATAGAGTAAGAGAGAGAAAGAACAGGAATATTCATGGTCACAAAAATAACAGTCTCCAACCTGAGCCTGACCATTTCATTGTGAAATGAAACGCTGATAAACTTCAGGATTTCTTAAGTGCCTCAGTGATGCTCAAATCAGATCAGCAAATGAAGCCAATGAGTCTTGGAAGTAGTTACAGGCCTTAGATTTAACTCTTGATTTGCTATACCTTTTTTATTATTACTACAGGAAAATGGCTCACTGCGATCGTCTGATAGAAGTGGATGACATGATGATGATGGGTTACAAGCCAGATCCCATGTGTGTCTTCACCTATGTCCAGTCTCTATACAATCATCTACGACACTTTGAATAAAACCATCAACACCTCTCCACTCAGAAGGGTCAAGTACAGTATGCTAATGGGAAGAGCAACATTTTGCAAGTGGAACACAGTGTTATTTCTTGCTTTTTACTGTCCCTTTGCTTACATTCAACTGTGTGGCTGGCTGACTGAAGTGTTGCTGAGCAGTGCCCCAAAGTGTTGATCACATCAGCATGTCAGTAATACAGAAATATGTTTGAAAAAAGACAAAAAACCATAGGGAAAGGCAAATGCTGTCATTTTGGTGCTAGTAGTAGGTTGGATTTTTAATATTCTTGTGTTTAAAAATCACAGGAAGCTAATTTGCTGCTCTTCTCTCTGTTAGGCCGGGGATGCAGTTTTATGCAGTGACCGGTAACTCTGCTACAAAGGTGTTCCCTCTTAAAATGCAAGTAAAACTCCAGAAGATAGCACCTTCAATTCCACTTCTCTGTTGAGCATAGCACAAAATAAATAGCAGATGAACAAGGAGGATTCCATTTAGCAAATAATAACCTAGAGCAATCCTCCAACCCCACGCCTCCACTCCAGCATACCTGCACACGCACACACACATATCCAACAGGCATTGTTCTGTTCTCTTAAAGCAGAAAGAGAACACAGCCTCTTACCTGCTGACTGGGGCGACAGAGAACTACCATGTTACACAACAGCATTTGTTGGTAACGGTCAAATCTAAAGTGATTTGCTTAGAGGCTTGCTAAAGCCTTTACTGGCAGTCCTGCATTAATTTCTTGATCATGAAGAACAGCAACAGCTGGGGCTGTTCTGTGTATGAGATTGTGTGTTTGCATGATTTAGGATTACAGGAGAGAGGGGAGCTAGTAAGGTACAAAATTCTCTGAACAGCTGTAGTATAAGCAAGACTGCAGTGTGCTTTGACCTGGACTCTGGGGGAGAACAACTCTCCAGTGTGGACACGAATGAAGTCTTTACGACTTGCTCAGTTCTCATGCTGACTCTGAGGTGGACAGGCAATATGCCAAAAAAATATGGAAAATGTGGGAGTTTTGAAATGTCTTGGACTAGTTTCCATTTTCGGTTAAATTAGCATTAAAACCACAATACAATGGGATTATTCCAAATTTACTGGACAAAAAGGTCATGTGTCACCCTTTCTGGTTTTCTCTTTGATAAATCAACACAGCTTTATTTTCACAGTGAATGTTAAAACTACTAAAAAAGCATACTTTAAAAAAAAAAAAGAAGCCTTTTAAAATTATTTCTTCCCTAAGAACAGGCTCATAGAAAGTAAAAAGGGATAGCCACGAGCCCTCTGCTCATGCTAGAGAATGTTTTCTAATATGCTTTTGTGCTTTTTGTAGATATTTATAAAGATTACTTTGGTTCTGTATTGATGACCATTTATAATAAAATATGTCAAACATTCTTCAGATTTATTGCTTCTCTTTAGAATGAACTGACGGATAAGAAAGTAAAATCAGCGAAAAGAACCCAGAGCTTTTGCTTAGAAGATTTTTGTTCTAGTCATGATACTGTGTGCTCTGAATTTCAGTTTAAAAAAGTACAGAATTTTGGTGGCATTTAGAGCAGGATTTTAGTTCAGCTTCCCTTTCTAGTGAAGTTTACCTAAGAAACCACAAACGAAGCAACCACTTTGTTAGCAGCCTCAGAAAAAAAAAACCCAAACACCAAAAGTGTACAAAGGTAAAGTATAAGTTAACTGCTGAAGGTCTGGATCACCAAGTTCTGTTTGAAGTGTAGCTAGGCTGTTGCTATGACACCATGGAAACAGTGTGAAAGACTTTTAAATACACATCTTAATATGAGTATCTAAAAGATACTTGGTCAAACTAGCAGGATCCTTGGTACTGCTAATCTCACAGCTTTAATGCAAGTGGACAGAGGTTGGGTGGGCTGTTTGTATTTGTTGTATGATGGCCATTGTCTTCAGTTTTTTACTTTGTCTTGAATGCCTGTAATTTTGAGGAGTAAGTGTGCAGCTGTTTCTCCACCAAATGCACGGTAAGGATAAAGACACCACACTTGTGTTTTGGAGAAGTGATTAGAATAAGCATGATGAGAAATCTTTCCGCAACTGGCACATGTGATACACATATTTACGGTCTTGCAGCAGTATACTTTTCATTGACTAGCAGAGCCGAGTTCCATCGTAGCTACAAGAAGAGGGGCAATATTGGCTTTATACATCACATTAATCCACAGTCCCAGGTCATGGATGATTTTCCTGCGTGATCTGAGTGCTCAAGACACAGGTAAGCATTTGGCCAATTTAGGCCTAGTAGCAAATAATTATATAAGGGAAGTTTTAGACAGTAAAATTATTGCCAGTTCACCATGGGGAGTTTACATCCTTTCTATAATTCAGCTTGTTTTCAGAGCTACCCAGAAGCTATTTGTACAGGTTTTCTAAAATCTTCCTACTTCAGAGAGGTGATGGTAAAGACACCTGCCAGCAAACTTATTGCAGGGGAGTGGAAGACTGGAAGCTGGCTTTAACTGCTGGTGGTTCACATGTGCATGTTTTGATGAGGGAGATCGTCCTATGACATAGTTTTAGAAAAACTTTCAGCTTTGTGCATTAAGAGAAGAAGTCTGATCTGTATTAATAACCTTGAATATTAGATTGTGTGATTAAATTGAAATTAAAGTATGTAATGTATGCCCCCTGCTGGATTTTTTAGTATTTTTAGTTCAAAAAATGCAGAGTGTGTGTATATATGACAGTAAATGTGTTTAGCACAAGTGATAAAAAGAACAATGTATTAAGTCGTCATAGTATATGTTTTACACAGATGGACTGTTTCCTGGCTTTTCTAGTGTTTCTGTACTGTATTTAAAATTCAGTACTATCTAAGGTGGTTTATGGGCAACTTGATTCTACTTTTAAAGGCTAGATCAATTTGTGCTGTGCAAGATTTTCAAAATAATCTCAGCAAAGACATCACCTACTTTTAAAAGTTATGTTTGCATAGAGCTTCCCACAGCAGGGAAGTCCTCCTTGAAATTACAATAATTGGATGGATGCCTTTCATCACTTTTCCCTTTGTGTGACATTTCAAATAAAGAGTTTAATCTAAACACATGCTCAAACCAGTGCAAACTCTTGGATACATGTAATTAGGTATAAAACTAGCCCACATGGTTCAACCTGTGTCATTAATTTATACCTGGCCTGGCTTACAGAGATAGTTTTAAAGTGTCCAAAATAAAAGTTGGCATTGCTTTATGTTAGGTGCATTTAAAAGCCACTTTTGGTTATGCTAAAATAGCTCTGTTTCTGGATGAAGCCTCAGTGGAGTTAACATAGAATCAAAGAATAGTTTGGGTGGAAAGGACCTTTAAAGGCTGTCTA
>RSEF01000019.1:6874456-6956561 GCA_003993805.1 Himantopus leucocephalus
GCTGAACAACCCCAACTCTCTCAGCCTGTCTTCATAGGAGATTATTCTGGACACTAGTGGAACATCAGAATTCAGGCCTGTTATGTTAGTCTGCTCTGCAATTTCAGCAACATTGAAAGCAAGCAGTTAATGATCAGCCTAGTCATAGTTTTGCGTTGCCTCGTGAATCAGGAGTATTCCGAGTGTCTGTGACCACAGCTTTACATCCCTCCTGCATCAGTTAGCATATATTGTTAATTTTCCTTGCTTCCCTTGCACCCCATTCTCTGCTGCTTCTTGAATCTCTAGGTCCTTCTCCTCTCAGGCTAATGGCTTCAGTTCTAATGTCAATCATGTCTTCTGAAGCCTATAGTTTTCTTTGGCTAACTCTGAAATACCTGCATTTTTCTATACGACAGCGTTTCTTCAGCTGAAACCCCTTTTTTTCTCCTCTGGAATATATGCAGATTTCTGCTTACAGGACAGCTGGCATCAGAGGTGCTGTAGTTACCAGTTTTAATGATCACTGAGAATTTAGCTACTGTTCGAAATTAAAGATCAGCAGCAGCTTTATAGCTGTCACTGCACTGTATTTGCAGGCAACAATTGCAGTTGCTTCCCACTTTTCTGTCTCGGACCAGCTCAACTTCTTTTGACCAATGCTACTTGCTTCTTTATCACTTTGCAATCTCTTTGAACCTTGTTGGAAACTCTGAGAAACCCTACTCTGTTCTAAACTACATCAGGGCTATATGGAGGGGATGTAACTGTACCATCATTGGATGTAACGCTCTTCCGTCTCCTTCATGGCTTCTGTCTGGCTCCCAATCTCTTTTGTCCCAGGAAAGAATGTAGCTGCCACAAAGATGGCAGATGCTGATAAGGCTATTTTATGACTGACATTTTAGATAGTTAGGTACTTAACACACCTTTCATTTGCTTTCACAATCTTTAAGCATTTCTGCAATAAATCGATCAAAAATTAGTGTCCGAAGCTGCAGGACCTATCTCCACTAATGTACGAAGAATACCTTTTTATTTCCAGACAGATCTTAACCTGGAATGGGTGGAAAGGCAACACCACTGGCTTCTGCATGCTGCCCTGCTTCCACCTGGTGCAACAGCAGAAGGATGCTGGAGGCAGTGTTGCTGTTCCCATAGCAACCGGTTTGTTTACCTCCCGAGCTGCTCTGAGCCACCTCCTGGAATATTTAATCGCACATTTAAAAAGAAATACGTGCTGCTGCTGTGGAGATTGAGGCTGGGAGTTGGGAGCAAACTGCTTCCAGCGAAGGGGAGTTGAGGACGTGGCACTGAGCCAGGGTTTGGCCTCGGGAGCCGTCCAGGTTGGGCACAGCATCGGCCAAGAGGTGTGTGAGGGAGAAGGGGGATTGGTTTAAGGGTGCCTGTGCTGGAGTGTGGGCAAAGCTGTGTCTTGCTGAGGAGCAGCTGTGTGCATTTGGGGTGTGGAGTTGTCTCAGGAACACTGGATGAGCACAGTGCAAGAATAGGAAAACTGATAATCAAACTGCTGTGACTTGCACATATTTGGGGCATTGGTCACCCTACATTAAACCAGTGTGCTTTGTTCTTTGTTCTGCTTTAGCCCTTCCAAGGCTTTTCCATTTCCTTATTTATCTGCTGTATTTCCTCCTTCACCTTTTCAGGTCCTGTTTTCTCTCTTTTTTTTTTTCCTAATCACCATTACATTTCTTTTTTACAACCCAGAGTTCACCCACCTCTCCAGCCATATTCTTAAAAGGTATTTACTTCTCCAGCCTGTGGGAGACTATTTATCTTTAATATTTGTTCACTTTTTCTCAGTTTTCTGTGGTTGTCCATTTAGTAATTCTGTCCTTCCCCACTGGTCTCCTTTTCTTTCCCTTCTCTTCTCCCTCCTATCGCAGGGAGCCCATCTTCTCAGTTCCACTTTCTAGCCTCTTACTCTCTCTCCTCCTAGCTTCCATTCCCAAATTCTTCTATTTCTTCATTCTCCCACTGCAAACTCTCTTCCCCCACACCTTAGCAAAGTCTTGGGGAACCTTGAGCAAGAAGTCTTCTCTTTTCATACCTGTGTCATTTTGCTGGTAAAAGGGGCAAGAATTTTTCCCACCCTTATGGACCTTCTCCCCCTTCTCCCCTTCTTGCTTCTGCAGCCAAATATAATGCTATTCCTCTTTTCAGGTTCTACATTCCAAGAACTGACCTGTGTTATACCCAGAAACTTTCCAAAAAACAATGGCCAGACTGTTGCAAGCTCCACCCAGGTTTCATCCCTCAGAATGGGACATTGCAAACAAGATGCAGTGTGCCAGCACAGAGTCTCAGAAATCCAGGTCAGAGCGCATGATAGCTGAGAGCCGGAGGCTGCTGGATGAAATAGAAAAGACAACTCAGAAAACCCGAAGTGATGTCAACAAGAAAATAGGTAATCCCATGTGTTCTGCAAGTGTCAAGATGTGTCATTTGAGCTATGTGTTTAAGGTGGACTTAGAAAATTAGTTGATAGTGCATAGGAATGCAACACTGATATGAAGAAAATTCGTATTTTAAAAAATATTTTGAGGAAGATTCTTTATTTTATAACAAATTAATTAGTTCTCCAAAACACACAGAAAGCTATTCCAACCAAACCTCCTGACACAGGGTTGCAAAACTGTGTCCACATACCAGCCTACAGCACTATGTACGCTCCACTATGGAATAAGTCTGGTTTTAGCCATATCTAAGATCTGACCCACAGTGCTCTCGCATATAAGATGGGCTTGTATTAATACCCTTTTGCAATTTTAATTCTACAGAACAGAGACGGGAAGAAATAAAATTCTGGAAGAAAGAATTAAATAACAAACTTGAACAAATTGTTCATGAGACAGAGGTACTGTTGACTTTCAAGACTAGGCTGGAGAAATCTTTGGAGAGCTGTAAAGAGCCGCTTGTCATTGTCCAGAAGTGTCTCCTGAACAGGTGAGAATATGAAGAAGAAAAGCCTTCAGGGAGAGGAAAAAAATCTGGGTAATGAACCTTTAACAAATAATAAAAAAGGCTGCAAACTAAGGGCCTGCCTCTCTGTGCAGTGGAGTCACGGTCTGATTTAGGTGGTGTAACACTGGGGAACAAAGGCCATAAAGAAAAAATTCCTGTGTGGCAAGGAGAAGCCTTCCATTTGGAAACCTGGGCTTCATCATGGTCTGTTAGTGCAAGGATTTGAACAATGTGGCTGAAGGGTTTTCCTCTTTTTGTTTAGGCAGAGGCGAGCTGGGATTGACTTGGTGCACGATGAAGTGGAACAGGAACTGGTGAAGGAAGCTGAAGTCCTCCAGGGCGTTATTGCTTTGCTTGAACGTACATTGGAACAAACCAACGAGCAAATCAGGTGCAGGGGCAAAGACTGTAACTGAACACTGATTAGCTGAAAAGTAGGACAGCCATAATCCTGAGAAGTTGTAGAGTCAGGCTGAGCACGGGTCCAAAGTTACCTTCGGTGCTAAACAGTTACAGGAGGTCAGTCTTAATTCATGCCATTCGATCAGTAATGGTGAGAAGTTCTGTTCGTTAGAACTCAAAGTACTTGCACATGATTCCTGGGCTTCTCATGATCCAGTCCTGTGCCTTTAATTCCAATGGGAATTGTGCCATCAATTTATATGGAGGCAGCTTCATGCTCTACATTTTGGGACTTGGCAACTAACAGTTCATATGTGAAGAATTTCAGAACAACATTGGTATTACCTAATGCATGTATGCATGCATGTCAGGGACACCCGTGAGTGGCTACACTTTGGCTTAGCGTCTGGTTGTTTCTCCTCCTAGACTAAACCGTTCAGCAAAATACAACCTGGAAATGGACCTGAAGGACAAGTTCACAGCTTTGATGATTGATGATTACTGTGCTAGCTTGACAAACAACACTCCTGATATCAGATACGCTGATAATGCAGTGAAAATAGAAGGAAAGTAAGTGGTTATTTAGTTCAATGAACATGATAATTATACAGCTAGTATAAGCTGTTCCAGTAACAGCAAGATTAAAGTAATTTTGTGTAAAACAGACTATATCTGTCCATCGTCTGTCTGTTGTACATTGATTTTTATACTTCTGTCCATCACTTTAGTATCTGTGTAGTAGGTCTGTGAAATAAGCCACAGTAATCATGTTCCCAGTGAACTGCAGTTTACCAGAAGTTTCTGAGGCTCTCAGTTAGCTAAGGAAAAATTTCACACATTGCTTAAACCCGGAACAGATTTAGCAATCTAACGTCCTCGGCTCTATGAGGGTGTCCTAGTGGGGAGGGTGCTGGAATGCGGCACATGAGGTGTGGAGTCAGTTTCTCACTCAGTCATTAACCTGTCAAATGCACCTCTCCTGTGTGAGTTAGTGTGAATGGTTTAGATGGAGAAATAGCTACCACAGAAAAGTGGGCTGAAAAGGAGAAACTTACTGAGAAAGCAGTGTGTGAGAGTCTCCCAAGGACACTGTTGGCTCTGCCAGAACTGACGAACTTGGAACACCAATAAACTGACTGGTCTTGCTGCTTGTATGCTGTTAGCGTGCATCAACAACAGGTTGTATACCTCAGACCACAGCCAGAATGGTGTTGGTGGCTATATGCAAATGACAATTACAGCTTTATATATCCACCCAATGAAACAAGGAACCCACTGAGGAACTTTCCAAACACCAGCCTGCAAGCCACTGGTGCACAACTCTGACACTCCAATTCTGGGGATACAGCTGGGGGTTGGCTTCCCAACTATGGCTCCAACCAGGTACTGTAAGTGGCTGTCTTATAGGTGGTCAACTGTGTGAGAGAAAAAGTGAATGTTTTGTGTGAATAGTTACCTGTTATTAATAGTAACAGCTGAATTATATTAGTAATAACAGCTTAATTAATGAAAGGTGTTCCAAGAAATATTGGTTATTAGCTGTGATTTCCCCCCCAACAATTTAATCCTTTATCAGAGAAAGGAAAGTTATAACAAAGTTGCTCTGTGACTTCAGCAAATTCACTTCCATCCTACCCTTGTCTACTTTATTCTGAAATGTTTGCGACAGAGAGGGTCTTAATTTTGTATTTGTAGAATATACAACTGGCACTCACTGGGACATGTAGTTAATAGTACTGCTTTGTTCTCGGTTTTGTGGAGTAATTATAGATTTATGAAGTCACAGAGGGCCTGATGCTGCCAGTTGATGACCTTTTATTTTTAATCTCTTTCAGTTTTGTTGGCCCTGAAGACTGGGTAGATTTCTCAAACATAAATGTTGAAAAGGCTGACAAGCAGAGAAACAATTCTTTGGCACTGAGGGCGCTGATTGATGGCATCCTCTCACAGACAGCGAATGACATACGCAAACAATGTGAGATGGTGAACGTCGCATTTAGAAATAGAGTGAAGCAAGTCAAGGATGCCAAGCACAAGCTAGAGACACTCCTTGCAATGGTAAGGGGTAGGGGACAGTCAGTGAAAAAGTGGAAACAATGGGCTTGGGTTATCTACCTATTTTCTCAATCCAGTGTCTTGAGCTACTTTGCTTTAGCAATTTTACCTTTGCAATACTGGCAACCTCTGCCACATTTCCCCGTCACACACCTACCCCTCAAAAAGTTGTCTTAGATTTTATTCGCTCAGCTCTGTGTGCACTACTACAGAAGTGAATTTCTGGAATCACTGACGATGTAAGTGTTGCTGTAGACACCAGTAAAGTCAGGATTTCCTTTGTGATTTTTAGTTACATGGCGCTCCTATAGAATTTTCACGACTGTGATTTAAGAGCCTAATAACTTATAAAATCAGGGTCAATGTGCTTGAAATCCGATACATGGAAACTGAGTGTTAATGTTAAAAATTAATTGCTGAGTGTAAATCTCCAGTTTCACTCAGAAGTCTCACCTGCTTTCCAATGAAGGAATCATAATCCTGGCTGACCTTTGTAAAATATAATTTGATGAAATAACATCTTAACATAATGAGTGTTACTGTGATTGTTATTACTACAACTATTAAAGAAGATTTTGATTATTTTACCCATTGTAAGAGATAGTGTGCAAAACTCCCTTCTGTTGGATTTGTTAAGGTGATGGATGAGACTGCCTCACAGGAGAAGAACATTGCAGCTTTAAAGAAAGCAATTGATGATAAAGAAGGACCTGTTAAAGTGGCTCAAACCCGCTTGGAAGCACGGAACCATCGACCCAATGTGGAATTGTGTTATGACACAGTGCAATACAGGCTGACTAGTGAAGTTCAGGAGATTACAAAAAATATTCAGAGGCAAGTGGAAATGATGAAAGAGAGGACAATCTGTGGTATAGATTCCTGGTTAATTTAATGAGTCTCCCCGAAAGGTTGGGTATTGCTTTTCCCTTAAGGGCAGGACACTTAAGGGAAGCTGCATGGATATTGTCTCTCCGTGAATCCCTTTCCATCCGTTTTTTCACTCAGAATTCTTATCCTATATGAAGAAACCCTATGCATGTATTTTCAACTAATGTCTGTCTGTATTTTCCCTGTTAGATTAAAGGACACACTGGCACAGGCTGAGACAGAGCTGAAAGGTCTGAGCCGCCGACAGCTTTCCTTGGAGGAGGAGATCCAGGTCAAGGAGAACACATTGTACATTGATGAAGTGCTCTGCATGCAAATGAGAGAGTCTGTTTACATTAACAGCTTCTGAAGCCATCATACTGGGAGATTGTGTGTGCTCCAAAGAGCCAGTTCCTGCTGAAATTTTATTCACAAACCTCCAAATTTATTGTTTTGGCTCGATGCTGTCATGTTTCTAGTTGTGCAAGGCAATTAAAACAGATCTAGTACTTACAGCTACCTGTTTCACAGCTATCTATGCTCTAGAACACCTGATGAAATCTCCCACTTGGCAATAAAAATCGAGAATAAGAAGAAATGTCCCTTCTTCCCTGTTATTTATCTCATGCGCAAGCAATGATATCTTTTTGCACTGAAAGGGCTAGAAGCTGTGGAAGTTAGAGCAGGAGTTTCCTCATAAGTCACCTGTTGGAAAGCTGGGCAAGTGGGAGGGGTGACTCTCAGGACTAGCCATGGTATAATTTGTTCTTAACACCTGCTGTTAAGAACTAGGCACAGGCTGTGTATCAGACTTAACAGGAGGTAGGGACTGGTGATACACTGGATAGTGCATCTGACTGCATACAAATCAAGATCAAGCCAAGGCTGACTTTGGGCTAATCACTTCCTCATCCCATGTCTCAGTTTCCCTATTTGTAAAATAGAAACGACAAGATGGACTTCATTGGTAAGGTGTTTGAAGCTCTACCATGAGACATGCTGAAAAAAGAGGAGGGCCTTATTTTTCCTAGAGATGCCTGTAAGGGTGGAAAAGGGCTTGCTGCTTCCTTTGGTGACATTTTCCTGCCTGAAAAGTTCTTTTTGCTCACTGCTGACATTACAACCACCAGTATTTTGGGTGTTTTAGCTTTTTACGAGAGCAACCTGACAGCGAAGACTAGCATAATGGGGATCATAACTAGACAAGGATAATTACCTGACCTAGACTATAGCTGAAACACTGAAATGGCTCACTTAGGAAAATTATTACCCTCTGAACATAAAACTGAAGCATTTAGGAATTCCTATTGATGACTGCTGTTATGCAGAAGGCCTATGTGATTACTTTGCTTAGCTTTGTGATACTGCAGTAAGATGTCACTATTGTTTCCCGTACCTGCAGAACGCACCAGTAGACTGGGAGAAGGTTGGTGAGGGTAGGTGTCATTGTCCAGACTGAGTCACTGAAATAGCAGCTCTGTAGACTGATGCTCCTGACTGGGTTATCCACTATCAGGATCCTGGCTAGGTGATCATGCTTCATGACTCTTTCAAAGAAGAAGTTCACATTCAGTTTTGGGTCTCTCTTGGCCAAGTTTGCCCACGACATTCCCCAGACCACTTGCCCACGACGGTCATGGATGTGACATTTGATATTCAAGGTGCATAGGGAATGAGCGCTGTGCTCCCACAGGGTGTTTAGCGGTCTATCAGAGATGCAGTTATAACTGAAAGTCAGGACAACCAGGCTGTGGAATTTGGACATAGTTTGGTGGGACAAGGTGCTGCTGTAGACAGGAAGGTGGAGACCGAAGAAATCCTCAATATTGATTTCAGATACAAAGCTTTTATTTGTCAAGCAGCTCAGAGAATTCAGAAGCTCATAGCCTTCTTCCAACGTTACTCTTGCTCCTTTTAAGTTGAGATAATCAAGCTGTTTGCTCATTCTTTTCAGAAAGGTAGCTAAGTTCTTGAGAAACTGAGCCCTGATCACATTTTTCCAGATCAAGTGGTCTAATGCCAGGTATTCAATGCTCACAGATACTAGGTGACTGTTACACTTGACCAGGTGTGAAAGCCAACCTCTCAGAGTCACTTGAAATTTTTGAGTAAAGGCAGCATTGTAAGGAGTCCATAACTTGATCTCCAGGTGCCCCAAATACTTGGCAAATTTCTTGACATACCACAGTGCACTTTGCAACTCCAATGTGTCTTCCCCTGATGGTCGGCCATAGAATGTGATGGTTCTGCTTCTCCAGAGGGATCCGAGTGCATGACCCAGTTCCACTTTTTACAGACCAAGGCAGCATGAGATCTGTTCCTGTTGTCTGACCAGTGGAAGACATGCCTCAGACAGACATCTAGTACATCTACCAGAGCTCAGGGGCTCTGTTCAGGTTCTCAGTTGTCTTCCATTGAAAAGACAGTTTTTCACTTCTTTTCTGGGTATTGAGCCAAACCCAGATGAAGAAA
This sequence comes from Himantopus leucocephalus, assembly GCA_003993805.1. NCBI lineage: Eukaryota > Metazoa > Chordata > Aves > Charadriiformes > Recurvirostridae > Himantopus > Himantopus leucocephalus. The sequence continues at coordinate 6,883,217 of RSEF01000019.1, forward strand.
GCTGTGTGTTGATTTCTTGCCATTCCCAACAGAATAGGCTCCCAAGTAAAAGGACAAAAGTTTGCTTCTTCACATTCAAAACCAACAATCCTTTCTTGCCTCTGGACTCAAGCTGTCAGGGTCAAACAAGCTCTTGGGTCTAACCTATAGTCTAACCTAAATCAAAAGAAAAAAACCCTAATGAGTGAAGAACAATCACAGTACAAGCACAGGACACATCTTTTAACTTTTTGGCCTTCAGTCTAGCTAAACAGTGAAATGGTATCAACTGCTGATAGAACAGCCACAACCTCTAGAAACTTTTGGTTCCCATCAGCTGTAATTGATAATGGTTTGTGGCCTGATGTCTAGTGTCTAAAAGCATCCAGTGCTTTGGGCTGTACACATGTGAACAGTACTGTCGGTGCAAAACTAGTGCAAATGATTTTTCTTATCCTTCTGGGATAAGATGCCATGACAATCATCTGAGGTAGTACCCTGCCATAGATTAAGGTACAATCCCTGTTGAGAGCAATAAGCAACGTAAGCTGTTCCATCACTCAGTTCAAGCAAGATGCTCAGTCATTGTGCTCCAGTGGACAGGGAGAATGCCGGTGAGTCAGACGACCAACTGGGTAGTGATAAAACACTTAAGTAAAAACAACCTCAATGCAAGAAGTTACCAGTTCCACACTCAAGGCTGTGTTAAGTATTCAGCCCCCTGCACACTTTTCCAGCTTTCATAGTCTCCCTCCAGAGTTCAAGATTTGTTTTCTCTGCCTCTGACCCCTCCCTCCGCAAAGTTCGATGATTGCCATGGAGCAAAGAGGTACCGTTTGTGATGTCATGACAACTGAATGTATGCAAGGGCAAACTGAACAAAGCTGATGAGCCAAATCATTTGGGCTATGGTGAAGACAGTGAAAAGGAAAAGCAGACTTGTTTGGTAGTCCCTTAGGAAGCGAGAAATACAGGCCACAATCTACAAGCCAGGTGCACGCTGTATGTCTTGTCACATTTCACCCACCAGCTAAGTGGATCAAGCTGCTGAGCAAGAAACAGACAAGAAGGGATCCTGATGCATCCTCTGTCTTTTCAGCTATGAATTGCAAACTTCAGCTGTGAAATGCAAACTACATCCCACTGGCCTGTTAAGTGCTTGTTTTCAAGAGGCCTTTTACAGATCAGGCTATTAGTTTGCTCTGTGAACAGCCAAAGGACATGAAAAGCTAGTGTTTTGTTAGTACGTTTGCAGAGAGGCAAAAATTTGGAATGTATTTTCTCTATAGTGCACATGTCTTATCATGTCCACTTGGTAAATCACTCCTTAGCTCTTGGGGAAACTGGAAAAACATTTAGTGATACGTTCTTATGGTCTACCCCAAAATCAAGGCTTATTGGCTGACAGGACCACAAGACAATGCGACTCAAAAGCAGCTAATGCCCATCTCCAAACCATCCTTTGCATGGGCTGTTCTGTTGGGTAACAAAGTTGAAATGGATGGAAACAACGGGGGCAGCACACGATGAAGAAAACATGCAGATCCCTGAGACTCTCTTTACAACTACAAAGGCTCAGACATTTCTATTTTCATTTTCTAAACAGGCATGAAAGGACAGGCTGACTGTCCAGTTCAGGTCGAGCCTGCTGCTTCCCTTCTGCCCTACAGTTCTTCTGTCACACACATTATCTCTCTGCCTGTATAGCTGTCTGTTCATTTAGCACCATGTCTATTCTTAGGGATTCCCTCAGGCCAAACCAAACCCCCAGCTCTCAAGATAACACTTAGAACTGGAGCATGTGGATCTGATTACCACCTGACTCCACCTCTTGTATTTAGTACCCCTATCTCCCCTCCAAGAGCTCTTCGTTTTGCAGAACTGTCAGTCATTTAGAAGGTCTTTAGATGAATGACCCCATTTTCCCTGTCCAGTCAAAGCTCTGAGCTAAGTCTTAAAATATGGTGGCTCAAGCTGCAGTTTGCTAGTGAGAAGAGCCTGAAACTTTCCCTACAGAGAAGGGGAGCGAGGGGCGGTTAAGAGGCATAACACGTCTGCGATATCTGGAAGCCATAAAGCCAAGTGGCAGCGGAAAGCAAAACACCACATAGCGTTGTAATACGTAGAAGCACATCTATTAATAAGGGATATTTATTATTTATATTCACTCATATTATAGTGTGTGGATACAGACTGGTGCAAACATCATCATGTGGAGTTTTTTTTAAACCATAGCTCTTGGGAACTTACAGAAAATATATTTATAAGAAGCCAATGGCAGGACTCAGGAGGTAACCTGCGGCGTTACTGTGTTGGCTTCCCCTTGGCTCTAGCCCAAGTCTTACCTACAGAGGTCTCTCCAGCTGTCAGCTTGGAGTCCAACTTGGTGGGGGAAAACTAAACCTAACCTGTGGGAAAAAACCCAGAAGCTGCTACAGCTCTTTCCAGCGCAATTTTTCAGGTAGAAGTGTTTTAAAGATAAATGTTTTGCATGTCTTGTTTTCCTCTAGGGTAGGACTAAAAAAACCCAACCCAACCCAACGCACATTCTCTGCACTTGGCCTTCCGGTGCTGCCGTGTTTGCTACACAGGACACCTGAAATGGTTTCCAGTACCACACCGTGCAGTTAACCCGGCTGCCAACAAACACCTCCTAAGGCATCGGCTCACAATTAATTACCAGAAGTAAGAGGAGCCGTGGCTTGGATACCCAAGCCAGCAATCCGGACTCAGCCCTTCCACGACTCCTGCTGAGGTGGATCTCCAGGCCACAGGTCCCCACACGCCCCGAGCCCGCGGGGGGGATGGAGAGGGAGAGCGGGGAGGCAGCAGTGCTGCCGCGCTCGGACACAGCCGCCATCGGCGGGTCTACGGCCCCTGCGGCCGCGCTACGACGGACAGGGGGCTGCGGACACGCCGCGCCGCCGCCGGGGCCCGCCCCGGGCGCCCCCACCGCGGCCGCAGCTGATGCGCAGGCGCCGAGCCGTGCAACGGCCGCCGCGCGTCCGAGGGGCGCATCCAATGGGGGCGGGCCGCGGCAGCGGCGCCAATCCGAGGAGCCGTAGTGGGCGGGGCGCCGTTCAAACGCGGCGGCGGGGCGCGAGGAGGCTCCTGCTGGCGGCGGCCCGACCCCCGGCCCCGGTGAGTACAGCCGCCGCAGCGGCCCGCGTTTCCTGGCCGTGCGAGAGGCCTGAGCCGGTCTCCGCGTCGCCTTTCGCCCGTGTCGTTTCAGCCGTCCCTGGCGGGAGAAAGACTGGGGTCGGCGGGCCCCGCCCCACGCCGCCGCCGCGGCTCCCGCGGTGCAGAGCCCGCTCCGTCAGCCGGGCCGCCGCGGTCGGCAGCGGGCGCGGGGAACGCCGGCCGGGAGCGCGAAGGCCTGCCCGAGCAGCGCGAACTGCCCGGGGGAGCCGCGGGGCCCCGCCGCCGCCCGCGGCCTGCCCGCCATGGCCGGCGCAGAGGCTGCCGGTTGGCTGTGCCGGGGGTTCCGGGTGAACTGGAGCAGCGCGGCGTACTGCGCGATGCCAGTTTGGTAACAGGTAGCTGTAGCCCTGGGACGGTAGCTGCTCCCTTCTGGGCACTTCACCCGAGTAATATTTTCTAGCATAAATCGTTCAGGGGTTCATTAAAATCGTTAGCGGTTCATCAAAAAGAAGCTGGGTAAGCTGCGAGCTAGTAAGAGAACTGGCTGGTTGCCAGATTACTAGCCTTTCCTTGTTGCCACATGCAGGTGTGCATTGAAGTTGTTAATATCTCAAACACCTTCTGGATTAAAAGATTTCAGTAAGCCTTTTTGCTTTCTGACAGAAGTAAGGACACTTGTGAGATATGGAGACAATGTGGGAGATCAGATAGTAAGGAATATCAATAGGCTTTGCTAATATGTGGTATAACGATGGTAGAGACCTCCCAGCTTTTTTTATTAATGCTAATCTGCAATGAAGTATTAGTAAAATTAATTCACTCTCAATTCATAGTGCTAAAATACACTTGCATTTCAATTGCTTTTTAGAGGTAATTTGCTAGCGGTATCCTAACTTGATAGCTAGTGAAAATTAAGAATTTAAACTATTGCTTACCATATAGATAACAGGGATTTTAGCCCTTCCCACCAATGTCTTCTGCCAGTAACAAGCCTGTGTGTTTCAGGACTTACATATCCACAATCGTAACGGTGACTGAACTGTGAGCCTTCAGCTAGCAACTCAGGCATGAGACAATAGCACCTCTGTAAACTTGTCTGGCAGTGGAAGGCTGTTTTGATTAATGAAGGCAAAAATTTGGGATATGAGACCTTAGTCTGAGACACCGACAAGCAACTTGCAGTTACAGAGTATTCTGCCTTCTGCTTGAGGCTCGCAGCTTAATGGATCTGATGTCCAGTGCTGGAAATGCATTATAAGACTTCTTTGTGGACATGCACAGACCTAAATAGCTGTAGAAATCAATGCTGTTCTCCTTCAAGCTTCCAAGTAAAAGTCTACTCAGCTCTGGTTTTGTTGTTTCAGGCAAATGTAACTGAATATATTGTATAACACTTTCCACGTCTCCTTTTTCATACTGCGCTGTACCTTGCTCTGTCTAATTCTTGCTCTCATTTTGATTGTTTTAGAAATAAGGTTGACCAAGAACGGGAACAAGATGGTATCTGTACTCCAAACTGTCAAGGCAAAGATGGCCTGGCGGAAGCACCAGCTCCTAGCTGACTTCGATGAGAATGAGAGCCCTGTACCTGACAAATTCAAGAGAAGGGCTTCTTTGAGTTCTCTCAATACCATCAACATGTCTCTAAGAAAGCGAGTACCATTAAAGCATGTAGATCTGAATTTTCACAAGACCCCAACTTGGGAAAGTCTGGAAGCAAGACAGAAGTGCCAAACTCTTCAGAGTATTAAAAGAACAGCAAAAAATGCTTTTGGAACAGTGTCCCAGGTACCTTGCAGTGGAGTGTGGATAGAGTTTAGATTTTGCTTCAACTTCAGTGAAGCTTAGGCTTTCTGGGCTCTGTACAGAATGCTGTATTCCAGAGTGTATCACACACACTTTCACACTGTAACGGTTGTCTCGTAGCTACTAACTAGTAAAATCTTTAATATTCTTGCTAAAGTATAGACAGGCAAATTATGGATCTGGCAGAATAAGGAGAAAGGTGAAAAAAAGAAATATGAGATGTATTTTCATCAAAACTTCCATTTTACTACTAAATAAATGCTTTTCCCCTACTGTTATGTCATGATGTATGGCAGAGCAGCCTTCACATGGAGGAAGGTGAGTGGAGACTGCCAGTGCTCACAAAGAATTGTTTCTGAGAAACGTGCAGGTCTTTGGATCTTTGGATTTTTTAACTCCTTTTCCTATACCCATACTATTTATTAGCTCGTTCTTCATTATAGTCAATCTAAATTTGGACTGACAAAAACTGCTAGATCGCAGCAGGGTAGCAAACTCAAGCTTGCACTTCCCTTTGGTGGAGACCTCTGATTTTTAACTACATCAATTATATGTTAGGGAGCGTGGCTCTTTCCTGCATAACAGCAGCAGGAGCTTTGTTCCAATGCCTGCTGAAGTCCTTGACAAGTTCCAAGGACTGGGGGAGCAAATGACTCCAATGCATACAGAGGGTTGAGGGTACAGAGGGTTGAGAAGCATACATGCTAGACTAAACCTGATATGAGAGAGCAAGCTAGGGATTCAGCTCAGATTTCCTTGTCTTTCTGTTTCCAAACTCTAGACTGAGTTCATTTAGCATAACAAGGCTATTTAATGCTTTTTTTCAGAAAATACAGAAGTCTTGCCAAAGCCCAGTACACTCGATGGTGACCTTTCCAGCTGAATCCATCAGCAGAAACTATGCAACCAGTTCTAGCGAGACACCTCAAACCCCTTGCCATAAAAAGAGCGTTGTTCCAGCAGTCAGTTCCAAAGGGACCCCAAGATCGAGCAGAAGAGCCTTGCTTGGGCCAACAAGGGTTTCAGAACGTAAAGAATGGAGGGGTTTCTCATCCTGGCTTGGTAAAGGTGCTGTCTCTCTCCGGAGATCAAGAAGAGCAGCAGCACTGAAGAGCCCTTATTCATCACCTGCTTCTGCCAGCAGAAAGATGTAAGCCACGTTCTTTTGTAAACCTTATTCCTTTTTTACTATTGCTGTGATTAGAGTATCTTGCAAGGTGAAAGGCAAGATATGAAGGTTGCCATCCTATTCCCCTGAAAGGGTGCGCTGTTCGAATAGTAGAAAGTAGTTAAAGGTCCCTTGTACAGACAGGGACTGAGTAGTGCATGAAGCTGAAATGTGCAACTTAATTTTGTGCTGACAAGAATTTTTTAAAAATCACTCTCCCACTGGATAACATTACACCATGTCTCTGATGGGGACTGGTGCTGAGAAACTAGAGACATAACTGAGTTCTTTGCTATTTGTATTGCAAAGATACCTGGAATAGCTCCGCTTATGCTGAGCTCTTTATAGAGAGGAGAGAGATTCTTGCCTCACAGATTTAACACAAGTTAGATAAAGGGATGTGAGCTAGGGAAATACTTCATAATGCACACATGGGGTTTTGTGCATGAGAAATGTCAAACTAGAAGCTGAATCCAAGTCTCATGAATCTGAACCCACTGTTTGAATTGGAAGATAGCTGTCTTGGATGAATGGAGATGTGAAGCAGTTGGTGAGTGGACTTAAGAGCATGATTGCTACAGCCCTAAACTTCTCTGGGTGAAGTCTGGAGTTAACTAGAGTTGTTACTGCAGGGATAGAGGTTTGGGTAGTGTCACCTAGTCAGTCTGTCCTGTTTGACCTTTAGTAACAATCATTCTGTTTGCGGACAGTTTGACTGTGAGTTGCAGCTGGTCTCCTCAGGGATTTGCCAATTGAAGCCTATCTCCCAGGCATTTGATGATGCCATTGTGCAAGAGGAGAGGTAAATACTGCTAACTGTCCCTCAACTTTTAGCAACAGGTTACCTCCCACTTGGACATTGCCAATTGCAGGCTAAGTGATCCCTGTAACTCAGGATAAGGAATAGTTGTAGAACTTTCCCAGCTGTAATGTATCTTGAAGAAAGAAAGGCTCTGCTACCTGCACAGATTACATCTGTAGTTGGACCTGCAGCTTCTACAACCTGTCAAATGCTCTCTGGGTTTCTTGCTGTGGAAGTCAGATTTTTCCCAGCAAGAGCCTACCTTGTGTGAAAACAGTACCTCCCTGCCTCTGTTTAAAAGAGGTGCCAATCAAGGCTGGGGGGAGCAGAACGCGTGTGGTGCCTGCACATTCATTAGAAAATCCTTTTAGTAGATAGCATTATGGTAACAAATAGTGCATAGTACCTATAACTCAAAAGTTTAGAGGATGCAGAAGCCTCTTATACAACACCTTGGTTAATCCATGAGGTGGTAGGCTGCTGTGTTTGTAAAGGTTATGTCATTCTGAATTAGATGTATTAAGACAGTAAAAACTAAAGGTCAGAAGTCTTGTCACAGGGCAATTCCCTAAACCTCTTCCTGTCCTAAAATACTTGATGTCAAATATTCAATAATCAAACCTCAAGCACCTAAAATCCTCTACAGAGAGCTTAGCATTAAGTACTTTTATCTACAAAGATGTAAGGGCTTAAAATCCTACATCGTTCCAAAAATTCAATTTTTAGCAATGAGACCATTTCTAGATAACTATAGGTTAAATCTTGTATTGAGTAAATGATCATATCCATTGAAAGTTCACTAAATCTCACTCCTAATGTTCTCCCATCTGTTAGTGATATGACAGTTTCTCTCATTCGTAACTGAAGATGGTATCAACCAGGTAAAGTAGTTGTTTGCTTACCTTGTTTATACCTGCATGCATCTGTGAGGAGAAAACCTGCTGTTTGGAGAGAGAAACGGTTGTTAACTCATGCTTCTTTAAAGTATTATTATGCAGAACCACAGGGTTCTTCCCTTATATTCACTGAGGCTGTCTCTGTTACAGCAGATCCTTGTGCAGTTGTAAAACTTCACCTCTACATTGTGGATTAGTGAAACCTTGTGGGTTTGCAATGAACCGCAAGTTGGGCTTCTATGCAACAGCAGCTTTTCTCACCCCAGACCAGAAAACTACTGGTACTAATGTCTTTGTCACTCAACCTCAGTTCTCACTGATTACTAATGAAGATCACAAAGCATGACAGAACAAACTATTACCCTGAGCTGTCTAATTTTACAGCCTTTCTTTTACATCCCTAGCATTGTCTTAGCAGTTAAGACTATGCTAGCACAATAACAGCAGTGGATACCTGTATTGCTGGCATTTTTAAACACAGCTATTATACCTAAATGGATGGGAACAGGAATTCTTTGCTGTAAATTTCTAAACACCACTTCTAATGTTCAATTCATTGAACCATTACCAGGTAAATGCCTCTATTATCTTCACTGAGATCTGTATTGTGACATTAATATCTTCACCCATTATGTTGGAAATGTTCCTTTTGTTAAAGGGGAAGTTACAACCTGAATACTATGTCCTATTTTGGCAACAAAGATAGATGTAAGATGTTGATTGCTGTAACTTTTCAAATGCTTGACTGAAGCTTTCAGCAGTGATGTTGAACTGCTTCCACTAAGCGGTTTGGTCCGGTTCTCCTAGATGCATACAATGTGTTCTGTCACTGACTGGTTCGTAGGTTGCCTACTGGAATAACTGTGAAATAAGCTTTTTTGGAGGTGACTTCACCATTTTGCATATGATTTTCTGCTCTGGTATCGAATTGCTGTGAGTTTTAGTGTTACAGCTCCCTTTTCATCTTTCCCATGATAAAACAAACCTTGATCTCAAGCTCTTTATAATTGCCAGCTCCATGTGTTGTTCTAATGTTTTTCATTTTAATGAATTTGATTATATCACAAGAAATGCTTCTGTTGCTAGTTAAAGTATTGCAGTACCTAAACACAGTACTGTCATTTATGCTTACTGAAGGTAACAATATTTTCTTGCTAGTGTTTAGAACTATTAATACAGTGAAAGTGTACAGGTCCCAGACCTCTTCCTTGCTCCCATCTAACAGTTTTCCAGCAATTTGTGTGACAACCAGTTAATTAACCTTACTGACTTCATGCTGCTAATGGCAATCTTGTTCTTCTGCAGGCAACACACAGTGTCAAACTGCTGCTATCTAATGGCACAAAACTTACAGTCTGCACGTCGATCTCAGAAACTTTCTCAAGCTATTGGAAGGCGAGCGAAGAAACTCCAACCAAGCACTTGGTACCTAGACAGAGATGGCTGTAACTATTAGTTTGTCAGCATATATAAAGGAGAGCTCCATGTAACACTTGGAAGGGTGCACTCTAGACATTGAACAAGCCATTACATCTTATAATCTTTCTTGACAAAGCAGCTCAGGACTTCCCTTCCCTTGCTTTCCCTTTTCAAGGGAACACGAGAATCAAAGTTGTACCAGTGTATTATCTCCTGCTGAGATGAGGGACCATCTTGGATGTGACTTTCGTAAGGCAGTAAGCACTTTGAAACATATGTTGACCTGACCAGTAGGAATGGCCAGAGCAAGGGCTGCAGACTTACGAAGGGTGATCACAGGTAATAGTATTTAGACTGGTATGCAATCGCCACAAGTTTTGTATGAGCACTTTGTATGCTAAAAGTACTGGTCCATTATTTTGAAAGCCTAACAATTTTTTTCTGTATACAAACAAACCAAAAGTTAAGCATCATGTTTAACTGGAAGTTAATAAAACAGTAGTGGCTTGTTTGAGTTCTGACCACAAATGCCATTCCAAGGCAACAGGTTTTTGCAGAGTCACTCATGCCACAAGAGAGGAGCCACATCAGGACTCTAATTCATGGCCTTAAGGATTGCTATTAGATTAGCCTAACTTATCCTATTAGGGTTTATTTGATGAAGTATACTAAGCATTTGATACTTGTATTTTGCTTCTAATTTTTTAAAAAAGTCACATCCATTTGACAAGCCTTTTTTGGTAGGTGATTCAGTTTAATAAAATTTAGTTTTTCGAACTAAAGCGAAGATTGCTCAAGCTTCTAAACATCAACACCAGGGCTGTTTTCCATGGTAGCAGCTTTGTGCAGGCTTCTCAAATTACATTCACTCTAAGATGAATCTTCAAACAAAAGACTGATTTGGGAAACTTTTCTCTGCATTTTTAAGATGCACATGTAATTTAGTAAAACTGGAAGTACTAAAATTTTAATGGTATTAAGTACAAATATGGGAAGCAGTCATGTTCAAATCTGATTTATGTGAAAGTAATGATTTTAAGCTTGCTCCTGATTTTTCTTGTCAAACTAGACTGTGTTTTAAAATAGTGAAACAGTTTGAGGCCTGGAAACATGAAAACAACCCTAAGTTCGAGGCTTTCAGGTCACCGACAGCTTTAGCTTGTGTTATTTCTTGATGTTGTGTTTGTGTGTGTGTTTTGTTTTGTGGTTTTTTTAACCATCTTTCTATATGGAACAGTAGCTTGAAGTTATTCTTTGCATGTACTGAAACTACTTCTATAAAGCTTTCACAAAGATGGTGTCTCATGGAAATATTTTCTTCTATGACTTTTCAAAAGGAAGAAGGGTTGGAGTTTTGTGAAGAGTCAGCCTGCAATCTAAGTATTATTTCAGATGTATTAAACAGCCTCTACTTATACTGTTTCCACTGGCTACTAGGATGTGTACAATGATGGTTTAATACTTCCCACATCACAGATAAGAAAAATCAGTGACACTGTTTGCTTAAAGCCAAGGAAAGTTTTATTTAAGTGAGTAATCGTTATAAGATTTTAAAAACCAGCTCACATCAAAATCTATACCAATCTATTGTAGAAATCTTACTCCTTATTTCATATTAAGAAATTCATTATTGTACACTTTTGAATCTTTACAAGGCAGCCATAAGAAATATAAACATTTGTCACCAGATAGAACCTTCTCACTGACAAACACTACTTAAAAGTATGCACTTAATAAAACTATAGACTGAAAGAACATGTACAATTTCAAGTTTCCTTGTATGAATTCAGTTGTAAGTGGACTGCCCCCCTTCCCTCCCCCCCAAATAGAAAAATAAGTTGTGTAGAAGGCTTGGGGTTCTGTGAGAGGACTGCCATTCTGGGCCCTACACCAGTCCTCCCAGAATAACCTTATCTTTAAAGCTTGCAATCTGTAAATTATATTTCAGCATTGTAATCTCTGGAATACCATCTCCCATCATGTCACAGTAAACCCGCCTCTCTCCCTCTCCTCCCTCAGTTCTGTACATCCTTACAAATAAGAAAATGAGCTGCCAAATTTGTTTCATGTCCCCCATCCCCCACAATTATATTCAGTTTCAAAGGTAGCTTATTGAGATAAATACAAATAAAGGGTAAACTGTAATTCCCTTACCTTGGGCTTGAACTAAAATGAGGGAAAGAGGAAATACCAACACCTGACTTCAATTCCAGAGTCCATGGCACAGGATTCTAGCTGCTCCAGGCCATTTCTTTTTTCTGAAAAGAAAAAACTCTTTTCATCCAGATAAATGTGGTGTTACCTCCATTTTCTATGGGGGGACTGAATTTAGAATCATCTGTAGGAACCTGTATTTACATGTGACTGATTAAACATTGTGGAAATCAAATTACCTTGTTAAACCCACAATTTCTGCTGAACCTGTGAACGCAGACCATGAGGAATCATTGCTCTTAGGGAAGCTGAGGAGGTAAGTTGGAAAGTTTTGTGTTTATGGGATTCTATCCTGTACCAGCTCCAGATGAGGACAGAAAGTACCACTTTCTCCCCTGCATGCCTAAAATGAACGATCCAATGCAGAGATCTTGATTTTGGATCCCATGTGTCAAGCTCCAATCAGAAAAATGATGAAATTGTAGTGTACAACTCTTCTTCTTTTCGTTACTAAGCCAAGGAGCTTATTAAAAAGGTGCCCATACTCCAAGTGTCTAGTACTTTTATCATGTACTCACCTTTCTGTGGCTTAGATGCAAGAGGGGTAAAAAACCTGGGGAAAATCCTATTGGTTCAGTAACAATTGTTGCACGTTTTAAAAACTGAAAATACCTATTGATTTCAGGTATTATTAAAAATGCTCATAATCAAAGTTTTTAGCAAATTTAAGACAGGAAACAATATAGAAAGAAGGAAAAATTTATTTTCTTCCCTTCTAAATTTATTCCGTGAAGTACACAATGATACTATAGATCTAAGTGTTGGGGATCTGCTTAAATATGTTAGTAGTACCCTGCCCTAAAGACTGCAATGTGTAAATGGGACAACTGGTTCACTAATAATGGCAAACAAAGGTTATTTTGCAGAATGGTGGACTTTCAGATAAAGTGTGATTGTTCTGCTTATTTTAATAGTAGATTAAAGTGTTTCACTTTTTTTTTCTCTAGTTTACTGATAGTTCCACGTCTACATAACCAGTGAAAATTTTAACTGTTTAGAAGTGACTTCCCTAGATACTAGAGGAACAGGTGAAGTAATCTGTAAGAATTAAGACTCTATTTTCATGTAAACAAATCAAAATGGCAGCTCTCATGAACCCCAATGAACAAGAAGAATTATCAATGCCATGTCATTTTTACACCTAAGAAAATTTTATGCTGAATAGATATAAACCATGCCACAAAACCAAATAGGAGTACTTTGGTCAAGCAAGAATCTTTTCCAAGAGCACTAGTGTATGCAAACACTTAAAAAAAAAAAAAAAAGTTATTCAAAATAAGCAGATTTAGTTCAACATCACTATTCAGGTGTCTGGAATATTCTGCATTCTTTATACAATGATATCTTTTTTTCAAACTTACCTAACTAGACAACAAAATTGAATAAACAGCCATTTTATTTTTTTAAAAAAAGTATATTGGTTACAAATTCGCTGTGAAAGCAGAACCAAAACTTCACTTAAGGTGTCTTCCAGTAGCTACACACACACACACATACACACACAAATAAAACCCAAAACACCACAGTTGTGAAGGTGTGTTTTCACAATAGCTCAGATAAGTCTACCACTGCAATTAATCACAGCCATTTTTTAACAGAAATTTAGAACTGGGTCCATATCAACAGGGCAAAGAAGTAAATGCTTCCAACTGCGCCCTACTGAGCACTGACTTGTGCTGCTGCCTTAGCACCCACTGGAATAACAGGTTTGTGTTTTACAGGTTCACTTACGCTTCCTCTGTTCTGTAGGTTAAAAGAATGTGCTTTTCTGTAACAGACTGGAGGCACTAAAGGTGCTGAAACCACTGAGGAGTCCAACCTGTGTTCCTTGGGCACCCACCGTTCTTGCCCGACTTCTCTGTCCCTTTCCCTTTGGTGTATGCTCTAACACTGCCATCGCCTATAAGTTCAAGTACGCACTGACTGCACAGAGACTGCAGTAATGAGGACTTGTAATCAGAGAGCAAGACTGCAGGATCAAGCTTATCCTCAGCAACTGACCGGCTCAGGAGGACTGAAATCCTTCTGTGAAAGCACAAGTAAAACTGAAATCCAATTGCAAACTGAATGCCCATGAACCATTCCATGCAGTTTCATATGCACAAAGTGTGTAACTAAAATTCTGACCAGAATGAAATGTTTTAAGAGAAAACACGACTGAAAAATTATGCTATAAAACTAGTGATTCATCAGGGCAGACCTTAGGGGTCGCCCCAAGCATAGCTGTGAAAAAACCCCACCAGTGGTTCAATATGTATGAGGTCCCCAGCCATTGCCACAGAGTATTTGTTGAACCGCCAGCCTAGTTGTGAGATGTCTAAAAATCACACTCATCTTGTTCACGGTCTCAGCTCCAACAGAAGTTGCTTCACCCTTTTAGTGGCAACTGGCTAGTGCTTCCAAAACAAATGTATCTGGCATCTGCTGTTTCGGATCGGCTCCTAATTAACATGAAGCCTTAACCTCCAACCTAATGTCTGTATCACTGTTTGCCAAAGTGCTCAGCTGGAGGCATGTGATCAGGAGATAAACCATTCTATCCCTGAGCAATAAGTAGTGTTGGAATTATGCAGAGGCCACATGAGCTCTCATATATTGTAGGAACCAAAGTTAGGGAAAATATTTTTAGCTTGATTTCAATACCATGTGTAGAAGCTTTGAAATCATTACCACGCTAAATCATGTGCGTGCGCGCACACACACACACACACACACACACGCATTTGTTTTACTACTATTAACTCAATATTCTTAAGAGAAGCCAGCACAGTGACTACTGTAAAAGTGACCCAGTTATTAATAAAAATACACAAAATCAGAATTTTCATGACATGGTACCCTGCAAAACGACATTGTGTCTGCAAGAGTAAAAGACAGACCTTAACAACCCAGGAGATTTCTCTAACCTTGTGCTCAGATGCAAGTTCCCTTAATGCAGTCAGAGTTACACACAGATCCCTATTTTGAAAGGAAGTAGGCCTTTCTACTACAGCAACTAAAATGAAAAATAGATTTTGGAGTCTCTTGGATAGAGGTAGATGGCTAAAGCAACATTAGCTTTGAACCTTGCAGCAGGAACAGTGATTACTGTCAGGAGACGTGCTACACAACACCCAGTGCTTAAAAAAGAACGTTGTGATGGATCAATGTTGCTTTTAGGTCCCCTCAGCAAATTTAAAATTTGCTTAGTGAGTTCCTCACAAGCCTTGGGTTCCCATGCCTATTTAAAACTAACAAGCAGGAGCTTGTTAACAGTGAACCGACTGGAGGGAGATGGAGTCTGGTGTACCTGTGCAAGCTCCTCCTGGCTGCAGAGGACAGGAGAAGAAATAGACTATGTGATTAGAAGTAATACACACCGTGGGCCAAGATGGAACACAGAATATTTCCTCTGAATTTCTGGGTTAAAGAACTAGGTGTGATACTACTGGGAAAGCATTTGTAAACCTGAAGACTGCTTCAATGTAGTTTGCAGGTAACTTTCATTTAGCTTTCGTAGCTGGCTAACTTGGCAACAGAGCAGAAAAACCCAGCCCACTGTAATGTAGTTACCTGCTCCCAATTAGTGTGAGCTACCAAACTTTCTAATATCTTTCCTAAATCTTCAGCAAAGATTACCCCTTCCCTTAAAGGAAGCATTATAAAAACAAATTACTGATGTGCCAGAGATCTTTCAGGACATTTGAAATAGGTAACTGATAATCTTGCCAAGTAGGATCTAAAAAAAATAAATCCAAGATTTCCATTTATAAGCAACTTTGCTGCCTTTTAAGGCAAACACCACATTACTATGCCCTTCAAAAAGCACACTGACACTTTCGGATGAATAGGTAGTACAGACTTTGGTTTACTTCTGCACTGTCTTAATAGCTTTCCATTGCATTTCTTGTTTGCTTTGCACATCAACTTTCAACATCATTAACCAACAGACTTGTTGAGAGACTGTTTCTGGTCTAGCTACAGACCAGGAAAACCTGAAAGAGCAGGGGGGGAAAAGGCATGACACTTTCTGCACCCCAACTCCCTGAAATTAAAAACAAACCAACAAACCTGAACAAGAAATCTCCTATTGACTTCAAGCTTTCTCAGTGTCAATAGTCTTAACTTTTAAAGAAAAGGGGTTTTATGTGCACTTGTAACTTCATTGCAGGTTTTAAAACATGCTTCAGTTCAGTCATTAAAGTTCTCTTGGTGAATTTAGTGCAGTGGAAGTACCTGCATGAAGAATCTGCAAACTGCTACTATGTTAAGCTAACTACAACACTTTAGCAATATTACCACTTAGGGAAAATTTCACACATCTTACTTCTAGTAAGTTCACTGAGAGATCCGAGAAAAATTGAAATCAGCAGGAAAACCTCTGTTTGGCATCTGTAATTTGGCATGTCCATTCTTTGAAGCTCAAATGCTGTAATGCTGAATGCTACAGATTGTCTTAACACAGCAGTTGCTATAAAGCATGAGAAGGTAAACAATTTACCCATAGGAATTCCATTACCTTTTTTCTCCTCCAGTGTAAAGATTCTAATTAGAATAATGAAAAAAGTGATTGCTCAGAAGTTTCCAGATCCCTTAGTGAAAGGGCTCCCTTTAAGCTTACCATGTCAGGATCTGTTTCTCGGACTGAGATGATCAGAGCCATCTCCTTACTTGGAGTAGTCCACACATTTTGCAGTCACCAAGTTCCACAAAACAATGTGATTTTTGTACACTTGCACATTACTTTGTATACAGCAACACTAACTGCTTCAAACTGTGGCAGACACATTTATTTCTAACATGAAGTTTTGATGATGGTTTGAAGTTTGATGGTTCATAAGTGGAGTTCTCCCATTTACTTGATGTCCAGCAACTCACACAAACACGAGTGCCCATGTTGGGGTCTGTTGACCAGCACTGTCAGCTGAAAGGAAATCTTGGGTTTAAGGCACCCAAAAAGCATCTTGCTGTACAAATCCTAACCCCTCCTTTATTCTGCTTCCCTTGCAAGTCTATCCCTTTATCGAAAGTGAAGTGGAAACAGATATAACTATTTAATGTTTGAGTGTAAACCTTCTCTGTAACCTATGGGACCTACAGTTTATACTGGTTTGGGTGCAGCTAATTAGCTGATACCACAATCCTTCTGAGTAAAATCAGCCTGTTACAGCTTTTTCTCTTATTGCACATTTGATTATATCTGTTGTAAAAAATAACCAAAGATATTTCCTGTAGCTTTGATGTTATAAGCATTAGCAATAGTTTTAGATTGTTTTAAAATTTCCCAATAAACATGTCAAGAGGAACAGACTGGAAGTTCCCCAGTTGGTGTAAGAAGGCAGATTCCAGAGCAGGGAAGACTCCGAGGTACAGGGTCCCCTTTACATCTCTTGGTTTGAAGCTGCCTAAATATTATCTTTGAGACATGCCTACAAGTTTAATGGGGCACACCCAAGATCTATATTCCCAAGCTTTCTAGGGGACAGACTCAAATTTGTGAACTCCACCTCGAACCCAAGCAATGGAGGGCAAATGCCTGTCATGATCTTTGTCTGATTCGGGCTGGCTCTGGGCACGCTCTGGCTTGGGGTTCAAAGAAGGTGGATCAGGTTGCTGTACAGACATAGTCCTGCGGAGATGGTTTCTCTTGCGCAAAAACTCAGGTTGGGAGTGGAGGCCAAAGCTGCCTTTTCTCAAGATCATCCGAGAGTTGTTCTTTTTGGGTCGTGAATGGAGACTGAACTCCAGCGAGGCCAAGTGGGCTGCATAACCTTCACTGAGGAACTGAAATAGGAAGGAAAGAAAGGGAGTGACAAATTACTGCTGCCTCAACCTATGAGTTATATGAGGAATTAAGTTCCTATCTTTGGCATCCCGGTTAGATACCAACAGAGAGTACTAATACTCTTCTCCCCTCACCACTTTTTCCCAGTGACCTGTGCCATTTTGTCATTTAACAATATGTCATGCATGCACTTGCAGACACAACCTATGACCACTCGATTCTCTTTACTATTCACCATGCCAGAAAATGCCTCACCTGAAACCAAAACTGCCCTTCTTTCTCTGAAATATTGTCTCTTTATCTTTTTTATACGTGTGTGTGTGTGTCTGCGCATGCATTCACACGCAGCATTTCCTTGTTCCCCCTAGGACTTCCTGACTGAGTAGCAAGAGTTACTTACTTGACACTGTGCCTGGTATTTCTTTGTTGATCGTCCAACTATGTAGATCTGGGATGGCGACAGAGCCAAGACATTGTACACAGAAATATCCTTCATGGAACCATATGCGGCACAGATTTTGATGTGGCACTGAAACAAATATTACTTCCAAAGTGAACGCTCAATTGAACACCATGCACTACAAGGATGGCACTTGTTTTGCAATGAAGCAGCAGATGTGTTCATTGTTAACAACCTCACTCTGCAGACCACAGAAAGCTAAATCTGTCTGCCTGCATGACAGCAAGAACTACAGATATGCACACAGGAAAGAATGAGCAGTTCATTTATGTATTTGTCATGCCAGGAGGCTCCTTTGGACGTTTTATCAGCCTTCCTTGCTCTTTAAAAAGTGAGAAAAGAAATGAGGAATGGCAAAAAGCCTTTGTGATGGCCAGTGAGATTTACTGTTCAAAAGGAAGGGAGATCTCTAACCTCATGGGATAACATTCTCTAGGAAAAGGTTTTAAGGCTATAAACAGTTTTCTAGTACCTCTTGCATGAGATTCCGGAGAAAAATGGTCTTTTGGCGCAGTGGGTCATGAACAAGTCCATCTGAGAAGAAGATCATCCCTTGTGGGAAGTTGTGTTGAGACAGCCATGAAACCACACGTTGTTTTTGCATATCTGGACGGCCAGTAATATAGATAATCAGATATCCCAGGTCCTGCCAATGCCTGTCAGAAACAGCAGGTAAATTATGTAGGTGCAGAAAGAGAAACAATACCCATGCCTCAGGTCAGCATTTCTTTGCTCAGCACAGAGCCACTTAGAAGTTGGATGTTATCCTTCAACAAGCAGAAAGCAGCATGCCTTAATCTCTGCTCCTACTGAGAAATTAATAATGTCTACATTTTGAGGGAGATGGAGGGAAGCAAGAGAGATTCTTATACAATATGTTATACAAGATATGAGAGCTATTTAAAAATGTATTTAGAATATACTTTGCTACACATAAAGTCCTGCTACCTCTGAAACCTTTAATCAGATTTCCTGCCATTTCAGCTGTAAGGAGCAGAAGCCCTTGAAAACTGACGTCCCTCCGTTCTCATGCAAGTTCCAAAATGAGAGCTGTATTTTCCCATCCAGTGCGACTTTAACAGACTAGCAAGAATGGATTAAAAGGCCTTTTAATTTTTTCCTCAAAAAAACACTCTTGCATTCATGGCACTTCAGATTTTTGAAGTAGAAGTATGCCATTTTTTGAAGTTAGTGAAACACAAAATACACTCTTTGCTAATCACAGTAACACATGCAATCATTATTAATTCACTGCACGCACTTAAGGCCATATTCCCAAGAAGCAACCTTTAATCTTTAGCCAACTGAAACTACAAATTTCAAAGTAAACCATATAATTCTAAAATTCCTCTGAAAATCAGGCAGACCTGCTGTCCAAGCAAGTATGTATCTGCAAAGAATCCTGGCCTTCAAAGAACTGTTGTTTATTTAGTAAAAAACCCCACCCTATTCTGCCCTCTTCCTTCCCATTGTGTTCAAACAGGAAAGTCAGAAATTTAAGAAGTGAAGAGTGCAAACCTCACTTACCTGACGACATCAACAGCCCCAGCTCGGACTTTGGGGTCACTTCCCATAATTGAAACGCTCGCTGCAAATGAACCATCGATACTGAACACAACACATTCCATTCCTCGGGGAAGCACAGTCAGGTAACTTGTGGCACTGCTCTGGTCCCCTCTGAAAAGTCAAAGCAATAAATACATTTAAAAAGCAAAATGTCAGAATGTATTTTCTGCATGTCCTGGTTAAGACCTGCAATTAGATCTGCCTGGATCTACAGGAATAAACCCATTGGACTGGGCACCTTTAAACTGGCCGGTAAACAAATGATCACTGCTTCAAATCTAAGCTGACACCACAGTCACAAGACCAAGGAAAGATAACTAACTGACCAAAATCTCTCTCTGCACCCCCTTCAGTCTTAGGCTTTGGTGTCTTCCTGATCGCAACAACCCATCACAGCTGTAGTTCCAGCTTGGAGCTCTTACCTGACCACCATTTTGATGGGGTACACACCAACTCTCAGTCTCTTCTGTTTGGGTATGTTGTAGGATATCCGGCCACTGCTGTTGGATATCTCTGTGTCAAAGTACACCCACCTACCCGAAGATGGCTCAGTCATTATGAAGATATCAACCTGCAAAAAACAACACAACAGTCATCTAGTGTGACAGTAGGCAACACATCCCCAGTTTACACGACCTGCCAAGCCTAGATCACATTAGCGTCTCCAACTATGGCTTGTACTAAAGCTTACAAGGCAGTTTGAAAAAACTTCAAAACTCAGTAAAATCTTCACAGAGGGTCCTCTCAATTAGAAAATGCTTCCTAACACACTGTACAAGAGTTTCTTGCCTTAACCATTTAAAGCACTCAGCTTAGCACTGCAGGTGTCAAATGAGGGGACAGAGATCAGACATTTAGCAGGAACCCTAAACTAGAAAAAAGATCATTTCGCCTTGCCTGTGTGTATTATGTTTTTGCACACTAAACCTACAAAATGGAAAATTTCATCCGGTTATTAGCAAAACGAAATCTTTCTCAAATCATAACGTTGCCTACAAATGCAAAACCTAAACATTTCAAATTATCAAGATTTTTTTTTTTAAAGAGGTTTCATCGATATGGTTTCCTTCAACTGAAATATTTCATCAAAATTAACATAAAGTATGAGATATACTTTGTCTGACTTGAACTGGCACTTTTTAGCAGTAAGTACATCAGTAAATCTGAGGGAGGTATCTGCCAAACTCTCCTTCTGTACTGAATTTTTACAGAACTTAGGCATACAAAGTTTACGTGGGCTTCTTTGGTGCTCAACATGCAGACTGATACTCTATAAGGTTCATCAGCAGCTTACGAGATCATGCTGTTTGTGTGGATATCCTCAATAACTCTGCAGATATGCTCTTTTTGGACATAATGATGTTATGTGACATTGGGATGTAACTATAAATAACACTAAATTTATTCTGAACTGATGAAATTCAGAACTGAATTTTTCTAAGGGATGAGCTTCGGTGTAAGCGAAGAAATGACAGGTATTGCTGAACCAGAAGTGTTACCAGGATCAAACAATGGGTTTACTCCTTTCTTCTGCTTTTTGACTGCAAAGTGAATTCACAGTTTGAATACAGGTGTGTACCAACCACCTCTTTAAAGTCTTGGATGGTGTAAGTAGGAGAAAGCTTCACTTTGTACCCGAACTGATTCTGAATTTCCAACTTTCAAATGCACCATTAGTGGAGAGAGGGCCAAGGAAAACATTTTTATGATTTTCTAGGGAAAAATCTAACTTACTTCCAACCCACAAAGGAATGTAACACCTATCTAGGAACAGAAACATTTTCTTTCGAGAATCGTACTTCTAACTTTGTTTTATTCAGCCATTCTATTCTTACCTTCTATTCTTCCCCTTAAGTAAATTTCCTCAAGTCAAGCCATTAAAGATGGAGGGGGGTGTGTGTGTGTGTATGTGTGGTTCAGAAAAATAGTTTTTAAGTTTGCATTGGGCATTCTGAAAAATCTGCGCAACTACAGTCTTTTCAGATCAACATTTTCTTTCTTCAACAATGTGAAAGCTACTAGAACAGCGTTCTGCTGACTGTGGTCATTGAACTGTTCTGGCTCAGTTTTCCCTCTCCACATCAAGAGATTATGAAATATAGCCTTTTATGTAAAGTTACTTGAGATCCTCGGAGGGACAACATACAAGTGTAAAAATATTGCAGATACTATTTCTATTAGTTTTGAAACCCCTCAAAATTAGCATGAAAACTATCAGTAATTCACCACTGAGTATGGAATTCTCACCAGTGCAATAATTAGCAATAATCTTAACATTTTTACTTAGCAATTTCTTTCAAGAGATTTTAATGACAGCATTCTATTCAATACCCAAGCTTAATATGAATCTGTTTCCCCACTGCGGAAACACAGCTTATTGTTTATCCTTATCCTTCTGAAATGGAAATATGACTTCAAGGCAACCGGCCAGCACACACTGATCTATGTAAGGAGGAAATATGCCCAGGAAATAATGGGGTAAGTAAATCCCAGACAGATACCTCTGGCCTCAGGAAAAGCACTTGAATGCTGAATGTATTTTCCACCTAGTTTGCATTTGCACACTAAAATGCTGAATACCTTGTCTTTTTTACCAGCCCAAATTCACATCAGTAAAAGACCCGAGCCTAAAATGAATCCAGTCTACAAACCTGTAGAAATCCCAACAGGCTCACTTTAGGAATTCTTCGGAAAACAAGGGTAGTCTCCAGGACTGATCCTTGCCTCAATAAAAACTGGCATGTGAAGCCAACCTCAGGTTAATTAACGTTTTTTAATAGGTCAACAGACTGAGGCTGAGATTACGTGGGTGGCTGGTCTCAGGGAAGCACCAGAGGATATGACTGTCAGAGACTCTCAAGAGGAGCTTAAGCTCCTGTCTCCTTGTCTTGACCAGATGGCCTTATCCGCATTACCACTACTCTGTTGTGCCTCAACAGGAGCCACCCAAAGCAGATGAGGTTCAAGGAAAATTTCCTGCCTGCTGAGGATAGCACCATGATGTGACAGAGCAGATCAGGCTCACCTGTCATACGCAAACTAACACTTCAAGGTCTGCTCAAGTCTGCAGGCCACACTGCTAATTGACATAAATCCTTCCCCCACTGTCATTCCCACTAGGGAAGGTGGGAGAGGGATGGCCTTTCATTTGACAGAGTCAATGGTCTTGTAGTTGTCGTGGTTCAGAGTACAGTTCAGTTAGAATAGACTTCACTGAAAAGTAAAATTACTGAAAAGAAAATTGGTTCTGTTCAACCTCAAACCAGGACAGTGGTAAAAACAGTTTCTTCTAATTTCTCCACTCTAAGTTACAAGAGTGTCCAGCTTTTGACTCGAGGCATTGCTAGGATATAGGCACAAATAATGCATGCCAGGAGACTCATTACATAGAAAACTTTGACCTGCAGTCTTTCTGCCTGTAGATCTAATTGAAGACCTTCAATGCAATCCAATACGCTCAGATATATTTAACCGAGGTTTTGAATTTACATTTGAGAAAAAGCACAAAAGGGAAATTATTGTCTTGGAACCATACAATTTTGGTGTTCTTCATAGGACCACTATGAACCCCTTTGGTGCCCTATTCATCATTGTGCCAGAAGAACCTTATAAATGAATAAAATGTGATCAGATTGAAGAAACTTATAAAAGCTAATAAACAGCTGTGATTAAAATCTTCAAAAATCAGACAAAATCTGTGATCCTGTCTTGCATGTAAACTCAAGTGATGAGGCTGCTTTAAGGTTTTTTTACAAACCATATGGGACAATATTGAAGCAGTGATGGCCTTAAAAATATAACCATAACTTATATTGACAGTTCCATGTGTATCAGCACAGGTCTGCTGAATTCTACGACAAAATCTTAGAAGCAGCACATCACTTATGTCTTGTGGAGTTAACTAACAAAGCCCAGCTGTGACAGAAGCGGTCATCAGAGACATGGTTCCAGAAACATCCAACCCTGTCAGTTGCACTAGCAAATATACTCCAAAGAAGGCACGCTGTCAGCAGGCGGTCCATAGAGGCATCAGGTCAGTGCTGCAGCTTAGCAGAATGGGGACCCACAAAACAGGCCAAGTGAAGCCTCCAAGCTTCCGTTTTACCCCCAGCTCAGCAGCATTGCTCTTAATTTCCACAAAAAAATCTTACAGTCTCAGTGAATATGAACAAATGTATTCACTTAATGCTTGACTTTGTTAGCTGTAAGCCTGGTTACTGCAGGCAGCTTTAAGAGTGACAGTTCTAATCATGTCACATTACTAATTAAATTCTAAAATTAATTTTTACTCTTCCACATGTAAGAGAAACAGCAGCCACCCGGCCTCTAGAATCCCTATTCCTTTATCTAGTTGTCTTACCTGGATGGGAGGATATACATTTTTCGTTTAGTGATTTGCCAACCACTATAAAATTCTTCTACCTCCTTGCTCAAAAAGTTAATGGTCTCCAGTAGGTGGTACAATCGGATGGCAGGTTCAGAAATCACTGCACAGCACAGCACACTCATCATTAACCAGAGGAGATGGCCAGCATCATGTAGGAAGGATGAGAGCTGGGAAAAAGGTCAGCTATCAGGAAAGCCCACTTACAGCATATTTTTGCGGAAGTGATGGGGGTTAGTGACATATTTACACATTCCGCTCACTGTAAGGCTTTCTCTGGTACTATACATGTGTGCTACATTCAACAACTGTTTCTAGTAAAAGCTGATTCAGAAAAATAAGGAAATTGATTACTTGGACTTTACCTTTTCACCTGTTAAAGCTACCATGTCCAAAGGTCCATACATAAAGCGCCCAACTAGTACCTGAGGACCGTCTTCTGCTGCAATGACATCATTAGCTCGGTGATTAGCAGTCACATTCTGAAATAAGAGCAGAAGGTGGGAAGGATAGTGTTTGCTTTTGTAATGAGGCTACTGTCTCTATTATGTTATTATGAACATAATGATGACACAGAAACACAGTCCTGCACAGTGTGTCTGAGGTACGCCACAGAGCACCTTAGAGCACCTAGCAAAACCGCGTTACTACTTCAGCTGGAGCCAGGTTTCCAGTAAAGGTGGGTTCCTGAATAGACTGTGCTCAAGATGACCAAATATGAGTGAACATTTAAGGGAATGCCAATTACCTTTCATTTCAAGTGGTGCCATAGATTCACTCCATTACGTGCAAGACACACACACCTTAACTGACATTTCTAACTGAAGTGGCATCTGAAGAATTAAGAAAGTATTTTTTTCTTGAGCTATGCATTCATCTACCATATAAGAATATAGAAGAGCAACGTCTTTGCTTAACTGAAACTTAAGGCCCCTCTGTTATTTAAAGAAAGAAATATACTTTCTCCCAACATGTAGAGATAAACCAAGAATAAATTGTTCCTATTCCCTAACTGTTAATTTGTTTGCCTCTGGATTACGTTAGCAGCTTTCAGCTCTTTAGTAATATTCAGTTATGTAAACTCATGCTTCGGGAGATCAAACTCCATTTAAATTGCTGCCAAACCTAAGTTCTATAGCTGCCATATATATTCAGATTTATACTTACTCTCAATTTGACATGTGTCCTTTTGCGTAGCCATTTTTCTCGTGGATTGGACGGACTTAATGTTGCTGGATCCAGGCTGTCATTTTCCTTGAAATTTACATTTTCATACCTCATCACCTGAAATTATATTAATATTTTAAAAAATAGTGTGTGGCCTGGGGAGTCCTGGTATTTGGCAAAGAAAGGGAAAGTACGTTGCTGCCCCAGCATAATGACACTGCAGAGCCAAAAGCACAATGAAAGCAGAAAGAGGTACAGGCCATACATTCACATTAACTGTACAGACAAACAAACTGCTTTCACTCTGTTGGCCAACACTTCATCTCAAGTGCTTATTGAACAGCTTTTCCATTCACAACAGAGCGTGCACATTCTTTGAGAGAAAATGGTGAAAACATGAGGATGGTATCAAGTGACAGTCACAATGTCTGCTCATGTTCTGCAAAGTCAGTAAAGCAGCTTAAGACCACAGAAGTACTTTTTAATTTCCTTTATGGGGTAGAGGTGAGATACCTGAGTCCATCTGTATTGTTTTTCTATACATATATGCAGGCAGAATGGTTCTTATCACTTTTTGGCTGTTACTCACCACTGCAGGCTCAGGATTTGGCTTGTGGATAGTAACATCTTGAAGATAAGGACTATAACTTGTGAACATGCAGAACCCCAATATGTCACACAAGCTACACATTCTTACAACTTGAATATCACACACTTACAAAGAAACCTGCATGTCCAACTCAGATTTCAGGACACAACCCAGAGATTTCAGAATCTGTGGGTTATGTCCTATTTCAATTGAAACTACAAAGCCCTGTCTTACCGAAATTTGTGGGTTGCACTCTGGGATCATGGATAGCGTGAGGCTACTGCATTCTGAATGAGAAATTACTTAGTCTGTCTCTTTCACAAGCTAGCAGAAAATTATGCAAGTTGAACAGCTGGTTTTCTGTGCTGAAGTTTTCTCTAGAAGAGTGGCCTGGAATCATTTTGAAAGATCTTTTATATGAAGTCCCTTGAATAAAATCCTACTGCATACAGCCTTAGCAAAGCAGTTGGCTTGCAACAAATCACAGTAATGCTGAGAGGTCAGTGTGTTTTTCAACATATTGGCATAAATTCTATTCACTGGAGGTCACATGCAGGAAATGCGCCCACAGGGCATTCAGGAGCCATTCACCTTAACCTTAACCCCCATCAAAGCCAGAGTGTCCAGACCATGCTGGAACCAAGCAGTCCTTTATGTAGTGCTGTAAGCTCACATATCGCCTTACAGGCACATTTCAACTGCTTAAAGGGCTTATTAAATTCTAAAAGCTGTAATGCACATACAAGGCTAAGTAAGGCACAACAGTGCAACTTGATTTGAATGCACAGAAGTAACAAGTAGAATAAAGCAAGAATGATTGCTAACAGATAAGTGGGCTCAGAGAGGCATTTGAAAGGAAAGATGGGAGAACGTTCCGACGAATTCAAGGCAAAAAACGTCCTGAGAGAGAAGATGAGATTACAAGAGCTATAAGAGAGCTGCAAAGGAGAGGAGAAACATCTATGAACAATTATCTAGGGCCCTTGAAGAGAAAAAACAGGGATTTGCGCCCTGTCACTTCCAGCAGAAAACTCTCCTCTACTTTGGGATGAGCATCAAATAAGATTCCTGTTCTGGAGACTGTTCTTGTTCACAAAAAAACTTCAGCACCTTCTGCTTGGCCTTGATTACAATGACACTAGTTATAAACAAGTTTTTTAAATTAGCTTTTAAAATTCTACATTGCTCAATGATACATTTTGACTGGAATCAGATATACTAAAGGATGCTCTGAAAGGACAGCAAGAGGCTGAAGGACTCTTAGAATTTCATCAATTAAAAACAGCACTCAAAAACTCCGCAAGTGGTCTGGTTACCAGCCAGATTGCTGCACACTCCACTCGCAGACTGCCATATAAAGATGGGAGGTTGGTACAACTGCACAGGATGACCCAGCAGCAGTCCTGGACTGGAGGGAACTCAGCTTCCATTCCCAGGAGCTACTTAGGTGAGCCTCCAGGGAACTAACATCATTGACACCGGCACTGGGAACATGAGGTGGAGAGCGTTGACGCTCAGAGACCGGCTCAAAGATGTTGCGAGAGAGGCAGACACTGACATCTGCCAAACTGATTTAATGAAAAAAAGTCACTCTGCAGTTTTCTGCATTACTCTCTCTACTGTTTGCCTGGCAGCAGCTGTTTCATCATTCACTGGATGTAAAAAACACAACGATTCTTAGGTTAATCCAAATTAAACTGCTTGTGACTGGCTTTTGGGTGAGGGTCACTTTGGGTTCTTGGAGCGACACTTATCCTGCAGGTTTCACTTGAACAGCACTTAATCATTTTTTTTACCCCAGGTGAGATTTCTCAGCCTCACCACTTTCTCTAGAGGTCAGAGCACTGCACTATTGCTATGTCACTGTGAGCTGCTGCCTAATTACTTACACAGTAGGAACAACAGACCCCTCATATGACTCGGAAATTCTAAACAGTGCACACAATGCCTCAAAATACTCTAGTATAGTTACAGGAGAGACTTGATTTTCTTATGGGAGCAGTACTTTCAAACTGCTGGTTTACTATCAAATGTATGCTAATAATTTGATATTTAGTAAGGAAATACATAATTAAGTAAGGCTGGAGATAGCCTACTCCTTCAAAATCAGGAGGAAATTAATACACACGCAACACTGACCTGGGGCATGGGAGGTGTGAGTGAGGCATGCCTGACAGTGCATTGTTCCCAGTCACACAGTCAGCAGTAAGAACACCAGCCAGCAGTGTTAATGGTGGGCTCGCTGTCCCCTTCACCTCTCCAATAAATCTGTCATTCCTACATCCATTTGTACGTGACGCAACACAGCCATCTAACTGAACTAAAGATTAAAAGACTGATCACCCCTGGAAGATGCAATTAACAATCACAAGGTTATTCGCTGCAGAGAGAAAAAATAAAGAGACCAATGACCTGTCTTAAAACGAAGGCCACAACGTCTGTTGATTCCCAGTAGCTGGCATGGAAGAGATGTGGCAGGGCCACAGTTGGAAAGGCTGTCAGCACATCTGGACAATACAAGGCATAATCTATTCGTTTTGTTCCCCACCACTTTGCAGTAACTACAAAAAAAACCAAACAAAACAGCATCACATTTCCATAAAATATCTTCTGGATAAATCTCTTGCTGTCTTTATGTTTAAGCTAGATAATTGAATGAAGTCTTCTGCTTTTTTAATCTTGACTTTTAAAGCCTGTTCAAGGTATCTGTCAAATATGAAAGTAGTGTTTTCACTGACTGCATCATCACTTACATGTCTGCTATTTAAACAGTTCTATTGGGTCCAAGTTTTGGGAAGCAGAAATCACCTCACCGTGATTCCCATTGCTTCCTGGTCCACGGAAAATGTACAGTGAAAGACTAGTACTTTTATGACCACATTATAGAGTAAGAATTGCAAATGCTTCCCAATTAGTGAATGGAATATTGATATATGACTACAGTCCATAACAGGACAATATAATGATTTATAGCACTTTTAATTATGGGTAACAAATCTTATCTATCTATATTTCTTCACACCTGGAACACGCGTCTAAACCCCTGTTAGTATGAAACCCTTTATGACTATTTATGAGTGGCACCTTAATATAAAACTGTGACTTCACTTCTATTACTTTATCTACTTAATTGCAAACAGAAGAGGAAGCTAAATCGTATTATTTAAAATTGCAGCTACTTCGGCTGTTCTCATTCTCCCCAAATTTCCAAGAAGGTAATTTTTCTTTTCATAACAAACTTTTCCACAGAAAGGATGTGGAGGGAAGGGTTGTTGCCGTATCAGACCGTACGTGACATCAGGCTTCACTCACTGTTGGTGAGGTATGCTGATGGCAAGCTTTCTGTTGACCCTGAGTTTTCACTGTTTGTGCTGGCCAAGCTCAACTTTCTTGTTTTTCCTTGTGGTTGATCAGATGCGCTTGGAGATCCAGGACTCTCCTGACAGAAAGGTATGTTCAAAGAGCTGTTCTCAAGAAACAGAGCACTGTGGTTGTGGATAGCATCACCTGCAGGTTACAGAAATGATAATAATAATAATAAAAAAAAAAACGGGATGAACAACATGGCTTTGAAACTACTGTGTGTGTGTATTTTTCTTCTTTATTTATTTTTAATACGGAACTAATGAGTGTTTTTCTGAATAATATCCGATTTAATGATGACAGATGAAATTCCTTCAGAGTGAGGAGGAGAGTATGAAACAGCGTGACTAAATGGAGCCTACCACCATCAAAATGCAATGGCAGCTGGGTGCTTTTGGCCAAGATCTTCCAAACTGGGTAGTGATGTTGGGAGGCTAATTTTACTTCACACTCAACCCTATCCATTTTGAAGTCGTTCCCCGAGAAGAGCTACACAGCCCTAAGAGTCTGTGATACTTCTCCTGTCCTCCTCCTGACATGAGCAAAATGACTTTAGAAAGAGAACCTTCAGCAAGGCTATCTACTGGTTTGCGTGTTCCCAAATGGAACATAATTCTCATTTATTCATGCCACTCTGACAAAGCTATGGACCATGGCTAACACCTCTACTTAATAAAAACCCCCACAGCCTTCCTCCTGAGGTGTTCTGAAACATGTAAGAACAGACATGCATTTAAATAAAAGCAGTACTGATAATTTTGCTTGAAGCAGCCTGCACATCCCTCCTGCACCTAGGAAAGGCAGAACCTCAACTGAGAGACAGGATATACAGCAAAGTGCATGTCAAAAGCAGCTGACTCCTCAGTGTTGTTTTTCAGAGAAAAGACTTCTTGGAGAGATTAAAACAGTGAACAAAAGAAAAAAGGACACCCAGTTCAATGCACATAATACAAAAGAAAGCAGATGGCCCTTGATGATGTATTGCTGCATTTCTGAGCATATTTCAGTTCTATTCAGACAAGTAACTGTAATCATGCTGTGCTCATCTTTCACATGGTCTTGGGTTGGGAACTATGTCATATGATTCTTTAAGTAGTGGAGGCCTGGAATAAGTTTCTCTTTAACTTTTCCAGTCTTACCAAGTCTCAATGCAATGAATACCTCAATGGCACACACAGGAGAAGTCAACAACAAGTTGCTGCTTTCAAGGACACCATTCCTTAAAAATATACACTGGAAGCATAAGCGTCTATAGAATATCAGAACTGGTAAAACATGCCTCCATTAAATGACAAGGAATAGCAGCATCAGTCCCTACAATCTTCTCCCTTCCCAAAAGCAGACATGGCTGGAAAGATTGTGGCTTGTTTTGACATAAACCTGAACACCTCAACTGCATGAGACAACACAAGGAACTGCCCTCCAACTGAACCAGAGAAACAAATTCTAACACTTTGTGATGGGTGTGTAGTTTGGACAGAGTATGTTCAATTGTAGTTTCCATGGGAACATGTACGTGAGTTTTCATTAAAGAAACTGCAATGTACTGTTCTTTCAAAGGAATCTTATTGATACCATACAGTAGGGAAAGCTATGCGTGGCTACAGGAAAGCTTGATGGAGGTGAAAAGAATGGAAGGATAATTTTATTACTTCCCTTGTCTCAGGCAAACTACAGAGACTCCAACACAGACAACTGAAAAAACCACAATGCTGCTTTCCTATTACTTACCACACAAGATGAGAAAGTATTACATGCTCTTTGCAGTGAAAGAAGCAGCACAAAGTAAAAGGTCTGATTCTATGTCATATAGCAAGGCACCTGGTGCTTCTGACAACAAACCCCAAATTAAGTGGCCTAAAATATCACAGCAAATCAGTTCACTGAAAGGACCAGCAGAACCCATGGACATATGCAGTAAGGAACACGGAAGCTGCCAATCTGCACCCCATTAGGGGTCTATCTGAACCAGAACCCTGATTCAACCACCAACCAACAGGAAATTCCACAGAAGAAGCTGCAATGAATCCCATAAATGAGAGCTATATCTCCATGAAATGCTCGTGATTGGCAGTATTCTGATGCATACCTTCTGCTTCCCCTTTCAAAAGGCTCACTGAAATAAAAAAAAAATGTTCTTTTAAAATAAATTTTCTGCTTCTGAATTGTTGTTGCTCTGTTGAAACAGTTGCAAATTGACCCTAATCTAATCTTTCCTCCCTCATTATAATTTTGCAAGAGTTTTGGTTTTTCATTCCCACTAAAATGGAGATAGATGGAGAGAGAAGTAAAAATAGTAACTTTGCACAGAATGGAAAACATGTTGTGAGTCAACATATCTGTTAGCCTTTTCCAGCTTGGTAAGGGGTCTGAAACCTGTTGTTTGTTTTGCGATACTGTTATTCTAAGATCAGTAACCCCTCTCCCTATGAAGGGATCAAAGCAGTAAAATGGAATGCATTTCTGGCTGTTTTTTCTCTCCCATTCCCTGAATTATCTTCATTTTAAAAAGGTAGGGCAGCCTGCCTTCATCTCTGTAGGTCAGGTCTTTGTTGAATTGTAAAGGAGGACAGAGAGTACCAGATAGAGATTAATAAAATAAACGTAATACTACTTTTTTTTCTAAAAGCCCTGTTCTCAACTTCTGACTGGGACAGTCTGCTTGTATAATTATTCCATTTAAATAACTGAAATGGATACTTCCCACCCAAAACAACCTTTCTTGTGGCTCTGATGGTCACCAAAGGTCCTTACCATTTATCATACTGATCTAAATTGACTATCATGCTTGATAAGAAATAAAATAAAGGCAGATCATTTTACAGAGTCTCATCTTGGATAATTATGATAGTTACAGCCAATATAAAGAGGCAAAGCAAGTTCCTCAAGGCCACACACAATATTTTATTTTCTGCATATACAATGGGATAAGTACTGTGCTTTTAGACCTTAATTTCTATCTATCCATAATAAAGAAAGCCAGTCAGATCAGCCATAGTCTGGACTGGCACCCCTGCACATTCCTTATAAATAAAACTTTGCAAGAGAAAAATTTTGTAATTATTCTGTCAAAATCAAGCCTGGTAAGAGCCAGCTTTCATCATCATTAAGCTCTTAATAGATCAATCACACACACAAACAATACCACATTATTACCCTGGGGGCAGACTTATCAGGATAAGTACTGATGCCCTATGGATGCAAAAGGCAATCATCTAAACGTGTGCCCTGCTCTTTAAGTCCTGCCATTTAAGTCTTAGACATTTCCTGAATCTCAATGGAAAAAGTAAATTTGATAAACTAAGAGCTTCAAGATAATCCCTAAGCACAGAGCAGTTGGCTCCAAGAGTTTCACTGGATTGGCAAGAACTGAAAGACAGCTATAGAAACGCACCCCCTGCCCCGTGTTATCGCTGAACTGTTCCTATGAATCACATGGAGAGATTCTCTTCTGGTAGTAAATTTTTTCATGCAGTTTCCAGATCAGATTTTTTTTCCACAGGGGCACCTATCAGAAATGTCAGGCAGACAACAGAATCTTTCTTATTTTAATCATCACATCTTATGAGAAAAGGAATGGGGAATGAGACTGTTTAATGGCATGAAAGATTATTAGAAAAGGCTGTTTTGGGCAGTGCATAATAATTAGAGTTTGGTGTAACTAGGTCTCATCACAACTGATTAGTAAACTACCATTCCAGTTGATATCATGAAAGTTTTTATTTTAAGAAATACTTTCACAAGCCCAGGTATCAGTGAAAGGAAAAAAAAATTATACAGTCACTAGAATTAATCCTTTGTGAATGAAGAACCTTAAATTCTCAAAGGATCTCAAAGCACTTCCATTTAAATGGGAGGATTTCACATTCATTGAAATATAATGTAGCTTAGGTGTAAAGCATGGCAACGATTTAACTCCTCACAGAGGTTTAAATACAAAACCATACCATGAAGCATTTGCTGATCATTAGCACTCAGGACTTTTTTTTTTTATAATACATCCAACAGACAGGGTTTCCAGATTTACATGCTCTGTAGGGGAATCTTCTGCCCCAGTGCCTTAGATGAACTCAAAAAGAAGACCAGTTGCTCCCAAACCACTTATAAAGCCTTTGCTTGAAGAACCACTGTATCTGAAGGGATTACTTTAACACAACAAAGCTGGTAAAATGTACCCACGCAAGGTTTTCAATTTGAAAATAGCCTAAGGGAACTGTTCTTCCTATGACAGTAATTTAAAGGAGGGTTCATCTTTACAAGATAGCCTTAGATCCTTAGATATATCTCAGTGACAGAATTTGTGCCTAACTAACCAGCAGGATTTTCAAGTGCAGTCAGGCTTTCTAACAACTCCAAGTCAGAATGCAAAGCAGGGTATGTATTTTCATTGAAAGAAAACTCCGACACGGGGGTGCGGAGAGAGCCCATATTCCCTAGTTTGGGCTGTCCCTCACCTTAGCTATTCCTTAAGTCAATTCCCGAGGAACAGCCAGATCTCCATGTTTCAGTGAAGCCAACACCAAGAAACAAACTTTCTGCAACTCAAGATCAACTGTTGCTTTTCAAACATTGATTTAATCATATTCAAACTGATTTGCATCCAATGTACACCATATTTGAGCAGATAAAACAAAAGTATTGTACATATCTACATCACAGAACAGGGTCCAAATGATACGATTCTCCCAGCCCCAACAAATAGAAAACACTGCCATTTTACTGTATCAGCCTCCAACCTTAAACTCTGAATCCTGAAAAGCCTTTTGAAATATCCTGCCGAGGCTTGAATTCACGTCCCAATCTGCAGCAGAAAGAATAAATCTAATGTGCGTCCGCGTACAGATACACACTGATCAATTCCTTTTTTGCACAGTATGACAAGTCAAAATACTTTCCACCTATATGACTTTATGTCATTTTCTATAAAGTCAAAACAGCACAATTCCTTCTACTAGCACCTTGCTTAGCCACATCTTCCTCTTTCTTCTCCACAAATCAGTATATTTCTGGACTCAAATATTTATTACGCCACATAACTATTGTTTAGTAGCCTACCTAGGAAAAGAGCAATCAAAAGACAATTTGCCCAGTGCTCTGATTTGTCCTTGTAAATATCCACAATAAACCAACCACAAGTGACCAACAGAAACAACGTATGAAGATCTAGGCAATGGTCAACCAATTGTAAAAATAAATTGTTTAAAATTATAGTCAAAGACATGGAAGTTTGCAGGTGACACTTCAACTAAACCAGCAGTATCACCTTCCAACCCCTCTTTAACACAACTAGTATAACAAAGCTCATACGTAAGAATCATTTTCTCTTGGTAACCTTCTTTGTTTCCACACTTGCTAAACATGTCTATGCCATTCTGTCCCAGATGACTTGCTTTTAGCACGTTAGCACATTGGTATTTCAAATCCTCTTGAGCCGTGTAAGGAGAGAATGCTTAAGAGAACAACAGGTAAGGAGAGCTATGAAAATAGGCACTGTACCTAACTGGTGAGATCTTCCATCCCCTAGTGGGTATCTCTGGTACCGTGGGACAGTGAATGGAGGCAGGAGATGGAATCTTTTCTCCAGCAATGGTTCAAGTCTGCAGGCAGAGGGGTCAGCAGAGTGAAAGAAACTGTACACTTGGCTGCAGGCTGGGCGGACCTGGCAAACTTGGATGAGAATGAGACAGAGACAGAGAGTTCAGTATTGCCCCTTTACAACTTTCAAGGAGTCTACACAGAAACACGATTAATATGGTCTTCTGCAAACTCCGGACTAGCATACATCCAGCCACAACAAATTTAACTAAATTGTTTGCTATTTCGTATGTAAAGAACACTTGATTGCAAAGGAGTTTACAGAGACATCACAATCTGAGACACAGGCATGCAGCAGATGTGAGGACCAGCCAGAGAAGTAGAGAGAAGTAAGGAAGAAAAAAGAAGTTTAAAAATATTGTAAATATATTATTGAGCATTCCAGCTATGATGCTCAGCACTTCAAATATTTATCAGCAAAATGGTTTGATGGGCCTGTTACGTTCAGAGGACTTAAATCTAGGTGACAGCAGCAGCAGCAGGTAGGTTACAGAAAGCACTGCAGTTCCTGAAGTCATGTTATGAGAGCTAATGTCTAGAAATGAGGTTGGTCATACTGTAAGAGCAAAGCAATGTTTATGATTCCTGCTGAATGTGTGCAGCTCCTGAGATTTTTGGGCTGCAACTGTAAATGCAAATCTGAAAATCACTTACTCAGCTAAGGCAGCATTCTTTTGACTAAAACACACAGCACCGAAGCAGAACTTACATCACAGGAGACTGCTAAGGTCTGTAAAACAGTCAGCGTAGTCACTTCTCACCACACCACACTTCAATCACACTGAATCTTGCCAGCGTGAGCAAATAAATTCATTACAGGCTCTTTAAACTTAGTACAGTTTGTATAGTACTGCATTACATGTTACAACAGTCAGTTTATTAACTACAAGAGTAAAGGAGTGACTAAAGTATTTATAAAATATGTTTGGGAATATTACGTCTGTTCCCCATGAACTCCATGCAAGCAAGACACATTTCCAAACCTGCTGTGCTATGCAATAAATCTTAAATGTTCTTTTGCCAGAATTACTATTTCCTTGTGGTGATAACAAAAACCTGGTAACATGTATGATGTTTTTCCTTAAAAGGTATTTGGTACAGCATAGCTCCCACGCACAAGCCAAACACATGTTTAACTGGAACCCATGAATAAAGACGTTAGAGTTTTAATATAAGGTGTCATGGAATATTAGATCTAATGGAGTCTATCTTAAGTGACATCTCTCACCAGAGCACTCAACATGGAACCAAAAAAAAAAAAAAAATCAAAACGACACTACTTAGGTTCTTTCTCATTTTCAAGAGCAACAGTTAAGGTATTTGTACATAAGCAAAACTACAATGAGCAAACTTGATGCTGTGCAACTTTCTCTCCTGCAGTCACAGAGAGTCACTAAGAGCTACATCAGAAACCACCACATTCTTACTGGTTTTCTCAAGTGCTTTCCATGTCCTGGAAGGACTCTAAAAACTCATGTTCTGATGCTTGCTGCTATTAATAGTATGAAGGGACAAATCTTGATATAGACTATGTTGATGTTACCAAGTTCTAAGCTTAAAAGATTGACATTGAGTTGTAATAGCAGCGTTGCCATAAGCAGGTCAGAGCAATGCTTTGTTTTGTTCTGTTCTATATGAATGCTATGTGCTATTGAGGCTACAGCACAGGCACACAATGTTTTTTTCTCAAACTAGTAAGACAATTAACCTTTTATTGATCACAGTAAAAACCTTCTGAAGACATTTTGAGTATGATGACGGATCACATCAATGAGGACCACGTTATTGCATGCGCTCTGTGCTAAACCGTCTAGGAGACTTATCTTCATGTCATGAAGATGTCAATACTCATAGCCTCTCATTAAATGCTCTGGGACAAATCTTCCAAT
This sequence comes from Himantopus leucocephalus, assembly GCA_003993805.1. Lineage (NCBI taxonomy): Eukaryota > Metazoa > Chordata > Aves > Charadriiformes > Recurvirostridae > Himantopus > Himantopus leucocephalus. Next base: position 6,919,419 of record RSEF01000019.1, read on the forward strand.
AAGAATATACCTATATATGATCCAGTTCTGCCAAAGCATGAACTTTTTTCTTCTTTGGACATGCAGTGTGCATTGTATTTTGCATTCACTGACTCACTCTGAGGATGATGCAACATCTCTTTAATTCTACAGGAATTTTGTCGCACAAAATGAACAATGTGGGTGTCTTTGGGGGCATTAAGTGAAGCTTTGTGGGTTGCTTTATTCCTCCCACGCTCTCTTTGTAAAACATTTTAAGATTGCTATCAGTGGCAATTACCAGGTTTCCAGCTGCAGGACAACCAAAGCCTACTTTTGATGTCTCTTGTTTGTTGATTTTTCTAGAAAGCATGGCTCTGTGCATCAATCAGTACACCTGGTAGCAGATGAAAAGAAAGTAGGAGATAAGAAGACTGCTTGTTGAGGACACTATAGAATCATTTCGCTTTCCCACCATCAAATACATAGGAGCTTCATGCCACCTTTGTCCCTGTCCCACCATTAAGCCAACCACATGCAAAAACTATGGCCTGCGAGATCCTTCTGTGAAGTACCTTTCCACAGTTCTCCGGGAACCACTGTCAAGTAACCTTTTTTCTTAACATATTCTCCAAGCAGGGTACAAAATGCGCCCATCAGTTTATCGTGCTATGAAAACTGAGTAAATTCTCCCATGTATTCCAGTTAATTGCATCACAAGAGAAGCAGAAGAGAAACACCAGCAAGACTGCAAAGATCCAAGACTACTTTTGATGGCTTTCTTCAAGCTGTATTTTGTTCTCAGCATTCGCCAGAAAAAATGGAAACAGGTCACCTGTGTGAGAGCAGTTAAGCACAGCACAAATTAATTCTTTGCAAGGAAAGTATAATTCTCTTGCAGAGCCCACGTAGTGTGAAATACGTTCTATGAGGTAAAGCATTGCACTGCATTATAATTAAGACCATATTTTGGAAAGCCTATAACTTTGACGTATGTATTTAGGGATCTAGTGCTTATAAAGTAGAGCAGTAAACTGGGTATTACCCTAATAAACTAGAGCTTCCTTCCCTAGTGGGTAGTATATTGGTTTATTCTTTCTTTCTCGTCATGCTTAGTATTGTCAGAGTCAAATGTAAAGGAAGTGCTCAATGTAATTAAATCAGTTGCCTAATTGCACCTTCTAATACTTCTTGAACAGGAACTTTTTCTGTATATGTCTGCCTTCTGAACATGCACCGAAGGCGGACAAAACAAGCCAGGAATGCAAACAGCAGGGTTATGAAAGTTGTCAGCACAGGGCAAATTATGATATTTAGTGGCAACAAGAAAGCATGTCCTCTGAGTTATCAGCTGTTTTCACACCCCTCGTCCAACTTGGCAAAGGAATATAGCACATCATGTTCCAGAGCAGATTACTTCCTACTGCTGTGGCATTTAGCAGTCTTGGTTCCCACAGAGAGCAAGTGCAAAACACCCTACCACTACAGCCATCCTAAGGTAGAACAGTGCCACTCTGTGGATGTAACTAAATGCTCATGATAAATTTGGAATTCTAAAAACCATTCACATTTTCATAGGGTAGCAAGCCTCTTCCAAGGACAATCAGCACACAGAGACTGTAAGAATCTGGCAGAGACACACAAATGATCAGTACTTTAGAAAATAAGAACTGAGACTAGACAGTGGGAGGACCACAGAAGAGAGCGCTGGAAGGTAACCAGAACTGTCAAGGAAGCACTAAGGGACCAACAGAATATTTGACAGAAAAGAATTAAAAGTCATGTGTCAAGGAAATATAAAAATCCCTCAACTCCCTGCCCCAAACCCCCCAGCAAAACGCCCACCATCTTCACAGGGAAGTGTTGCTAATCTTGTAAAGAAATCCCTAAGACAGAAAAACAAATTGCAGTGCAGTTTTCAAAGCCAGCCATCATCTATGCAATTCTTGTTCGTTTCCCTGACAGCTCTTTCACAGGCACAAAAGGCCCTAGTTTGTGTGAAAATATATATGAATTCCCATTTTCTTTAGCTGAGTTTTGTTTTTGTTGGTGGTTGTAGGGTTTTTTTAAATTTGAATAAAGTGGAGTATTGCAAATATGAGGAATGAAATGCAAAATGGGAGTTTCATTATGCTCTCTCCTAAGTCCATAGAACTTGCTAAAAAAATCCTACCAGATTTCTAAAGGCTTGAAAGACACGAATTTGGTCATTTTTTTAATTATGTCAGTTAAAATAATTTTCAGTTTGTATTACATACCACTTTATTCCCGCAATCAAATGAGACTTTGAAAGCTTGGTCAAATACATTACTCAAAGTCTACAAATTGAGAAGAAAAAACTTGGGAGTCCTCAACTCTTCTCACTATTGCAACTGATTTTTCTCCCTCACCTGATAAATGAACATACAATTTCCTACGAAGATGCTGTGCTATCCAAACCTCATACAATGCAAAGAGGCAAAACACACACTGGATTTTGAAAAGTTATGTTTATTTATTTATTTATTTATTATTATGTTAAACTCATACATTAATTGAAAAAAACCAAAAACATCCAGATGTATTTAGAAATGAAATAAAAAAAATCCTGCATGTACCTGATCACCTGATCACTAGGCTGTTACCAGAGAGGAAAAAACGGCTTGTGACCAACACACCCGGGGCAAAATTTACCCATGAAGACAGACATGAACAAGATGCAATGCCAAACCAAGCACAGATGTTATTTTTGCTATATTTTTCAAGGACTGATCCTCAGTGAGGTGTAAGCTTCATGTTGTAGGACATGGAATATATGATTAACAGCAGAGCAAAAGACACTACTGTCAGTGGGTGAGAGCAGTGACGCCATGGAACAACCCTCATCACCTCAGCACCTACCTACGCTAACACTCCCATCTTTCAGAGGAAGAAACTTACCTCACTCCCCAGTCTTTAACTAGGCTTCTTTATTTACCTCCTTTTATATGAGTCTCTTTGTTTACGAAGGTCATTAAGTAGCCTGTATTCTGACCCCAGAAAGAGCTTACCATCCAGGCCAGGCAGAACAGTACTCCTCATGGCCAGCACCAAACCAAGCGGCGATCCGAAGAGGAAGAAATCAGACACCTCGAATTCAAATCGGCCCAGGTTTACTTCTGAGAGACTGGAATTCACAGGAGGAAAGTCTACACCATCTTTCAACACACTTGAGTGGATGCTGAGCAAAGAAAACGCACTGATTCAACAATAATGAAGAGGGCATCCAGAGAAAAAATCCATTCCCAAAATAGGCTGCTTGGAAAGCTCTAGCATCTGTATCTAGATCCAAGCAATATGCCTTAAACTGTAGATAGATATTGCATTGTAGCAGCCACTTATCATGATTTCCAGTGTGGCTATTCAGTAAATTTACTACCTTGAACGTGCAAGAGTTTTCTACAATTATTCTACAGAATACTTACTGGTAAGTTACACAAGGACTCTGAAGATTGAAGTTTACCTCTGCTCCCTTTTAGCAGTACAGATGTATGTAAGTTTATTCTGAAATGTCTGCTACAAATTCTAACCTACTCAAGTTGTATAAGGATAATGGTATTAAAAGGTTACAGTCATAAAGTATGTTACATGGGAACATAAAAAGCGTTGTTCTAATCTGTTCCTTGAGCTATGAACTAGAATTTCACTACTTTTGAACTATTTATTACAGGTTAAAATTAGTGACGCTTATAGACAGCTTTTAATCTTTTAGGTGATTTACACACTTTCATTTACTTTGTATGCCACATGTGCATGAGGTAAATACAGATCACGTGTCCCTCACTGAGAGAGAAAAGACTCGCTCCTCATTTAGTTCTGTTGGAGATGAAATAACTACATTCAGAAGCAGAAAAGTAGCATATACATCTGCAGCCCGGTCAGGAGACTGAGCAGAACGTGCCCCCAGAGCGTGCAGGGCCTGACTGAGAGATACCGACCGTGCTGACTTCAACCAGAGCTGTAACTGAAGCACTCACGAGTTATCTGCACATGACACTCTGTATCAGTGGCCAAGCATGGATCAGAATCCAGAAATCCTGAAGATCAGTCCCAAATCAGGTCAAGACACCAGACACCCCCCCCCCCCCTTATCTTAGTAAGGATTGTTTTTTGTCCAACTGTTCCTCAATATCTTTGCAACAACTAAGGAGTCCAAAATGTGAATGGAAGATAACGCTTTTCTATCTGCTTGCTTAAGTACAGCTGCATGTAAAGCTTTCAGTTTAAAATCAGAGACATACAGGAAATGAAAAAAGGCTTGGAAGAAAACTGTTATCTTTGTCTTTTAATTATCCTATTATCCCCCAAGTCTGAAGTGCTTTATACAAGCCAACACTGTGCTTTAAACGTAACACAGTACTCCTCCTATAAAAGAACCTAAAAGTGACTGACCAAAAAAATCTTCGTGTTTTCAGTCATAGACAAGTGAAAAGCAACCATTCTGCCTCAGAGGGAAGACATGTTACAACATGTCGGTATCCAGAAAACCCAATGGTTTGGAAATAAAAGCAAAACAGTCAACAAAAGCAAAGCAAAGTACATTCAGTTAAAGCAAGAAAATAAAATTACTTTAAACAGACCAACTTTTTACTAACCAAATTGCCAGACTTGAACTAAAGCACAGTAGTAAGTCTGCACTATACTCAACTGTAGTAGACCTGAAACTTCAACACACAGTAAGATTTCTCCCTCTGCATCACTCCCAATGAAATAAAAAAAAATAAGATGACGGATAGAGGAAAAAAAAGCACAAAGAATTCAGATAAGTAAAAAACCCAAATAGCTTAGAACAGGCAGAAACAATGAGACAAAGGGAATGCTTATCTTCCCATCAAATCTGTGTTTTAAAGGTTTCTTAGGATCCAGGAAAGCTAAGTTAACTATCCCTCCCCCAACTTCCTCCTCATTTAAGCCAAATGTTTATGCAGAGGGTTTTGTTGTTGTTGTTTTAAAGCTGATCTGAATAGCTCATAGACCCATGGCACCACATAAAGCAATTATCTCACTATTTTCAGAATAATAGAAAGCCTGTAAGTGAAGTCAGAGATATCTTTAGAAAGAAAAACATAACAGAAATTTAGAATTATAAAGCATTCATCCATCTTGATTTGTGTGGGCTGCACTGAAGAAACGGAACTACTTGCATTCAGTTTTGCATATTCAAAACTCTAAAACTGAATAAATATTAAATAAAAAACTCTCCACGTATGAGCAAGTTCATACCAGATCCCACATATCTATGCTTTCCTTTGAGGCATATACTGGGACTGGAGCAAACCTCCAGAAACACACCCCAAACAATAAAAGTGATTCTGTTGCTCTGGTGCTGACAGGCTCCACACCACGGCAAGCCTGTTTCTTTTACTCAGTCATCAAACACGACTTACCTAGAGAGGAAAGCGTGATGTTGGGTTATAGCATCACAGTCATAGGTGGATGAATCGCTCTGTTTCCTAAGCAACGGCTTCTCATCCTCCATGATTCCCGAGATGTCAATATTGCTTTTGCTCAGGCGTTTGCTGCCACCCAGACTGGAGTCCTCTGCTAAGAGGGGATTATCCTTCAGAGAATGAACAGAGCAAAAGGAAGATTTAGACAGTGACCAAAATACGACAGAGCTTGTATGAAATGGCTGCATTTATACATTTGACCTCACTTTATCCAAGAAAGGGTGGGAGTGGTCAGACTTTCTCTCTGCAGTAGAAGATAAGGAAAGAGATGAAGACTAAATTTCCCTGTAAGATGTATAGCCTAAAAGCTGGAAGGAGAACCAGGAATTTGAAGGCAGGGAGGAGGACTAACACAAAAGCTTTATCCCTCATGACTTCATCATTCTTAGAGAACTATAAATACCTTAAGGTAATCAGAAGGGGTCTCACCTGAGTGCACAAAATGCCCATTACAACATTAATGGTCTTGCTCACCATGTTCCATGGACGCAGGACCTGACTTTTTAAGAATGTGAACCTCCGCAGGATGCAAGAGACCAGTGGTACCCTATCTTTAAGGTACCCCTTAAAATAGGAAATAGATTTATTTATTGCTCATTTCCTCCAGCACTTCTGCAGCTTGCACCAGCATCCTCCCTGACATTTCACTACTAGCCCCAGACTTTTATTCCTGCATCCCTTTCAGTAGCCAATGTAAACGATGCTTTTCAAAACAAATGCCATTGGACTGAACCCCCCATTCATGTGTGAGATCTGGGTGCACGAGGCACGCAAGATCTGGTTCTTTCTAACAACTGTGCAATCCAATTCTGCGTAAATCTCCTTCTATTCAGATCAACAAAATAAGATAGTGTGAAAATGCCTGACACCTATTTTTACAAAACTTCAAAAATACGAATATCAACAAGGCACACTGGGAGAACAGATACAGTTAACCCCCTTCCAATTGCATAATTATGGGTTTTCATCCATATTCTGCTAACTCTTACAATGCAGTACTAGAATTCATGGGATGATATGATACAACTAGCATTAGCATCTTAATAATTTGCAGAGTATTAGTTTAGGACCAGCATGTTCACAGACAATTATACCTGTGATGGCACAATGAAAAAACTTAACACGCGTGTCGGAATCTCTTCTGCATTTCATAGGAACGTAGCAAAATTAACATCATGCCAACTTTAATATGAAAGTTGTGTAAGATTTAGGACCTTGCTTGGCATAATACTAATTTATCTACAATGTGAAAACTAAGCCTCACTTCTTGTAATTGTTACTGTTAATGAGTGCAGAGAACTATTTCACAGGGCCAGCAGGAGGTGAGGGCTCCTGCGGTGTGCTGGCAGCTGACTGCCCCCACCGTTTTGTGTGCTCAAGTGATGTAAAACTAAAATAAAGTCTCCACCTGAAATATGTGCTTCCGTTGAGTTCAAGCCAGAACTAACTACAGGCCCTACTTGCATTTTTTTATGTAATAGTGACTTTTTTTTCAGCCTGACACTGACTCTATGTAGCTTGATTTGCCTCACAAACTTACACTGAAGCTCTGTTATAACATCAGCCCTTTTTAGCAACTCTGTTATCCAGAACACCAGGGACCTCTCAAATCCAAAATTCCTATAACCAAAGTGTTCCTGACAGAGTTTCTTACAAAGCAACTTTTTACAGGTAAATTCTCAAGAACATAAGTGAACAATATTTCTTTATCTGCTCGTGTCTCATGATTATCTAAAAATGATTCAGCAAAGGTATTTATTTACATCTTAGCCTTTGTGATGAGTTCTGATCTCTAGCTTGTTCCCAAGAAACAGTGCCATCAAAATGCAACATATTTATGATTTTAAATTGTAACTTGCATGCTACAAATATTCTGCAACCGTTGCCTAAAATTCCAATGTGGTATTTTTACTATGAATAAATTTATTAGAGTGCATCAGTATATTCATGGTGGCACATAAAATGGCGGTGAATCAACATACACATAGCTGAAAGGGAATTTTTAGAGACTGAACCAAAGTCCATGAAATGCACTGACAAATCCATTGATTTAAACAGGCTATAGGTCAAGCTCTTTAACGTCATACCATCAGTGACTTCTGAAAACCATATCAGTGCTGTCAAGGCTCAGAGTTTCATCAAAACCCTAGTGACATTTTAAGGCTCCCTTTATTTAAATCACATGGCAGGTATGTCAGCATCTCAGCTCCCCTTACTTTTTAGAAAGGAATTCCTGTCAATGTTATTGAGAAAAATGGGAACCCCTGAAGGTGCCAGAGCAGATGCAAGGAACTCAACACGATTAAATATTTTTGTTTAGGTCTCTTATTTCCTGGTGGTCTCAGGAAGAAGGCTGGCTGTTGGAAAGGCATACAGTTGACAGTGACGTAACACCAAACACTTTTCTTTTAGTCACATGCATGTTGGTCCACAGTATTTAAAAACCAGTTTGTGTCACCACATAACTAGCTGAGAAAACTTTTCAGTAATGGAAGCTAATATGTTCATCTCTGAAAGCTGGCAGCAATTCACCTTTGTCCTCTAAGCTTCAATAACAGGTTGTCCTTCCAGAGTGTGTGTTTTCCTCTTGTGTCGTAAGACAATCTCAGACAGGTCAAATTTTGCAGGAGTTTGACAGTCTCAGAACAATACTGTGTGGGAAAAGCATCAAGCTGCCTCTTCTGCACTGTTATCATTAAGGTTAACCTAGCACACCCAGCACTTCAGTTGGGCGTGGTGATTTACTGGGCATGACCTTTCCATCAGAGACACAGCAGAATGCTAGCTGCTTTTTGTTGGTTAAACTCCAGAACAATAACCATCACCTAAAGCAAGTTAACAGAACATGGCATGCTATTATTGCACTGCAGAAGAAAGCCTTTATTTTCTTTGGTGAAAATCAACACATTTTAGACTTGATTTTCTATGGGTAAAACTCAAGTCTTCCAAAGCATACATGCCACAGACAGTTCAATGAGGGAAGAAAAAAGTAGTTTTAGATGGACAAGGGACTAGATCTCTGTGAGACAACCATAGGGAAATCCCACTGGGTAATTGGGTAGGCATTGTACAAGAGAGCAGGATTCAAAGTTCTTTCCTTATTGCATACAACTCTCTCCCCACACTCATCTACATTTTCTCCACCACTCCTCTCTGCACCTGTCTTGCTAGACATAGTATTATGCCACTGCATTACACTGGAAGCGTCATTGGAACCCTCCTCACAATTCATAACAGCAAATGCCCCAAGTAAAAACAGACTTTATCATGCTCAGTACTTTTAAGCAACTTGCAAACAGCGTAAAAACCAGCTAGACAAAACAGAGGATGTGAGAAAAAGTGCAAGGCTTAGAGATGAGGACTGAGGCATGATAGATCAAGAGACTTGGCCAAAGTCATGCAGACAATGAAAAACACGCTAATTGAATCTTTTTCTCTGAAGCTACAGAAAGAACAAGTTCATAGGGCAGGTATTTCCCATAAGCTCACTCAGTACTGGAAAACATTAGCAGCCCTGTGCACATGGGGGGAGATTTCATGTCAAAGAGAGCTGTTGAAGAACTTAATCTGTTCAAGAACCTAATCTGTTCTCCAGAATTATGCAGATGAGTTGCAGGAAAATGAAACAAGACAGAAGCAGTATGTGATCTATGAGATGAACCTTCCCACACTGTTCCACCTATAGTCTTCAACAGCCAAGAGGATCTCCTGGCTTCTCCGACAAGCGAATAATTAGTCTTATTCCTGAGAACAGGGAACTTGGGAACTATAGTTAGTGTCAGTTCTGGAGCTGGCTTTTATCTCATGAACAATCTGTTCATGTGATAGTCCCTTGGGGACTGAACTGGACCAAATTAATTTTACACGTTACTGAACAGCCATTCAATAGGGTAAGCCTGACAACCATTTCACAGAGACAGAAGGTTATTTGGTGAGAAGAACTATTACTGAGAAATTAGCTTCTCTAAACCATCTGGGCCTTCTGTGCATCTGAATGGTGAAAATGACATCAGAGGCTACAAGTATGTCAAAATATCTGCACACTGTGGCATCATGGTGAAGAGAAAGCGTTCAAATTCATAGCAGTCTGATACATTTAAAAAAAAAAAAACAGAACACCTCCAGTTAAAAAAAAACCATAGTCAAACCTATTCAGAAAACCTTTCCAGATTTTAATCTCACTGGTTTAAGCACTTAGGTTCACCTTCATGAGACAGTCTTTCTTGTATACTGCAAAAGAGACTGAGCCAATACAGCATTTATATTAGCCAGATCAGGGAGTAAGACATGATTCTGAAAAATATATTAAACCACTAAAAAGATATTAGGCAACACATTAGAAGAGGTTGAGGTGATCAGTATAGAGACTATTTGCTGCATTTTAAACAGTTAAAAAGCTTGTTTTCCATTGCTACAAGTTCTTTCAACTCCCCCACATGCCACAATTAAAATCTCATCTGCAGTAAAATGGTATCAATACTGGGTTTTGCATCAGTCACCCACAGGTGGCTTTTATTTATCCTTGATCCACGTGAAGCAAATCATCAACTTTCTCCACTCACCCTAATGAAGAGTCGTCTACTTCTGAATTATGAATATTTTAGCTGTTGCAATAAAAAAGAACCATCTTTCTCTTCTAAGAGACAGTGTTCCTGACCAAGTACAGTAATTGCTAACATACGGCTGGGCTCCCACTTGATGATGGACCAAATTCACCGCATCCTTCTGTCCTTTAATAACCCAAGGAGTGACACGATGACGACAACACCACTGGCTTTCTTTGTTAAATATTTTGATACTTACAAATGTAACTGTTTATAAAGAGCATTTTATAAATACGTGTTTATGTTTATAAATACTTGTCTGGTCTGAGCAGAGTGATACTTGCTCTACTGCAGATTCTTTTATTGAACATGCAGGTAAATTTTCAAACACTGCCCTGTACAAGCACGTACATGCAACAATCATCATGATCTCCGTAATCATTCATATTTCTGCTTATACTGTAGAAGTCACTACCTATAATGGATAATCCTGACTTGATTATTTAGTGTGTATTGGAAACTAAAATACAGAAACCAAACTACAACACACAAACCAACAAATACTCATGTGGGGCAGCAGAAGAATGTACCATTCTAATTCCTTATTTACATTGCCTCATTGAATTAACAGGCCCTCTCTCTCCAAAAGGAACTCTCTAGTGCCTAAAACTGTGAACTATCCAGAGAACGTAATGGTCACTGCATCACCAATCTAGCTTATTATTATAGACCACTTTGAAATAAACAGAGGAAGAAGGAAACTATATAAACTTAATTTACTCTGTTTTCATGGTTTATAACTAGAACATAAAAGGCAAGGGTCGAGAGTACCTCAGTCTCATTCTTATTTCCAGCTAGCTTCATTTCACAAATGCCCCTGACATTTGTGAAATGGTAAAGTGAAAAACTCTCTTATATTTCTGCATCTCAAACTCTTCCAATGAGATCCATTTCTACTGCAGACACCAAGGCAGGGGAAATAAACAAACAGTAAAAAAAGAGTCCTCCTGAATGTGTTTCACAGGAGCAAGATGAGAACAATGGACAGAAAGAGAAGATAAGGAAGGAAAAGAATACTTAGTTCTTCTGAACGCACAAAGCAGTAGAGATGAAGATGGGAGGAGAAAAGTGAAAAGATGGAGACAGGAATAGGAAGAGAAGCTCTGTGGTATCAGGAAAGAGCAGAATACAGGAAAGTTGAAACTATAAGAGCAGGGGAGTCAAAAGAGCCTATACTCCCTGAAGCCTGATCCTTGCTCTCAGGTTCATCAGCAGCCCTTGCACAATCAATCCCACTGTAGGAATCGGATCCAGGAGGACCAGTTCTCCATTTACTGTGCTTGCAATGCACTGCCCTCAGTGCTGGTGCTATCAAAGGCTGGCTGCTGAGAATCCAGAGCCGTGTCATTAATGGTGAGTAACTCTCCTTCCTGGAAACATTCAGAGGATGTCTCTTTGCTCACAAGTACGCCCATCCCACACAGCTCTCCACTGAACCAAGCAGGCTGCTATCACTGGGCCCATTTTTGAGGAGAGAGGTTAACTAAACAGTCAAGAGATGAAACAATCTGGCCGGGGTCACAAAACCATCAAAGAATGTACTGTGGGCACCTCACTCAGTGTCAACTCTGATACGCCACACTCCCTCTCCATATCCACTTGAGTCTGAAGTACCTAAGATAAGAAAGAAAACTGAAGTTCAACTAAAGTGTTGAACACAATAATGAAGCTTACGTGCTAGCATTACTTTAAAAAATTGTGCTTTTACTCTCACAAAATCTTTCCTGGATCACTGTTAGAATTAATCCTTCCTTCCTTCCAAATACTCATATAGACACTGTTATGCTCAGTGCTCCATTCACAGATCCTCAGGTGACTTGCATTCCATATCAGGAAGGAGGCATTCTTTCACCAGTCACTAAAACTTATTCATGAACACATCTTAATGCTAGACTAGCCCCAGGCAGGAGCATAAGGAACTCCAGACCCTATGTGAACAAATAAAAAAAAAATTAAAAGAAAGATTTTGGCAAAACCAGGAACTGTATATCATAAAACCAAAGCTGCAGACTTAATTTTCAGACAGCAATTTTTTGATATATGAGCAAAATCCCATGCTATCATGACAATTTACCAAATCCTTAAATTTTCTCTGGTTTATATGGAGCTGATTTCCTCCAGGGAATGAATCTATAGGGTTTCAGCTGTGTGGATTTTTTCTCTTCACCTGGATGCTGCTGATGCTTCCTCTCCTGCTACTGTTCCGACTCTCATCGGCTGTATTAGAATTATAGCAGATTGCATCAAAGCCCAAAATTCCTCCAATGCAGTCACCAATGAGACACACCTGAGGAAAAAAAAAAGTTTTTCTGGGGACATGTAGCAAGTGTTTTAAAAGAAACAAAAAGCATCACAGCACTGCAGCATAGTTGCTGTCTTACTTTACACCCTCGTTCCTGTTTTTTTTACACCTTGGTTCTTATTGCAGCTGAAAATGTGTAGTCACTTTCTCCCACTTCCTTTTATGTCCAGACATACGCCCTAAGCCAAGACTACCTGTCCCAAGGGACTATTTTGACCAGCTGGGAGTTCTGCCAAATGGGCTAGAATTCTTCCAGCTGCTTGCAGCCAGACTGCAGCTCGAAAAGTCCAGATCACCGGACAACCTGTCTCACAAAGATTTCAAGCCACTTAACATTTCCTTCGGAGTCATACAGGGAATCTCAACAGATTAAAACCAGATTGGTACTCCCCTGTCAGGACAAGGAAATGGAACTTTTAAATGTGAAGCAAGAGTGAATCTCTCTGCTTAATACTTCATTTAATACAAACATACAAGCGACTTTCAAAAGACAGAAAAGATCAAAATATGAAAGGAAAGATAAACACAGGGTGGGGGTCAGGTTATATGGTATGTATTTTAGAAGTACAGGACTTATTCAGAGGCAGAGTTGAGCTTTTTATCTAAGGACCAAAGCAAAGCACCGTAGACAGCACAGAGAAGTCACTTGCATTCTATCAATGCCAGTAATTGTTGATGGTGAAAATTCTGTGAAGCATACAGAGGGCATGCAGTTTTCCACATGAAATATTAATATATTTCTTTTGTAAAACACACCAAGGAGAATTCTTTGTAGCTTTGTCAAAGAAAGAAACCTGTAACACTCAATTTCTATAGAGAGAATTGTTTTCACAATTATTTCTGTAACTGGCATAATTCTTCTTTACATAACCTCACCTTTCATAATGTTCTGTCACTGCAGCTGGGCCATTTTTATGCTTCAAGCATGAAAGCACTATGGATATTAAAACTGGCTTCCAACCAAATTTTAGTCTAAAAATACTGATATGCCACAGCATCATCTTATTACTGCTATGGAAAAGAATTTGTTTGTGTAACAAGACACATGTTTTCCTTCAAAGATTACACTGTACTCTATATTAATATTTTTTTTCTTTTTGTGAAGTCTGGAAGTCAGTATACTTTAAGGAAGTGCATGTTTCCAGCTATGTAGAAGGCCACATCACAAAATAATTTCAGTAACTCATACAGGGTACCAGTATCATATTTATTCTATGTGAAGCAGGAAAGTACTGAGTTTTGTAGTCTAAAGATGGACAAGCAGGAACAATAACTGACATGTCAGCCGGAAGAAGGCTGCAGGTGACTTCCCTGAGGAGTGGGTCACACCAGAAAAATTACATGACTTTCCCAAAGTCACACAGGAAATCTGCAACTCTGCTGACAACTGAGTAGTTGCCTTCCAAGTTTCTTTACTGTCAATTGTTTTATTACTATTGTGATGGAGGCAAAAAAGAAATAGCAACCGTTAAATATCGGATTCCTTATGCTCTTAGTGATGTCCCAACTCTTCTATCAGCTATAGCATGTGTGTGAGGAACTCGGTAACATAGGTTATCATTTGTCTTGGGCTGGCATGCTTGTTCACTGCTTACCATACCACACTTACCACACAACTAAGGCTCCAATGCATCACCAGAGTTTGTAGCAATACTTAGTAAGAGCTTAGGGGTCAAAATGCTTGTGGGAGAAGATATAGTATCTTCTACGAACTGAGTAAGTCCAGGTTAGATACTGCACAGGATTCCAGAAGTGTCTTTCTCAGGCTGAGCACTGAGAAGGCATTTTGCATAGGTAATCCCATGCTAACACTCATTCATCATATTTGCAGTGTTGTCCCACACTTGTAACTCAAAACCCTCAGGGCAATGGCTTAAAAAGAAACAGCCTTGCTCCAAAGGAATTTGATGTAAGAGAAAATAGTCCTACCTGTCCATTAAAACCAGCCCCATCTGCAGATTTGAGAAATTCATTGTAAACTTGATTGGCTCTACTGATCACCATGGCAACTGCATCCTGGTACTGAGGGGATGAAACAGCCAGCAAGGGCAAGGCAGCCAGCGGGATGTGGTCTTCACTGCTGCTGAGACAGCTCTCATCATAGCTGTAGGGATTTAGGCTAGAGAAGAACATGTTATCACCAGGAAAAATGCAAGACGCAGCACACAGCATTAGAGAATGAACAGTTACTTATTAACAGAAATGGGTTGGGCTATTGCAGTTCACAATGATATAATACATGAAGGATCATTTTATCACAGAATTCAACTGCTTAAAAAAAATCAAGGAGTTACCACTTTATGTGAATGACATCATGCTAGAAGGCATTTCTGTAATTAAATATACTTAGTGCAATTTTTCCACACACAAGTAGACATAATTTAGAACAGCAAAGAGATTATTCCGTTTCAGTGCTTTTTTTTTTTTTTCTCCATATAACGACTTACTACAGCAAAGAATGGGATCGAATCATCACACTGGAATTTTGTTCCCTAGAACACAAGTGTGACAGATCTATTGTTCAAAAACATATAAAAACATTTTTCCCAGTGTCCCATCCTTTCAAAAAGATGGAGCAAAGCTGCACACATTCTGAAATCATACGTAAATGTTTGCATAGGAACATTTTGCAAAAAGGAGGTGACTTGACTGAAAACACAAGCTGAAATTTGATGTCAGCTTTATTTTAGCTTGGATGTACACCCTGCAAGTGTCTCAGTAAACCTGCCCACCGCGTCTTGACTGATTTTTATTGATGAGTGGGGAAAACAATTCACAGAGAGCCAAAGATGCAAGGGACATTAGTGTGCGCCAGATTCTCTTACAGTAAGTTGACTGTCCTTTAGAGATTAAAGGAAAGTCAGAAGGCTGCAGGCAGGCAACTTCAGCACTGTTTTGTATTCACTTTCTTGAGGAACTTGGGTTATCACAATATTAAAAAGCAAGCTGCCTGAAATGGAATGTTTTTTGCTAAAACCTGCACCCTTGAGACTATTACTAGGGTAATGGAAGAAGAAAAGAAGACTTGCAATGCTCAAGTACGGAAGCTGGTCTGTGTTCAGCCTCACAGGACATTTCCACACCTGCCTCTTGCTGAAGCACTCCAATGATTTGGTATTTTTAATCTGAAGTAGTATAACAGTTTCTATGTCCCAGAGCTCAGCTGGTCTGCCAAACTGTGCCAATTTACCAAGTAACACAGCTTCATTTTGCCAGCTGATTCGATCATCCAAATACGCAGCAGACATACAGTTATGAACACTAACTCTCAAAAATGAAAAGCGAACCTTAAAAACCTACATAAAAAGGCCTCATTTACTATAACAATTAGTAGATAGCACCACAGAAAGGGAAAGGCAGAAACACAGGAGGAAAAAAAATTATGAAGTGAATGTCTGAAACAGAGAAAAATACCCGCATATGTTTTCATAATAAAAGCAAAGTGCAAGCAATATTCACAAGAGCACTACACAAAGTAGAGTCAATGGAAAAATAAATAGCTGGTAATTTTTTTTTTTTTCGTGGCTAAAGGAATATAGATGAAACTGAAATTGAGCAATTATTGTCTAGACAATTAATCACAGTTAATGGGCTTAGAAATGAAGGTTTGGGGTTTTAATTCCCATTTATTTTATTGTAAAGGTTGCAGCCACAGAGACCTCTGTTGTTACCATAGCCACAACACAAAGGGAAGACAGTTCCAGACCACTGAAACACTGTATGGGGAAGAGATGAAGTTGTTTTTCATAGGGGACATGCTAAGTATTAGTGCTGAAGCTGAGACAAATAGGTAAAATATCAGCGCTGGAGCTGAGAGGAGCACAAGTCTTGTTATCTTGATGCATTGGCAGGACACTGCAGGAGGTCCTTCCAAAGCACCAGCTTGGAAACATCGCATTTTTGCCAAGAAAGGTTGGATCAGGTGATCCCTGAAGTCCCTTCCAACCTGGTATTCTATGATTCTATGAGTCATTGAATTTTCACTTGCACAAAGACTGGAGACGGGGAGTGAAATCACAAGGACGTAGCCAGAATCATAGAATCATAGAATTGTTGAGGTTGGAAGGGACCTTTAAGATCATCAAGTCCAACCATTATCCTAACCTGACTAAACCACTCCTAAACCATATCCCCAAGTACAACACCTAGCCTTTTCTTAAACACCTCCAGGGATGGCGAATCCACCACCACCCTGGGCAGCCTATTCCCATGTTGGATAACCCTTTCAGTGAAAAAAATTTTTCCTATCACTAAGCAAATCACTAAGCAAGAGCCTGTCGTGGTTCTGTTTTACTTCAAACCAGGACACTGCCTGACAGATGAAGTCACCACTGTTAGAACCAAACATCCCCCTGATAAAAGGCAGCAGACGACTAGGCTGCGAGACAGAACACGTCTTCCGTGGTGGGTAAGAGTACACCTGGCTGCCAGGGGAGAAGTGAGGGATGACCCAGGGGCAGCAGGGATAACTGAGACTGCACCGTGGAGATGGGGGTGAGGGGTTATTCAACCCGGGGGAGAGCGGGGACGAAAGGAGGAACAAAAGAACAAAAGCTTATTCTGAATGCAGAAAGCATCTGGCTAGATGCAGATCAAGACAAAACACTGGTACCTCCTCAAAACTTCCCCAGGTCAGCAGTCCCTGACCATGGCAGAGGTGAGAGGAGAAAGCAGAGGGGGAAATCACCCATACAGTAACCCTTGCTTATACAGATAACTGTCACACAACAATTTTTTTACGTTTATGGTTTGGGTATCTGCACTCCATTGCTGGCAGTCCTAGGCACTTGCTATTGCTGTTTCTGAATGCCAGAATATGCATTTATTTCCTCCACTTCAAGGATGAAAGAAAAACAAGGAATAGAAAATACTCAAATCATAATGACTGAATGATTAGACTTCTCAATACACTTTGTAATTAAATTATAAAAGTATTTTAAAAAAAATGATTAGGAAAATTCAACACCAAAAGCTTACATTGCAGGACCCACCATTGTGCAAGGGGCATGCAAGGGGCTAAGCATTCCAAAAGTCATCCAACAAAACACTTTCATCTCATTTGATTATTCATGTGCTTACTTTCCTACTTAAGTGTTTGCTTTGTAAATGTTCCTATGTAGCTTTTGGTTTTGCCTTTCTTTCCTTCTCTCTTCTTCTCTCCCACTCCCCCAGATATGCAATTACTGTTCTTCAGTTTGGCGAATACTGTAATTTGGGAGCTCCAGTCTGAGGTGTGAATCGATGTACACTCATCAAATCATACTCTATAAAAAGCATAACAGTTGATCCACTCTGGGATATTTTTCTCCCTGAAAAGGGAAGAGATGGCTCTCAAGTCATCTAGCTGGAACAGGAACGTGATTTAGTTTTAACCGTTACCTGTCCTTGGCAACAAAGATGGAGGTGTCACAGGAGATCAGTCATTCATTATAAATTTACACAGGTTGCGTAAACAGTGTTTTTATGACTAATACAAGAGATACAGGAAACCGAAAGTGATGGGAGAAGACTGGAGCAGATCAGATTAAACAATCTGAAACTTTTACTAGATGGAGTGATTTTGCCCAGGAATATCCCTTTCCTCTAGTCCACTATTTGCCAGGCAGGGAGAACTGCATAGGCATGTTCAGATGAAAAGTCCCAGTGGAATCCCGCTGAACCCAGGCACTCAGCACACAGACACAGCACAATCCAAAACCTGTGCCAAGGTAAACAGAGGGTTGTACTGCCTTGGCACACACTACTCCTGCACGTTCGGAAGATGGAGGATCCATTCAAACCGAACAAGAAATCTTGTGCTGCTGCTTAGGCAGTCATCTGGCTTACCCTCAATGAAACATTACAGTAATTAAAAACACACTTCCTCCCCCACAGTTTGCTAAATGGAATGTTTACCATAAGTTTATGCTCCACAACTGCATCCTGGAGCTCTGGCTGTGAAAGTTGCTGGTGTGAAGCTGCAGAAATGTGAGAGCAGGGAATCATCTCTCCTTTTGTACATCACAAGCAACTCCACACAAGAACATACCAAGGCAATACCAATCTTATGTCAGTGCTGGGAATGATTCTATAGGACATTCCAACATCCAGCTTGGCTATTTTCGGTCTGGCTGAATACCATGTGCTGCAACAAGAGGGAATCAAAAAACAGAGAAAGAAAGTGGGAGCTCTGTTCATTTGGGCTGCCAGCACACGCTCTTCCTTCCACTCCACCAGCTCTTCTTCCAGGTAGTTGAGACCTGCAGGCACCACATTATGGGATAACGAAGAGACACTACTGAGCCCTGTGTTAACCAATGGCCCAGTGACTGGGACATAGATGCTTCTTTCCTGGTTGTTTCAGCATATCCCCCCTTAATGCGAATAGTGAGGCACACCTTCCACCAGTCTGGTCTGCACCCTGCCACCTCTTCTCCCTATGTGCCGGTCACAGCTTTAAGTCCAGGCAGTATTTCAGAACTTTAATGTATTCCCCGTCTCTCCTCTCTTAACTCTTATCTGGACCATGCCTGCATCTTATGGACCAAAACATGGTTTTAGACCTCCTCAACTCTTCTGCAGGGTTTTCTGCTCTACATGAGGCTCAAATGTAACCTTGGTCACCATACTGCAATAAAAAGACTATAAAAGTGACCATGACTTACGGGAAGCCCCAGTCAAAACCACGAGAAGTTTCTCTTTGTTTAGAAAAAAAGAAATCAAACAAATCTGATTCTCTCCTCCCCATCACTACAGAGTTCACTAGTTATGCCTGGTTTACACTTGTAGAAGAGCTGAAGCAGGCTCAAGAGTATGTGTTTCTTTCTCCTTTCTCTATCATGCCATTTAAAATATTTATGTCAAGCAAAATATCCCTAAGGAAAGAAATGTCACCTGAAAAGGTTGTCTCATTTAATGAGTGAATTTCAAGACTGAAAAAGTGGGCGAGGAAGAGCAGCTACTGAAGCGGATACATCCAATGGAAAATTCCATTTGTTATTTCTAAATTCATTTCACTAGAGCCACGTCATTATGACGATGTGGAAGCCAATCATACAGCACTCAGAGGAAAGCTTGCTCAACACCTGCTAAAACTTTCATTCATTTAGCATGCAAGTAATGCTGCATGGAAAAGTTGTTCGGGGGGGGCGGGGAGGATAAAATTAAGTTGGTGACTCTATTGCTTGTAAGGCTACCTGGCCATTTAATAGGCTTGGAATGAAAGTGTAACATCTCCTCAACCATATAGGCTAAGATCAGCCTTTGTTCCTTGGTGTCAATAATCTGACAAAGAAACAGGCGGATCACTCTCCTTCCCTCACAAATCACCTCCTCTCATGCTTAACAAGGTTCCCGTCATCAGAGTAGAGTTTCAGCACAGCTGTCTCCTTTCCAGCATTCAGGGAACACGCCTTAACCACAGTACTCTCTTACTCCTACCTCGCTTAAGCTTTTCTCATGTATCCTAGGCTAGAGGCACAATCCAGACAGCAGAAACCTTCCTGTCTCTTTCTCAGGCTTTATGTTAGGCCTTGGGTTAATGACAGAAAAATTCCTCCTTGTATCACGTTAGCCTTGTTTCTGTTCAACAGATTTGAGAAGTGAGGCACCAACAGATTGATTTTCTCATTTATGGTCAACCAGGAAATTTCTTACAGACCCAGGAATAGCATCCACATCTCTGATCCCCAAGTGGGCACTATAACTAGAGCCATATTTCCTCTCCAGAAGGAGTTGCTACATGTCATTTTTCACATCTCACAGCATTGTCAAAAAAGTGCATATCTGAAATTGCTACTGCCACAAATATAACAATTGTTAAAATTAATAGTGGTAACAGTTTTGCAAGGCGACAATGCCTTTCACATGAGCATGCGCACAGGAACTTCAAGACTATCATTGTTGATGCAGAGTTAACAGTTCAGAGTTACGTTCTTGCTTTGAGTGCAGAAGTGGTGGAGTCCCCATCCCTAGCGGTATTTAAAAGACATGTAGACGTGATGCTGAGGGACATGGTTTAGTGGTGGCCTTGGCCGTGTTGAGTTGATGGTTGGAGTTGGTGATCTTCAAGGTCTTTTCCAACCAAAACGATTCTACGATTCTATGAAATACTAGACCAAGCAGGTCTCTGAGATGCAGTTGCTAACTACTCTTTCTCTGCAAGTTGCATTTAGTGTTTCATAGTGACTTGTTTTTGTATTGAAATATTATCACATCTTTTTACACTACAATAATTTTCAAATGCAGAAGTGACTACCAGGAATTGCAGAAAGCCACGAGACTTAATGCCAATGTGATCTGATGAACTATGTCTTTAAGTCAGACATATGAGACTTTTGTCTCTTTGTGAGAATTATCTTACACACACCCCCAAAAAAACAACCTCCCTCCAAAAATTCCCACATCCCCAAAACTCTCCAAAGCCCAAACCCAGCAAGCTATTTTTTTTTCTGTAATAAGCAACTTCCTAAAATGAAATCATTATTTCTTGTTCATATAGCAAGTAGTAACTGTTTCCTAGCAGAACCTGGTCTCAGACAGAAACAGGACCTGACAGCAAGAAATGTAAATGTGAATGTCATGTAGCATAACCATACTATAGCTCAGTGTCATTTAATTTTGTGGAGTTATGCTAGTTGAGAAATTTACTAATTTTATCAGTGACAAGATGTTTAAGGCATAGCTGTCTAGCGCTCTTCATTAGTAAAGAGCCGACCCGGTACCTACTGTGACGCAGAGCATTCTCTCCCAGTTGCTTGCTAGAAGCCCTGGACTGGGGTCTATCTACCTTTATGCACATGAATTATCAAACTGCTTAAAGCAAACCACCCACCTCTCATGTTAGCAAGAGCAACCTCATGAGTGCCATCTCCATTTGTATCAGTTAGCAAATGGATCTGCTCAGACAGGAAATTCCATCAAAGCTAATGGACCCCTTTCACGATGCATGCAACCAAATTCTAGTTGTACTGTGAACTGACATCTTCATTAGCCAAAAGCACTGTTTCCTAGAAATGCATCTTTTGTAGCCCACCCAAGACACTTCTGTATATGCCATTCTTATAGGTTAACGATGATAAATGACTGGTCTACCACAAAACACTACAGGACACAAAGTGCAGTAGATGCTATTGGGAATGAACAATGCTAAAGTTTTGTCATCTTAAAATGTAAAAACCATGTTCATATGTAAATTCTCTCTCACCAAGAAGACATGTTAAATCACTCTTGTTTTAGATAATTCTTTCTGTTCTCAATTTGCAGCGCAAAGTAGAATTTACTCAAATCGGTCTAAGTTTCTCAGCAACGCTTCACAATCTCCACTTTATTCCTAAACCAATGTTAGCAACACGCCATTTTTGTTTCTAAAACAGGAAACATTAAAACTATCAGGAGGGTTTTCTATAACATCCTGTCCCTACAATGGCCAAATAACGAACAGAGAAATAAGACAAACATCAGTTGGCATATCCACAGGCAGATCTAGCTATGTTTCAATTTTAAAATAAGATAAAAGTTGACTACTGATTTTTTTGGGGTCATATTTGGGAGGGGGAGGAAAAGTTATCACAGTTTTCTTCTTCTGTCCAGATTTCTTCTGGATTTTTTTTTCTTTTGGGTGCATGTGGACAACAGGCTGTAGTTCACCATGGGTTTTAGTTTTCTGGTTTTGATGATTCTTCGTNTTTTTTTTTTTTTTTTTTTAACAAATACATCTGCTTAGAAAAGGATGAAAGATCGTTCCAAGTCTTGCAGTAAGCAAAAGATTAAGAAGGATTCACAACATTTCATTATGAAAAAGACAGGTCACAGAAAGCCATTCAAAACCACACTGCAAAGCCAAACATTAGAAAATGCAAATCAACTTACTTGGAAACAAGAGAGAAAGCTGCTGAACAGATTGCTGGGCAGGGAACAAGTCTGATTAAGATGTGGCCCAAAGCAGCAGGGAAATGGGCTCGGGTCACTTTCTCGAACACAGAACTGAAGGTGTTGATGTCTGCCAGCTTGCTACTGTGGTCCACGCCTCCAGTGTCTAAGATGTTCCCCCCATGTAGGATCAAAATTAGCACATGAGTTTTGCAGTTTTGGTGTTGAACTCCTTCCTGTGAGAAAAACAGGGACTAAGAAGGGAGGACGCATTTTTATGGACAGCATTGGTATACTTGGTGTCAATGTTCACAAGCAGTGAGCAATGATTTTTTCTCCCAACCCCACTGTGATGTTTTGGTGATATTTGCCTTCACTGGGGGGCTGGGGGTGTACGCCCTGTGTTCCATTTAATTCAAGTATGTCTGAACCAGGTAGAGCACACTATGTATGCTCTGCCAGAAATCCCTTGCAGCACAGGTGTAGACTTCAGATCAACAAAGATTATAAACAGCTTTGTGTATATCAAAAGCTATTTTAAATATATTGAGACTGGAGAAGAATTCCAACATCCACAGACAGCCTAAGCGAATGTCTGTCTAGGCATCATGAATGAGGCTGCTGCATTTACTGGAAAGGTTCTAACTCAAATCATCACAGGTTCTAAAAAGACAAATTTCTCTGCCAACAAAAACATCCAGCAAAAGCAGATGATACCATTATCTCAGCCTTTTGAGGCTGGCAACTTATTAAAATGAAAAATGGGGCTAACTTACCCAGACATTTACTGAAAGAGTAAAAACATGTATCATTGCTGATATCCATAAACCTCACAAATACATTTATGAATATGTGAATATGTGCATACACAGATCATAATCTTTGTGCTCTGTAGAATAAACAAGATGTTATCTACTTGAGACTGGAAAAACATTTTGAATGTCTCAACTCCACTTTTTTTCCTTCTTTACCCCTTGAGAGTTAAGCGCACTCAAAGAGTTCAGTAATACATTAAAAGATTAGGGATTTTCTTGTTTTGTTTTGTTTTGGTTTTTTTTAAATCTTGACTGCCGTTCTGTTCTTTGCTTTGGACCACATGATTCCTGGAGACTTCTAGTTCCTGACCAAATATGATCACAAAATAAAAACAACAGTAAGATTTCTTGTATTTGTTTGAGGACTGTTAATTGCTAGATTAAGTGGTTTACTGAGAATCAGGCAACATTCTGGACACTTTATTCTTAAGTTCTGGAACGAAAGCCACGGTATTCAACAGTAAATATAAAATAAGAAGAATTGCTCTGAGTTTAATAAGAATAACTTTAATCAGAAAAGCTGACAATAAACACACATTTCAGGCTGTAGTTTACTGAGGGGTAAGGGTGGAAATGTTGTTTACATGTATAAGACAAAGAAATTGGTCACTTTAGCACCTGTATAATGGTGACAGAGAAGTGGCTGAAAATAAGAGAATTATAATTTGTTCCATAAAGCCAGTATCCCTGCTCAGCCCATTGTTTTTAGTATCCAGTAGAAGTATTCATTGTGAAGTCATTTTGCCGACCTGCCTTATATCTGCTTAGTACTGGATCTTGTAAACATTTTTAAGGTTCTACTTCTCCTTGCTCTAATTTACAATTTCCCTCTCCATGTGGTCCCATTCCAGTTATTCAGAAGAGAAACGTAATTCCCTTTAAAAGCAAAGAGTAGCTCCTTCCACTGCCAATGCCAGCTCGAAAATAAGTGGCACTGCTGATGTGTTGGTGGAACTGAAAGCTTCAAAACAGAGGGAAAAATTCAAGTGGGTCAACATTGCTAAAGTCGCTGTTACAACAAGTCTCTCAGCTGGATTTAACTGTGTCCTTCACAGGAGGACTCAAAGGGAATGAAATCAGTTTGCCTCTCCTCAGTATTTCAGCCATGACTGAGACAAGGGGCTCAAGGGCTAATCAAAAAGGCATCTGAAGTCAATCAAAGACTGTCATCATTTTCAGGGACTGTAGGATTGGAATTCTTCAAAAATGGAAAAGTTCAGACACTTCTGCTGCCTGTCCTATGTGTGGGCAGAGGACCTTAATCAGTTAACTGGAAGGAACACAACTTGTTTAGATTCTTTGCTGTTTCTAAAAAGAAGTAATTCTGATACCACCAATTTCATGACTGCTGCTGAATCTGCTTCAGAAAACCTGCATTTCCACTAAATACTAGGTAGATGTAACAATTTTTGTCCAGATAACTGGATTGTATTTCCACCTAAGTTAATTATGCAACGTCTAAAAAGACTGTGATGATTTTCAGTGATTGCATGTGCGCCTACTGAATAAGGGAAATAATAAAGGACACACTAAGCCATTAAATAGGTTTATAATTCCATAATACAATATGAGCGTATTTCCACATGTCTAGTCCTTGGAAATCATCACAGCTTATTTTGGGAAACAATCTCACCTCATTGTCCTCGTGTATTTCAATACTGCCTTGTGCCGGGAACCTTTGCTTTCTTAAAGAGGCTCTATATAATTCACCTGAAAGGAAAAGAGACATAATAGTAAGTATTTGGCTGCCTCATCTTTTACAGACATCTATGGAGGTAAGGCGCATTTCTAGTTTCAGGACAGAAAGATCAGTTCACAGAAAATCCTGTGGACAAACAGAACAACAGACAAGGTTTCATGGAGCCCTACATATTAGAGAGCTCTTCCATTCTTAACAGCAACACTTAGAATAGGATTCAGGTCCTTATACAGAGGTATGTAGTGCTGATACAGCTGCTGTTGGACTTTTGCACCTTTCCCAAGCAGCAACAGAAAAGGTCGCCCGAGGTTCTGCATCATCTCTGCTCCTCCCATACAGGTATTTTAGATACTCTGGTATGTCTTAAATAGCACTAAAAACCTATATATAGGCAAGTGAACTTTCTCCAAAGACCTTCAGGATCCAGCTTTTCCACAAACCTCTGTGACTACGTGGGAAACTCCCAGAAGTAACTGCAGTGCTCCATTACCAGGATGCAAAACAGAAGTAACAGATGATAGAGCAGAAGACCATTTCTCCTCAAAAAACCCTGTAACCTGAGAAATAGGTAGTGCCATTGCAGAGAAACACAGGGCTTTGATAATACCTTTTCACAACAGGATCATGCATGCAACATCCTCTGTTATAAACACAAGAATGCCATTCTCTGCATTGACTTCGGGGCATGACCAATTGACAAAACTAGGACAACCAAACAGACCCAAAGACCCACTTGTGCCTACTTCTTAGGCAGACTGGCTGGACAGCAATCTGCTGTAAGTGGTGGAACATTCACAATATCAGCTTTAAGACCATGACAATGTCCACTGTCTGGCCTTGGGAAACAAAACTTAGGAAGCATTTCTTTGCAGAGAGAGTGGTCAAACACTGCAACAAACTCCCCAGAGAGGTGGTTGAGGCCCCAGACCTGTCAGTGTTTAAGAGGCATTTGGACAATACCCTTAGTAATATGCCTTAACTTTTGGTCAGCCCTGAAGCGGTCAGGCAGTTGGACTACATGATTGTTGGAGGTCCCTTCCAACTGAAAATATTCTATTCTATTCTACAAAACTCCTACAGCTGGTTATGAAAAGGCTTGCCCTCTGAACAAATCTTCTCTGTCCTTGAGGATAAAAAATATGATGATATAGCAGTCAGTCATTGAAGAGAATTGCTACAGGATCTTTATGGTCTCTTCATAATGCAGTCTTTTTTGTACAGCTGCATGTGTTAGTTACCTAGGCAACAGCTGTAGGATGAAATTTGATTAGCACTGTTGTCAGCTTCATTGTCACATTTATACACAAGGCCAATCTCTTCCTTACAAATTAAAGGAATTTTCCATCCTTCTGTCTCTTACAGCACTTACAAGACATCTACATCAGAGATGAGCAAAGCTTTGCAAAAACCACACTGAAGCCCACTTACTCACACTTTAGCTTACAGGGTTCTGCAATCAGATCCTGGAACACTGATTTCTCAGGTAAAGAAAGAGGAGGCAAGAAGAAAAGTATCAAACTTCTGATTTGCTGCTGTCTCTAAGAGGTATTCTAATGGCCACTGTGCTTTGTTTCCAAACACAGGGACAAGAAAGTGACTGCTAATAGTCAGCATGGATTTACAAAGGGAAAATCATGCCTAACCAACCTGATAGCCTTCTGTGATGAGATGACTGGCTTGGTGGATGAAGGGAGAGCATTGGATGTTGTTTCTCTCAACTTTAGTAGGGCTTTCAACACCGTCTCTCATAATATCCTCATAGAGAAACTGAGAAAGTGCAGACTACGTAAGTGGACAGTGAGGCGTACTGAAAACTGGCTGACCCACCAGGTTTAAAGGGTTGTGATCAGCAGCACAAAGTCCAGATGGAAGCCAGTGACTACTGGTGTACCCCAAGGGGTCACAACTGGTTCCAGTCCTGTTTAGCATCTTTATTAATGACCTAGATGATGGGACAGAGTCTACTCTCAGCAAGCTTGCAGACAATACAAAACTGTGGGGAGTAGCTGAAACACCAGATGGTTGTGTCAACATTCAGAAGGATCTCAACAGACTGGAGAAATGGGTCAAAGGGAATCTCATGACATTCAACCAACTGAAATGCGAAGTCCTGCACCTGGGGAGGAATAACCCCACTTTAACAGCACAGGCTGGGACCAACCATCTGGAAAGCAGCTTTGCAGAAAAGGACCTGAGTATTCTGGAGGAGTCTTCTGATGAATGAGTATTCTGGTGGACAACAAGTTGACCCAGACCCAGCAATGTCCCCTTGCAGCACAGTGCCAGCCGCATCCTGGACTGCATTAGGAAGAGTGTTTGTAGGTCAAGGGAGGTGATCATTCCCTTCCACGCAGCACTGGTGAGATGACATCTGCACTGCTGTGTCCAGTTCTGGGCCCCTTAGTAGAAGACAGACATAGACTCACCGGAGCAAGACCAGCAAAGGGAGACAAAGATGATTAAGGGACAGGAGAACCTGACATTAGAAGAGGCTAAGAGAGATGGGACTATTTGTCCTTGAGAACAGAAGGCCTGGGATATGTGGGGGAAATCTGAGCAATGTGTGTACCTGACATGAGGAAGTAAAGAAGATGGAGCCTGAGTCCTCTTCATGATAGTCAATGAAAGGACAAGAGGCAATGGGCACAAAGTGAAATACAAGAACTTCCGTTTAAATACAGAAAAGAACTTTTTTACTGTGAGGGTGGTTAAACGCTGGAATGGGTTGCTCAAATGAGTTATGGAGCCTCCACCCTCAGAGATATTCAAAACCTGTCTGGACACAGCCCTAAGCAATCTGCTGTAAATGACCCTACTTTGAGCAGCGGAGTTGGGCTATAAAACCTCTGGGGGTCCCTCGCAACCTCAGTCATTCTCTGAATTACAAGACATTGAAACACAAAATTTAGGTTCTTCTTGGCCTTCAAAACATAGCAGTTCATTAAAAAGATAGTACCCGATGGCCACTATAACCCACAAACCAGATATTTGGTAGGATGCTCTCTTTCACTTTCTAGCAGTATTATGAAAACTCCAGTTTTACAGCACTCAACTGGCTTTTTTTAAAAGATTCTAAAAAGAGAGTAGAAAAACTGAAACCTGATGGTTTTCCATTTAGAATTTAAAACATCTACAATGTGATTGATTCTGCTACCATATCAGTTTCTTAGAGTGACTTTTTAATTAAGACAGGAAACACATAACATCTACAAGTAAACCCGAGAGGAAGAGTTTAACACCTAAACCACTGACAAGTTAAGTTTATTTGTTCAGTCTGCTAGCAATCTATGAACCAACCAATTTTGAACTAGGAACAACAAACCGGTTTCCTTTGAAATACAAACTCTAGTGGTACCTAGACCAGTAGAGATGCATTCTGCTTTATCTGTTAAATGTTCTCCTATTCATGAGTTTTCCTACCCATTTCACGATGCTTGCTTCTTTACCTTATATGCCATTGTTCTCCACAATATTAATTTCTTTTTAAGATACAGAATACTAAAAGCTAAAAATTAGTTGTCATTTATTAAAATGTGCCAAAATGGCAAAATTGCCACGATTTACTGCTAAGTTCAGCATCTCAACCTCTGCCTAAATATAACCACTGTCATGTAGTACGAAGCAACAGAGACCAGTAAAAGCTCTTTATGAGAACTATGACATGGTCAAACTATGCCAGTCTTTCGTTTAAAAGACAAAAATTATGAACTAAAAGTGCCAGGCTGTCTTTAGATAACACCTTTTACTCCTATACCTCAGTGGACTTAAACAGAGCAATTAAATATTGCGACATCTCAGTGAAGGGGAATTACTTCAGCAGAAGTTGTGGGGTTCAGTTCTTTGGCACATTTGCCTTCCCCTTCTACAGACAGTGATGAAATTCTATACAAGATGTAAATCCTCCTACTCTGTAACACCTCTTCCTCCCTCTCATGGCAGGAGGAGGCGGCTTTGAAACCCTTCTGAATGTCAACACCAGAAATCTGCAATTTAAAACTTCAGCTGACTGCAGTGTTGCAGCCTTAAAATTCTACTCATCTCACATGGGTTAGCTGTTGTGAGAAAAACTGGGAGGCCTTCCTCCCTCCATGACAGATACACGTTTTAGGAGTGAATGAGAGAGGACTGTACTAAATAATAATACCAAACTAGTTCACTGACAGCTTTCTGGATTTAAGAAACATTTTCCTCTCTTTCTTCCAGCAAGGCAGAAGAAAATAAATGCATCATATAATGCTATAGATGCGTCAGTTTACTTTTCTTTTTGGCATTCTGCGTTCACACTGCGTTTGTGGTTCCGCTCCACTTGACGTATGTTTATAGGCAGTCTGCCAGACCGTAAGGGACTGGACTGTAATTTTCACCTCACCAAGAACACTGATTAAGCAGGGTCTGGCCAGGTTATTCTAAAAGCACTGAATTTAGTCCAAAGCACATTTCAAACACTGTGTATTCTGTGTTAGGATTGAGAGCTAATTCTACAGCAGATTCTACCCCTGTCATTCCTTATAGCCACTAGAAATGTATTTAACCTCTGTGGCTACTTTTCTCCATATTTAAAAGCATGGTAATTATTCTTGCCTTTCTGGTAGGCAAGGATTTACAGGATTAGTCATTTATTACTTGTATAAAAGAAAACAATACAACAACAAAACCCAAAACACCAGAAAACAAACCCAACAACCCGCACCCATAAACCCTGAACTTCCACCAAATGCAATTGCTTTCTGGAAGTCTCTGCAATTTAAAGCTGCTTCTAATTAAAAGTGTTGTTTCCATAAGCCTGTCCAGAAGACTCACTTTTTTCTGAAGGTCATCATACGAAACAGTGTCAGCTTTTTAACATCTAAGCCCACAACAGAACCAGTAGCACAGAAACATTAGTTTTGAGTCATGAAAAAGTATTACTCAGGGCCACAAGGCACCACCTTGCAGTGAACCACAATATTTATCTTTAAGAGAATACTGAAACAGGAAACGCAGGACTCATCACGTGCTCACAAACCTCTTTGGTTATCTATACAGTGCAATGCACCAGACAAAACCCTTCCTGGGATGACTCCTGCGCTGTTCCTTTGAAACCCTTGTTCTAAAGATACGCTTTTACAAAGTGGAGAGGGTGGTTTCTTTTTCCCTAATGCATCAAATGCCAGGCTGCAGGATAGTTCCTTGCTTCACACACACACAAATGTAGATGACTGGACACTAGGATTCTAGGCGTTGTTTGAATCACATTTTCTATTCCATTGTTAAAATAGCCCTGTATCATAAAATCTGGCTTCTTTCAAAACTGCTTTCTCACTTCAGCTGAGAAAAAGAAAAAAGCATGATATCAACTTGCAGGATCAGAGATTACAGAAATGATGATGCACAGATCAGTCCATGGAAGCATACGAGGTATTCTTTTCTTTCAGACATACCAATGTGCACAGTTCAACTGTCTTCAGAACACGACTACATTGCCAAAAGTTCAGGCTGCAGTAACGTTAGAATGTACAGTGCTGTTCTGTAAATCTGCACCTAGAAGTACACTTTTAACATAAAAAGAGTGAGACGATCTGGGGGGGGTGTGTGGAGTGTGGGTGTGGAAAAAAAGGCCAAGGCAAGGAGCCAGGTGTTTTTTTGCTGATTTGCAGCACAATTGAGGAATTTCAATGGACAGATCTTCAGCACTGTGCTGCCCAAAGAAACAAACTTGCCTGAATTCAAAGCAGTCCCACAGTGGGGGAGGACTGGGGGGCTGTATGTCATGCATGTGTAAGGGGATCAACACCTGCCTTTATTTCAAGAGATGTGCTGATCATATACTTTGGAAGATAATCAGACTCTGGGTCTACATGGGTTCAGCTTTGTGGTTTAGGTTAAATACCAGAGACTTAAATTACTGGGGGATCTTCTCTGTCATGATGACAATATAAAGGGTAAGACTATTCAGCAGCTACAGCTCTGTACGATACAGAAATGGACAGTATGACCTACTAGAGAAAATGACAGAAATTTAATTAGGCACTGAAATGAAAGTGATTACAGAGAAATTATGTGTTTTTACTGTTTACTGGAAGGGTTTTAATGAGGTAAAATAATAACACAGTTTTGCTGGACTGAACCTCTCTGATGACATTGTCAACATTTTACAGATTTTTCCAGCTGTCTTGATTCATACCATCATTATACCAATTCATGCTAATTGTATCATTACGTAAATTACAGTAACAAAAAAGGTACCCAAAGCCCATACAGAGTCAGAAACCAGTGGGTTGTAACAGCTAGTGATGCAGTCAGGAAAGGTCAGGGTGGGATAAGACTAAAATCTTTCTGTTCATTCATTTTGTCTTGTCTGTTAATTAACCTGCAAACGTACCAGCTACAGAGTTTGCTAGGCTTCTCAAATCTGGCACACGGAGAGGAGACATGGGAATAGGAGAACACGCTGAAACATCCTTCCCCAAGAAGGTCAGCTCCTCTGCAGGCACCCAAACTACCCGGTCGGTACTGGGCAGATGGTGGTGGTGCCGAGTTCCAACTGCCCTCCTCATGTCCAAGTTTACAAAAGCAACCAGGTCTCCAAACACGCTGACACAGCTTTCAAAAACCCAACCTTTGTTTTAATGCTTTCCTGGGAGCAGAACACTTGAAAACCTCTATCTAGACGCAGCTGCTGAGCCACCCTACACAGCTCCGGCTCTCCCTCCTCCCCCTGCGTGGCGCAGGGGGACAGGAATGGGGGTTGTGGTCAGTTCCTCACACGTTGTCTCTGCTGCTCCTTCCTCCTCAGGGGAGGAATCCTCACACTCTTCCCTGCTCCAGCGTGGGGTCCCTCCCATGGGAGACAGTCCTCCATGAGTTTCTCCAACGTGAGTCCTTCCCACGGGCTACACAGTAGAAATCAGGCAAAATTCCTGGATTATCGTTAACAGCGCATTGCACATTGTCAAAGCACGTGATATAATACACATGTCGCAAGAGACCTGTATAGGCTTTCTACTTCACATGGATGCCGGGGTACCCTCACACTTGCAGTCTGGGTGAATCATAACGTGAAAGAGATCTTGGGTCTGGTTTCTGTCCTGTTCAGCGAGACCCACCACAGGAGCCCTTGGCCCTCACTGCAATCATTATGCCTCCCTCCTTTCATTGTCCCATACTGCTAAGTACAGGACTCAGAAAGCGAGATCTGACCAGTCTATGTGGAGCCATGTATTCTAAGATTTCATTTGCCAGCGAGAAGAAAACCAGGAAAAGCACACAGAACCCTCTGTTTACTTGAAGATCTATCTCAACTTGAATAAGGGCTCTTGCAGGGTGAAAGTGATGTTACTCTGATCTCGCCTTCCCCAGACCTGAGCTGTCCTTTTCTAGATTAAACACTGGAATCTTAAAATGCAGAAAATCAATACACAAAACCAACAAGCAGGAATACAAATGGAACAGAAATACACAGGTTTTGTGTATCATCAGAATGCTTTTACACATTGCAGAAGCTAACCTGAGCACCCAGTAATTCTCCCACGCTTCAAGAACACTGCTGACATGCTAAGAAAGTAATTACTGCCTAGCTATTCAAAACCTCACTAGGTGATTAACACACAATCCTGCCTATTCTTTCTTCAGAAATATGCAGATATTTATTATTGCTTCTTCAATAGCAGAAAGTTTCAAAACCACACACAATGCAAGGGGGTGTAATTCTGCTACCCCTTCCTCAGCCGCAGCTTCTCCCAAATCTTTGGCTTGTGCATTCACGTAATGGCACCAACTGAAGTGATTACAGGGAAGTGGCACTGCCATTCTGGACAGAGCAATAGCCTCCTGGACACCTTTGGGCAGTTCAGCTGAGTAGTATAAACACAGGGCTGGATAATTCAGCATTCTGAAACAGCAACAGCTGAAGTATGGAAAGGGGAAGGAGTACTTTCATTAAAATAACAACAATTTTAAAAGTGTTCAATTTCCCATTTCCTCCCCAGGGAAATTTCTTAACATTTTAATAGAAGCTGTGCTCAGGAGTTGTAATCCAGGCTTTGACAAACACCTTTTGTAACTTTCTACAGGTCTGTAGTCTGATACCAGCAACAGAAGTATCAGGGATGGAAAGAACAAAATTAACGCTATTATATTCCAACTGTAACAAGTCAAATGAAAAGAATACATGTCTCTCATTCTCTTGGCGGGGAGAGAAAGCAAGACAGCGAGGCTGAAGCCTTGGAGAAAGAGTAAACTCTCTCAACCCAATCTGAAGACTGAAAACAGAAAATCCCATGCCTGGATGAAAATCTGAGACAAAATAGCATCCTGGAGACACATCCTGTAATCTGGGGCTAACTCAGCCCTGGTATACCTGGGATACTTGGTAATCTTAATTAAAATAAGTGGCCAAATGTAAGTACCGTGAATAATTTGATTTGGCTGAGATCACAGCCGGTGCTCAACGTGGAAACAGTGGCCTCATTATTAAACAACTATGTCAACAGGTGAGTAAAATCGGAAACTGACACTTACCTATTGCTGATCAGATGCTGAACTATAAGGAAGACAGCTCACAGTCCTAAATTACATGCAACCACATTACAGAAAATATACTACTTTTCAGTCTAGCAGTCAGTATCCCGGACCAGAGGCTACCATCTGAGCCAACTGATTTAATGACTAGGGAAAAGATTTACCAAGTATTTCTGGAGACAGAAACATACACTGCTACCACAGTACCAGCGAGCCAGCATCTCTGGCAGGGATTGTTTTGGACTCAAATTCCCACTGGAATTGGTATATATAATATATGTTACACACGTTCATCAGTGACTTACAGAGATGTCAAGCAAGCTGTGTGTCTATAGCCTTGCCTGAAATAACTCACTGCCCATACCGTCTGTTCATGTGCAGTACATCAGGTCTCAAGATCAGCCATCAGCATGAGAGTAGAGCCAGGTGAAAGGAAAGCTCGAAGTGATTCAACACCCTAAATCAGCCATGAAAAGCATCAGTTCATTCCACAACAAAAAAGTAAGTAAGTAAGTACCCTGAATCTAGGAGAAAAGAATTTGCACCATCATTCCCAAACTTCTAAGAACATGAGGTACAGTTCAAACCTGTACTAAGAATCAAGCCATGTCCTCTTTTTTTCTTCCCCCAGACCATTTCAAACATCCCTAATATTTTGCCATGTTAATTAGGGAGGAATTTAGAATAAAACCAAGAGAACTTGCTTTCGGTACAAAGCATAAGGTGGTGATAGTCCCCAAAGAAAACTGTTATTTCCATTATTGCACTCCCATGAGAAACTATGCCATTTCTTGCCATCTGCTGTGCTATTACTAGCTGTTTATAATGACAAATCCGTCATGAGAAATATGTTCACATGAAGGCTGTAACATATGCTTTCTATTAACAAATGACAAAGAATATTGTAATACACTGCAGATGCAGTTTCACAAACTGCACTGTTTAGAGGAAAATAATGGCACGCATCACTGAGCCCAATCCTGTTCTGGAAGCCGCAACACGAGATAGTGCCTGTGTTAACTTCCACACTGTTTTGTCATTGAATGAGGCTTACGCACACACTACCAGATCTTGTATGTGACTACTATGGAGCACTGCAGTAGAAGCAACGCACAGAGTTTAGTTGAGGATCTAGACTTCAAGTGGTCCTTAGCTCCAGTTCTCAGTTCTCTCTCCACACCCATCTCCCTTCTCAACATAACACCAGACCTGTGCTGGTTAACATTTTTATTCTGTCATTATCTCTAGTTGTTGGACAGCCTCGGTACAAATTAAAATGAGAACTTCGACTTACGTTGTTTTTCCTGTAGAAAGCCAGATGAGCAAAATGCAGACTCTTCACCTGCAAAAGGAAAAAACTACAATGTGAAACAGGATTGCTTTACATGAACATCAAGCTCTTTACTTTTCCTGCTGTAATGCAGTAAATATTTTGCAATTGACCACTATGCTGATTTCCAAACCTCCCATTGGCTTCAGTGGGAATAGCTCAGCATATTACACACTTGAAAACTGCTCTAATCTATTCATCAAAATGGTCGGTCTAGAAACCAGATTTTACTCTTCATTTCAAGAAAGGCATCATAAGCAATGAAACTGTAGCTAGGAATCTATTTGGTTACCTGTAGGATTAGCCACTGAATCTTTAAATAACTAAGAATTAGTATAACTTACCTAACAACACAAAATAGATTCTTATTCCAAATATTTAATTTGCAGTGGTGTTTAAGAATATCCCTGTCCTTCCATTCCCTCCCACAGTCCACCTGTCCAAGGAAAGTTCCAAGTACAAATGGATTTTCTCAGAGCTAAATACAAAAACCTAAAATGCAGAGACACAAGGATAGAGGAATTGAAGGGCCTTTCATTTAGTTTGTGCATATAGATAAAGGCCTCCGACAGCACTCAGGTAATTTCTACCATTTTCTGCCGTGGAGGGTAAACACCTTTGCCATCATTCCACCACTACAGAAATGAAAGCCCAATGGTGACAGCCCACAGCCACCGTCAGAGCTGGGATGGGAACACAGGTCTCTCAATCCCTTCTCTAGATTCCTTCTTCAGAGGCCTTGGCAAAATTTACTCTTTTTCCTGGAGCCTACCCTACCACTGGAGTGTATTCAAACAAGCGGGAGAGACGGCGCTCTTCTGCTGAGACACAGTCTGAATAAACAACAGAGGCCACATTATGTTCTATGTATCTGGAAACAAAACCCAGACTGGTCTAACGACAAGGACCAGGGAAGATGGTGACACTCCATGATATGTGAATAAAACAGCGCACACGTTGCAGTCACTGCCCACTGATTTCCTGGTGTTCAGTGAAAGCTTCTGCCCAGTGCCTTAAGAAGACTACAGAATTTGTATGCAGTGTTCCTCATCTCATGAATTAAAAATGCTGTTACATTAAACCCCACTAGGGTTAATATATACTGAAAAATAATTTTTTAACTCCTCTGATGGATGCAGCAGTACAGAATATGAGCTCTGCCACAATTCTTTTTGTCTTCAGACGCCTCAGCTATCACAACTTGGCTTTTAAAGGGAGTAAAAAGAAAGGAAAAAATGATGGGCTCTTCAATATACAGCATAGAAATCTGCTCTTCTCCATTCTTGGTGCTGAAACTGCAAGCAAAGAGACCACCTTGGTACCTGACTTCTGAGGAATGAAAACAATTTGAATTAACTACTTTCCATACAATCTCTTTGATTTTCAGTTCCTCACCAGGGCAATTCACAGACTGTTGTTCTGCCAAAGCGCTTGGGTCACAACTGTTATCTGCTTTCCACTTATTAGGGAAGAATTATCTGCAATAGCTCACAGGGAGAGCAACTGCTGAGGCAAAGCAGTCATCAGTCACTGTCTTGGGAAGAACCTGGGAAGCTCTCAGGAGTGTGAGTGCTAAAGCAAAAACCAGGCCTCCATGCCAAGAGCACAGACCAGCCTTCTAAAGTGCTTGTATACACAATTCGATGAATTACAACATGACTGGAAAACAACCAATTTAATGAAGAAAACTCCTTCCCATGACAGCTTTAAATGGCTGTGCAGCCAGAAATTCCCCATCTCAAAACACAGCTCTTGCTAGAAAGTAAAGCCACTTTCACTACAGAATTGAAATTCATTTTTCATAGGTTTCAAAAACAGACAATTACTTTTTTTTAAAGCCTTACTAAAAATTTCAACTTTGAATGTACGTTTTTAACACCTAGATTTACGTCTTTTGGTATGCGTTACTGTGCCTGTCCCACATTTTTCACTGTTTAAAAGGGTAAAATAAGAAGAGGTAAGGGAAAAAAATTAAACAAAACCACGAAGGCAAAACAAAAACAACAGAAAGGAAACACTTATTTTCAGATGCTGAGCAGTATATAGAGGTCAATAAATTCTAGGTCTGCCATGTTTTCATGCATGTTTTCCAGTTCTTTTTCTGTAAAAAGCTTCCATCATGTTCCTGACACTGCCTTGTGCAGGATATGGTGAATGACACCTCAACACAGGCCCAGCACATACTGTTAATGAGCAAGTGCAGCAAGGAAATGTGGTAGAGGGGACACAGATATTTCTCAAAGTTTTTTAAATTGCAGTGGTTTTGGCAGGGATAGAGTTAAATTTCTTCATAGTAACTTGTATGGTGCTATGTTTTGGATTTGTGATGAAAACAGTGTTGGTAATGTCTTTCAGCCACAGGTTCCTAGACTTAGGTTCTGTTGTCATTTCCTCCTCCTTCTCATGAGTGAGATGTTCTCCAGCTTCAGGATACATGCCACAGCACAGACTATAATGCAAGTCTAAAGGCCACCTAAATCACATTATGTTTCTCTTCACACAGTCATAGAATTACAGAATGGTTTAGGTTGGAAAGGACCTTAAAGCTCATCTAGTTCCACCCCTCAGCCATGGGTACAGACACCTTCCACTAGACCAGGCTGCTCAAAGCCCCATCCA
>RSEF01000019.1:6956661-7010162 GCA_003993805.1 Himantopus leucocephalus
TTTCTTGTAGTGAGGGGCCCAGAACTGAACACAGTACTCGAGTAATCTGTAATTAGTAAATCAGACCTGCCTAACTATACCAGTTCTCCTTACATCTACAGCAACCCAACGCTAGGAAGTAGTAGTGAAGTACATTCCTTATACGAACAATAAAGCCTCCCCCAAATCAGTGGGGAATCAGGGATCAAATCCACCATATCTGTAACAACACTACAGCTATTGTAGAAAGGACCTTCGTTACCAACCAGAATAGTGCCCTTGGTTTTATTCATTTCTCCAAATTATGACATCAGACCTGCAATCTAATATCCTGAGGCCCTGTCCAAAAAAGCATTCTCCTCCTCCCAGTAGTAAAAGACCAACTCAAGCAGGGAAGCCATCCTTCTACATTATTCTGGGGGAACCATGCCACTAGGTCACAGCCTTTTGTTCTACTTTTACTCCATCTATAGCTGAACTAATCAGAAATATAAATGAAAGGTGGTAGGACGAAGCAGATTTTAGCTGGCCAAGAACAGAGTAAAAATAATCATCAGTTAACAGCATTTTAATAGCTTAAAAAAAACCCCAAACTCAAAACCATTCAAAATAATCGGTTATTAAGGAGTCAGTGTTAATTACAAGACTACTGTGTGTATTGGGAATGTGTCCAGTGATATTTGGCAGCTCACAGAGAATGCATAAAGATCATTTACTGTTACAGATTTCTGGAAACTTTTACTAACTATAGGGGAGAGCAAACTGAATGACCCCTTACCAAACAACACCTTGCTGTCCCTCCATTCAAATAGAAATATCCTAAAACTTACCACTATAGTTGTCAAAACAGAACACATGTAGAAAGAACACATTTCTGAACTTCTAATGAAGAAAAGTCAATGCTTGGAAGAGCAGGAATTCCAAATTTTCAAAGCATGAGAATGGGAAGCACCACAAAAATGCCAGAGTGACAGATGGGAAAGGGAGAATTTGCAAAAGTCAGTCTTTGGATAAGAGCTCATGCACTACAGAAGAGCAGAAGGAAGGAATAATCTGCCTCACTTTTGGAGATGCTAGATCTGAAAAACAAAATATAATATTATTACTCTTAGTAGAAAAATTCTTGAGTAAATTACTCTTTTTCAGCTTATGTAGAATATTAGATTTCCTGACCACAGGCCTTCAGACCTATGACCAGAAAGAAGCAAGGCGGTAAACTAGGAAATTTATGAAGAAGCTATAAATGAAAGGCAGGTCCACACAACATGACAGCAAGCATGAGACAGAGAGAATGACACGAAGGCAAAGGACTACCTCGAATATCTCAAGAGTATTCAGATTTTTCCTCTGCAAGAAAACAGCTCCTCGTTCAGCTACCCTGGTCAATCAAGTATCTGTGACTGAAGCTGGATTTCTGTGCTATGGATGTTTATTAAACCACGGGAATATTCAAACTATGACAGATAGACTTCATTGGTAACACACAGTTAATGCCTTTTAGGGTCCTGTAGATGCAGACACTCCCATACTGAACACAAATTTCACACTGAAAAAATTCTGCTCAGATTTTCCAGACCAGATGTCTGTACTGATGATAGTTCTTACAAGGATAAAAACTGAGGAGTCTGATTTTCATATATTTTGAGCATTCAGTGACTCCACAAGAAGCCAGAGGGCTACATTTGCAGAAACTAACAAACAAAAGTGCCACAACAAAAAATACCCTCTTATGGCAGCAGATAATTTGTTTTGAAGAGACATTTAGCGACCTGACTTTTAGAAGTTCGTTTCTCTGCACTTTTTATAGCTGTATAACTGTATTCCTCTAGTCAGGCACCACAAATGCTGATATCCAAAGCCAGCAAACACTGGGAAAAAGAACAAACAAAAACAAACCAGAAGAAACAAGTATTTAGCATTTTGGATAATTATTTTTGGGATTTGTCTTATCATGATTTAAAAGATCCTCCAATTTTTGTTATGTCAGTCAGCTATGGATTGGTGAAGTCCCATTGAACGTGGTCTTGGGCTTCCACCACTCTCCAGTAAAAGCTTAAGATTCAAAACCAGAAGGACCCACTTACTCTTCCTTCTGTTTCTTCTTTGCCTTTCCTGATATCTAGTCCCCGTGCAAAATCCACCTTCAAGGAACAAATACTAAAAGTTACAGGATTAATCCAACACCTGCAATACATGGACCAGTTCCTTCCATTTCATGGCATATGCTTTCTCACCTCAATTTTTATTTGGTTCCTCTGCTAAAGACAGCCAGTTCTTCTGGGAAGAAACTGTCTGCTACTGTTTGTTTTTACCGAACAGATTTTGAGACATTACTATGACAAAGACAGCAAATAACATCAAAAACACTACAGAAATCACTGAAGAGCAAGGTGGTTTCAGCATCTGGATGATTCACTGATTTGTATCCAATAATAACAAAGGCATTTTCAGCATGGTTTTCCCAATCAAATAAAAATTCATTCAGACCAAGACATATGTGACAGTGCTCCACTTCTGCATACCAGAATTGAACTAGAATTTAGAATTAAAGGATTCAGAAAGTACGTTATTTATCAAGGGAACCTCCTGGCACACGGGACAAAAAAAAAAAAAAAAAAAAAAAAAANAAGAAAAACAAATATCCATGTTTCATTCCAGAAAATTTCAACTGGATTGTGAAAATAATCTGTCCGAATGCTCTTTTGGGTTGATAATGTCAGCATGCAAAAGCTGTGTAGGCTTAATAACCAAATAATTGCTCAGATGCTTCTGAACCTGTTGTAATAAGTATCTCCAAATGCCTTTGAGATACCACCTGAATTGTTTTTCAGCAAAAGGAGGTAAAAACAAAACAAGTAGGTTTACAGAATCACATAATGGCTGAAGTGAGAAGGGACTCGTGGACTTCATTCATCTGGTCCAACCCCCCTGCTCAAGCAGGTCACCTAGAGCAGGTTGCCCAGGACCATGTGCAGACAGCTTTTGAGTATCTCCATGGAGGGTGACTCCACAGCCTCTCTTGGAAACCTGTGCCAGTACTCAGTCACCATCTCAGTAAAAAAAAAAAACAAAAAAACCCACAAAAAAAGTGTTAAAAGTGTTTCCTGGTGTTCAGAGGGGAAACTCCTGTGTTTCAATTTGTACTCATTGCTTCTCGTCCTGTCACTGGGAACCACTGAAAATAAGGTGGCTCCATCTTCTTTACACCCTCCCTTCAGGTATTTGTTGAGCTGGTAAGAGCAATACAAGACCACTGACCGAACACCTCAAATACAACAGAAGAAACATCGATGAGTACTGCTGTCACCTCACCTCTCCATTTCCAAGACCTTCCCCCTCCACTACGCTCAAGACCAATACGCTTACAACTTCTACAGACCACCATTAAGTAAAGGTATCATGGCTGGTACCTGTTACTACCTTTCCTGGCTACTGCAAAGCATATTCACCACAGCACAGCAGAGACCATTCTTCCTCCTCAATGATGCATAACTTCCCAACGCCACCCCACTAACAGTAATTACAGAATACAGTTGATTGCATTTAAATCCCCACAGGGTGCAGAAAACAGTTTCCTACTGAAGCCATGTTTGACAGTCTTATTGGAGAGAGAATGCTAAACAAAAGCTTAAAAAATTATGTTTATTCTAACTGAAGCAGTGGTACTAATAAGTGCTTATTTCACATTTTCACCTTCTTTTACCTCTGCTTTTATTTCTGTTTAAGAAAACCACTGTAACAATATACAATGTTTTTAAAGGTTGCAATTTTTTAAACCATCAGTCCAATATGGAAGAGTTAGTTCAAGCTTTTACTTAACACAGTAATGTGCATATTTAAATTGTTTGTTAAAAATACCACTGCAAAAGCCCCACACAATACACCATCAGGCACATTTGGTTCTGTTGTGTTTTTTTTCCTATCACGCATCCAGTTGAAAAACTCTCCAATTATGCATCCACCTGATACAGTAAGTATGATTCATTGAAGACTCATTCCTCATTATGAGTATCATTCATTTGCTATGATTCATTGATACAGTAGAGCACTGTTTAAAGACTTTGTAACAGCCACTACTTTTCCTACACTCCCAGCTCCCTTAAAAATATAGATAAATTTGTACTCATTTTAAGGAAAAAAGATCCTCACCCTGAGCTGTTTCCAGACCAAAATAAGGACCAATAAAGCCAAGGCAGACAATTGTGCATGCACAGGTGTTTGCAAGCGTGCAGATAAGAAGCCTTGTGACATGAAAGGAGCGTCCTAGAGAGACAGTTCTCAGCTGTGTGCCTCAAGCTGACACTGCTTAATGGCACAAATGGCACAAAAGGGCACGGAACTTTATTGGAAAGGGTGCAATCCACAAACTCCATAATGCCAATGGTGGTGGAGGAAGCATGAAAAATAGTCTCCTATTGCAGTTTCTGGCCCCTGCAGGTTTTCACACTACACTTTGTTTAGGATTTTAGTATTTACTGTCAACAAGTCTAACAAGTTTTATAGAAGTTTTATCTATTTTAAATCAAAATGTTGATATAGGACACCACTGCTTTAAGTTTAGAGGACTTTGATTTGAAAATATGGAAAAGTTGACCTTCCTGTTTAAGATTCTAATTGAATCTTACCAGTTAATGGGAGTTTTCCGCCCTTACAAGAAAAGGAAGTATTAGCAGGTCTATTTTATGGACAGGCACTCCCAGGCACAAACTAATGAAGCAGATGGATCCAAGTCTGATTTCTGTCACTGAACTTCCTTCCTATACAGTTGCCTGATGATGAAAAGCTAAAGGAACAGGGCTTGTTCAACCTAGAAATGAGAAGCCTTCACGGGGAGCAGGCAGCAGTCTGCCAGGGCCTGTGAAGAAAGTGTTGAGGAGGCAGAGCAACAGCCTTCACAGTGGTGCAGGATGGGAGGACAGAAGACACTGGGTCTAAGTGGAAATGAGCTTCATATTGGCTTTTTCCTTAAACATTTCCCCCGGAAGAAAAGTCATTCTTTGGAAGCAACTGCCCAGCACAATCTTCATCCTTTGAAATTTTCAAGGCCCAGCTGGGTAAAGCCCTGATCAACCAGATCTGCTTCCATAGCTGAACCTACTTTGAGCAGGAGGTTCGACTAGAAACCTCCTCAGGTCCCTTCCCATCTGAA
The DNA here is from genome assembly GCA_003993805.1 of Himantopus leucocephalus. Classification (NCBI taxonomy): domain Eukaryota; kingdom Metazoa; phylum Chordata; class Aves; order Charadriiformes; family Recurvirostridae; genus Himantopus; species Himantopus leucocephalus. The sequence goes on from RSEF01000019.1 coordinate 6,961,790, forward strand.
TTGTCCTATAATCTTAAATCAGAAGGAAAAAAAACTGTGATCTGCTAGGGTAACAGGAAGTAATGAAAACATCTGCAGATGCACTGAAGAAAAATTTATGGCAAAGTATTGGAGCTGGTTCCGTTTAGTATCTCTATCAAGGGCCTGGACAAGGGGATTTAGTGCTCCCTCCGTGATCTGGACAGGCTGGATCAATGGACTGAGGCCAATGGTATGAGGTTCAGCAAGGCCAACTGCCGGGTCCTGCACCTGGATCACAACAACCGCATGCAGCGCTACAGGCTTGGGGAGGAGTGGCTGGAAAGGTGCCTGGTGAAAAGAGGCCCTGGGGGTATTTAAAAGACGTGTAGGTGTGGCACTTGAGGACATGGTTCAGTGGTGGACTTGGCAGTGTTAGGTTTACAGTTGGACTTGATGATCTTCAAGGTCTTTTCCAACAGAAACAATTCTGTGATTCTGTGGAAGACCACGTTCGTTCACAGAGTTCTGGCAGGAGATGTTTCTGCTCTCAGAGTAAACAGGAGATGGTAGGAGCACAATTGGCATTGGCTAAACTACTGGTACAACAGGGTGACCTCCAAGGTGAGATACACAGATCTTAAGACTATGGAGTGTACTTAGAAGCAAGCTGGCTCTATTACTTCAGTAAGTTCATAGCAACCCTTCAAGGTTGTGCCAGACACTGCAAAAATACAGAGCAGCAGACATCCTGTTACCCTGCAGAACACACAATTTAAACACTTCGTTTGGAAGAGAAGCAAATTTCCCCAGCATTCAGAATTGACTAGGGAAGGTCTGACGGTTTGGTTCAGGCCTGTTCTTTCAAATGTATTTATTTATGTATTTTTAAACACAGTTGTCAATTCTGAATATATGATTCATTTTGAAAACAATCAAGCATGATTCTGGGAAACAGAAGAGCTGGATTCCATTCTCACCCCGCTACAGACTCCTTTTTCATCTCATGCAAAACCAAGGCTAATATTTCCAGAAGCAGCACTAGTATCTAATATTAATACAATAGAAGCACAATGGGAAAGTACAATTGTCAGACCTTGGTATTACATTTTAACTTCATAATTCATTTAAAAAGTCAGCTAACATTATATTCTTTGAAAGCATTTTCTTCCCTCCTTTCTAAAGATAATGTAAATTAAAAGGTTTCAAAGCATTGGAGATGTTATAATCAAATTCTCAGCCACTTTTTCATTTCTGTATTTTCACTGATGTTTACAGATTCATCTGCTGTGTGTTTAATCACACTGGAAGTGCTTGATCTTCACTGTGTTGAGCCCCTTAGGACACAAAGCAATTCTCTAAGCCATGAAAAGATTGTAAGACAGGTTCTTCTGTTTGATTGTTTTGGGGTTTGTTTTGTTTTGTTTTGACCAGTCAGGATTAAAGCGGGTTCTCTGAAATACAGATAACAGCTACCTGCATCAGCAGTACGTTACAACCACTTGCACTTTCAGACAGGGCTACACTGCATTAGAAGACACACAGACAGAAACAGAAACAGAAATGAAAGGGAACTTGGAAACAAACTCAAAAGTGACAATCACCATTTCAGGTAAACCTCACCATGGGCAGACAGCAGACTATTATGGCTTATCTTGTAGATAAATGCGTAACTAGCAAATGTTTATCCACTAAATTCCTAAACTAGGAATTCCTAGTTTAGCTCTACCAGAATAATTGCATCTTTTCAAGCTGCCTAGGCTACATAAGGCCTCATCATACCTCCAGAAAAAGCTTTCAACTGTATTGTTACAGATTACTCTTGTAATGAATCAAGTAAGGAATATCTTATGAGGCTGGATAAAGGTGTTAAAACACAAACGTGAGGAAGGTACAACAGGGAGACATTGGACATAGGGGACAGCATGCCCAAACAGAACAACCATCTTTAGATCACACAGTTGATGTCTTCACCCTTTTATAATAAAGGTGAATATAAACCATCAGCTTTTAACACAGCCTTTGAAAACTGAAGTTGGAAAAACCTGCAAGCAGTTTCTGTCCTTTCCCTTCAAGGGAGAGAACCAGCATTTTCTTCAGTCATCTTACTGATAACATTTTTAAAGTTAACACTTTGTTTTGGTTTTCAATGTCCACTTTCCATACAAAGTGCCCAAGAACTATTCTATTAAACATTCAGTCTTCGGTCTTCAGTCACACAAGGTACTACTTCAGCTAACAACGTTAGTGCATAATAATCACTGAACATCATTTAAAAGCTCTAAAATTTTAAAAGAGCAGCAATGTCAGTTTGAAAAATATATATTCTACTGTGTGGGCTCTTCCCTTTACTTCTAACCTATGGAAATTCAAAATTGGGCTAATAGCTGTTGCCTTGCAAATCAACCTCTTACAGACACACACCTGAGGAGAAAGGATACTCTCTGCATGGGAGTTAAGAGTTGAAATGCAGGCATGTTATATGAAAGACAGATAGAAAACACTAAATCAGGATTGAACTGTTCTGAAGACTGTACAAAGATTCAGTCAAAAGCTCTACTCCTGCTAACAGTCCCCAGCATAGGTCACAGACACCTTATGCCCAACACAACCTTATGCCTTTCCAAGGAGGGGAAAAGATCATCACAGGCTTCAATTCTAATACAGTGGTGGGATTAGTCTTCACAACCGAAATCCTGATAGAAGTGTCATCTTTAAACAGTAAACTAAATACATATGTAGACTTAGAGCTTGCAAACGTGGTGGGAAACAACTGCAACTCCTCTCCGTTCCAGTGCTCTGCCTTTTTCCATCTATTTATCATCCACATAAGACTAAGGCAAATACCTGCAGCATTAAATGAGGCTAATAGCACCAAATCTGTCTTCTGGCATAACTTCACTGGGGTCAATAGTTATCTCAGCAGGGATCCATCTGTACAGGTGAAGTCAGCATATCAAATGAGTTTAAGTGTCCGCATCCAAGCTCAGCAACCATAGTGATGCCATAGCCCTGTATGAGCCTCCTGTAAATAACTCTGGACATTCATTCAGGTGTTTAAACAATGACTCAGAAATCTGGCTACAGCATCACTTCAAAGGAAAATCCCTGGGGCAAACTCAGATTAAAAGAAATATGTAGATAGCCTCAGAGCACACGCAGTGAAACCATATAGTTCTACTTCATGTCCTGTTACTCATCATCTTACCGTGCAACAGGACAAGTTTGCTTTCCTGCTTATATCCCAGACCAGCAAGAATCCAGGTCTCCTTAAAACTTGCACGAGGACAAACTGATGTGGAATGACATAAGCATTAACCAATATTAAACGCTTCCCTGAAACACTTCAGAAACTTTAAAAAAACCCATATATTCACGGCAGGTTTATGTTCACTGCATAAGGCTAGACAGATATACCATGGAAATAGGGAAAGTACAGTAAATCACAATTACATCTCAGCAAGGGGTGGGGGGGAAACTAGATGAGCATCTCACTAGATGAGAAATTAACTATTTCCGTTGAGGTGAAGAGCATGAAAGCTGCAGAGCCCCTCTACATAATTTTTATTTTAATTTATTTACTGCCAATCAAAGTTTACCATTTAGCTCACAATACAGGAAGCAATTAAAATAATCAATACATCTTTTTTTCCCTAGGAGCAGCTTTTTGTTTGTCTTTTGTCTGTAGAGTAGATGTATCTTAAACCAGATCAGTACTGAGAAAATTGGTGGAGGTGGGGAGGGAGAACATATGAACACATATATGCACACACACAAGAGTATGTGCATGTAAATGACATTGTGATGCAGACACTCAAGAGACAAAAATACTCCCCGTGATGATACACAGCACACTCTGATCAGAGGGAATGCACAGGAGAGAATGCCAATAAGCTCCTATTGCCACAACTGCACAGACTGCATTTCTGAGCAGGCCAAGTTTCTGCACATCATCAGCACCTCATTTACAGGCAGTTCTGCAACACCCTGCTCCACCGAAGAAAGGGATTGGTTCAGTCATTTTAGGTAAGGTCACCAGAGACTGAAGCCCACTGTGCACAAAGCAACCAGAGCAAAAACCTCCAAGGGAAACGCATTACTTTCCTCTCTGGGGAGAAGCACTGAACATCCATAATCCTGTTACAGGTTTAAGGAGGAATGTATGTCAACGGGACCACTGGACCCCTGACCAGAAGGGTGTGTCACCTGGCAACAACAACAAAAAGAATAGCTGGAAGAGTAATAATCTACAGTAATAACTTTACTCTTATGTAAAGAAAAGTCTCATGTGTGACCGCGGAAGATCTTTGTAGCTAGGGATGGCAGTAGAGGGCAGCGAAGAAAAGCAGACACCTTTCCTGAAGTGAGTTAAAGGAATTAAGAAAGATTGTGCAATAATCCACATAGGAGCAAATCCATTTCAAAACCAATGGTATGACAAAGAATTGAAAAAAGGATGGCAGCTCAAAGCTGAAGCTAATTGAAGCATTAAGGTTTCATTGCATCTATTTCCATTTTTCATTTTTACTTCCTCCTTGCATATGTTACCAAAAAATATACTGGCACACTGTCTACTCACCAAAAAAGTCCCATCAGTCCTTCTGTGTAGTCACTTTTATGTTCTTCTGACTGACCACCTTAGAAACTAAATACCTTTTTTTTTTCCCCCCTGGGCAGACCACAGCCTTGTGCAAACCCACTGCCTCTCTGGCAAGCAGGGAGATGAAGCACAAGGAGGAAGGAAGGGGTGCGCAGGCTACTTAAGTGACCCTGTTACACAGAAATCACTGCAGCACTCAGCACAGAGCCACCAACTTGAAAGATAAATGCAAGGGAAAGAGGACAAGTCTATAGGTGGTTCAAATATAGATGAAGGAGAGAGAAAAGCTCATGTTTGGTCATGGCCTCTGCTATAAACTCACTTTCTTCAACAGTAGCTAGTGCTGATCCGCAGCTGATCAGAGTCAGACTGTGCCTCAAGCCTGTGATCTGATTTCCCCAAATAGAAACAAAGGTGCTACAGCCACATGACTCTGGTTGAGTGTAACCTCATAATACAAGTTCCCACCTGTCAAAAACATTCTGGATAGTTAACTTTGGCACCAGACAGCTTTGTGACAAAATCAGGCATTCTCCGTCTGCAGTGAGAACAGGAACAAAAAGCTATCAAAAGTACCATGTCATGTGCTTCAGCTGGTTTGATGGAAATGTGATGGTGTACCCCCACCTGATCCGAACAGACGCTATACTGCAGGATGACAACACACAAATTCATAATGTCCATGACTGGACAGCAAACACAGCACTTCTGAAAACTGGTCAACTCTCTCTGCAGTCCTCAGCAATGACACAAGAAGTCTTGATCGCATCTCCACCCTGTCATCTAGTTTTACTGGTCTCTTTCCCTGAAGAGCCAACACCGTCTAGGGGGTGCCCAGATCTACTGGATCCCAACTGCCTTTGCAACCTCTGCAATCAGAGTACACTAGTATCAGCTTTATGATAAAGAAAAAATGCAATTTACTAATAAAGCCCTTGGTTAACTTTTAAAAGATGGATTTTAGCTGCAGTGAAATTGTTATTTTAAAATTAAAATAGAAACCTAATAGTGCACTTCTATTAGGGAGGAAGTTACATGCTCACTTTTTTTTCAGCTCTACTTATGTTAAGACCCAGTTTCTGGTGTTTAATTCCTCCAGCTGTTCAAAGTTCATTGCTGCATCCTGAAATACCTGCATTATCAGTCTGCAGAGAATTCATACTTCATAAGGCCTCTTCTCAAAGACAATGTGCTAAGACTATCAGACCTACTTCAAAGACACTTAGAGAAATAAACAGTCTGTTAAACAACATCCTTTCCTGGCTACAAGATTTGACTTTTCTTCAATCTTACAATTGTCACTAATTTGCTGTATGACATTGGGCATATTTTCTCTTTCCCCTGTCCTTTACTTTCTCATTCACTTCAAGTTCTGACCGCAGGGTTTCCCATAGAGCCAAGTCCAGTAGCCCCACGGGTTGCCTGGATCCTGTCAATGCTGGAGAAAAAAAATTAAAAAAATTTACCTAGTTTCGTGCAGAACAACTGCTACCCACAGCCACACTGTTACTGGATTCCCATTCCTGGTTCAGCTTGGAAGAGCTGAGACGGTGCATCACACGGAGGCCCTGATAACTCACTGAGACCAGAGGAATATGGTGCCCTGCTGACCCCAACAGGCATCAAGGTCATACATTTTAGCTGGAGATAACAAAACTGCTTTTTTAACGTTCACAAAGACAAAGCTGCAGGCTGCTGATTATAATGGAATTCACTCTCTCAGTAGCTGTGATGCCACAACCTCAGCAGAAGAGGAAAGGCATTAGCTGAGGAAGCTCACCAACTATAAGCAGAAGAGACAATATGCAGAAGAGCTGGAGAAGCTGACTATAGACAGCTGGGCAATAGCAAGCTTGCCATCCACTGTCTCGAAACAAGCCTGCAATCCTTAGAGCAGGCCTGCTGGCCTGAGAAACCTTCTGTACCCTAGCACCAAACACAGAACAGTATGGCATAAGCATGCTTGGGCAATTAACTCCTTTGACATGTGATTCCCAAAACTGATTTGAGTCAAGCTGGCCTTTGCCTTAATGATACGCAAGGTAGAAAACACAGCAAAACCCCACTAACATATTCTCTGTTGCGTGGGTCAAGAAAGCCAAGCAAGCAAGCTAAAATCCTCATAACCTCCTGGGAAGAGCCAACCGTACAAGCTGGTCCCATTAGACAGCTCTTGGAAAAGGTCTTATTAATCCTCATTCTCCCGTCTCAGAGCACAAGCTCATTCTCATGCCCTTCTACTGTCAAGGGATGTCAAGTATCATGCATGTGCCAGAAAAGGCAAAATGCCTTCCTTTTAATGAGTCATGCTGAGAGAAGGTTCCAAAGTCATCACCATATGCTTGAAAAAGCACCAAAGGAAGATAAAATACTTTGAACTCTTGATTCTTACTTATTAGAGTGGCAATTAAAAGAAAAAACAAAATAGAAAACAAAACAAACAAAAATCACCACATTCATGGCCTTTGGGCAGTATAGGTTCTAACACAATGTTTATAAAAATGCTGTCTCAATAAAATGGAAAATAATTACCTTGAAACAGCAAGAAAACGAAAACACAAGCATGAACAAACTGAAAGGGAAGATGTTCCAGAGAATATTTTTTTCCTGTAACACTAACAGCAGCTTATGCCGGGCCATTGTCCAGAAAATAAAACTGCTTTCCATGTATTAAAACATGCAGAAATGCACAAAGTATGGGGGAACAAGACAAAGAAACAAGAACAAACAAGAGCTAGGTGTTTTTGTTACGGTTTTCCTTCTTCCCTGCACAAAATTATTGGAAAATCTTGAGTAACAACAGAGAGAGCTGAGAATTCAAGGTGTAAGCAAAGTGCAATGCAGTGCAGTGCAAGATGCATGACCCATGGACAAAACAGCTCTAAGGTGCTTCAGGTCATTTGCTTTATCTAATCACTCTGGAGGCGTTAAGATACTCAAAGCTTCTCTTCAGATCTATTCACTTTTAGATTTCACTAGTAATTTATGCTTACAAGCAGCAGTAGAACATGCAAAGCTCCTCATTTCCCAGGTTTGTACTTCCCGAGTACAAACGCCTTCAACTTAAATTCAAAAGACCATGAGCACCTCCCTAACCAACACCATTCTAGTGTTACTTAATCTGGATTGAGTATCTCCTCATGAATAATGTGAAGTTGAAGGAACTTCTGCCCAAGTAAGAGCCTAAAAGGCCTTGCAGGGTTTGTTGCTTTTTTGCCAGAATAAAAAGCTCTCCATTTCAGCCACTAGAATTTGCTGGGAAGGAAGGAAGGGAGAAGGCTATATAAATATAAAATTGTAAAGACTTCACAAGTACTCAGAAGAAAACAGCAGCTCCCTGGGGAAGAACTGCCACTACCCTGGCTGGAAATCAGTAAAAGTGTTGGCCCCACAAAGAAAGCTCTTGCTTCCAGTGACCTTGGATTTGGATGCAGACTGTGAAGGGAGGGCAGAGAAAAGCGTCACAAATCTCCAGGCATAAATTCTGGCTACGAGAAAAGCCCTTGGGAGCACCAGTTTTATTATACTGAACTAGGAATGCTTCTAGATTTAGAAGCAGCTTAAACATAGCCACAGTCAGCAGCACAAGTCTGCGTAAGCTCACTGCAGCAATTCTGCACATCTACATTTATTTGCTGGCTGGACTGCATTGCATTGCCCTAATACATTAGTCTTATTGAGTCTGCTTCCTTCTGTGCGAACAGATTAGCATTAGCCACCTTAATAGGACTCTATTAACATTTCTTGATTGCATTAGACACTGGCATTGCCTGGACTCATTGATTTGATTTACAGTGTCAACTGCTGCGTATTTTATTTTATTATTTTGTTACAGAGAATGGAAAGACCAGCTCTACTTCAAAATACAGGCTAACTCCTCAGTAATGACACTTGATGCTTCTGTGTCAACGAACTTTATTGGATTTGTTGACTGATTCTTAGCATCCAGATTTCAGCAGTTTTTGCAAGCAGGGTAGCAACCTATATTGCATTTCCGTTGTTCAGTACCACATTTTCTCAGGATAGAAGGGGAAAACATGTAGAAATGCAACGCGTTTAACAGAAACCCACTACATCACTAATTTGCCCATGACAAGAGTTGAACTAGAAGCATGTGTAGAAGTTCCCACAGGCTGCTGAGGCAGCACGACGGACTGACAGCAGGATACACAGGGAACGTTTCCAAGTGGCAGAAGAAGAGTTCACAGAAATGCACAGGTGCTTTTCTTCTAGGAGAAACAGAAGCAAAGTTTCCTACCTAAACTGTTTTCTTTTGCATAGTACTGCAGGTTGCTTACAGAGGGAGCTGACTGGGGGCTTGCCCTGAGCACACAGCCACAATAACAGCAGGGGAGAAGAAAAAAGCAGAGCCATCTTGCAGCACCACGCACAGAAGCTAAATTCTCTAGTTAGGCTGGCACTAATTGTAATTAATATTAAATATAACTAGGATTACAATCTGTGATTTTCTTCTGTAAAAGTCTTGCTTTTTTTCTTCAACAAAGAACAGCTGGAATTCCATTGGTACTTTGCTGCGTCTGTGATCTGGTGGCATGAGATGAGGTGATGTGATGCATGCGTAAAATACAACTTTGAAAAGCACTCTCTTGATTTTCCCTGCCCTAAATAATTTCATATTTTAATTTTTCTGTGGCTGACGCTATCACATATCTGCATGAAGACAACTCTTGTGGGACCTACAGAAAACAATTTTCCACATCATGGATATACTAGATCTGGGTTTGTGACTCACCATACTTCACCATACATCCCCACCTCACAGCAGGTCTCATTATATAACTTGCTAATTAAAAGCAAAGTCGCTTCTGAACGTTGCTGAAAAAGAATCAGTTAAAATAAGATATTTAGATTTATAATATGCTCATTACCTAATTTACCCACATTAGATACTGATTTCCTTAGCCCTAAGACACATAAATAAGGATCACAACTGAAACCTATATCCTGTATAGTAGGAGCTTCCGTAAGGGCGAGAGCAGCAGATGCAATCAGTTGCATCCTCTTGTGATAGGCAGTAAGATAGCTAACCGACCCCACACTTGAATGAGCACCTAAACTCATCCCTGAAGAACGCTCAGCCGCTCTGACCCTCATTTAAAAAAAAGATAAAATAAATAAAAATAAAATAACAAAATCCTCTTCCCAGGAACATCCAGGATCTTACCTAAGACTTGCTACAGAAATAGTTCCATGTCGTATTATGTGACACTCGTACTTCTGGTTGAGGGCAAGTCAGACTGCACCTCTGTAGATGGCACCGAAATTTAGATGTGAGGCAAATTGCATCCTTGGTGTACAGTGACGGAACACAGTTCCAGCAAACTGCAGAAGCAGTAGTTCCCACTCATGTATCAGCAGTTTCTAATGCTATCCATCCAAAGAAGAAAAAAGCCCACTATGATCATGCAATCTCCATTATGTTCCACAAATAGACCTAAGGAGCAGAACAGCAACAGCAAAGGCCAACTCCACCTTCACCTGCAAACACCAGCAGAACTCATTTTCTCAGAGTTTCGTGAGCAAATTATCCTGCTGAAACCAACAGGAGTTGAAAAGTGTATATAAGAGAAGAATGGGGTCTAGTTTCTCCTGGTCAGGAAGCATAAACCCAAATTCTTTCCAAAGGTGTGGGTTTTTTTGTTTGGCTGGTTTTTGGGGTTTTTTTTTTAAGAAATATGACAAACTGGCAGTGATATGACAATTAAGCAGTGCATGAGTGCACTTCATTCCATGTGATCTGAGGGTGTTTCTAAAGGAGAGAAAAAAAAAAATAAGGAATTAAAGTGACCTTACTGGTCTGTAGTCAACATTTTCATAACTAAGGAAATGGAAGCAGAAAGAACAGACAAGAAGTGAAGTAAGCCCTAATATGATCTGAAAAGCACTTTAAGAAACAAAGGTCTTCCTCTAAAAATTGAATAGCTAATGCTGCTGATTCCTGACTTTTTAACTACTTGCCTCTATCCTTTCAAAAGGCCTGGTGTCCAAAACCCACTCATCCTTTAAGTCCCAAACATCCTAAGGCGGAAAGTCTCACCACTGTCACTCAATAAATCCACACAGTACCAAAAATGCTGTTTCAATGTTACTTATTACGCAAGGATTGTATTTAGAATGCCTATAAAGTCATGACAAAGAAAAGGCATCTATTTGTTCCATTCCAGTAACTGGCACTACCTCTGACTTAGAATAAACCAACACTGTGCAGGGCAGGCCCCAGTTCTTTAGGTGCAGTACCTGGGGAGATGGAATGTGTGCAGAGGACAGCAATACCTTCTGTAAAATGGAAGGAATGTTTGCTGCGGAAATTATGTCCTCCAGTGGACAGCATACTTGACCAAGATACAGGGCTCTGCCATCGGATCTAATGAGCTGAAAAGCCATTTTACAAATGCCCCAAGAAGTAAGCCCAGCCCTGCTGTGAAACCACAGCCATGTTACCTTTCTTCACTGTTTCTGCCTTCTCCTCAGCCTGAATTAGCTTTTACAAACACCAACTGCCGCTGAAAAAGAAAACCGTGACTCGAGCCATTGCCGTTTACAGCAGAACTTCACCAGCAGCATCAGCACAAACACTTTGGGAATGAAATAGCAATGATTTTATACCTGAAGCACATTCATGAGGGGCACAGCAGCAGAACAGTAGGCACAGTCCAGAAGCATCACTTTAAGAATCACTCCAGCATCTCCTAAAGGCCCTCTTCTCCTTAACAATGCACGAATTATGGTTACCTTGTCAGGCAAACAGGACAGATGGAAAGCAAGCAGGTGGATGTGAACGCCAGTCACGCCAGCCCCTCTGTGCACCGGCAGTATCACTCATGGGCCAGGCCTGGCCAATGGACCTTTCGGGCTCGGGTGTGCTCCCACCCGACCTCGCAGGGAGATGCATTCCGGCAGCCTGGGATAAGAACAGCAGTTGTCACTGGCCGTGGTTACAGCAGTGGGCTTTCTTGGGAAAACCATTCAATACGATTCACCTCACCATCATATTATCCCAGATTTCAAGCTCTACAGCAGGCCCAGGAGTTTGCTACGTCTTTTGCTTGCCAATAAGCATTTGACGGCCAAGCCTCAACATAAGCACGTGCCACAGACAGGTGACCATAAAAAAAGCACTCCTGAATACTGCTACCACACCAGCCTAGTCAGCAGAGACAAAATAGCACACAGTGTTCTCACAGCTACTGAAAACTGTCTTTTGCATATCAAAGTATTGAAGATTAATTCAATCTCAATAAAAAAAATAATAAAAAATAGACTCTGTTGCACAGATTAAAACATTTCCACTTGTCAAAACTGGTTTTAGAACTGTGACCATTTTGAATTCAGGGAAGGTTTTCCTAGTAAAATTGAAAAAGCACAAGTCATTTTTCCACTTGGAAAGAGGTGCTGCGCAGAAGGAACGACCTTTGCTGTTGCCATTGACTGCTGTTGCATAATACTACTTCTTTCTGTTCTGCTGGTTTCAGATGCTTCCTGCCTACCCATTAAGTGATTTAACTGAGCTACCCACACAGTGTTACCTAGTGACTACGCAGTTAAGACTAACTGCAGGCCAAAATTACCCACTGTTATTTTCTAGTTATGTTTTATTTCTTCTTTGGCAAAAGTAAAACTGAAGATGTACTTTAAAAACATGTGACTTTAACTACTGGAGGCACTCCTCAGACTCAGGAGCTCAGGCGAGACAGAGGGAGATGCCGATCCTCCCTCCAGTTATTCCAGAGCAAAAACTAAAGTACGCTCAGAGGGAGCCCTCACTGGTGCACAGACCACCAGAAAAGAAGGACCGTATACACCATTACCGTAGCAGGGCCACACGGAATTCACCCAAAGTCACACCGTGAATCTGTAGCAGAGACTGGAACTGAAATGAAATCAGTTGACACTGAAATGAAATCCACTGCAAGTGGAAGGGACTGGGGGGGAGCGGGAGGCCTACAGAGGCATGAGCCCAAAGGGGGACAGGAGGAGGCCAGAGGGGGAGAGGGAGAAAAATAGAAATGGGAGGCGAGAGGGAGGTCGGAGAGAGACAGCACACAAGGCCAGGGGGGATACAGGAGAAGGAAGCAGAAGGCCAAGGGGGAGAGCGCTCTGAGGGGGAAGCGGGAGGCCAGACGGGTGGAGGAGAAAAGGAGGAAAATAAAAAAGAGAATGCGATGGGAGAGATGGAGGCTGAGACTGAGAGAAAGGGGTAGGCTGAGGGGGAGACGGCAGGAGGCCAAGGGCCGAGGGGGAGAGCACTGCGCAAGGCCAGCAGGACGGGGTGGCCGGAGAGGCTGAAGGGGAAGGGGAGGCCAATGGGGAGAGCGTGCCAGGCCAGAGCACAATGGGGAGCCAGAGTGGGGAAGGGGGAGCCCCAAAGGAAAGAGGGGGAAGAGAATAAAAGAGTGGGAGGCCAAGGGGGAAGAAAATACGGAGCCAGAGAGGAGAGGCAAATAAAGGAGTGGGAGGCCAACGCAGGGGGGGAGAGGCTTCCCACCACCCTAACTGGTAGCTGCTTATAAGGGATGTGGTCCTGTGTCCTTCTTCCCACCAGGGAGGGCAGTCACTTGGCCCTGCAGTTGAGCCAGTAAACACTGTAAAACCAACAGAAAACAAACTTTCTAAAAATTTAAGATAACAATGAGTTCTCCACCTGTTTGGTTCCCAGAACTAGACTGCAGAAGAGCTGGAGGTTGGCAGCTGGCATGGGAAAGAGGTGGAAATGCACAGATTTCTCCAACTGTTGGCAGCAAGCTACCAGACCATCAAACCATACCTTCTGTTCATGAACCTGCAGTGCTGTACAGGCTGAGTCCTGCCCTGCTGAAATCTGTGTACGCTTACAGTCTTGTGACTTGCAGACTTGGAAGCGTTGCTGGCACTTCAGAAAGAGGACAGAAGAGGAAGAATTAAAAGGGACAGAAGTGGGAGCTTTGAAAACAAGTGCAAGGAGAAAGTTCCCAGTTTAAGAGGCAGCAAGATGAAAGGCAAGAAATCAGGAGCATATAAGTGGGAGAAAAGGAGAAGAAAGGTAATCCTGAAAGGAGAATAAAGCAAGCAGGGTCTCAGAGTGAACAAAGTCACCAAGTTTATCAGAGAAGCTGCAGCCCAGAGAAGAGATGTTACAGTACTCCCTCTGAGAGCAGTCCTGGGCTGACAGCAGCAGTGTAAAAAGTGGGAAAAGGGTTGACAGGTACAAAGGAAAAATTGAGAAGTCAAGGGAAGCATTAAGGGAAGAAGAAAATGGTCAGTTTTAGAAAGAAAGCAACTTAGGACAGGAAGCGGAGAGGAGAAGCAGCTTGAAGACAGTCAGCAACATGGAGCATGTACCAGGAAAAGCCAGAAAGGGGAAAGGGTCAGGAGTTCCCTTTATTCTCATTGTGGCTGCATCAGTCCCTAAATAAAAATCAAAAGGAGAGCAAAGAACACAGCTGACAAAGCCAGAGACACAGTTACAGGCAGAAAGTCCACACAAAACGCAGCTTCCCTTATCAAGACGTCAAGTGAAAGAGCCAACTGAAGGACAGTCCAGATACCACTGTGGTCAGAAGATTCCAATATAACCAACTCCTCTCTCCCATTCCTCACTCAGTGTCACTCATCCCATAGCAATTCAGCAGTGACAAGTCCCTGGTTACCTACTCTGTACATCCTTCAACTGGCAGTTCTGCAGCAGATGGTAAGGACAGGCATATAATTGCTTATTGAGTACAGGAAACAAATCAAGAAACTAAGCTATATACGCCTTTAAGCCCCTATTTTAAGGTACCAGTGACATTTCCAGTCTCGCACATTATGGGATTACTGGTGAGATGAAGGAAGAGAGAGAGGAGGTTTAACATGGCTGTTCAGGCTCCAAATCCTAGATCAAGCTTTCCTGTAAATGCGGTACATCCCTTAGAGCCATTTCTTGATGCTTCAGATGCCAGCTTCCCCACAGCAGAAATTAACTTCACCCTCCCTCTCAGCAGCATCATCACCTCCTCCAAACTCACTCCCTAAGACCAGAGAAGATATGAATATTCTCTAACCTTTTCCTGCAACGACTGTAGGTGGACTGCCTGCATCACATCTGAAAGACTCTTACTTTCACAGTGCAGAGATTTTGGCTTTCTGAGGAGGATCTGGCATTTTTGAGTCACTGCTGCCTGTTAAAAATGAAGTAGGAGATGAAGAACAGATACCACACCACCCCCACAGGGATATGTGCAGTTGCCACTCTGTGGTTTCGCAACCTACAATCCTGCAAATGTCCAAGCATTTCTGTGCAGGGACTACTCCGAGGGCTTAACATCTGGAATCCACTAGGTGAGATCTGGCTACGCAAGCGAGTCAAGTCAACCACCTCCAAAAGCCCTTTATAAGGACACGCGCCATTCAATGGTGATCAGGCAGCAGATTTCATGGCTACTAGAATGATGCTCTTTCTTTGTATTTGTGATAAGGTTACTGCACTGGCAGAGGCTCCAATGCAGGATATATACAAGCAAAACAGCCACAACATTTCTGTATTTGTGCACATTCCAGCTCACTTTGATAAACTTAGTAGGCTCAATTTATAAAAGCGGCACATTTCCCCTGCTCCTAACGCAGATGTGTTCTGCCAGAGGTCCTTTGTGAATGGTCAGTTCTTGCTTTTCTTTACAATAAGTATTGACAACATTGTGAAGATGGCATCAAAAGCCATATTTTGTCTACCAAAGTGAGTGGAATCACATCCAAGAGAAGTACCATCCTCTGAAATTCCTGTGCAAAGTTGGGCTTGAACATGCAAGTTATGGATGCTACATTACTCAAGGACCACTAAAAGTGAAAGCAATGCTCCCTTATTTTCCTATCAAAGTTAAACGGACCGCAAACCAATGCTAAAGAAAAAACAATGAGACTTTTCCCCCATTTGGTTATTTCTTCATCTTCCAAAGATGGAAAACAACCATTTAGTTCAACACTATATTTGCATCTTCTGAAATTATTGATGCTTTCATGTTTGTAAGCGCTATGCCTCTGGGTGTATTTTGGGGGAGTAATAAAAAAAAAAAAAAACCCCACTGCTGGGGAAAAGCTTTGGGTTTGGCCTTAACATCAGCACGGTGCTGTAAAGCCGTGCCAAGAACCGGCACCAGACTCGAGGCAAGTTTCACACACAGACCAGCGGGCATTCGGTGCTAGCACAGTTAGGCCTTCACCTTCGAAAGCAATGGGCTCTGCCTGCAACTCGGAAGAAAACCACCTCTGCGACAGCAGGAGGTTCCCCGCCTGTTTGCCACCCGGCGCCGGTCACACACACACAGCCTGTGCCGCCGGCCGCGGGGCAGGCGGGCTCTGCTGCCCCCCAGCCCGCTGCCCCCAGACCACCCACCCCGGGTCGCTCACACTCCGCAGGACGAGTGAAAAGACGCGAACCCGCAAAAGGCGCAGGAGAGCCGCATCTGCCTTCTCCTCTCCGCCCGTCCCCCGACAAACGCGCCTTCGCCATTCTCAGGGGAGCCCACGGCTGCCGCGTCCCGCTCCGTTTCTCCCGAGCGGGCGGCAGCGAGCCCCGGCTCCGCAGGACGGCAGCCACAGGGCTCCCAGGGCCGGAGAGACCCCTCCCGGCCCCGCGCCGGGCAGAGGGGCGGGGGGGCGGCCAGGCAGCGGCGACGCCCCCCGCAGCCCCGGCGCCGGCCGAGCGGGCGCCCAAGGCGGAGCAGACGCCGCTCGGGGAAGCCGCGGAGGACGGGCGCACCGGCGTCCCGCTCGCACGAGTTCGCGCTCGCCGTGCCGGCGGGTCGGCGGTCAGGGACCGGGGCTGTCCGCCGGCGGGCGGGGAGCGCGCTGCAGCCCCGCCGCCCCGCGCTCCCCTCAGGGCGGCCCCGCCCCGCCCCGCGCCGCGCCGCGCTCCCCTCAGGGCGGCCCGGCCCGGCCCGCCCCAGCCCGCCCCGCGGGCCCGGCGCTCACCTGGGCGCGGAGCTTTCGCCATGTCAGCGCCGCCCGCTCGCAGCCAAGCCGGCGGCGGCCGCGTCAGGTGCTCGCCCGCGGGGCCCTCCCGGCGCGCCGGCACCCCGCGCTCCGCCGCCCCATCTGCTCCCGGCGGAGGCCCCGCACCGCCCACTCGCCTGCGGCGCTGGAAGACGCGGCCGGGAGATGCCGCCGCGCCGCCCGCCCTCCGCGGCGCAGCCGCCGTCGTTACAGGCGCAGCGAGCGGCCCCGCGGAGAGCGGGGGGCCGGGCCGGGGCAGCGCGGGGACGCGGCTGCTCGGAGCGGGCCTGGAGGGAGCGGCTGGCGCAGCCCCGCGGCGCGGGGAGGGGCGCGGCGGCGGCGGCGGCGGGTGCCCCCGAGCCCGCCCCCGGGACCTGCCTCGCCTCGCCGCTGCCGGGGGGGCCCGGGCCGGTGCGAGGCACGGGACGAGACGAGACCGGCGGCTCCCGCGGGCGGCCGTGGCCGGTTCGCCCTGCCCGGTAGCCCCCGCGGCGCGGCCGCCGGGGAGGGCCGGCGCTCCCTTGCCGTCGCGGCGCTCCCGGGAGCCGCGGGCGCGGGGCGGTCGGAGGAGGACGGGCGGGGGGGGGTCCGCCGCGCCCGGCGCCTGTCCCCGGGGGGCGCGTTGCCGCCGGGCTGTGCCCTGGCGGGGCGCGGGGGGCAGCGGCTCGGCCCTCCCGCAGCACCAGCCCCGCGCACCGCTCCCGCAAGCGGCTGCTCTGGATTTTGATAGCAAAAAGCCTTCGGCCGTTGCCGAGTCCTGTGCCGGGGCAGAGGCTCAACTGCCGCAACGCGTCGCCTTCGAAGTCAGCGGTAGGCGAGGAGCGCAGTCTGCTGAGAGAGTCGGACGAGGGCGCTTCCAGGGCAAGACGCTGCCTCCCTCTCGGAGAGCCTCACTAGCGGCATTTCTCTAACACCAGCAAGGGAAAGAATAGAGTAGCCAGCTTCTCCAGATCTCCCAAGGATTGGGAGAAACTCACCTTAAGAGACATCTTAAATGGCAGCTCATCTTGTGGGAGCAATGGGAGGAGGCAGGCAGAGAGCCTGTGAGGGCTTATATTTTATTTACAGCGTGTCAGAAGACCCCCAAGTAAAGTGCAGTAAAGGAAAGATTTGCCCAAGGAAGCATACAATTAAAGAGCTGAGCAAACACAATGCAACCAAGTCCTAAAGAAACTTTCAGGCTCTGTGCCAATACCAACTTGGTAGGTATCAAAATAAATACATGATTTGCTCTGGCTGTTGCTAAGTGGCTCGTTCAACGGGCCACAGCAAATACCTTTGAAAACAGTGAGTTAAGTGGTTTTGTTAGAGGCTTAAGTGGAATAGCCACAACTCCGAGCAATTCTCACCCCTAGAGCCAGCTGCAAGTAAACGAACTATAGTTCACCTTCCCCCAGCTATGGGTGATGGTGCTACATGCTGGAAAGTTTGGCCTTGAGCCACATTGCCTTTGTGTTTCACTAGAAGTCCCCTTTAAAAGATTTGACCACATGATTGCTTTCCCAAAGATGCTACAGTGTCACTAAGCCACCAAATAAAGCAATCATAGAGAAAGACTGTGGATATATTCATGGGTCTCGTGGCAGTACTGGCTCAGGGGAGGATGTCTGAAAGACATATGTTATCCAAACAAGATAAGTTTGGACAAAAGTAGTGAGTTCCCTGCTCTGTCCTCCTTCCTACTGTGAAAGTTGCAGTACTTTCCAAACAGCTGCTGTCTTGTACAGATGTGACCTTCCACCATCACTTCTGGGAAGCATCAGGTTGGTAATCAGTGGGCTAAACCCACCTATTTTAATTTGATGTTAACTCATTACAAGTTGGAGTAGGAAATAGAACAAAAGACAGATGACGGGACTGAAATGTAGTTGTAAAAGGTAGTTCAAAATGCAGGACTATCCACAGCTAACAAATGTATGACAAACCCATTTGCAGTTTATCATAAGGGCTATCAAGACAACAGCATGCAAGGAAGCGATGGACAAACAGCAATTGTCTTCTCCCTGTTGGTCACCGAGGGCAAATGTGCATTAACCTTTGCTTTCTGTTATGCCAGCGCAATATCTCTGAAATCCATGAAGTTGGCATACACAAAGGCATAATTTAATGTCTTATTTCCAAACTTGATACTCTCACCTATGCAGAAGCCCAGGACAAGACTTATGTCTCACATCAGCATTATTTCAAGAAACCTACTTATACTGAAGGCACGTGCTAGCAAGAGCCTGTCAGTGATGCACATCCATGAAAATGGACGAGACACTGATCTACTTGCACTGTAGCCCTTTGAAAAGTCTTCATCCTTCCCATATTTGCATTCAGTCTGGGCATACAAAAGCATGAGAAATGAGAAGCTGTTCCTAGGCTGAACTCACCCAGTCCTAACTGCTGTTAACCAGTTTCATAAAGGTAACTGAAGTGAACCACAGTAACTTTTGAGAAGTGTTATGCTAACAGTCTCCATGTCAGCTACCGTGTGGAAGACACACCAAAATAGAGTCTTAGGATCATCTGAACAGAACTTTGAATGAGAAGGTTTTCTAGGGCTTGAAATAATTTTGTTTCCAGGTAGGAAACAACGAGGGAGACTCCCATGAGACATTTACCTGTCTCAATATCTTTGTTCTTCATTAACTGCACTCAGTGTAATAGCCAGACCAAGATTAAAATGAAATTATTTCTTTTCCATGCTCCCCAAATCTTCATTGGGAGAGAAAAAGAACCTGCCTAGAATAGCTCTTCTATTTAGAGATGTGAGGGAGTTCACACAGACACAAACCAATGCACCATTTACATAAAATATCTGTACAATGTATCCAAAACTGTTTTATCAATAATATTTCTGCATAATATTATATTCTGGGTAAATACAAATACTGAACTAAGTCAATTCAGTATCTTCCTTAAGCAGAAAACACAAGATGCAACAATTTAGGCATTAACATCTATATGAGACTCACGCTCTGCAAAGTTTTTTCAAAACCACCACGTTCCATGCTCCAAAAAGATTTGGCTAATTTTGCTGGAAGAATAACTTTTCTTCTGAAATGCCTTGAGAATTTGAACTGTATAGAGAACATAAACAATACTGTACTCAGATCTGCAAACATTAAGTTCCTCTCCCCTTCTTTGTCCTCTACCCGCTTTTGCTGACATGGAAAACGAAGTACAAAGACCAGAGGCAGAAGTGGAATCTTGGTGTACATTCCCAGAGCTCTGCCCACCATGCTCAGAGGTTCTTCATTAAACAGCTCCTTTCAACTTACATCACAAAAAGCAAATTTAGTGCAGTGATGGCACACTACAAGGTATATCCCAAGCTACTATATTTGGATAATATGGCAGTAGGCAAAGGCTGGAACTTGGGTCAGGAGACACTACTACTGTATCAGTTTGATAGACACTGCTTTTTCCTGCCAGCCCAGCTATCTCTTCCCTGCACTCCTTTGCTCAGAGAAAGTAGACGTCTAAGAGCAATCTTTGCCTTTCATCAAAGTTATATTAGTGTCTCTCTGAAAACACACTTCAAAATCAGACTCTGACCCAGGCATTGAAAGAAGATTGGATTAGCATTTGATACCAGTTTAATAGGATTGTTTGTAATTTGAACACAAACTAGCACCGCCATCAACAGGTGCCCCATCCATTGTTCAACAATTTTTAATGGAAACCATACCAGCAAACTGTACTGGAAGAATATGCTTTACAAAGCAGCTTTTTCATTTTCCCTGCCCCAGACTCTATCATCTAGGAGTCACTGCAGATGGGCTGTCTCACCACCCACCATCCTCCCCCAAGGAGACAGACAGAAATTAGGCCTTTGCACAATAGCTCTGGATGTAAGAAAGCATAAGTTTTGTTGTTGCTCACACACACCACCACAATTATTCCAACACGTATTCTTCCTTAACGGCTCTTTTGCACTGGGCTAGATGCAGTGGCTTTAAAAAAACCCCAGGCTTTCCATTGGCATGGCTGCCTGAGCAGGCAGTTAACTGCAGCCTTTGAAGGCGGCGAGAACCACAATGCCTCCCTGGAGGGGGAAAGATTAATTTACATTGTCCTCAATACCGAAAGCAGACAACTGTCAGCCCTTGACAACATAAACCTCCAGAAATTTTTTCTTTCTCCTGAAGATTTGCAACGGGGCACATAACAAAGTTGGTTGGCCTTGGGGGTTATAGCAATAAGTGTAAGCAAGAGCCTCTCTGCATACCATGCCTGGGCATCAGCTATAAACATTGGTCTTACCACTCTGAGAGCAAACATTGTCTGGACAATATGCTGTTAATTTCAGTAGTTAGAAGAGGCCCAGCTAAGAAGCAAAGTTACTGAACAAACCTCTACAAAAGTCATAGCCAAATAATAATGTAAGAAAAATATACCAAGCCTGGCAATGGCCTGAGCTGGAATGCCTTCAAAGATATTTATACATCCAAGTACCTGTTGAGAAAAGAATATAATTCCAAACACATTTACTCTTAATTCCGAACACATTTGGTTTTACTGGTGACCCACGTTCTTTTCCTTGCAATAGAGCTGAGAATCTCCTCTCAAGACAAAGCCTTTGTCAAAGGATGTTCCCCATCATTACTAGGTTCTCTGGTGTTGTGAGATGTCTAATTACAGAAATCAAACCTTGTACAAAACATGGTTTGCATGCTAATTCATACAGAAAAAGATCAAGACAATAGGCAGTGCCATGTGTTAGAGGCAATACAGAGCCACCTGAGGATGGGAGCTTGGAGAATAATGCTGTCAGCTGACACTATTGCACCCCTGAAAACATCTGCCCACCTAATGACCCAAACCTGCTCAAACTGGGCAGGGAAAGTTGCTCTAGCTGTACACTTCAGGTCCTTGGCAGCAAAGCTGAAGGTTGGTTAATATCTCCAGGACTGAATTCAAGCCCGGCTTCCATAGACCTGTGCTTGCTGACACTGGGTTCAATCTGGTTTAAGCAGCCTTCAGAGCCAAACCAGGAGACTGATGAGGAAGTAAGGGAAATGGGAGCTCTGTCCTCTAGAGCCAACATTGTCCAAAGTCAGAAGAAAATTGCTTGTTTCAAGAAGGGGTGATGCTGAGTGCAATTCCATGAGCAGTTGTGAGACTGCAGTGACACAGCAGTGTGGCAGTCAAGGAAAGCAGCTGATGAGGAGGGTGCAGTGAAGGTCAGGAGAACCCTTTAGACTCAGTTCCTATATCCTCCTTGGAGTCTCCATAGAATTTGAGAGGCAAGCCCTAAGGAGCAGACACCATATTGAGTCAGAGAAAACAGCAGGCAGTAGAGCAGCTCACAGCCAAGTGTTGCACGTCAGCCACCCACTAGAAATGGGTTGCACTATGCTGTTTTACTTGGAAGGACTGAGAAATTCTCTGGCAGCAGATACACCTGCTTTGTGGGTGCTCATGCCAGTGAAACAGCCAAAGAAGCTGTCCGGGATCCAAGAACAAGCCTTGAGATGGCAACTCTTGGCAACATAACTTCAAATAGTTTGAGAGGCCTCTCCACACTGTTTATATGTCACACACAGACAAAATAGAAAAGAGACAGGATATGTCAAAGCTCAGCACTTTCGAGGAGAACAGCATTCTGCCAAAAAACAAAGGTAACAAAATCATAATCCACAGAGGCATAACAGAAAAGAGCAATGGATGGGCAACTGGTCTCAACAAAGACTTTATGGTACTCCCAGGTACAGGGGATTGTCTAGCAGGAAGGTCCGTGGCTTGGTGAGGAGGCTGTGATGTTCCAGGTTGCTGCTAGCTCTAGTTAATCCTGGATACCAGAAGGGCCTCATACTGCCCTTATTACGGAGGTTGTACTGACTGACACCGGGATTACTCAGCTTTGCAGCTGAAGCTGGATGCGTGGCTGTAAAAAGTCCACAACAGACACAAGGCACCCAGACAAATGCCTGGCAATGACAATTTTCCGAACAATATCACAGGTCTTGGTCTGCAGAGAAGCAGGGTCTAATGGCCAAGACAGCTGTCAATAGCTGCAGGAGCAAGTGCTGAGGGAGGCTCAGTCCTGAACCCGTCAGCCCCCTCAACTGTTACTTCTTCATTGGCTCTGAACTGAAAGATGCTCTTTCCTCCTGCCTCAAGTCTTCCGAACAGCCAGAGCCATCCAATTAAAGGTGTGTCAGAGCAGGAGCAGACTTGTACTGATCAATAATGTCAGGGCTGGGGACTTCTTAAATGCAGGCAAGGAAAAATGGTACTGGCTGGTTTAACTGCAGTGCTCTCCAGTATTGGTAGCTACATGAGGAGGAAGGCACAAGGTATAAAAACAGATGGAAAGAAAGTTGATGAGAATTAAAATCACAGGAATGAAGCAGGATTTCATAAATAATTAATTTGCATCTAGTATTTGTTACCACACTGCAGAATCACTACTTTAATCAAGACTGTCTGTTTTCCCTGCACTGTTTACAATTTAATAAAAGGGAGAGATTTGCTGAGCACAAGGCAAACAGCTTCCAGTTCCAGATCGGAGACAGAAATACAGCTCACAAAAACTTCTTGGGTACAAATGAGAGCACATGGAAGATGTGCTCCAGACCCTACGGGAAAGCTCCCACATTCAAATATGCCCATGCAGTCATGATTTTTTATACCTGGTAGTGCTGCAGAGTTACTTTGAAGAAGCAATTCTCCCTGTCCAGTCTAAATACCACATGAAGGACAGTGATCTTCGCAATTTTCAGAAGACCAGTTCCACAGATTAAAAAAACCCAAGTGTTCAGAAATTCATGAACCAAAACTTAAAGGAATAGTATGAAATTGTAGCAGCTGCAGATTTTTATGCTGTTACTTTAGGGCAATTGGGAGCTTTTTTGTTAAGTTTTGACATGGGTAGGGGAGGAAGCTGGAAAAAGAGAGCAATGTCTTAATTTTCAAAATGTTAGAGTACAGGTCGCGTTTGTCAAACTTTCCACTCTCAAAAATCAAGACAGGACAGTGACAAAACACCACATTGAGAGGGAAAGGAAGAAGAAGCAAGCAAACCCATAGGTACAATTTTTATCTAGATTGCTGCAAACACACAGAAAAAGCCTAAGTTAATCAGCGTCTACTGATTAAAAACAAAAGATAAACCTGCCATGTCTACATACTGGTTCGCTCTTACTATAATTTTTCTGGTTAGATCTCTTATTCTTTCAATATAGAATAGCTCAGATTTTGTCGTGTCTCGCCTTCCCATTCTAACCCACTGTTAAAGAATAACCCAGACTCTCCAGTCTCCAATATTACTGATACTCGCTTTGCTTTATTGATCCCTTTCTGATTTTTCCATTAAAAAAAGAGGAAGACAGTGATAAAATTACGGGATCTCTCCATTTAAGTGGATAAGCACAGGGCATCTATTCTTCCCATGTGGAAAAGTCTATCAGTTTCCCAATGTTATTTTTCATAAAGGCAGCCTGTTTTTTCTAAAACATTGTTATAGAGGCTTAAGGCGTTGCTAGGAAGCCTTCTTCCCAGAGCCTGATTGCTGGTCCATAGCAGAGCAGAATGTTAGGAAAGATCAGCAGGAGGAAGGACTATGATAAATGCAAGAAGATTTGTTGATGAATATCAGCTTGATCCTAAATCCATCTTTTTTTTACTGAATGAGGGACTGGGTGTTTGAAAAAAAACCAACCAACTGGATACATTCAGGAGAACAAAAATTAAATGCTAAAGGAGTAATCAGGCAGCACAGCTCTCTGGGTGCTTTAGAGAGTCGGCTATTTTTAGTCATCTGTTTCCTAACTGAAATGCGGAGGGGAGAGGGAGAGACTGTGATACCAGGATTTTTAGAAGCATCTATGAAGCATTCCTGTTCTGCAGTGCAGCAGCAGCTCTTCGTACAGACACACCCAGCCTCGATTTCCACGGGCTTGCTCAGGCGCAGACCAGTCTCAGCCAGGGCAACTGCTCATTCTGCTTCTGGGGGTGACACTGCAAAGTGGCCAAACTCTGCCACAGGTCCACAGCTCATGGCACCCAGACAGGCTTGTGGACGGCTAGCTGTGTGATGGCCAAACCTGCATGAGCCGTGCTCACATGCCAGTCACACTGCGAGCAAGGGAAGGCAGAGGAGCCCGAGGAGCCCAATGAACCAGGGACGGAAGGGTAGCTGAAGTTGTAGCTACCCTGTTAAGCAGCGTGGAGACTTTCACACCATCCTGCCGTGCCGCCTGTACCGCTTTGACTGGTTAGACCTATCCTTAATAATTACGTGACTGTCACAGCTGAGAAGCTCAGAGTGGCACAGCTAGGCTGGCATTAAATTGTCACTGTCACATACCAATAGCCATATAGCTGTGGTATCGAACAGCTTCTCTGAAGCTGCAAAGCACCTGCAGGAAGCAAGGGAGTGACTTGCATAGTGAGACCCTCTGAGTTCTCTGCTACTACAGGTGTATTGTAATCAATAGCCAAGTAAGACTGTCAGCTATAAACAGCCATTATACTTTGACAATAGCATACACATTTCTTTAAACCATATTTAGAGAGTTAACAGTTTGGAAAATCCTACCATAGATGAACTGGAAATGCACAATGCTCCTAAAAAAGCATTTTTCCCCCAGGACTTGCACCTTGGTTTCTGCTGGTACACAAGTTATTCAGAACCAGCTCACAAAAACATTCACAAGTAAAGAAATGCAGATTTTTTTATTACTATTATTATTTGCTGCATATTCAGAAGGTACAAATATTCTCAGTTCACTCAGTGCTGGTTCCTCCTCCAAATTCAGCTAAAAAATTTAGTTAATAATTTGGTAAAAAGATGTAGGGTCAGTGGGGGGAAAGCTCCCCAACTCAAACCTTTCTATCCATCAACCCACAAAGGCCCAGACTGCATCAAGAGACTGACTCCGCAGGCTGCGGTGCATACGCTGGGTGACTCCAAGCACGTCACTTCATTTCCCTGAGCCCCATTGCCTCCTGCTGCAGAGAGAGGCAGTGGTGCATTTCCTCGCCTGTAATACAATTCTAGATCTATTAACATTTCCAGTAATGGTTTCTTTTGAAGCAAGCAAGACTCAGCTACTACAACTCCCAAACTGCTAGCTTCTTCCTTCTTTAGCAGGTGTCCAACCTTCACTTTACATTTTGAGGAAACAGCCTCCTAAGGTATGCGGAGCTTCCCGCCAACAGACAATTACTGTTCTCCTGCTGATACGCACAGAGACCACAAACTAGGCATTGGCTATTTCAATACCCACTTTGTCTCTAGTAAGAGGAGTAAAAGAAAAAAAGTCTCTACCTGTAGGCAAAGTCACAGAATGCTGTGCAAAGGAGAGAGAAAAATCTCAACATTAATTAGAAACTTCCCTAGAAGTGACAGGCTGGGTGGGATTGGACAAAGCTGACACTCGAGTGGCAGAACTCTGCCTCAGGGTGCTCTAATTTGTAAAGTAGATTGTCTCAAGGGTCTATTTAAACAGATTAATACAATAATGCTGCTGAGTCATTGTGCTTTCACTGCATCTCAGCTTCCTCTGAAGATACTACTAGCAATAGCTCTGCCGGGTACCAGCAGTGACGTGATTTAGCTTCCTCAATGTGGTAAGGAGGTGTGCATTGAAGAAGTGATATGCGCCCTTCAACGCTGCTGAGATGGATCAGACCCAGTTAGGTTACTGTCTCAGCAAAAGCCACCAGAGTGCTATTAAGAAGATTAAAAAAAAATGTTTTCCATTGTTAGAGTGTTTCCAAATAAACCAAAAGGATACAGATCTTGGGCATATGAACTTATCCACTTTCCTAAACATCTGTCAAAATGGAAAAGTAAAAACATTTATTATCCAAATCAAAAAACACTGACACAGTGGACTGGAAAGACAATGCTACTTGGTGCTCTGGAGACTTGAAACTGCTCTGTGGGCATCTGGCAGACTTCAGCAAGCTTTCTTCCATGCATGTATGTGGAGCTTTATTCAGCTCACACACGTTCTGTTCAACAGATTAATTTTCCCCTGGATCAGCTTTGCTAAGACATGCTGCCTAGAACCACAAACGAAGCTGATGCAGCTGGACTGCTGTTCCAAAATCAGGCCTCCACATACACCAGGGCAATGCCATCAGCCTAATGCAGAAGAGCAAGTTAGTAATCCACGAGCAGAGACACCCTGAAGAGGTCAGTGAATTCACGGGGGTGACATTCTGTGCACCACCTCCCATCTTCCCACTGCTATTAATAACCTCTCATTAGAGAAGTCTTCATGCTGATGTTAAATGTCACTCTACACCCCCTGTCTCAGACTAATTACTTACAGAACATTTTTTCTCGGTGGCACCCATGGCCCTCTTATTTATCCATACCATGTATGAGAAGGCAATGGAACCATCTGTGTAATGCATAGGGAGGAATAATATCAAGCATGCAGAAACTATGCTTGCAAGGCTGCCATTTTTAAACTGCTCCACGACCCTTCGAGCTCAGCTACTCCAGGTTACAGTCAGCCTTCCCCTTTCTCTGACAAAGGGGATTTTTGACACTGAGTCTTCATCCTGCAGCCACAGTACCTGGTGAGTTTTCAAAGAACATTACTGGGCTGCAGGTATTTTTTCCCCTGCTTTCTTGCCACAACCCAGTCCATCCTACCTTTCAGCACAAGCCAGGTGCATTAAGTAGACATTCATGATTTTCAAATGTTTTGGGGAAGATTCAAGCTGGCAGCAAGGTTATAGTGGAGAGAGATTTGCCTCTTTCACTTGTTCTGCTTCTGCATAACTCACTGCCTAAAGGGTCAGTGTCACATTGCCCACAGGACCAAACATACACAGGGTGAAATAAATCCTTTGTGTCTTTCCCACAGCATTGACACTCACTGATCCGGAGCCCTGCCCTGTCTGGGACCGGGGGAAGGCCTCTGCTGGTCTTTGACTGGTAATGACGCTGGACCCCTTCTTTGTACGACCCACAAGGCACAACGTGTCACAAACGTTCACCCCAGCCCTGGGGAGTTCTGGCTGTGCCTGCAGGTAAAGTCCAAGCCTTTCAGAAAGGGAAAAAATGTGCTAGCTGCTGAAGGTTCTTTGATGGACAGCCTTCACCTTAGGCAGTTGGTTCTGTTTTGGACAGATTTCAGGACACTGAAGGAGCTTGAGGAGCTTAAGGAGCCATCTATATGGAATTGCCCAGCTTGATCTCCCTTGAGCATCTCAGTTTGGGTCCATTTGAACAATGCTATTTATGTTTCATTAATACTGGGGACTTTTTGTTCTGTGCCAGCTCAAAAAGGGACAGTAACTGCTACAGTGAGTTAAAAAAAGGAAGAGGAAGAAGAAAGAAAAGGAGAAAGAGTCAGCATGTGCATTTTAAGAGGTTTATTAATAACTGACACCGATGGTGCCACCTCCTGCTGATATAATCATTGTTAAGCATGTGCTCCTGAGGTGGTTAGAAATCCACACTGGAAGTCTTGACATCAGAAGCAACCAGGCTTTTCTTTCTCCCCCTTTTAAAGAAGTTTACTTATTCTCTGTCACCTTCCTGCTCGCCCAGTTCTGTTTGCCTGTTTTTTCCCCCAGCCTAAATACTCGGACTGGTTGCAGAAGCAGGAGAGGAAAGTCAGAGGGATGGGGGTTGCGGGTGGGGGGGAAGGCAGCAGCAGCCTTACCTTTAGTTTAATTGGTGCTACTTAGTTTCATATTCAGAACGAGCTTCTTTTCCCAATTGAAAGACAACAGACAATTATAGAGAGTGTCACCTTTCATTTTAATTTCAGCCACATTTACAAACCTCAGAGACAAATGAAAGTTCCAGTGAAAACACCCTGACAGTGAACTTTCAGAGCTTTCATTCAGCTGCCTGCACTGGTGTAGCCCACAGAATTGACAATATGAAGACCAGGTTCTTTGCAGATTGCCCCAAACTAAGGACCAAATCTTGACAAACGCTAAGCACTAAACTCCCAGGAGCTTGTCCCTACCAAGACTTCACTGGAACAACTAAAGACCAACTACCGAGACATGAACCTTCGTAACATTGCTATCCTCATGTTTGACTCACAGAAGGAAAGGAAGAGCCAAAGATAAAAAAATTAAATCAGTGCAATAAATAAGTGAGACTCAGATTCCCAGGAGAGGTTAAAGCCTGCAGAAATTTGGGATTGCTTAATTTCTATCAGGCAGTTGCAAGTAAGATGTCTCAAGCTTTTGTTCTGCTCATTAGAAGACTGAGCAAAACTTTGCTGAAGACAAAGGGGGTGGTAGCAGAAAAAGAATTGCAATGTAATTTCAAAAAAATCAGCATTTTCTGCCCATGACTTCATCAACACTGATTGTTCTGTTGCTCTGCATTTGGTTTGATCAAGATAACTTCACTGAGTACCACTTGCTCAGACAAGTGCGTTACAGAGTAAGAATTTAGACTGCTGTAACTAAGTGATAACTGATTGACACTGCTTTCATTTCCATGAGGAAGTAAATGTCAAAGGCATCTTGAATAGCTTGAGGTACATCTTTTCTATCAATATAAATCAACATATAATGAACAACAATATGAAAAAGAAATCAGCCTGAGTTCGGACACGTTACCAGAAACATCCAGTTTTCCTTCCAGCTGTCAGCAGGCAGGACAGACTAATGAGGCATTGCTTTTCCTTGTCAGGCTCACTATAGTTTGCAGCCCCCTCCCTTTTTCATTGCACTTTGTCTATTTTAAAATAATCTGCCCACAGAGAGGAACACTACGTGGTACATCAGGTATAAGCAGCCAAGACACCGTGAGTGAGCTGAGCAGAGCACAAGGCAGCAGTCCGCTCCAGGTACCCTCACAGGGTTTACTCCACAAAGAGCAGCCGGTGCCAGACTGGCAGTGCCAAGCTGTTGACGGCCTCACAGCAGCCTTCAGCTGGGCCAGAAGATCAGCCTTCTGCTGTGTTAGCCCGCAGACCTGCTCAGCCCGAGGCTGCCACCGCTGCGGCACAGAGTGCAGGGGATGGGGCAGACACCTTTCCTCGCAGCCGTGGCACCATAAAACATCAGCCACAAAACAGCAGTGCTCTGTCGCTGTCATTTGAGTTCCAGTTCAAACACAGCTGGCAGAGAGACCCTGTACCATTACTAATCCCACACAGCCCCCGCTGAAGGACTCCTACAACTACAGGGATAATGAAGGGCTGTTGACTGGTAGAGTGGGGAATCTATTGACAGCGTTCACTCATACAATAATGTAAGTTATAGCCTTTCCTTGCTTCCAAGCCTGTTAAACCTTATTGTTGCTTAACCTCTGACACATGCACAAACAGGAAGCCAAAACCTTTCTAAAAAGAGGCAACAACAAAGGAATTCTTATCAGTTAACACGGACCAGAGTAAGTCTTTCTGCAGAAAAAAATCTTCTTTGTAGGACACCCACCCTGCCTCCCTTTCCAAGCTCCTGTCTAAATCTTCCACAAGTATTAAGCCCAATTTACGTTACATAGTGACCAGACTGAGAAAAGCCAAAAGGCTTGGCAGGCAAAAGCATCCCTCAGCTTTCAGTCCTGCAGGTTTATTCCTCTACAACAGAGTGCTGTTATACTCTGATCCTGCCCTTTTGGGTCGGGGCTGCATCCACTCCCAACCGTGTAGGATGGCTCAAGGTCAGGTTTACATAGTGGGGTTACGAGAAACAACACTGAAACAATCCTTAAGGGAATAAGACAAAGACACCAGTGACGTTCAGTCCGTACTGATTTTAGTGGAAGTCCAAGGGACTAGCAAGCGGTTTCAGAAATCACCAGAGTCA
This sequence comes from Himantopus leucocephalus, assembly GCA_003993805.1. NCBI lineage: Eukaryota > Metazoa > Chordata > Aves > Charadriiformes > Recurvirostridae > Himantopus > Himantopus leucocephalus. The sequence continues at coordinate 6,992,049 of RSEF01000019.1, forward strand.
GCCAGGTTCTGGCTCCACGGAGGTTTCAGGTACCAAACAGAGGGTGGAGGACGACTGCTTAATGCATAAGCAAAGCTTACAATTCTCAGTACATACAAAGTGCCGTTAAAAAAAAAATCTGTGTATCTAAGTCTTGAGAAAACATTCCTCCCTATATTAAACAGATCATGACTGAGAGCTACTGAGACATAACTCGTTCTCTCTCATTACTCCCGTCCCTTCCTCCCCCATCTCTCGCACTAATCTAACAGTTGGTGCACCACGTGTTCCCTGTGGGCAGTCTGCCTGCACTGACCCCCAGAGAGATGTCCTGCTCCAGAAACTGGAGCTCAGAGTGGGGCCCAGCCACGCTCCTCCAGCGGCGGCTCGGCAGCTTTCCCAGCCCCAGACAGACCCACACCATGTCTTCCCGCAACACCTTCTGCAGAGCGGGCTGGAAGCAGCGAGCGCACTTTCCCGCCCGGGTTACCTTCTCATGCGGGCTCAGACCAGTAAAACCAGTTTAACCCAGCCGGCTCCTTTGGCTCTGCACAGGACCAGGGGCTCTTTCTTCTCGAGGCCACGATGAGATTGCTTCCTCCTGGCCCTGTGAGCCACCAGGCATGGCACCAGTTCTCGGGCATTGCCCGCGGCACACACCCTGGTTTGTCAGGATGACCCCGTCTCGTGTGCGTGCCTCTGGCACAGCCAGACTGAAAAAATCCCCTCTGAGGGAACATGGGGCACAAGGAAAGCACTGACTACAACCTTGATGCTGTGGGACCATAATCTCTGCTTTTTTAAAGCTGGGATCTATAGCTAGATTTACACGCATATATGTGGTACAGTAGGAAGTTGACTGAAGGAAAACTCATGTAGCTTGTGAATTAACTCTGATTTCAGCAATTTTTACACCTATGCCTATATAATTACTTTAAAATTTATGCATGTCTAAAAGCATCTTGGCAAATGAGGGGGCTGCTTAAAAGAACAGTTAAAACAAAAAAGTAAATATATTAAAAATCAGTCCCTGGAAAATACTGCTCAGCAGCAGTGACTGAGTTTATTCTGTGAAAAGAGACATCTTCCTACAGCAAAAAGAATAAAGAAAGCAACCAGTGAAGAAAGACCTTGTCTCCATGAAATGAGTGGAAGCAAGAATTGAACTTTGAACACTGGGTTACATTTCCTTCTGTGCAGGGTAATGCCTGCAACGTTAAAATGAAATCCTGTTTGGCATTCCTTCCAGCCATTCCCAGTGAGGTACGTCAGCAGGCCGGCTCTGCCAGACAGAGCCCTGTGCCACATCAATACCGTGGCAGCGGCCGGGTGCTTCCCTCGCCGTGCCATGAGCAGCGCGAACCACGCAGCCCTTTCACCGGCACATGGCAGCCTCTGGTATGCAAGAGACATCAGGCGTGCACAACACACAGGTGAAGCACAAGGGAACAGGTGATAAATGACCCGTTGGGACCACTGTCCTTCAGCCTGCTTCTTTTCACTCAGACCAGACTACCATCCTGAAACATCAGTGCAATCTGGTCCTTCTGGTACGCTGCAAGAGCGAATGTAGGGTCTTCTGAGGAAAAATGTACTTGAAAACTATTATGTTCTTCCAGGACATACCTTGAGCAGACACACTGAAGCAGATCTCCTATTTGGCTGATAATTGACTGACATGTACATCATGAACAGAATCCCTTTTCCTATTGCTGGTGGATCAGTTCTCAAAAAAAACCCGAACCGAGAAAACCCACCTCTTTTTCCTAGTGGAAAGAAAGTAGTCCATAGAGGAGGAGGATTGGCAGAAAGCTATCCTCCAGGAGTAAGCCAGGGACAACGCAAGCCAAAGAGAAGAAAAGAGTTCAATTATGCTCTTACATTGACATTAATGGAAGTTGAATTAGGTCCAGCATTATTAGAAAAAAGTAGCTCTCCAAAGCACTGGTAGAGCAAACACTGTTGCCATAACTACCTCACTCCCAGAAGCATGCCGGTTTAATTTCTACAGTTAAATATTTACAGAGTAGATTGCGCTGCTCGGAGAATGCAAATGTGCAGTTCTGTCTTGAGGGTCCTCACAGAGGATCTCCAGAGTCGCCCCTCTCCCCCTGCGCCATCATGCCCTCCACACCCGGTTGCCTGTCAGGGACGAGCACGGCTGCCCCAGGAGGGAGGACAAGACGGGAACAGAGGTACCCACGGCACAGGCTGGGAAGTGACCGCACCAGCAGGACACAGTCCCACAGCACCTGAGCACGGCAGGATGGCGACAGTCACAGTCCCACCGACAGCCCCGGCATCACCACACAAGGCAACGAGTCCCAGCCAAGGTCAAGTGAGTCTGCGTGAGCAGGGGGGGACCTGGGTGCACGTGTGGCACAGCTTGGGCAAGGACCGAGGACTGGCCTGGCTACAAGGGGGGCTTGTGGCCATGGGCAGAGGTCCCAGACAGGCTAGTTAGGGCAATTAGTGCCTGTTGGTGCACCCAGGGTACGGCACCGCCCTCGCACTGAACTGCTCTGATATGCTTCTACCAGACTTCACCCAAATCACTACGAAACCCTCTGTAAACCTTAATTCTACTTCGGCTATACATAACTGCAGCAATTTATATTTGTTGGAGTTGTCCACATGTCTATAGAACCACTGAATTCTTTCATCCTGTTTTTGCTTCATCCTTCTCACAGCTCTGACATTGCAGAAACCTGCACATAAAGAATCAAGAAAAAAGACAGGCCTGCAAAGATCTTGCAATGAAATCTAGTCCAGATCCATGGAAGTGGATCCTCCGCAATACCAGGTAGAATAGTATGTTTTGGATATCTAACCTGTTCCTGAAGACTTTCAGCAATGAGAAACGGCACAGTCTCCAAGAAAATGTATTCTTCACTATCATCTATACCATCAAAATACAAAAGTGCTTCTGGTACGCCCCCATGATTTAGCTTTAAAGAAGCAGGGACTCAGATACATGACCGTGCTTTAAATAAGTGCATAGCTAGTTAACGTGGCTCATTAGACGCATAGTTGACAATGGCAGTGGTATTATGGTTGCACTTTTCAGCCCCATATATAGTCTCTATCAACACACTGTGACAAGAATTACGCACATGCATAATGTTTATCTGGCTTGATGCCGATTTGTCTCTCAGGAACAATGACATGTAGAATCACTTTAAGATTAAGCCCTACAATTACAAAAATTTTCAGGGCAGAAACTTCACACCTGTCTAGCTTGCATGTGTAAATAATGCATTACAGAATCCTTTAGTTGAGTTCCTTCGGAAGACTGAAGAGCGTGAAGTCAAGGATCGTACCTAAAGCCTTCACTCTCCTCCCATTTCTGCTCCAAGAAGGCACCCAAAAGCCACAAATTGCTCATCCAGAATAACAGTTCACTTTGGCATCATCAGTCAGAGGACACCACTCACAGCACCACGGGATTTAAGAGAGAAAGTATGTTTACCTGGACAGATGACCACGTTATTTCGAGGCATGTGGTAGTCTGACTCTTGTAATGTTTCCGGGTACTCCCCTGCATGTGGGGTGCTGCCTATTCCAAATGGGTTCGGATGGAAGTTTTCTTAAATTAAAACTACGTTCAGTCCTAAGAAACAAGTGTTATTTATTAAGAAATAAAACATCTTGAAAATACTTTCACAGCATGTATACATGTACATAGAGGCACTCTGGCTTTAATCTTTTGGACTTAAAAACAGGCTTATCTCTATAATGTTAGAAATAAAAAAAGATAGTTTTAAATTACAGAAATTGCACATCAGCAAAGTCACACATCAGCAGTAACATTTACGTTATTACATTTGGTGTAAATTACAAGACAAACAAAACAGTAAACCAGGCATCAATAAAAACAAAACTATTTAAAAAGTTTGTGTTCTAATTAGAGGAAATATAAATCATCTCAGAAGGTTAAAAATGATTCTGTTATAGGTTGAACACTATTGGAGAAAAGAAATTTGTCAAAGGAAACATACTGTCATATTGTTTTTTGGGTTACCTCAAGGGTTAAATTTGCATTTCCCTAGAATACTACCATAAATAATTATTACTCATTGCTTGCTCCAGACATAACCCAAACTAGTATGTTGATTACTTGAAATGAACAAGTTAATTCATTATTGGGGAAATGCCAATTATTCATTTATTTTCTTGTTCTTGATGTCAACGGGATTCTTAAAAGTAAGGAATGTGGGGTTGGATCACTAAACGCTGATAAAATAATAATATTTTAGACTAGTTTAAGAAAAAAAGGGAGAAAATCTCCATCATATGCTTCTCTTGAAAGGTCTCATTTGTCTGTGCATAATGTACTAGCGATAATCAGAAACCAATGGAGCCAGTACTCTGTTCAGAAGTGGATTGCAAGGGTCCCATCAGGCTGTTGGCCTGTGAGTACAGCCAATGCTGTGTCTAAATGTAGTTAATGCTGTGCCAGGAGAATCCTTCCTTTGGGTAGCCACATCCCCAAAAGAACTAATCCTAGTGTGTTTGCTAAGCATGGTGGTCAGACAACATCTTTCTTACATGATCCTGAAAGCCCTAAACAGCAAACCAAACAGCTTTTACTCTGGACTGTTCCACCTTGGCTTTAGAAATATAAGTAACACTTCAGTCTTCCAACAGCATTATCAGATACATTCAGTGCATTTGGCAGAGAAGGATAAACTAAACCTCATAGCTCCCTTCTGAGGTAAGTCCGATCCTCTCCATTTTAAAGCAGAAAATTGAGGCACAGTACAGCTGAGCCCGTGACACTGCTTGAACCCAGTTCTCCTGCCAGTATTTTATTCTAGTAAGAAGATCACGCATAAAAATGAATGAAGTAATACAGGTATACAAATGGATTGGTATTCCTATCAAATTATGTAACTTTACCAGTAATAGTTTACTTCATTCTATTGAAACACTGGCTAAAAAAAAAAACGTCCTGATAAATGCAGTATAATAAAGTCTGAAAAGGAAAACATTATGATAATGTTTTTATAAAAACCTGAGATGAATCCTTGATGGACTTAATTCATTTGCTGAACAGAATCTCACAGACTTAAAAAAACCCCATGAAAAATAAGATCATCTGATAAGGCTGTTAGACTGAGGCTGATGTTGGATTTGATAATGGGGCAGATTTGAAAGCATTTACTGCGCTGGCTGCAAGAACTCTGACGTGAACACAGCTTCTGCATAATCTTCACAAACGTCCTGCAGCTCTGCTGCCACATCACATAGGGCTTCTTCTGTTAGTTGCTCTGCAAGACTGAGGGGGAGGGAGGGAAATAAAGAAAAGGAAAAGGTTCAGAAAGTCAGATTTCAAATTCCAGCCATTCATTCCATTGATATCAGTGCTCTTGATTTTAAAGGCAAATACTCATGTTTTTTCATTCTTTCTACTGCTTAGCCCAAGAAAAGATGTGGTATGTGTTCTGACGCGAGTTGTATAAGACATCAGAAATTCTTTCCTCAGTCTGGTTCATAGCAAAGGACATACTTCAGGCTTAAAAGTGTTGAGAGATCTCAGTTGCTTCCTTTTTTGAAACTTAGATAGAAATCCTGCTTTGGGAATAAGAGTTAACATACTATGGTGCTCATCCAAAGGCCATTGAAGTAAATGGGAAGCTTCTTAGTGGTTTTAGCTGCCACTGAATCAAGCTTTACTGAGAGCAATAGTTGAAAAAAAAGCAAGACGAGAAATTTCAATTTTCAGTGATCTCTGAACCACAGCAGATGATACAGAAGGGAAAACTATTTCAGTGTAAGAACACAATTGTTTACCGGCCTCTTGAAAATGTCTCATCAGTTTTGCATATATTCTAAAATATCTGGGTTAGTCTTTCTAAGACTTTTTGAGCACAGAATGGGAGAGTTTCTTTTAAACATTGTGTGATACTATTTTATATAAAAAGATTTAAGATGCCCTCTGGTGGTAAGAATGAGTCAACGAAGCATGCTGGATATCAGACTGCATTTGTAGGTTGATTTCAGGTAACAACGCGTATCAGGCAAATGGCAGCAGCAGAGTTCAGCTGTCAGGAGAGATTCACTGCCATTTAATCCACCTGCCAATCCCAAGAAGGTGCCAGTCCTTGAAGTACCCAGCCTCACACTAATTATAAAAAGGAGTACAGCTCAGAAGGCAGAATGACAGGACTGAGAACTGACAATGCATATTTCAGTGGTTTAGTTCAGTAGATTCAAATACAGTGGTCTAACCACAGTTACAGAAACATTTGCCTACTTATCCACAGTTGGGCAAACCATCAATACACATGATTAACTTAATGCATGCAAATCATCTCCAATATTGCAGGACCTGTTCCTGGAAACACTGATGCAGACACCAAATGTTACTCAAATGAGCTGTATCGTGGATTGCAACGCTACTACATTAAAAACGTGTGCAGAAGCTTAAAAACTCTTGGCAATTAAGCCTGACGTCCAGTCTGCCAATACAGACAATTATGGCAAACCACTCCATCTACAACCACTGAAGTTCTTTTTTAATACTCCAGAGTTTTCTTCTTTCATTTCTCTCCTCCCATGGTCAGAAGTCTTCTCATTTCCACTATGCAGGGAATTAATGGCCCCTCTGCGCCAACTGATGTTGTGCCAGTATTTCTTTGGTTCTGAAAGAACAAGACTAGCAAGGCTCAAGTTCAGCCTGTACTTTCACACTTTTTTTGTGTGGGCTGGGACTTTACAAGACCAATAGGTGATTTCTGAAATATATGTATACATATTGAAAATGATTTCTAGGCAATTGTAGGCAATCGCTCAAGAAAAGTGCAAGGAAGTGATAACCAGTGATATAATTTAGTTGTTACTGAGCAATCAAAACACTTATTCAAGCTTCAGTGCAAGAGAGGGTATTTCAGCTTACACTGCCCTGCTTGCTTAGCAGACATTGAGCACGATATGCAATTTTTCTTTGCCAGGAAGTGAACAGCAGAGGCACTGTTACTTATCGCTTCTTCACCTCCACTATTTGTACTAAAGGATGGTAAGCCACCTATGTCACACTTTCCACAGTGAACTCCATGACGCATGAAGACTTCTGGAAGAGGAAGCACTGAAATCTGCGCTAAGGCCAGTAGTCTCTTTTTAAAGAATATCTACTGTTGTTCCATGAAACATCAACTTCATAATACCTCACCACAAAGATTAAAATTTGCACAGTTATTTACAGTGCTTTATTTCATTTTCACTCACAAAACAAAAAAAGTTAATTTTATTTTCCTTTGATTTACTGTTGATGATAGTCTTCTGAAAATAATTGAAGTTACCCTATGTTTCACACAGTCATTTTTGTGGTAACACCATAGAAAGATGTGAAAAATAATCAGTCCTCCGGGACATTCTGCTCCCATACCCTTTTGCTTTATCCAACTACCTTAAAAATCCACGAACACCAAGTCCCAGTAGAGAAACAGCTGGCTGCTTCTGGCTTTCAATTTGGAATTTAAATGGTCCCCTCCCCACTCCTTTCCTGAATAAGGACAGAAAAAAACCTGTTAATCGGCTTCAAAAACACAAAGATAGTTCATATACCTCTCAGCAATCTGCCATGGATTGAAAGTGCCTATTGCCTCATGGGAAATAAGCTTCAAGTGATGCTGGTATCTGCTGTTATAATCCAAGATGCTCTGGAGCATAGGCTTTGGCACAGAGAGAGACACACAGCACTCTTTATGTAGAGAATTCCGAGTCAAGGGCTGCAGAATGTCACTTCCAGTCTGCAATTTCTCCTCTGCTTCTTTGTTTTCATCAGTATCACTGGAAATATAAAATAGTCGTTAAGCCAGAACTAGATTTTCAAGTATCTTTTTGAAGGGTCAGAAAATCTCTTCAAATAGTAACCGCAATTTTCTGTAATGAAACCACTATAACGAAGACACACAGCTCATGTACACCACAGTTTAGTGTAAGGCCAAATCTTCTACTTACTTGCCATCAAAAAGTTTTTCACATACAATGCCCATTTCTGGCTCTGTGCGTCCGATTAATTTGGTTATCTGAATTGGATGCGGAGATGTAGGTCTTTTAGCTATTGATGCAATTTGTTGTTCTAGAAGGAAGAAAATAACGTTTAAAATTGTTTCTTCGGAAGAGAAAAAACTATGTTTACTGCAGGTAAGTCCCCACAAAGACTTTTGCTTCTTTTAAGGGGAAGTCCTTCAGATAAATATTCCAGGTGACAAGCCCCTAAAATGTAAATTCAATATAGGATTTCCAAGAGCTCAGTGTATTAAAGCTAAGCATTTTAGAAATTCTACCTTTAGTATTAATAGTTTGTTATGTCAGTGGATACTTCTAGAGGAGAGATACAAAATACCACTATAAAACTAGTGTAGTCTATTAAGCTTGGCAGTAAATCCAAGACGTGGAAAAAAAATCCAACAAGATTCGGGCTAAGCCTTCACCAGTCTTACTATGAAATTTTCCAAGTAGTGTGAGACAACACAGTTCCATTAAAGTCAGTATGTGATCAGATACTCTGCTTGGAAAAATCAGTGTAGCTTCAGTGTTGTACTGAATCAAATAGTAGGATAATGTACAGAGCAGGGGGATGGGAAAAACAAAAAGCATAAGTCTTCCTTATTAGCATGCCACTGTGGTAAACAATATTGAAGTACGTACACTTATGTATGGGAAACATCAAACTATTGTTTGGAATGCTACCTTTCATTAGTGAACAGTTTCCTACTAATATTACTTAGGTCCCTCTCAATTAGAAATTCAATCTGATGTGAAAAGTTAGTTATATCTTTCATCTGAAGGACTTTACATTCTTTCTTTTATTTTCCATACAATAAAAACAAGCAGGAAAAATGTGATTAATGTGAACTGGAAGCATCCAAACTGTGTTTTTCTTCAAGGATTAAATACTTTTTGCTGAAGCACGTTGGCTAATGAATTCTGTACAGAAAAATCCAGAGTTTCTGAGGCTATAAAAGTTAAACTTGCATGTATGCTGCAAGATCTAAAAACAATATCACCATGACTTGAAAGGAATAAGGAAAGAGAAAAATCTTCTAAGCTTAAGTAATTTAATATTATCTTCTGTGTACTGCCAGAAAAACCTTAAACTGTCATGGATTCACTGCCACACTAATATTTACTTAACATTTACTCTTGAACTCTAAGCCGTTTAAACTGATAGTTTATTAAAACAAAGGAAAGAAAATGGGCAAAGCAAACTAGAAGATAAATATCTGCGTGCTCCCGCCCAAGTAAATCAACAGCAGGAACAAACTGAGATTGTTTCACTATAGCCAACCTCAGCCTGCGAACTCTTAAGAATAGTTTTGAATTCAGCAGCATGAAAATGATTACTGCTAAGTCATTAATGGTGTTTCAAAGGAATCAAGGCAAATAAGAACGTACTAAATACCCTTTTCAAGATTAAGATTTACAGATTTGCCAGTGTCTTTCTCAAAGCTGAAGACAGGCAAGTCACGAAGAGCATAACAAGAAAAGGAGTGAGGCAGGTTTAGGATACCTCAGAAAGTAAACTAGCTGTCTTCTGGAGTAAATTCAAGTAGCTTACAGATGAATTTGAGCATATGTACTTACAGAATATCATCTTCACTGCACAAAAATCATTACACACATTTTGGTAGAAAAGAAAATATGTAAGCTAAGGAATGACAAATGCCTAGAAAAGGGAAAACATTCAAGCTTAACATTTGATGACTGGAAGTATGCATTAAAGATTCTTATCCTTCAGCTGTGTTGCAGTAGCAGTGCTTTCCATCCAAATGCAGCCCAAATAAAGACAAGTAGAATATCACAGCCTGTTCTCAGAAGAGATTCTTCCTCTTTAAAATATTGATTTTAGAACTATGTTTTAGAAACAGTCCTCTGAAAGGAGCGCCTATAGTAAAAAATGTGTCTGGATGGTGCTATTCGATCACACATAATCCAATGATTTTGATTTCAAAACATCTGAATTTAAAGATACAGATTACAGGAAAATCAAGCTGCGTTAAAAAGACACTTACTGACTTTGTCTTCCTGGGCCCAGAACTCCGAATCACTGTACACAATCTTGGTGAATCTCCTGCGTACAGCCTCCTGGTATCTCTGGTTTTGAACATACAAAATTAATCAATCAACACATACTTAGCAGTTCAGCTGTACTGGTCATCACCTGATGGGAGAGCAGGTCGTGATCCTCCTTGGTCAAAGTAGGCTTATTTTGCCTCGTTAATGTAACACAGAAAAGGGGCAGGGGGGTGAAATCACAGATAATCATCTCGCTCAAAACATCACACTTGAAGACTCAGCTAGGTGCCAGTACCATGGCAGCTCCTCCCATTTCAGATCAACAGCAGTTTGCCAAACGACTGAAGGGCCCTGGTGCTGCTCCGGCATCACCAGAGGTGAACTCAAACATATGCTCATCATATGGGTAAGGACACTGCACACCGTAAGCTTCACGCTTCCAACTTATGAGTAGATCTCTAGAACGAAATTGCACTAAACTCAGCAGTTCACTGAACAGGAATGTTGAAATGGGACTTAAACCAAAAACTATGGAAAAGCTGGTCAAAGAAAATTTTTTAAGAAAGCAGTACATGAGAAAGTTCAAGTCAAGTAACCTCATGAATATTTACATTAAAGATGGATAAATAAGGGCACAGATAACCATGTATTTGTCTGACTTCTCCATGTTGCCCTGTAAAATATTTTGGATTGCCAGCGCGTATTTCCTTGAGATGCCCATGCTACTAGATTACTAGGATTCTATAGCACCAAAAAATGAAAAAAAATAATTAAATCCGTAAATATTCAAACACTTTCCAATCTGTGAGACAATCAGCTTAATCGCCACACTGATTCTCCCATTCACATACGATGATCTAAGCCACAGCCTTGAGGTGGGAAGCATGCTCAGCTCTACCAACTCTAAAGCTAGAAATAAAACCATTAGGGCAAACATTCTTCTTCTATTCTTACACTACATTTTGTGGAAAGTGCAAACCCCTTCCAAGTCTTTCATTTCATACACTGATCCAGTCAGACTTCGCTTCATTTAAGAATGTAGACACTTACAGATATTACAGTTTATGGACAGTAAGCAAGAAATCGGCACTAACGAGACTAACCAAAAGAGAAAGATCTTACTTCAATTTCTTCCATTCTTTGCAACATTGACTCCAGACTATGTGTGTCAGCCACGGGCAGAGCCTCAGTTTGCAGTCTCTCACGCTGCTCCATACTCCACAGTTCCTGAGCAGTATCTTCCAAAAGATCATCCAATAGCTTTTCACTCAGAATATCTGCATTTTCTGCAGCCTGTTATTTAAAAAACAAAAACATAAGTAAAATAACACAAACAAAAACCACACAGCCAATGCAAGAAAGAAAGAAAAAAGCCCCAAAAATAAATGGGGGGGGGGGGAAGAATGCCTACAAATCAAACATTTCTTACAGCAGCTCATGGAAATAATCCAATCGTCATTTCAACTTTTCCCTTCAATGAAAATCCAAATAAATTCATGTTTTCCTCCCACCCACACAATAAGCCAAATAAAAAAAAAACCCCAGCTTAGAATGTTCCTACCAATAAAATCAATGAATATGGAAAAAGCTTGCTACACAACTATGTTCCCAAATTGAAGACAAAACTGTCACAGGTTCACCCAGGAATTCAAGGAAGTGAAGTGAAGGCCCTCATCTTACAAACCACTACACACACATTTATGATAGAGGAACAGCCTCACAGCAGCTCCAGGTGGTAATGAATAAATAAATAGGATCCAGGCCACAGCCATAGGTTTCAGTTGTGCCCAATTTTACTCATTAGCCATGGTATGATATCACTATTCATTTACCTGTGTTATTTTATATGAAAACATTTTTTCCCCAAGCAACTTTATGCATTTAAGGTCACATCAAGCAAAAAAATATACAAAAGAGATGATGTTAGGAAGAGCGTTCTCATTGTTTCATACTGTACATGGTTACAAAACAATACTTTAGAAGGCACACGTGCCCATACAATGACACTGTTTTAAAGATGTGTCTTACGTAAGTTGAAATTGTTAAGTTTGGGAAATCAGTACTACTTTTCTAGATGCATTCTGCTATATGGCAAAGATAAAAATTTATCTCAAATGTCAAACAACTTTACTCTGTGACACACAGATAGAATATACCTTCTCAGCTGCATGAGTTAAAAGGTGGTTTATAAATAAATAATCCTTCAAATGACAGTTTGCTTCCAATGAGAGATTGATCTTCTAAATAAAACGTAAATCCTCTCATGATAACCAAGCTTTCTGTATTATTAATCATTCATATTACTACTCCAAATTTATTTAGTCATTAAATACGGTATTATAAGAATGATTAAAATAATCTTACCAAGTCCAGTCATGTTCAGCATGGAACTGTTATGACTATTCAAAAACAACTTAAAAATGCATCTACTTGAGAAGAAGCTAACAAAAAAAAATTAATGCAGCTTTGCCAAACTTCATTACAGCAATTCAAAACCCACATACTGAAATGGAAATACACTCTCCAAACGTCCAAAACTGTGTTGACTACATAAATATGACTTGCATTAAGGTGAAAAGAAACTATGTGTTGCCCCTTTATAAATGTTTTACAGCTCTAAAGGCATCCTTCAAACAGGGGCATGAGCTTGACTGTGCTACCTGTGTTCCATCTAATCGAGGTTCTAAGTGCTCCCGTACTGCCTTCTCAACTTTGTCTGCGTACTGGGTTGGAGAAGCACTTTGTGACCTACACAAAAAAGAACAAATGACAACGCCATTCTGAAACTTGGTATAACAACAATAGTTTAAAAAACCCAAACACATAAATGTACTTTTTGGGGGCCTGGTGGGGGTGGGGAGAAGACCATATTGTATCTGACACCATTAACTAGCTGTCAAAGTAAGTCATTACCTTAACTTACGTATTTTTTTCATTTCTCCTCTGCTAAGGTCAGTTAGATCCTTCACTCTTCTTGAAGTTTCTGCTTCAAGCCCTGCTAGTCTTCAAAAATAAAACAGTAACACTGACGGTTACAAAATGCCCATTCTAACCACTGAAGAATGAAATCATGTGCTTCTAAGTATTAGTTTAGAAAACTTGCAAAAAACTTCAGAGAGAAAATTGATACTGACTTTAAGACCACATAAACCAGGAAATTCTGTTGAGAATCAGGGATCTTCAGTTATGTTTCTGTTACTGGCAAACGGGCAGCTTCATGGCTATCTAATACAACTATCCGGTAGCAAGCTGTGCGGTGCCACTTGCCTTCACGTTCTGACAGGCAGGCCAAGTCCATCCCATTTACTACTACAGATACAGCATCAGTTCCACAGGAACGCAGGGTAAAGACGGGTTCCACCAGACTGTGAACATACCGCTTAGGTGAAGCAGGTGGAGATGCGGGGTTTGGAGGCACGCAGGGTGTTCTGCTCTCCTTAACAAGTCGTTTGTTCTGTTTTAGCTGGAATGCTATAGTTGTCTCTTGAAATCGGGCATGCTTTCCTTGAGGCTGTACCCGTCTTGATTTTAGAGATTTCAGTATTCCCTTAAAATTAACACAATCATATTAAAAAAATATATTCCAGTTGTTGAATTTTTAAAGTATTTTGCATTCTGCTTCAGAACTGGTCTTGAAGTCCTGCCTGCTGGCTTTGTTGCACAGTTGACCTATGTGGAGGTTTTACGACTGATTTAAAGGGAATTACAACTGTGCCTGAAGAGAACATATGCTTAATCCTGCAACTATTATTTTTGCAAACAGTTCCAATCTTTCCAATGTTGCTCTTCATGGGGAAAAACTTCTTTTGAAATTTTCAGCATTAGACTCTATGTTAACTCTTAATAAATCCAAATGGAAGATTTCCAAAGTAACATTTTATTCAGCCATGAAACTATAATATTGCCATATTTGTATTTGCTACAGAGACACTTAGCCTAGTCCCCTCAGTATGAATCACTGAAATGCTTAACCTTCCTGCTCACAATCCTCACTGACAGGTATGGGAAGAAGTAATGGTTGCAGATGCATACACCTACGTTACTGTATCAGATCTGATTTTTCAAGCTGAAAGTGATACTCTGAGGAAGGCAAAAAAAAGCATTTAATAAAAAACCCCAACTATTTGCAAAATTTAGCACTTTGAAATATTCTTTTAAGACCTCGTTTGTTTGCATTACAGAAGTCTCTTCCTGGTTGCAAGAAAGACCTACCAGAAACCAGAATTTCTGTTGTGAAGTTTTATAAATTCTGTAATCAATGAAGTAAATCTGCCTAACTTATATCCTCCTACTAACACTAGCATCAGCACCGCTGAGTGCATTTTTCATGAGAGCGGAGAACCAGTAAGAGGAAAATATTTCAGCTTCAATTTCAAGCTGAAAAATAACCACACTAATTTCAAACATGAAACTAGTTTCGGTGCAAGTTTTCCATGCTAATTCTGTTATTGATTGTTTCTAGTTGTACAGTGCATTTCCAAGGAACAAGAACACTACTTTCAAAAAACATTTGATAAAATAGTCATAACCACTAGAAATAATGCAGGCAGATGACATGGTTTATCCCCCTATGCCTCCTAGCTCAAAATAAAAAAAAGTGAAGGAGTGCAAAGCTTGATAGTGTCTTACATTACATAACAAATCCCAGAGAGAAGCAGAAGAAAGCATAAATTCTTTTATCACTCCCATACCTGTGATTTTGCAGGTAATAACATGCCTTTCTTCTTAAAAGGGCCACTTTCGAGGGTGGGATCTTTTTTTGCAGCTCTAGCTCTCACTGATGCATCTATGCTTCCTTGTAAAGCGTCTCTTCTCTCTGGAGTAGGTAGGTCATTTTCTTCTCGGATTTTATTGTGCAATATATAAGCACAAGTGTTTGCCTTCTGAACTGCTGAAACATTTGCAACATGTCAATGTTTATCTGTATCAAAAATAATATATAAACTTTCAACTGTAAGTTGAAAGGGGCAAGAATCCTCTTTATTTCTACATTTAATACTTCCGTTATGCTAGGTATACCTAATCAAGAACTTTTAAGCCCTATCATAAATTAAAAAAATCAAATAATAAAACAAAAAACCCTCTTGTCTTTCCTGACAGGTATTAAATAAATTGTCTTTCTTACACTGTTCCAATGAACAGGAGGTTTTGAACTTTGTATGCATATACATATTTATATGCATATAGATATTTGAAAATACACATATATATGAAAACCATGCAAAAGCTCTTTGGTAGTAATTGCCATATAAGGTCTAGGCGGTGATAACAAAACATTCTTTTTTAGGCAGCAAGACACGTCGAAACCATTAGATGCTTGTCTGTATACTGTCTCTCTGGACTGCCAAAGATGAATTAATCTCATAGAATTCTCCTCACCCTTACCTAGAGGTAGAAAGGAATAATTACTATTCTAGTAAAAAATAGTATGGGAAAGACACCCCAAAGAAGAAAAGCAATTAATATAGGTTATATAATAATGCAATAAAGGCTTTCACAAGGTTTCAAAATACTTCAGGTGGTAAATTTATCTCACCACACCTTCAGAAAGAATAAAGCCTTTCATATATGAAGTAAAAGAACAAGAAAGTAAACCATTTTCCAACAGTTGCATGGCGAACTGGTAATGAAAAATACCAAAGTCTTCACCTTAACTATCAGTTAATGTGTCTCTAGGTACTGAAACTGTGATTACTGTGCAGACATTAACATTAATGAACTAGCAAGAATAAAACACAGTTACCCCTCTCAAAAGTAGAGAAAATGCACAAACCAAGGAAATTCTGAGCCAAGGCTTCAGTATATCTTTTCACTGTAAACAGTTAAACAATGATAGCTTTGTTGGAGTTCTACTAACAGTCAGTGACTTTGCATTCCAAAATAATATATTTACACAGTATTATCTAGGTAGATATTTGGAAATATTCTGTATGCACCACTAATGTCAACCTGTAAACTGTCATTTGGGTGTACACTGCAGAAACACAAACCAAGTGTAGCATGGAAAAAGAAATGGATAAAAATAGGAAGAACAAGATGATAATAATATAGTAATAAAAGGGCATATAAACCTGCAGGTCTATCATCTCAAGGGAACAGCTGAAAAAAAATACACAAGGCTATGTGAATCTGATAACTACATATGGGCTGTTATACACTTCTGACCAACAATACATCACATACTACAAAATTGAACTGCAGATGGTAAGTTAACTGATAAAAATGTATTTAATAATTCAAAATACAAACCAGTCAAGAGACTCCTGGCAGCTGGAGGTTCTCTATGTTCTTGTCCACGCTGTCCCTTTAAGATGAGAGATTTATTTTCTCCTTTTGGAGATGTAAGCTGCTTTCTGGCTGGAAATGTCTCAGTGTTCCTTGGAGATTTGCCCTGAGATGCTGAAATACATTTCTTCACTTTTTTAGGTGTTTGTTTCTTTTCCAGTAATGAATCCAGATCCTGCACCAAATATTTAGAATATTAATTACTCTCTCAGTAAACCTGATGTAATCATGCGAAGCAAATTCAAGAGATTCTTAGTTGGAACTTTTTTGGTGTGGTTTTGGTTTTGACTTTTGTTTTATCCACAATAGCGTGTTCATGAAGAAGCTTCTTCATAGTATTAACTTAAGTCTTACAGAAAAGGCTTGCATTTTTGTGTTTACAATTGACTCTATCAAATTATCTGCTTGCATTATGTTCAAAAAGAAACTGACACAAAGCCTACAGACAAAAAATGCCCACATGACTCTGGTTAGACAGACAGACACTTCTTCCAATGCTAAGTCCAGACTTAAATAATTCTACCTCCTTTCCTGTTCCCAGGCAGTTAGCACTGCTACTATTCTCATAAGGAGAACAGTAAAAATAAAAACACAGCTCTTACAGTTAGAACAGTATTTTAAGGAAAATAAAGTATCTTACAGCTATTGTATCAGTTGCTGTTATTCAAATTAATTAAATACTGGTTTCATAATAGTTCAGGTTACATCGGTTCGTACTTAAAAAAAAATAATCTTGTAGGTAGGAGCTGCAGTAGGAAACGTGAATCAGAATTCTTCTATTATACCAACAACAATTTTTAAGACATCGGATACCACTAACAAAAGTCATTTGAAAGGGACAGAGCTTAAGTAACTCATGTAGCTACAACTTTATCTTCTGTCTGGACAATCCTGCACTCACCAGCACGTGCGGGGCTCAGATGCTCATCACAAATCCTGATAGCTAAAGCATGCATCGCAAAACAACAAACATGCAACTTGCACCAGTGTATAAAATGCAATTCTTTCAGTCCCGAAAACGGCAAACAAATCAGAAACTGGTGCTTTGTTACCACTATCATTACCAGTCCTCATCCTACCAGAGAGCCAATAAGCACAGGAACCGCATCAACAAGAACAGCAGCAGGTAGCTTCTGTGTTTAGGATGCAACTCTATTTTAGACCACCATTATTTAGCAATATTAGAAACACATTTATACAATAGAAAATATGGCCTTAAAAAAACCCAAACAAACAAAAACAACAGCAAGATATTCTGCCATTTTGTGAACACACAACATAGTTTGCAGTCTTATATTTCATGACACCTTAGCAAAAACAAAATGTTTTTTCCCACCTCAACCTGCAGCAAAATATCTATGATAATGTCGGAAATGGAAGAATCCACTTCTAGTTTGGCAGCACAGAGAGACAGTTGTCGAATGAGACTGCCCAGTTGCTTGTAGTGGGTAGGAATCTGCTGCTCTGTTTGATCTGTAAACTGATTGGCAAATGCCTGCAAGGCTCGTACTGCTCCTCTGTGTGCTGCTGCCAACCTGGATACTGCTTGAGACTGGAAAAATGAAAAATAAATGCTTTAATAGCTACAGTTTTTATGAATACTGATACTATTCAATGAATTGTTGCCAAAATTTCATGGAGAAACACTCAGGCTTGGGATAATTCTGATGGGTATGAGGCCATTTGTGAGACAGAACAAAACAGGCATTTAAGTAATCTACTAAAGGCACTACACAACAGTACTCATATCAACTATCATGCTAGCTTCAGATAAAATAGCCTAGTGTTGTGGTTTGAGAAACCCATAACAATTTATTGTCATTTAGA
>RSEF01000019.1:7010262-7021564 GCA_003993805.1 Himantopus leucocephalus
TGAAATAACCCTGTTGGCCAGCTTGGGTCAAGCGCCCGGGTCTTGCTCCTCATCCCTGCACCCGGCTAACTCAAAAACTGAGACCTTGAAACCCACACACCATGGCTGGCTATACAGTAAATATTTTCACAAATTCAGACACTACAGTCTTCTAAAAGTACAGTCTTCCCAAGTATTAGAAATTAGTCCTGTGTTGCTCAAACTGGGACACCTGGTTATAACATATTCTGATGTTTGTACTACCTGTGCCAACAGACTACCGTAGTCATCGGCTTGACCCTAATGGGCAACAACTGCACAAACATAGAACATCCTCCAGTTTTTGTTTTGTTACGGAAGAAAATACAAGTGATGGAAAAGCACAAGAGGACAACGGGATATGACAATATTGGCCAAACAGTCAGCATGATCTCAGTACTATCTTTCTGAAAGATGCTGCCCAGAGAAGAAAATCAGAAAGGAGGCTGATGAGACTGAGTGACATCAACAGGAAGTTAAAAACGGTAAAAAGGTCAAGAGCAGAACATTGTTATTAAGAAAAGGAACCGGAGTGAAGAAGGAATTAGAAGCCACATAAAAGCAGAAGATCAACAGCCGCCACCTTCTCCAGTTTACTGTAGACAGGTAAGAAGCGATGAGAAGAGGGAAGCAGCAAAAGCAGTATCAGACCAAGTGAAACATACTTTTCTGAGAATGAGATGAAAGGTGCAAGACCCAAAGAAAATCTCCCTTCTGGAGAGGGATCAAGTGTACCCCAGACCATCACACTCAATTAGCTAGAAAACTTTCTGTCAGTAAGTTAATCACAGCCTGAAGGATAGTTACATCTTACCTTTTTAGTATGTTTGATTTTATGAGGACTCAGTTTCTCTAAATCATCTTGAATTTCTTTTACCTGTTTATCAAGAAAGGAGAGGGAGAGGGGAAAGTCAGTCAGAATTAGCTCCGTGTCTATAAATGAACAATTAATCTTCACTGTAATGTCTGAGTGAAAGTCCAATCACGAGAGAAATCAGTCACGCCATTCAGATGTAAACTTGAATGCCATGGAAGTTCAGAGATAACCCAACCAAATTTATCTTGTTTCAGTTCTTTTCTATCAAATTCATCACAACAAACTAGCTACTCTACACCCCGATTTAAAATGCTGGTTCCTACCTGTTGCTGGAGTACATACAGCATCCGAGCTGACCGTGCAGCTTGTTTCTGTCTCCTGATGAAAACTTGCTGCTCTTTATCGGGATCTAAAATTTCTCTCTCTCTCCCTAAAAAGCATGAAATGTAAAGGTTTATGTCTTAATTTAACCCGTGAAAATCCCAATTAAGCTATGATAATAAATGTAATTTAGTAATAAGCCTCTTTCATGCAGAACCAATACACAATGTATCATACATTTTGCAGGGCTCCCTTGAGCAGTAATGCAGGGTATTTATTTTAACTCTACATCATGTTTCTATTTAGAATTTGACTAAACACTCTTATACAATATAGCTTATTAGTTATAGCTTACAAAATCACACGTGACTCCTTCGTTTTGGGACAAAGCTGCATGTAAAGCACTCAAAGTTAGGAATGGTTAAGCCTCCGGCTGGTTATTACAGAAGAACCAACGCAGGGTACACTGAGGCTGGCGGGGATGGAGTTAGTTTTATTCACACCCACCAGCACGGTGCTGGTTTGGATTTATGACTGAAAGTGCCGACAACACAGCAGTGTTCTGGCTATCGCTGAGCGGTACTTGCACAGCACTAAGACTTTCTCTTTTTTCAACTATGCCCTGCCAGTGCATAGGCTGGGGGCATGCAAGAAGCTGGGGGGGGCGGCGGGACACAGCCAGGACAGCTGACCCCAACTGACCCAAGGGATATTCCATGGCATGCTCAGCAATAAAAAATGGAGGTTTTCTGGGGAAAGGCAGCCATAACTCACAGATCGGCTGGGCACTGGGTCTACTTGGGGGAGGTAGTGAGTGACTGCCTCTGAATCACTTGTTTTGGTTTTTTCTTTCTTCTTCCTCTTTCCTTCCCTTACTAAACTATTCTTATCTCAACCCATAAGTTTTCTTGCTTTTATTCTTTCTATTCTCTCCCCTGTCCCACTGGGTGGGAAATGAGCACAAGCATGTGGCGCTTCGCTGCCAACCAGGTTAGCCCACAACACAGTGTCAGAAAGCACATTAATCATGCTACTGCACAGCCATGAATTAGGTGAGTCAGACTTACTTGTGAAATTAAATTTTAGCAGCTGTTGTCCCCCTTCTCATCGCTGATAAGAATGTGGTCAATTACGATACTGTTTTTTGTGGTTTGAATATCTAGTCAATACACCTACAGACACCAAGATTTTTTCACCCACGTTATTAACAGCCTACCACTAATTTACTATCATTGCAGGTTGGATTGGAACTCACCGCAAACACTCAGAGATACTAAACCCTGCTATTGCTTAAACTGGCTAGCCATTCTAGCTTTTATCTGCTTTTGAAAAAAGTAGATGGTTCTCAAAAATCCAGAACTAAATACAGATGCTAATCCAAGCCAAAGAAACAGAAAGAAAAAAAAAAATCAGCAAACTACTGTACATTTATATAACATAATTATTGTTCAGTCTTACACCTTTTTTAGTCAGTTCTTCAATTTTCTGGACATAGCTCCTCAATTCTTTTTGCAGACGTCGGACTTCCTGCATATTTTTATCTTCTTTTTTGTTTACATTTGGCTTGGGGTCCGGTGCTGTGTCATGGGTGGGTGGAGGGTCCAAAACAGCTGGTATTAGCTTTCCCTCCTTTGGTGTGTAGAGATAAACTTTAGCGCCAGAGGTGGCAGTCTCCACTTCGGAAGGCTGACCGAGTTTCTGCTGATATTTCAAGTGAGTCTGAGACTTCAGTGCATTTTTATTTTCTGGACTTTCAAATACTTCAGTCTTCTGCTGTTGCGGCTTCTGGGCCAACAATGGTTTATTGACAGCATCTCCAAACACTTGCTGTTTCATTTGCTCTTCAAGATGTCTTCGTTTTATGTCCCTTTTGGCTAGCTGAATAGCCAATTTTAGTCTCTCTTCAGATATCACCGAAAACATGCCAGAGCTTCTTATGCTGGGGTCCCCACTTGCAGGTAGATCTCTCCGATCATTGAATGACTTCAGTTTTTCTATTATAATTGGACGGGGGTTAGAGAATCTGAGAGCCAGGTTCTCTGGAACTGCAGGAACATTTCTATTAAACTGGAGCTGTTCCAAAGTGTAAAAAAAAGCTGATGTTACACAGAACACTTTACACAGGTGATGTACCTCTAGTGTATAACAGTAAGGAAAATGGATCTTCTGTCATGATGGTACCTCTTCAATGCATGCAAGACAAACACCAGTATTCAAAATCATTTTGAATTAAGCATTTAGATCATCTTGTAAATAACATTAGGCACTTAGCTGCAATTTAGGGTGCGCGCCTTAGGGAGGGTACACACATTGAAAAAACTGCTCCAAAGTGACTGGGCAATGGACAATGAATGCCCTTTTAATGATTTTTTTAAGCGTTCTGACAATGAACTTGATGAGTTGTAACAACAACTAACATTAGTAATATAAGTGGGTATGATTATATCATACTGATTTAGTAAGGCATTACTAAATTTGCAAAGGTAACAGAAGGGGAAATGATGAAGGAGATGCATGATGAAGGAGAAATGGAAAGCTGAAACATGGTACCAGAATAAAGTTTCTAGGTTCTGTTTCCATGCAGTAAAGTAAGAGGTTAAGATAGCATACTGGTTTAGACTGGGATAGAGTTACATTTCTTCACAGCAGCTGGTACAGTGCTATGGATTTGTGCTGGAAACAGTGCTGACAGCACAGGGATGTTTCCGTTACTGCTGAGCAGTGCCTTGCACAGCGCCGAGGCCTTTCTGCTCCTCACAGCGCCAGCGATGGGCCGGGGGGAAGGGGCCGGGGGGGGCACAGCCGGGACAGCCGACCCCAACTGACCATACATGTGACGTCGTGCTCAGTATATAAACTGACCACAGGGCTGTTCCATACCATATGATGTCACGCTCAGTATATGAAGCTGTGGGGAAGAAGAGGAAGGGGGGGACATTTGGTGTTATGGTGTTTGTCTTGCCTGAGTCACCGTTACGCGTGATGGAGCTGCGGAAATGGCTGAACACCTGCCTGCCGATGGGATGTCGTGAATGAATTTCTTATTTTGCTTTGCTTGCATCTGTGAGTGGAGTGAGCAAACAGCTGTGTGCTCAGCTGCCTACTAGGATTAAACCACAACAGACAGGTAAATAATATTTACAGATGTAGTTTCTGACCTACACCCTTACAAAAGGACAGTGTCAAGATTATGTATGACAGCATCGTGAAAGCAAGCATGAAGATTTGATACTCACTAGTGGGCTATGTCAGGAAGCAGGTCATAATCATCTTTTTGTAACAATCACAAATTAAAACAAATTCAGCATTGCTGCACAATACCTGTGTTTGTAAAGCCTTTGCTTCATTCCTGTGTAGCTGGGTAGTGAATGCAAATGCAGCATCAGACATGGTTGGCTTGCCTGGTCCCATCACATCAGCTTGCTGCTGACAATCCAGTTATTTGTCCTTTGCTTACAATCACAGCTATGAACATGAGAATCATCATATGTTATTTCTGCCTCTCAAAAGCAATCCCAGATCTGACGTGAACAACGGACAGAGAACCGACCTGAGGAGGTATGTAGGAATGGAAAACGTATCACGCGTACTCATAAAGGCGGTACACAAAATGGAGAATACCATCCTGCCGCCTAGGACAAAATTTACAATTTATATCCTTCTTTTACACACCCGCACGGAGAGCTGAGGAGCACCACTGCGGACTACGAGGCTCACGCTACGCGCCATAAGAAGATCGCCTCAGAACTTTTATGGCTGTTACTTACCTAAAAGGGAAATAGCGTACCGCAAGGAAAAGAAAGGAACAGACCAGCAGGAGAGCCCAAGGCAGCGCTCGGGGCAGCCGGGGGCGTACCAAGAACGTCGGTGCCAAAGGAAAACGGCTCGAGGGCACGCTCGTGCCTGACCTTCTCACGGAGAAGCATTTAAAACAAAAGCGATGCGTGGAGACCGCCGGACACTTGCGTCTCCTTCATCTGCCTCCGAGGATTAAAAAACAAGCAGGATCCAACGCATAACGCTCTTAAAACTTTCTATCGCGACTGAGCTACCGCCTTCGCCGCTGCCGGGCGGCCCCGGGCACGGCCTCCCCCCGCCCTCGCGCGTGGGACCAACGCCCGCCCGCCTCGACACAGGCTTCTGTCGCGACACGCCCCTCGCCGGGGGCGGGGGGCTCCCCTGCGCTCCCACCTGCCTCCAGCCGCCCCCGGCTCCACAGCCCTGTCGGCGACAGGCGGCGGCGGCGGCCCGCTGCCCGCCTGCCCTCACGGCGCCCGGGCCGGGCCGGGCCCTGCCGGACGCTGTTCAAACCCGCTCCCGGCAACCGCCGCCGCAGGGGCCGCCGGGACGCGGCGCGGAACTGCGGTGTCCGACGCGGGGCGGGGGCGCGGCCCGGGCCCGCCCCTTCCCGCCGCCGCCATGGGCTGGGAGGAGAAGCAGGTCCGCGGGTACCCCGAGTTCGTGCAGACGGCGCAGAGCTACCACGGGCGGCCCATCTTCGCGCTCTTCTGCGGCGACAAGGACGCGGCGGGCAGGAGCTGGTGCCCGGACTGCGTGACGGGTGAGGCCCGCGGGGCGCGCCGGGGCGGGCGGGACCGCGGCGGGCGCGGAGGCGGGGGAGCGCGCTCCCCCCTCGGCCCTCGCAGGGCCCCGGTAGCGGCGGAGCTCGGCCCCGCGGGGACCGCGCCGTCTGCCCGGGGCGGCCGCGGGTGCGGAGCGGCCTCAGCGCCGCCCCCCCTGCCCCCCTCCCCGCGGAACGGCCCGGGCTCGGCCGGGAGCCCGACGGGCGGCGCGGCGCGGCGCGGCCGGGGCTGGCTGCGGCCGCTGGCCACGTTCGCGGTTCTGCTAGCCACGCGCCTCCGAACGGCGCGTGACGTAACACGCTGCTCAGCAGAGGCCCAGCAGACGACTCGGTGGGAATCTCAGGAGCAGCGCGTTCACCTCCGCTTTATTCGTGAGGAGGCAGAAGTGCCCCACCAGTGCCTGGCAGGAGAACGTGAAGGCAGTTCCTCAGAAGACACTGCGCTGAATTCTCTAGATCACGTATGCCAGAGCGCGCATGGCAACCGCTTACGCTGTTCTGATGAGCCTTCGTGCAGACAGGGGTCAATGATTATTTTTCTCACTCGTTAAAGCAGAAACTGGCCTTTGCTCCAAGACCAGTCCCTTCAACGTTGAGCCTGTAAATTCTGCAAAGCCTGAGGATAACCAGATGAAGCAAAATACAGATCTCTACCAGAAGCAGACAAAATACGAATTAGCTGCCTTGCTGGTCAACGTAGGCCCATGTGATTCTGTAGCACAATAAAAGTATTAACTACTAATAGATTTTAAAAATTACTCTCTAGCTGAACCGGTTGTGAGGAAGGAACTTCATAACATGCCTGATGAGTCTGTATTCATCTACTGCCTAGTCGGAGACAGAGCCTAGTAAGTAATTGCTTTAATGACAACAGTGGATATAACTTTGCTATTCATAGACTGGAGGCTAACTAACCTGTTGGAACAAATAACCGAGCTGTCCTTTTCTGCAAGGAATGAATCATTTTTGTTGAGTTTTGTGGTCTACACCATCCCTAATGGGAACTATCTGCATGCTTGTTCTGAGAAGCGGGTTGGGGAGGGGTTGGGGAGGTGCGAGGCAAAGACTTTTGAATCATCCTTTCAAAGGAATTTTAACAGGCTAAGTTCAAACTGCAGCTCTGCGAGCTGTGCTTAACCCCTTCTTTCTGAACAGCTGGAAAGATCCCAACAATGAATTCAGGAAGAATCTGAAACTAACAGGAGTGCCTACACTACTTAAATACGGAACAGTAAGTGATTTATTGTATGTTCTGGATCTGCAGGCATTCAAATGGGAAACTGGTGGGAGCTTATAGCTGTAAATGAATGTCATGCATGTTTTCTGATACCCTCGCGGTTAAAACGAGCAGACCATTAGGAACAGTTCTGCTCCCATCCATGCACTCTTCCTGTATAATGTTGTCTACAATAAACATATATTAAAGAAAACATGTACACTTAGCATGTAGTGGTTGAGGGGTAGAGAAGATTCTTAGCAACATATTGTTAGCTTCCTGACATGCAGCTCCTCAAATTTAAAAAAATCCAAATGCTGAATTATGGCAGTGAAACAAGGTTATGTATGGTATACTGTTGGTTCAAGCAGACTACAGCTCAAATTTCAACTTGTGCATGCTATTTAAATTAGCAGTTACTGTCTTAGAAGTGCCTCTTCCAAGGCCAGAAAACCCTCAGGAATGTTTCAATTATTCTTACCTTGCTTGCTCCACCCCCCACCCCACCCTCCCCAGAAAAACAATTGCTGGAATATGGCTAAGGTTAGTATGTACAAATGGCTCTAGTCTAGAACAGGTTTTTGAATTGCCCTTAAAACATCTTAACTTTTCTTTCAGCCTCAGAAGCTGGTTGAAGAAGAATGTTTTAAAGCAGAGCTTGTGCGTATGTTGTTCACTGAAGACTAAATCCTCCAGTAGTCAATCATTTACGAAGATGTTCATCTCAAGTTATTTCCAGTGTCCTTTCAAGGAATCCTTAACCTTTTTTAAAACTTTCATGGTTAATTACTTCAGACCAGTCAAGATAAATGTCATTAAATTCTAGGTCCGAACCTGCTAAAATCCTGCAACAAAAAACTGTATCTTCCCTCTCATGTTCAAATAAACTTGAGTTTGTAAACAGTCTCTTTTCAGAGGAGCTGTGCTCATGTTACACACAGAACAGCCTACAATTACTACACAGTAAGACTTAACTGCTAAGTTATACCTTTAATAGTGAATAAGGGGGGGCGGGGGGGTAGGAGAAACAGAAAAACCTGCTTATTCTTCCTAAATCTGACTTTACGTAGCTACTGAAGCTGTTAAGGTAAATTTTCAGTGCCAGAGGTGTTTAATGGCTTATGTGTTCAGTCTGAGTATGATAAGCTGAAGGTTGACAGTCCTGGTGTCACTGATTATGTTAAGGCGTAACAGTTGCAGTACCTGTTCCTACAAGGATATGAAATATAGCACGAATGCAGCATGAATACAATATTAAAAAGTATGAAAATTAAATCCCTGACAGCTGCCAAAATCTGTTCTTAATAAAAAGTACGCAAGAAAAAATGGCAAACGCTTCTCCAATACTGCAAGTATTTACACACTTTTTTGTAACACAAACTGTTTTCACTACACGTACTGTAGAGAAGCCTAAGAGCAGCCACTGTTTCACTGGCAGAAAACCAAGATTAAAGCAAGCTGACTTCAATGGAATAGATATAGCTACAGCCTATTTCCTTCTGTTGAGTATCTGCAAAGTTTATTATTACCTATCTCTGCTCCGCTCCTGCAGTCCTTGCCTCGTCCCACTTTGATTTCTATCTCTGAAACATGCCGTAAGGAGAACTCTGTAAGACCCCCAGCAACAATCACTACCAGGTAAACAAATGACAAGTAATAGCTCAGCTTGGCTTCCAGGCAAAAATCCACAATTTAGATTTTGTACAGTATCATCACTTCACCTTTGCTCATCCTGCAGTTGTAAAAAGTAGTATATGAGAGGCGTCATTATTCTCCAGGGAAACTGCCTCCTAAGAATGGACTTCTGAGCTACACTTTTGGGTTAGGTACTTAAACGTCAGTGCCCTCAAAGCTATGTTTTGTTTTCAAAATCAAGAGGAATCAGTAACTACAATGAGTAATGCTCTTACAAAATTGTGCATGCTACGAAATAAATTGAAGTAGATGTTTAAAGCTGACGAAAGAAAACACACACAGTCACTTGATAAATCAAAAATTCAATGTATACGCACCCAGAGCCAAACCTACAAAAGCGTTCATTCCCCTCTTGTAAATACTTTCACTGACACAAAGTATACCTTATCATCGCTCTTGCAAGCATTTTTCATTTTACAGAGGTGTTGTTTTGTTGCTGCTGCTCTGCAAGTGCTTGCTGGAGGCGCATCCTTTTCCGTGAATAGTGCTGCCAGTGAAGAATCTGTTGCTCATCAATAAATTTAGCACACTGAGCATTTACCAGTTCTTTGCGGAAATGTTCATATTGGAGCAGCTCTAACATATGCAAACATTGAGGATACCTGGATTAAAAATAAACATACTTTAATACAAGTTTTTACAAGGTACGCTAAAACAGGTGTCTCCAATAATTCTGCGGTTCATTATTTTAGTTTTATCACGTATATGCTTTACTCAAGTATCAAACCACTTAAGACTGTAGGTATTACACACACTGTAATTTCGTAACTTCAGGTTAGGAAACCAGGAGTCCTATAACAGTTTATAAATGGATATACATGCTTGGAGTAGCTTTTCTAATGGCTATATTTTACCAAAACAAATACATATCAAGAACCATATCTGTGTCCAGAGCTCATTTAAAGAAAATAACCAAGAACTGTTCTCCCAAAATTTGAAGGATTTTGCACACTCACAAAAATGCAAAGTCATCCTTTGTTTCGTGTAAGCATCAACAATGCAAAATCACTTTTAAAATGTACTTATTGGGCCTAACTGAAGTAGTTTTGTACCGTAATGTTCAATAGTTTTATTTTGAACAAATGATAAAGTGCAGATGCAGGCTGCAAAAGGAAGATCCCATGCACGACCCATGAAAGACAAGTTTTATAATTTTGTCTATTCTTGCTACATCTGGACTGTTGGGAACAGGAAAATTTATGTTGCATTTAAACACAGGAGTACAAAGGTAAGGTTACAGGCAGAAATCAAATACTGACATGCTGCTGTACAGTACATAACGCAAGGTGAACATCAATCATTGAAATGCAGAAACCTAAGTGATTTTAACACTTACTTCAGGTATTTTGCATATTCAGGTTCTTTCCAATAAAGTAAATACTTAAGATAATTTACAAAAGCTTTGTCTTTGAAGTAGCCTCTTTGTGCAAGAACTGAAATAAAATAACAAATAACAAATTGTCAGTTACAGATGTGTGAAAAAAAATCTGCCAAACTTGAAGAATATGTATTCACAAAACTATACAAAAAGGCACTTTAGCCAAAACTTTATCATGACAATAAAATTTTGACAATTCAAAATGAAAAAAAAACCCCACAGGGAAAATACATTTTATGTCAACATACTAGGCATAATAAACTAGTTTCATCTCTGTTACGGTAGGTATCTTTCGTACAACATCAAGGAAGAGAACAGCTTTTTGGAACAGAAAATTTTGACTGTCGCATAAAAACTGGCAGGGAATTCAAGAGAATTCAGTATAGCACCTGAAACTATTATTAACATTAGTAAACTTCAAATAAAGGAATACTGTTAACTTGACATTACATTTTAACCACAGACTTGAACTTCTTTTTTTTTCTCCACCAGACAGATGCATATTTTTTTCATTTCAACCAATAAAACATTTTGCAATTTAAAAACCCCACCTGTTAGAAATCTAGAAAAAATTAAATTATTTACAGACTACCTTTATGCTGTGAAAGACCCGTTCCCCTTTCTTTGTTTAGCTCGCTCTCTCCGTGTTCAATATTACCAGTAATAATAAACACCATTAAACTATATTCATTGCTCAGGATCCTGATATTTGCTTTTAAGTACTCACAGTTGAGGTAATTTGGATTTGCCAGACATTGAACAAACTCTAACTCCAGCTGGAATCGAAGTCGATTTCCTGTATCATCTGATAACACGAGAAAAACAGTAAGAATTGGACCCACACAATAGATTTAAAAGTAATTTTCTCAGTTTGAGCCATACAAATAGAGATAACGTGTTTAAACAGGAGAAAAAGCAGTATTGCCCCATAATAAATATGGATTCATTTAGCAAAGCCTTCATTACATGAATCAGTGTTGGGCCTGCATTAATAAACACGCTGGTTTCTTTTAACAGCCAAGCAAGTGCAAGAAATGGAGGAATGCCCACGGACACTATGTTTAGAGTGAAGGAAAAGAGAAGAGCGAGAAGCCTGGAATATTTGTACAGGGACAACTAAGAAGGTAAGAACAGGGAACTGCCAACAGCCCCCTGAAATCCTAGTTGGATGTATTTTTAAAAGTAGTGCCAGGCAGCATTTTTTTTTGCAGAAAGGTGTCTTGATATAGCACGGGGTCTGGAGCACAAGTCTTATGAGGAGCGGCTGAGGGAACT
>RSEF01000019.1:7021664-7076914 GCA_003993805.1 Himantopus leucocephalus
TGGGGACAAACTTTTTAGCAGGGCCTGTTGCGATAAGACAAGGAGGAATGGCTTTAAACTAAAAGAGGGAAGATTTAGAGTAGAGGAAATTTTTTACGACGAGGGTAGTGAAACCCTGGCCCAGGTTCCCCAGAGAGGTGGTGGATGCCCCATCGCTGGAAACATTCCAGGCCAGGCTGGACAGGGCTCTGAGCAACTTCATCTAGTTGAAGATGCCCCTGCTCATTACAGGGGAGGTTGGACTAGGTGGTCTTTAAAGGTCCCTTCCCACCCAAACTATTCTATGATCCCTAAAATGCTGAATGGGCCAAACTGCTGGAACCTGAGCTGCAAGCTCAGATCTGAAGGAGCTTTAGACCCTGGGGCTTTGGCAAGTCAGAGCTCTCAAAACCAAGTAATATTAATTATGTGGAGAACCAGACTTCAAAATGTTGGGCTTGTGGGTGCTACTTTGATGCACGACAATACATACTGACTTACAGTAGTGATTCAGACTCAAGACTAACTTTCCTCAGATATAAACTGGATGAGCGGCTGAAGTTTATGCAAACCTGCCAGTTCATGTCAGCCAAGTATCAAAGCTATGAAATCCTAGGAATTAAAATTCTGATAATAAATGAGTAACGTTGACTAAATCTTTTGGGCTACTTAGAAAACACAAACAAATTATTTCTAGTTTTCTTATTGCCGTCTCAACTGCCTGACTTGAGAGAGTCAGGAGGAAAAGAAAATTTTTTTTTTTAAAAAAATCACATTATCCTATTACTGCATAGGAACATCTAACTATACTAGAAATAGCACTGCAGTTACTTTTATAGCTAAAAAAAAAAAAAGAGCTGGAAATGCATGGTCTCCAATAATGAAAATATGCTTAGTGAGATTCCTTCCTGCTGGCAAGTAAAACTCTAAATATTCTGTATGCACACCCACAACCTCACCCACTCATGAAGAAAATAACTTTAATTCTTGGTCATTGCAAAGGTGGTGCAGAAATAGTTACAGTTTCACTGATGCCTACATCAATATTTGGCAAGAATATAAACCCTCTCTTTAGTGGCACACTAGCCAACCTGTCAGTGCCCATAGTCAAGATTATACAGCATTCAGGCAAACAAAAGTGCTGAATTCCTTAGGGAGCAAATCTAAATATACCTCTTGTAGGCAAGGCCCATAACCTTTGAATGCCAGGCCTACAGTAAAGTATGTTTAAATTACGTCTAACACAAACTTAAGTAACATGAAGTAACCTGGAGCTTATGGAGATCCCTGAGCGTGCTCTATGACAGCTGCTGCTTTTCTAGGAACCCCTTGCCACCCAGTGTCTTCACAGCATTTTTCCTGGGTGCTTTGCACCAGTATCGTCTGTGCATCTTCTCTGAAGACTAGTATTTTGAACAGTAAATAGCAATAATTTTATTGGAAGTGTCAAGCTGGGAACATTGGAACTGAAGAAGATTTCCTATAAGCAAAATTTCTAGTGATGATTTCTGCATAGCCAAAATTCTCTTGTGGAGTTTCTCTGTAACTTTTCCCATTGTTAGGGCATAACCAGGTCTCTTCTCATCAGAAACATATTATCCCAAGACTCTCTCCCCGTCCGGGAAACCAGGCTGGAATCAGCCAGCAGGTTCTGGAAATATTTGGGCACATACATGGCAATGTAACTGCAAACGCTGTGTTTCCACTGGTCTGCTGTAGGGACCAGAGCGGGATGTAACTCCATTCATGGAGTGGATGCTGCCTTGTTATTGCTGTCCCTGAATTCCTCTGTCAAGGGACCAAGCCTGGACTATACCTCCATATGATCACACCCTGTGCTGAGATGTCGCAGTTAACTTCACCATGAGGCAAATTGCTTGATTTTGCACTGAGACCTCAAAAAAATGGCTGAGAAATACAGTCATCTAGAGACCAAGTCAGAAGTGTTGATTTGCCACAAAATTCCAATTCAGTGAATCTAATACATCAAATTATCTATATTTTAGCTTCTGCCAAAGTCAAAGCCAGGCTCAGAGACCCTTGTCTGCATTCCTGGTCCTCCAGCTCTAAGGCACGTGAGACTGGAAGAACCTGAAAAAATACTCAAAGAATCAGTTGATTTCACTCAGATGATCTAATATGACTGCTGGCCATGGTGACACAGACCTTTGACAGCTTGACTTAGTCACCTGATAGAGACCAACACATAAAACTCTTTTTTTTTTTTTTTCCTTTTACAGCTGTTCAGGGTGTCACACCATATATCTGTTGGCCCACCTCCATCCCCAAACAAACTGTGTGGCCTTTGTAAATGATCTTCAACTGCCCTTTCATCATAAGGAGGATTTAGAGCTCAAATTCCACAAAAGGGAATAAACTAAAATACACCATCATTTTGCTTTATTTCTTAAAACCATGTGAGAGGGGAGATGCAGCCCCATGCTCTCCTGCTCCTCAGCCTGAATACCTAAATGCCTGAGTGTTCAGGAGCTGAGCTGCTTCTCAGCAGCATTTACCAAACACACTGGATTATCTGGAGACCTAGCTTGAACCTCCTCCTAGGATTCACCTCTGGAGCCCACGGTCGTTCCTCAGATGCTAGGTTCCCAAGTGGAAGAATCATCCCTGCTTCCCTATGAGTAAACAGTACAGAATAAGGCTGCGTTGCTGGGAACAGTATTCGGGGACACCATTTTCTTTTGCTGGAAATGCAAACATCATCTCTATTCCTTGCACAGCAAGGTGCATTTTAGTATTTTGGAAAAAGAGAGAGGAAGATGAAGAAATCATTGCCGAACTTTGCCTTAAATCACAGCATACTCACAGCAGCCACTCTGCAGTTTTCTTGCATGATATCGTAGCTGTTCATCAACAATTTTTCCTGTTATCTTTCACCTACAGTTATCTTAATAAGTGGCATCAAACAGCCCAACTAAGTCTTTAATAGCTCCTGTGCAGAACAGTTTAGTACAGGGGAGATGTTATTCACGGGTTGTTCTTCCCAGTCAGGGAACAGGCATCCCCTATACCAGGAGCATTCAGAAGTGACAAGAAAGGAGAAGAACATGGGTCCTGTCCACACTTTGAACAGCAGCATTCCTGGAATATACTCCCAGTTCTGGAAGAATAGTCAAAACAGTCTTTATTCCTAAAATTGCTTGCCGCCACCTTCCAAGTGCAAGAATTGCAGTAGTAAGTATTAGCACAGCTGTCCAGACATCACGTGCATCTTTGGTTAATCTCTTAGTTAAGAGGTTTCCAGATTCCATTGTTACAGGCTCTTTCTGGTGGAGGTTTGCTGCAACAGCTCCAGCGCTGTCACTGCTGGAGGGTTTTATAGTGCACAGTCTTCTATTTACAGTGACGCTGCTACACAGGCTTTATAAGTGCTTCACAAAGTGTATGAACTTGGAACTCTCACCTGCACAACTTTAATAAGTACAGGCATTCACGCCTCATGGTATTTATTAGGGGCTTTTTCTGATCTTTTGACACCTGCTGTTACAGCACATTAAGCCACAGCAAAAAACTCCAAGCCAAACCACTTACCCTTTGTAACTTCCATTCCTTAAATGTTCCTCAGGAGGCAGAGGATCCCAGCCTTCTCCCTGACCTTTATTTATTGTGCAGATTCCAACCAATCCTGATGGATCAACTGGAGTGGAGGAACTCCACACAATGAGGACAACGCTGCAGTGAGACATATAAAGTAGCAAACACCTGAGAGGTGTTTCATGAAGGACACCTGCACCTAATTAACTTCCAAAATGTTGATCATCATCAATTTAAGGCACCTCAAAATAAAAAAAAAAAAAAACCAAACCCCAAAGAGCTGGGCCAAGATCACCTGACAAAAAATTCACGGTTTATTTATTTGACCACCCTTCAAACAAGGGTGAAGTTACTCCCCAATATGAGCCCCCAGAGGGTTGATTTAACTTGTGTATTTTCAGTATCCTAGGGTGACTTATTCAGATTTGCTCTGCATTGATCTGACTTACGTATGTAGACAGATATGAATAAAAACAGTCAAAGGTGAGCTCTGAGATGAGGTACCACAAGACCATTGTGTGTGTGTGGAGGATGCTCCCAGGAACCTTTATGTTGTTTTTTCCTCAGCTTTCGTTATTCAAAGAGGAGCTAAAAGTGTCCTGTGTCGTGCCCTGCACCCCATCCCCACACCTCTTTTTCAGAGGAAATTCTGCTTTCCCCAATTGAAGGATAACTATACTTAGTGACATGCACAAAAAATCCCGGGCTTCTGATTTTTGACTGTACATCCAAGACAAACTACTTAAGTAAAATGGTTACTTGCTCCAGAAGTAATGATTCTTTAATTGTAAGATTTTGTTAACTTTGTTTTTGATGGAAAATTTGATATTCAACTGGCTTGTTAAAATATTTGCTAAGAACAAACCCATGTTATTGTTCACAAAGAATAGTTCACAAATGAAATGACAACAAACTAGTTTTAGTATCTGGAACATTCAGTTCTTTCAAGAACATGGTTTGCCTATAAAAATAATGTTTTGTGAACACTGTAATGAGGCTCACATTCTGACCTGGAACAGTTTATGAAAACTCATTGAAGAGCTGTGTGCCAAATAAGGCTAGCAAGTAATTTCACGTGGGTAAATAAAGTACTGAAGTATATATGGGAAGGATAACACCTTTTTTCTTACAGAAGAAATAGCCTTTTTCTTATGACCAGAATCTACAGTCCACATGTACACCATAATGAACAGGCAACTATTGACTTAGTGCTCCAGAAAAACCTAAATGGGCAAAAAATAGTTTCAGTATAGTCAGCTCTATTTTTAAAGGGCTACCAAACATCTTATTAGGCAGTCCCTAATCACCTCAGAGCAGCGTGGTATGCCTGCCTTTGACTCTGTGCCTCCGAATGGTGAGGGCTGTACTTACCTCTATTCCACACAGGACACAGAAATTCCTTAGAATTTCCCTCTGGCAGAAGCAAGTTCTCGTTCACCACGAAAAGCTACAGGTATTAACTAGCCATGCAAAAGCACAGGATATAGAAGTGTATTATTTTCGGCATATCGAGTTCACAGTTACTACACTGGAATGCTAAACCACAGAGTAAATAAGAAAGTATTTGAGAGAAATCTACTACAAGCAGATAAAGGAACTGTCTGTTGATAAATATACTTTACTTTTTAGGCTTATATTTATGTGCAAGCACAACAAATGGCATAGGGATTTAACAACGATGGGGAAAGCAGGGAACAATAGACATAACAGACAAGAAATGCCACATTCTATCAGCATGGACTCAGGATTGCTTGGCACTGCAAACTGCTGCACAAAATCACAAGCCAAGCTGTCAAAATCACAAGTCTGCATTTAAAACTAAGTAGTTCAAAACTGAAATGGTGAGTTCCTATTACTTATCCTCTGTTTTTTGAGGCTTTAGAGTTGATATTCAAAGACTTTCCTCCCACATTGTCAGCTTTAGGCTTACTTATTGCTTCCAAGAGAAGCTGGGATTCCTCCATGACTCAAAGAGGTAGAACTTCAAGAGTCACAGCAGATTTCATCCAATTTGATTGAGCTCACAGACTTTAGCAGAATAGTTTATCCATTAGCTAGGCAAATCATTTAATCTTTGTCTTTGTGTGTGAATTAGCAGGATGTATTTCTAACTAGTTTTAGAGGTTGATAAGCATGAAATACATTTCATACTGAAACAAAGAAGTTAAGCAACTTTCTTAAAGTTCATGTAGAGGCTGAAAAGCCTTAATAAACTAGTTTCTGGCTTCTTGCTTTACGTGTCCCTTTAATACATATACTTTCACAAGTCTTTTCACACAGTTTCCCCAACTAACCTATACACATACTCTTAAGCAATCTAGACTCATGGGAAACACTCAGAACAACTTCCTCCCACTTTATATATATGCGTATGACACACACATATACATATAAATGTATAAACAAAGCTTAGCACACACAGAGCTTGCTGGCATTACAAAACCAGTTGGCTTTAACAGCACAGACACAATGATTGTGAGCAGAGTGGAGTCAGCGCAGCCCTACCGAAGACCTCCTAGGCATAAGGATTTCAGTAGGCCTTAGTCTGAAAAACAAAAGGGATGGTTGACCATTAAAACAAACCAGTTATGGGCACAAACAAACAAAAACCCTCTCACAAAGCATGCCTTCCTGTGAAACAAACGGTATCACCAGAGTTCAATAAAGGGTCATTTCATGTTGTCATTTATTACCTACAAGACAGTGGTGTAAAATTCTGAGTCCTGAAAATCTTTAAGCAATCTTTATGTAACTACTATCTAGGTATAAGTCTTCAAAAAATGCTCATCAACCTTCCAGGAACTTTCTTTTTTCTTCCTTGAATGTTGACAGCAGAAGCTGGATTTTAATGGCTGTCTCGATGAAAAAGTTTCCTGCCAGTTTTGCAGGTGAAAGATCTTGGCAGGATATAAAGTAAGACGAGAGGAGGTGTAAAGTCTATCCCTAATAACTCCAACTGGACGGCAACAGAGTTATACAGGAAATGTTAGAATGAAAATCTTAGTAAAGAATGAATCTTAGTAAAGAATAGAACAGGAAAACTAGCCCCCTCTACAATACCAATGTTTGACAAATTTCTCCCCTTTTCTGTCATGGTTATTTAAATGAAAGTATGTTATGAGACTAGGTTTCCTAAGAAACTATTTTTAGGCTTTGGGTAACAACATTATTATTGACTGTGCTGTTTACAACATTATTATTGATTGTGCTGCTTTTGTCATTAATATTCACCTGTAGCAATTGGCACTATCACGTTGTGCTATTCTGCAAATACTTCTGTGGAGTTGACAACTGTGTGAGATCATCAGGCCCAGGGACCTTCAAGTGCTCTGCTCAAGGACAGGAACATCTTCAGTCACGTCTTGCCAAGCAGATGCGCTCTGTAGTGCACGGCAGAGTCCTCTCTGTAGCACAGGCTCTTCACAAAGGGGCCAGCAAAGATACAGACAAGCAAAGGTCTGACCTGATGCAGAAGAGCTGACACTGGGATGGTTCTTCTGGAGAGAGGAAAACCAGCATCCTGCCATGAAATCACAGAGATACATGCCAAGCCCTGCAAGTGTCCAGTAACGGGCTGCTGGGATGGTACGGTGATGCACAAGTGTTGGGAGACCTCAGAGTGACACAACCAGACCGAGCACTGTGCTGAAGTCACATGTTTATTCACCCACACTGGGAAGACATTGTGAAAATTATCTGTCACTTGATCCAAGTGTTCAGGATTCATTACTACCCACTTCTTTCCGTATTTAACACAGACATTTAGGAAGAAAAGATGTGCAGTATGTAAAAACGTATACAGTATGCCATTACTAAAAGGGAAGAGGTGCTTTTGTGTGACGGAATCACTGCTGGATTTTGGCTAGGACTGATTCAGTGATCTATTTTTTTTTCTGGGCTGATTTTCATCAACTGTCCGATTCCAACACGTTGTCAGCAAATCTTTTTTTGGCTACAACCAGGCTGTTGCTCTTTCAAGTAGTAACACACCTGAGCTGGAAAACAAAATCTGAATAAAACAAAGACTGAGTTGAAGTGAGATCACACCTCAGCCGGAATGAAACACTTGGTACGTAACATAGCTCTGCTTCAAACTTCGGTCTCAGACAGATCTCTACAGTAGACCAAAGAACATACTCGTACTTAAGAGAAAAGGGGATGACTTTTGCACCCACACTAAGCTTAATTCTGTTTCTGCCTGGGTGCTTTTTTCAGCTCGGTGGCTTGTAGATCATATAGAGAATGCTGAAGGGTTTTTATTCTCCGTTCCCCAGATCTCGATGTTCAACACAGGCAGGAAATACCCTTGTCCTCCCTTTGTATGCTTTCCTGTAGTTTGGTCATTCATGAATTCATGCACACAACTGTAACCATTCCCAAACAGCCCGTACTTCATGGGAATAAGCCTGCACACAGATACATGAACTAGCAGGAACAAACCCTGTATAACAGCAGCCCATACCATGATTCTGCAGATTTGAGACATTCAACATTTGCAGACACAGTATTAGCAACTTGGTAAACTGAGAGAAGAAAGGAAAAGTCAAGGACATTCTATAGAGAGTGAACAGAAAATAGGAAAGCATTAATTCAGCTCCTTATAAGCAGCACTATCTGCTGTTGCACCAGCTGGGCAGCTGACGTGCCATTAACCACTGGGAATCACACTCTGCCCACATATGATAAAAGAGGAACTGTTTGCTAGTTCAGGGTGGCTGAGTAACCCCTCCTGACAAAGTCCACACTGAAGATCCTCCCAAGTTCTCTCTTGGCTCTGGTGGAGCATGTTTTGAAGTGGGGCACAAAGGGATTCCTTCATTCCTTAGGACCATCACAACTTTTGAGCCTAATACAAAACCCCTTTGATGAGAAGAAAAATAAATGCCATGCAAGACGAGTATCTCTCACGATACTTCCCCTGCAATGCTGGAAGGGGATGTAACCCAGCTCCACTAACAAAGCAATTGTCATTGTATTACCCATTGTAAATAACACATATATTTACTCAGGGTACTGGAACAGGACGACATGCATGCTTGATACTGAAGAAAATCCTGTTTGTGCCTGTTATACTGTACAAGTTTATACAAGTTTGTACAAGATTAATTCCTAGAAACTAGTTGTGTTTCTTAGATTCTCACAATCTTTTACTCTGATATGAATAAGACAGCTTGTAGGGCATGCCACCTGATTTGGTCCCACCTGAGCATTTTCAAAGATGGAAACTCGAGTTATCGCTTAGCTGAGGAAAGAGGAGGAACCATTGATATGTAGGTCTGGAGGCACTGAAAGCAGTGTCCAAATCTCTGCTTTGCACTGGTTCTCTATGGTGTGTACCCTCCTGGGTCTTACTGGAGCAATGCCATGCTACAGTGGAAGCTAAGGCAGAAACAAGTGGTCTGCTGTGTTACACAGGAAAAAATCCATGCCTGAGAGGAGACAGTTCTAGTAATTTTTTACTTCCCAGCCTCTAATTCTGCAACTCACTCACTTAAACTAAATACAAATCAATCACAGAATGTCCTAAAAGTGTCTCAGAAAGAAACCCTTGCTATTAACAGGACAGAGAGGTGACACATCAAATACACGACAGTTATAATAAACCCAGCATTCTTTATTGCCCCGTATGTACGTTCCCCCTGCCTCGACACTCCTGTCAATAAACCACCCTGTGTGACCAGTGATGAAAATAATATTTGTTTTCTATCTGCACAGCAACACAGGGAAGCTCTTCCCTAGTTGAGATGAAGGCACTTTCTCCCCTTCAAGAAACTTTCAGAACATTCCTTTCTGCAAATGGGACAGGGAAGTGTCTGTCCTATGGCTTTTAGCTGAAACTGGTTTTAGAGGAGTTTTGCTCTGCATGAATTGAGACAGGCAAGCTCAGTGTTACCCACCCATGCAACCTCCACTGTATGTTACTCGCAATAGTGAAGAGCAAGCACCACGAAGTACCTGGCAGTGGTGAAATGTCCTTGTACTGTGATGTCCATCAGAAGGCAGAAAAAGTCTCTTTCTCAAATGCATTTAGATACCTGCCCCAGCACAGAAGGTGCTTAACTGTTCGCGGTTGCAATTTCTTCAACCAAATACTGTGATAAGCTTCAGGTGATGACAAATGCCTGACACCAAGCTACTTCTTGGCAATGGAACTGTCCTCTTCCTTAGATAGACTCTGCAAGTGAAACAGTGTTTACCCACATGCTCCACCATTCCATGGAAGAGGAATGCGGCTGCACCACACGCAGCGGCTGGGTAGACGGGGTGCTGTTGGAGGCACTTGGGAACAACAGTCAGTGGAGCGTTTATGGTGCCCAGCACCTTGAAAGAGCACAGAAGATAAAGGCACGAAAATCAAATCAAATCATTCTTGAAGTAGTTTTCTGCTCAGAAAAGCACCTGGTCATTTTGTGGATAAATACTTTCCTCACTTTTAAAGACAAAAATGTGAATATTTTTCCAGTTCTATATAGAACAATGTTAATAGCAAAACTATTAAATATCCTACACATGGTACTACGCTAGAGGCCAGATACTCTGGCCAGAATTCTACAATGCTGTAACTTCTGCCTTGCACTCCTTATCATGAGGTGGGGAATCACCATGGGTGTAGAATTTGACCCTTATGTCCTCACAACACCCCTGTGAGGTAGATAGGTACCATGACATCTTCTTCAGGAGGGGAAACTGAGGCAAAAAGAGGTGAATTGACTTGAATGAGGCTGCACAGCAAGCCTGGGAGCAGAACTCAGGTCATGCCCACAGATCTCTCCTCTGTAACACACTGCCTTACCGCCCACCCAACTTCATCTCCAGGGCTGAATGAAAAGCATCCATGTACCACTGACAAAATACACCTAGTCCAACACCAATCCTTCTGTAGACTGCTTCTGCTTCAGAAATGACATAAACAGGTGCTACAGAATACTCTTCTCACAGGACCTGAATTGCAAAGTACACAAGACAACCCCCATTGCTGTCAGCCAGCACAAGCCCCTACATTTTTACAATGCCTTCAGTTACAGCCTTTCTCATGCCTTGTCTCCACTCCAAAATTCCAGAGTTAATTAATAAGGCACATGAGGGGCTAACTCAGGCACTTTCACAATAGGTGTGAAGTCCTGCAGGCCACTGTGCATTTCCAGGCTGGCACTAACAAAACACGGGTTGGCACATAAAACCACATCCTGTGGCCGAGAGAGGGAAAGGCTCCTGTCCCTGCCAGTGCCACAGTGCAAGAAACACAAAGCCAGCCTTAAATCATCATTGCCGAAGACATCAGCTGAATCGTGACCAGCATGGAATTATGTTATCTCAACCCTCAATATGGGTGTCTAAACGCAGTGAGAGCTGGAGTGAAAACAAGGCAATGGAAAATGTGTTGGATGTTGACTTGGAAGGATTCCACCACATGGTTGAGGCCCAACTAAAACATAACATAATGTAACGTAAGGTAACGTAACGTAACCTAATGTAACGTAACGTAACCTAATGTAACGTAACGTAACGTAACATAACATAACAACATAACGCTTCTTTCACTAGACAAGTGACAATGGGGATTTCCCTGTACAGCTGCTGACTTGTGGATATAAGTACTAGTTAATGAATTTTCAGCCCCTGCCTGAGTGCAGTGTTTAATGCTAATGATTTACAAGTACATATCAGTGATACGATAGTTCAAACCATTTGATACAACAGCCTGCCCTCTCTTTATTTATGTTCCATAAATTCTAAATCTCGACATTGGTTGGAGGTCATACTTATGATCCAGACACAAGATCAGAATAAATTTGAGTTGTTTCATGCCTGAACTGATTTGTGACTCCCAGAAGGTAGCAAACACTTGACACTGGATCTGAAGTGGTGATGAGACTCTGTACAGGGCTTCGGGCAATTGGGAGTAGTATTAAGGGTCCTTTCCTTACTTAACACATGAATTCTTTACTGCTCACTGGTTAGCTGTGCTGTTTGCCCAGGCTGGGAATGTGTCCAGCTCAAACATAGATCTTCCCCATGTGTTGATGGCCAGCGTGACACAGAAGACTCCAATGATGTTCATCACTATTCCAGATCTAACCTGTGAGGACAAAAGTCCAAACCAACAATAAACAACAGCCTATTTGTACATACACAAGATAGACACACGATCAAATAAATCACAGAAATAGCCATTGTACCCACTGCCCTGTGTTCTTGCTTAGGTGGAAATACCAGGGAACACACTGTGCAAAGCCTCTGAGCACTTTGCTATATAACTAGTCTAGGAGCTTTAGGGCATGTACAAATGCTCTTATTAGTTAAAGAACAGCTTCTGCCCCCTTCATGTCTCCAGTTAGAAAACCAATGATGTTTGGGTGTTTGGGACAGAACCTGGCACTGTGTGGTCTGGCAGACAATCAGAGGCAACTGATTGTTACTTTCTGCTCTCAGCTCCAGTGGAAACAAGGCTTCAGCTACACTTGCCAAAGCCCCAGAAGACTGGAAAGCACTGACTGCATTTTAGTTCTTCAGTGTTTAAGAGACTTATGACTTCTCAGTTTTTAATTTCAATTGGGCTGGGCTGTATGTCTGCCAAAGCCTGTGAGAAAGGTACTGTTACTTCAGAGATGCAAATCTTTACTGCAGTATTAACACTGCATAAAAGAGGGGCATAGGGTGCTAGTTACAGCCTACAAGAGCTTCCTGGTACTTTGGAAATACTCAGCTAAGAAAATTAAACTCTCACCATATTTCAGGATAAAGGTAATGGAGAGCTTCAGATAAGAGACCAGGTAATTATCATCTTACCATATCCAAAACACGGATGTGGCCATAGGAAAACACTATCGCATTGGGCGGTGTTGCAACAGGTAGCATGAAGGCAAAGGAAGCACTGAGAGTACAAGGCAGCATAACGTACAAAGGATGGATCTTGACAGATGCAGCCTGCAATGAAACGGAGAGAATGGTGTTCCAAAAGAAAAGCGTAAAGACCATTTCCCAGACCATTGAGACATACAGGCTCATTTTGTTTCCTGGTATTTCACCACAGTAATTTACAAGCATTTTATTCCGAAATCCACACGTGCTTAAAGATAACTTTGCTCTTGTTTCCTGTCCCACAATACTTAAAAACAATGCTTGATTCTTTCTTGTTGTTTGTTTTGCTCTATGGTATAATTTGGAGTTCTGGTCAAATTTATCCAATGATTTTTTCTTTGACCTTGGACCACACTTTTGCCAGGGTAACACAGGAATGAGATTATAATTACCAGGCATGTGGAGTAACACTCTTAGGCATTACATAAACTCTGTGGGACTCGGAACTTAGGTGCCAATTTAAGGCACTAACAGCTCAGCACCTTCATTGGGATAATTTTACTTTGATGAAATGGTCTAGAATAAAGTGGTTGTACTTTCTAAATTAAAGAACAAAGTAACGTATTTTTCCCTTTATGCTACAATTTCAATTCTGCTCAGAAAAGGCAGCAAAACTTACCAGGTTTACCTCCCTAAGTTTTAGAATTGTTCTGGCTTCCTATGGAAAATGACACATTTCTAATAACCAGGCCCACCACTTTCTGTATTCTAGCATAAAACCATGAAGATGAAGGAACCATTCGAACGGATGAATAGAAAGTGCTGGATTTTGTTTTGTTTTTTGTGTGTGTTTTTCCTGTTCTGAGTTGATGGTTCAAATACAAAATGACCAGAAGTAACTCATGTTTGTTGACTGGTATTAAAAAAGTGACTCTCACTTCACTTTCTCCAGGGCCAAGAGACACACATTACAGAAGGCTTGAACCGGCTTCCTTTTCAGTGAGGGTGCCATGGGATAGGCATCGGAATTAGCTTCTTCCCCCAAGAAGCTGGTTCTCAGGCTCCAAGCACAGAGGGAGGGCAGACTGGAGAAAGTTTGCATTCCCACTTTCTATCTGCATGTGATGATATAAACATAGCAGTGAACACTAGCTAAAATCACTGCCCATTATGGTATACTGTCAGATGGACTGATTCATTACTGGCTTTCAGACTAACATTGGAGCAACATTCAAGAAAATAAGTACGATATTGCTTTGCCACTAGAGACTGTATATTTAGCTCCGACCTCCCAGTTGATAGGGTAACAGGGTGGAAGTAATCTTACCATGGATGAAAAGACAGGTAGGAAGAGCGTGGCTGTGGCAACATTACTGGTGCATTCGGTGAAGACAGCTATAATAAGCGAAAGTACTGTTGCAATGGCCCACGGTGGGATAGAACCTAGTGGAATCATTTGATGACCCAGCCAAGCTGAGAGCCCAGAGTTCTGACAAGAAAAAAAAAGCGGCTTTCAGTGAGGCTTAGAACTCCTAGCTCATGAACAGGGAACTTATGTTACGTGTAATGTTCCGACCAATAATGCTAAATGACTCCTGAATTATAGAAACACCATCTGGGAAAGTGCAATGATCAGCATACTGCCTGGCAACAGCTACTGACAAGAAGTTCAAGAAACCCCACTGTACACAATTTTGGAAGATATCTACTCACAAAGATTTTCTTCCTGACTACTTCAGTAGTGCTTTGGGTTAAAACTGAAGAAATACATCCTTTACACAAATCTCAAATGGTTCTGAAAATCTTACAAGTGCTATCTATACTTCTATTTTTCTAGCCAGGGCTGGGATGGGGATGATAACAGAAATAAGAAAGGCTGCTTTTCTGGTCTGTGCGGTGAAGATCCCAAACCACTTGGCAGCCT
Source organism: Himantopus leucocephalus (assembly GCA_003993805.1). Taxonomy (NCBI): domain Eukaryota; kingdom Metazoa; phylum Chordata; class Aves; order Charadriiformes; family Recurvirostridae; genus Himantopus; species Himantopus leucocephalus. Next base: position 7,035,922 of record RSEF01000019.1, read on the forward strand.
CCATGAGGTTAAGATAAATTGAAGAAATGTGGTCAGAGCACACAAATTCCTGAAAAAGAGGCACAAACATTCACCTCTCCTCCCAGGTTTTGCTAATTTGGATCTGCCTCCAGATCTGAACATCTCTACTGGATTTGCCTTTGGGTGCATGCCCAGTAATACAGGACCAGATAACAAACCAGAGAAGTTCGCCTTTGAGTCAGAGAACAACAGATGTCAGGACATACTGCACTTGCATCAGCCAAAGCAAAACCTCCTCCCAGCAGCAGCACAATGCTCCAGGGCATCTTCCTCTGAACCACATTCCAGTCGAGCAGTGGCGCTGATAAAAATGGCTTTTTTATATCTGAAGTGAGAAATGAAAAGCAGAACATGTTTTAGGAGAGTGAAGACATTTTGTCTCCTGTTCTATAAGACACTAGGGAAAGACCCAACAGGCGGATGAATATTACTGAGAAACCTGCACACGGTAAGGCTAATACACATGAGCAGGGACCGTGCCCCAGCCCTGCCCAAGAAGAGAGGGAGGTGAGCTATCCTGAAGAACTGCATGCAAATCCAGTACACATTTCTGCCAGGTTAGCAGGAGCTGGCTAAATGCTTCCCAGTGTTACAATTCCTCTTTTAAATACCTTCTTCAGTCCGTTCAGGGTCAGACGTGCTTGGATTCCAGCCTGTGAATTTGGGTTTATTAGCAGGAAGGATAAACAGTAGCAGGGCAATAAACACAGCAGGAGCAGAATCAGTGATATACCTAAAGAAGAAAAGAGAATATAGCTCAGAAAACAGACATCTTTCTCCTAGAAGATGGCTGCCTTCCAGCATTGCGGTCACGGCTCTTTGTCATCCTGTTTGGGGCTTGTACATTAGCAAAATGGGTCATTAGTCATGACTGAGGTCTCTTAGACCTGCCACAACACAACCACAGTAATAAAATAAACTAGCTACAATATGCATTAATAACCAGAGTCACAGATGACAATGGCTCCTGGTCTCTGTGGTGAAGCCAAGATTCAACAGTGGCATCTCAAAGAAAGAGGTGTAAAGAAATGGCCCGAATGATAGTCCCATCATGCATTTTATGTTCTCAATATGCCACGGACATTATGTGAAGAAGCCATTCAAAGCACCGAATCAATCTCCCAGTGAGTTCTAAGCTATTGTTTAGAGGTGATATTACCAAATACTCAAATGACACTGCAACTGATTGGAGTTCATTTCATACAAGCAAAATACTAATCTGTCCATCAGTGTGGCTGAGACCAGCATTACGGAATTTTCTCTTCCTTTAGGAGGTTCAGCTTGCTCCATGTCCCAGTCTCCAGCCTTCATTGCAGTACAAACAGTCAAACAATAGATCAATTGGTGATCTCACACACAAGTGACAGGATTAAGCCCAGCAAACGTGAATTCAGATAAGGTTAGAATGAGTAACTCCACTCAAAATTGAATGTAAGAGCAAGGGAATCTGATTCACAACCAAGAGGGTACAGGATGAAAAAAACTTACTTTTCTCCTCTTGGGAAAAGCCTGGTGGCCCAGCCTTTTACAAAGCCTGGGTGTCTGGAAAACCACAAGAGAACGAGCAAAACAAACATTAGGAGGACATTGAATTCAGCATACGAGATAGGGCCTAATTTCTTCATTTCTGCCTTCAGCACGTTGTATGCAGCTTTTTCTTTAGCAGTTCTTTCTGTCCCACAGCCCCAGCTTTTTTTAAAGCTTTAAGAAAAAAGGAGAAGAAAATACTGTAAGTATTAACATATTAGAGGGATTTAACATGCTTGCCACTCTGAAGCTGTCACTCCTGGGGACAGACACAGACTATAGCGGAGGCCAGGAACAAAGAAACGGCAACACTGTCAAAGCATTTAATGGGGACATGCCAGTTCTCACAGAATAATGGGGTCTATGAATGGAAGTAGGTCTCTGTCCAATTTGGAGCAACATGGGATGAAAAACCCAGTTTTGGATCAAGGGTAGCAAAACAGATATGCTAGCTCTGCTAGGGTTGAAGTTCTCAGATGTGAAATTGAAAAATAAAAAGGCAATTCTGTCTGATCATTAAGAATGTATAGAGCTTTTGCCTTAGTGCAACTCCAAGAACACAAAAGGCTTCTAGACGTCAAAAGTTGCTGTGAAATGGAACTGCTCTCCGCTACAAAATTAATAACTTGTCAGTGCATTTGTTTTATCCAGATTTCTCAATAAGCTGATCTGCATTAGCTGAGGGATTTACACAATATCATGTAGTTAAATACTCACTTGAGTCCAATGAAGGAGCACTGTAGCCAAAGCCAAGCTAGTACCAACATCAGAATCATGTTTGGGAATGCAAACCCAAACCAGGAAGCAAAATTCACAATATCATTATTGTTGGGGTATAACCTGAAAAGAAAAATGCTTTCTGTATGAATGTCAAAACATTTAGTAATCTGCTCTCCCTTTAATATGCACTAGTGACAATTCTACTTGTAAATCTAGGACAACCGTTACAAGTAATCATAGGAAACATCCATAGCCTAACTGAAGTCAACAGGAAGGCAGCGTGGATTTCAGAGCAGCACTTACATGATCCTCAGTTTTCCCTATATGTTACTTTAATGCATATAGGAGCTCATGTTGATATTTTAGGTCCCAGTAAGACAAGCGCTGCTGAAAGATCTCCCACACATTCTAGGTAACTTTCACTTGCAACATGCCTGCTCGTTTATCCCAAGGCAAGACGTTCTTTCTTCCTCCCCATTCATTCTGAGAGCAAGAATTGTGTTTCCTGAAATTAATAGCTGCACTTCTGCCCAATAGAAGACAAAGTTGCTAATTGGCTTAAAAGAATGAAGCCAGTGTTTTAAGAACAGCAATTTTTGTTCTTCCCTTTGTCCACCAATAATGACTGCAGGAAAAATACCAATAGCAAATTTCCAGCTGGGTGTTAAACCCAACAGGTAATGTGGCAGCTGAGGCTGAAGTACTCGCAACAGAGGAAAGCAACGTTGAGGGACTGTTGCGGAGCCTGCAAGATTTCCACTGTAGATTAGGTTGCATTTAAATCAATTCCCAAAGTCAGTTTAGCAAAGAGAGTATTTTGTGCAGAACTCCTTTCCTTTACGACAGTATCTGTACAGTTTCCACAGCCACAGCATGGAAGAATAATACAGGAGAGCCTAAGCTATTTTTAGCTCTCTTCAGTGCACTTATGAGAAGAGTTAGTCATACGCTCTTCTGATGCTCTTCACTGCCGTTCCTCTGCTAATGTGATGCATTTCAGTTGAAAAAGAGGTGGCAGAAGAACCAGTATCTCATGATCAACCAGCTGTCTGCCGATTACCAGCAAGTATTCCAAGTTTCTTAGAAGACCTAGAATACCAGCACATAGCTGCCTAGAAAAGGCTGAGGCAGAAAAATGAGGCCCATCATTTCATACACATTCCTCACTCTCGGTTCATCAACTGGTTATTGCTTACAGTTTGCAACTGAAACTGTCATCTAAGACTAGTCAGTTGGTCACACAAACAGTAAGACAGCAGAAGTAAAAGAAAGAGCATGAATGACTTACTGATTCATCTGGCCTTTCAATACAATGTTTGGTCCTGTTCCAGTGAGTGTTGCAGTTCCTCCAATGCTGGCAGCATAGCATACACAAAGTGTCATTCCCTTACATATGCGTTTCCTCATTTTCTTTTCCTCAGAAGATCTGGGGTCATCAGGGACTTGTCCATTGCTTATGACTAGACACAAAGAACACGACTTGCCTCAGGTAAAGTTAGGGAGGCAGAGAGTTCAGGGTGTGCAGGCTCAGTGCTTCCAGTTTGTGCATGCCATTTATTTTAATTCAAAGAAAACACAGATATGTTCCTATATACTCTGGACTCGTGTTCATGAGGAGCTGAAGAGAGAGGTTGACAATCTGGGTCTATATGATCCAAGGATGCTGTTGTCCATATTGGTGCCACAGTTTCTGAGCAGTAATTTCTTGTTTCACACAGAGGCTTTCCACCAGCCAGATATTGTAGTCACTGGAACCATTCCAATACCACAGTAAGAACCCAACTAGCTTTAACAACTGTGAATATGGGCAGAAACCGCCCCCCTGCCCAAACCCAAATTCTTTCCTGGCGTAATTGTTAAGATCAATATGTTACAGCAGTTTACATCAACCGTGAAATTTTGCTGCTATGTCCATTGTTCTCTGAGGTTAACAGTCTAGTCTTGAAGTCTGACTGGACTAACGGAGCAGGACAATGAATTTATGGAAATTACAACCAATTCAACAATACCAAAGGGTATTTTTTGCACACATTTATTACCTTCACTACCCATTAAAATATACTAGCCAGCAAAGCCACGCAGATCCTTCCAAGTAGACAGAAAACCAGCAAAATTATTATTACTGGTCTTACAGCAGAGGTCCGGTTTTGGGAGTCAAGAATCAACATTAAGAAGAGCATTTGCAAATATGAAAACTTATCTTTAATACAACTGTTTTGACGCTAGAAATGAGCAACCTTACAGAGTACTCTGTGCCCAAGTGGCATTCTTGTGGGCTTGCACATCTTACATTAAAATGGTGTCTGAGCTTTGCACAATCATAGCGCATTCTCCCTTCACAAGTGAGGCAAGAAACAGAGCAACCAAAAAGCAGAAATCACTGTTGTATCTAAACTATGCCTCCAAGGTCCAAGCAAGTACGGCAGTTATGAGTCGATCTCGTAACAGGGCAATGTCTGGCACACATAAACACCCTTCTTCTACGCTGTGTCTTCCATGGAGGTGCAAGCCAGAAAATGGGCATGGTGTGACCCAGGCAGAAGGCTTGCAGTGTGGGACACAGTATGCACTACCAACATTTGCACTCGTTCTTGCACACAGTCACACAGAGAATCGTGGCAGTTCAACTTGCTAATTCAGGGAAATCACATCTCCATGAAAATCCTCAAGACAATCCTTCCTCCTCTGAAAGAGAAAGGGACTGCAGATCTGACCTTTAATGGTATTTAATAATATAGCCCTCTGTAGCAGCAGAGCAGTGAAATCACAGGGACTGAGTTTTTGCGCATCATTCAAGTCAAGTGAAACCTACTGCAGAACCACAGCATTGACAGAAGGACCTTGTGGAGTCAAGCATCAGGGTAAGATCACACTTTAAAGTGTTCCAAAGAGTAGTTTGTCTACTGTGAGTCAAATGACACCAGCTCCTATTTCCCATGTAGCTTTTAAAGTATTCCTCTCTCTTCTCCCCACTTCCACGTACAATCTGGTCGATAAAGGGATATTTATTACCCCAGAACCAAAATAGGTTGTACTTGCACAAAATTTTTCAAACATTCCTAAGGGGCTTAGAAGCTGAATCCCCACTCATAATCACAAGATTTAGAAAGTGGGATGCTGGGGGCTTAGACGATATTTCCCACCGGATAGGCTTTTCACTTCCCTGAGCAGGCAGTTAAGTGTAGGGAAACTATGGGAGAATGACCCCAGCTTGAAGGAAAGAACGTAACAATCTGCATGGGATTTAGCACTAAGCATAACAAAACGGCAGCCACCAAAATTGGAAGCCATTTTGTTAAACCTAAATGTCATGCATTTAGGGATTTTCAGTCAGGTTACCACCCTCTTTCCTTGGAAAAGGTACAGAGATCTCCTTCTAGGTCGGTGAGCTCTGAGTGTAGCACGTTCCGTAGGATCAACTCACTGCTGGCCCTTACCATGCACTGAAGTGGGATCTGATGCATTCTTTTCCTCCAGCTCAATCACTGTATTTGTCTGCCCAGTTGCTTGTTCCATCATAGTGACATCATACTCTGTGTTGTCCATTTGATCCAGGACAGCCTGGACAATAGGAACCATCATAGCAGTGGTGGCTGTATTACTTATCCACATGGACAGGAAGGCAGTGACTATCATAAATCCCAGCATGAGGCTAAAGGGAGAAACAGGCAGAGGAGAAAGGATGAAAGAAAACAGGCACTCCTATCCTTTGTAGTCACTGTAACTTAGACAGTAGAGCCCAGGCAGGGATGTGTGTAGCGTCCAGTAATACAAAGCAGGGCCAGATCCCCTTCTAGGACAGCTCTGCCACCTTCACTGAAGGAATCCCAGAAAGCCATTAGGTCCTTATAGCCTGCACATGATTAAGTCTGTCATCATTTTGCCCCCAGTGGCAAGCATCTAGAATTTGAAAGAAACTGTTCCTGCTGCCAGATTCCACCTCTGAAAACTCTGTAAAAGTGCAGCTAAAGAAATCCTTCAAGGTTCCCTTCTCTGCTGACTGTTAAACACTATCCCTAGGCCTCTGATAAATTGAAACAGGCAAGAACGAAGCAATGTAATACTCTTACAGTGCAGGTTTCACCCCAAGAATCAGCAGGACCCTCAGCGCAATCCTTTTGTGAAGATTCCACTGTTCAACAGAAATGGCAACAATCAGCCCTCCAATGAAAAGCATGTTTGTGTCATTTAGGTACTGCAAGCACACCTGAAAGACAGAGAAGGTAGGTCAGGGGCTCAAACGTCACCTCTTGTTAGCTTCACTAGCACATGTTGCCTTCCATCCTCTCAAAGCCATTTACTGCACCAGGTCCCATCCGAACGTTGGCAGAAGGGGCAGTTGCAGCCTCAGGGGCATCTCCAGTTTCCTGAACCCTCGATCTCCAAGTGCTGAACTGTCTAGTGCAGGGGCTCTCTGTGCATCATGAACCTTCTTTTTGGATCATTAGGAGTTAGTAAAGTACAAAATGACAGCAGTTACCTAAAACATTGTTAGGGGCTCAAAGTATTGTGTAGGTACCAGAAATGCTGAGCTCCAAAATGTATTTCTCAGCACCTTTAGCAACCATACCTGTCCTTACCGGCTTGTTGGCCAGTAGTGAACCTGCACTACAGTACCTAAATACAGCCTCTCTCCCTTGGACTAAAGCACAAGCACAAACAGCCAGAACGAGCTTTGGAGGGCACACAGTGTACTTGCTGGCATCATGCTGTCTACCCTGTGAGGAGAAGTTTGTCCCACGCATTTTGAAATCTCCCAGAGGAGACGTCAGCACTGCTCTCTCATGGGATGGGTTATGGACACACAAGCTGCTAGCACCAGTGGCATGCTTCTCTAGCAGGATCCACGCCCAGAAACAGACCTTCCCCTCTGCCACCTCAAGCCCCACACCCTTAACATTTTGGGCAAATGTGTATTTAGTTCATCACTGTCCCACACAGGAACCCTGAACACTGCTCAACGTGTTAACAAACATTACCACAGAAGTGGAGTGCTTTCCTATCAGGCTTGTTTGCTAAATATTGATGGGGGATCAGAAAATGGATATCCCTGTATCAGATCTGGATTGAGCAAGAACTGCTCCTTACTGATTTAGAGCTCCGAACTCCAAGCAGAGGGAAAAATACCACAGGCATGAGCGAGGTAACAGCCAGCGGGATCACTTCAGTGCACCAGTATACAGCCATGATGATGATGATATATGCGCATTTGGCCTCCTGCAACAAAATGCAAGACACATTTAAGCATAGAAAACTATTCCTAATGATAAGAAACACATTGGTAGCTCATATAAGGGGCCCAAACACTCCATTGTCTGTAGCTTAACAAGTTAGGCTGAAATAGGTAGCAGAGACGCGAGGATTTAAACTTGTACTTTTAAACCTTGTTCTGAAGTCCCTTGCATAAAAAGACCTTTTTGACCACAGTGTGTGTTCTAATGCGCCCCCACAAAATGTAGGGTGTGAGAAAAAGAAATCTTCCACAAGTAGGTAAGTACGCAGTTTGCAGTGTGCAATTACCTCTTGGCAGTTGAGGGGAGCAGATTTCACATCTAGGAGCCAAGATTTTTTAACAGTGTTTGTAGATTTGGGCATTTCTATTTTGAGCTAATTATTTTTAAATGGATGGCCAAATTTCCCAGCATGGATGATTAACTTGTCTGAAATTCACAAATCTTTGAGGTGTGTCCAGTAGCACACCTGAGCCCAGAAACTATATCACTGAATAATTTAAAAGTTCTTAACTTTTAAAAGTAACTCTTAAAGTAAAACTCTTTCACCTTATTTTTGGTGACTAAGCATGTTAGAGGTATTTACTTACCTTCCCAAATCATACTGTCCTTACCTACTAAGGGGATTCCCTGTATTAAAATGTTGTAACATGTCTTTTCATACTGTTGATCTGGCGTTTCTGTAACCTAGCCTCCCTTTGCTTGTACTTCCAAAATTGTTAGGAGAAGCAAGCATTCATCAGCCAACAGTAAACAGTGCTTTAAAGCTTAAGTCAGTGTTCCGTAGTTCAGAATTTGCTCATATTTAGAGTATGTGTTTATAGGATTTTATTCTAATAGCACAAATGGGACTTTATTGCAAAAATAAATGGTGTTACAGTGACATTTAAAAATGGCCGTAAGGTGATATTTATAAATAGGGCTGTGTTTTCCTTCATTTTGTTGAGAAGCTTAAGAACCAGAAAACAGCCTTTGTAAGCAATTTGACTTTTTTTTTCTTCAGGTTTCCGGAAGATTAATTGCAGCACATGTTTTGAAAAAAATATGTCTTCAGAGACTAAAAGATATCAGATAGATCCTATTTAAGTTTCTTCCTTTAATAAATATGAGGTCACCTCATGATACAATTTATGCTGTACCACAGTAACTAAGTGCTAGAACCGACTGGGGTTAATCTGTTGCCAGTATGAAAGACAGATAAACAACTTGAAGTGAATAAAATTCACAGTACAGAATAAACACTGGTTTTGTAGAGTGGAGAGTAAATAATTTATGTGAAGTTCAAAAATACAACCATGTTTATAAATTAACTCCAACGACCACTGCCAATTCAAACAACCAAAGGTCTGGAATTAAATCTGTATCTGTGTCTGTACCTATATCCACCTGTGATTTATGGGAACAGTCACAGAACGTTCCTTTGGCGTCTCTGGACAGTTGACTGGAAACACAGTGATCTGCCTTCTCACCGAGAGCTGAAGACGCAGTCACTGACAGAAATGTTACTCTCCCATTGTGAAATACTGTAACTTCCCAGATTAGACTGATGACACAATATTACTACAAATACCGGAAAACTGAAGACATACGTATTTGTTTAGGGAAATTATCTTTCCTAGTATCGATCAAAGTAGTGCCTAACAGCCAGGAATTCCTCTTTCTATAAACCACCAGCATTCAACTGAAAGGTAGTGCTGATATTACCTAGACAAGTAAACCAGAAGAGCTGGCAATTCTGTTTATAAATATGCATGGCATTTTCCTCTAAAATACACTCAGTGATACAGGTCACTCAGAAGAATGACTGTTTTTAGCACTACAATAGCCTCTAAAGCTCTAGTTGGCTAAAATACTGTAAACTGAGCTTTCACATTTTGCCAAGAAGGCTACAAGACATTAAAGACCAAACTCTTCACTGGGTTATTCCAATTTTATGCTGGTGTAACTCCACTGAATGCACAGGAGCTGTGCCATCGCCATCGTGCATTGGAGGATATTGCACCTGCGGATCACTGCGGATCACACAACGTACGGCTGCCGACTGCACCGCTGAGGAATAACGCCACTCAGCAGCACTCCCTGAAGTATCTCGGGGCCTCAGCAGCGGAGTGAGCTGCAGAACCCAGAACTCCTGTCCTTCCGTCCACTGCCATCGTTACCAGACAGCGCAAGGCACAATTCTAAGTGTGCAGGCCAGTTACGCACATATTTATCTTTGGCCCAAGAAGAATTGCGTGTAATTTGCAAGACGGGTTGGGTCCACGGGAGCCCCAGGGCCTGGCAGCGGCACCAGCCCTGGGATGAACAGAGACGGGCACGGAGCTCCTGTGCGAGCGCCCCAGAGTCACTCGGGAGCGACACGCGCCGCCCGTGAGGTCGGGGTCGGAGCGGCTGCTGGAGCCGCACGGACACGCTCCGGGGGGAGGTGGCAGGACGGGTCCGCGTCAGTCGGCTGGGGTCGCGGAACGGCCTTGTCAGGGGTCGGGCACTGCGGGCCGCCGCGGCGAGGGCGCGCCGGGTGGCCAGTGCTGCACGGGGCGGCTGGGGCACGGCCCCGCGCGAGGCGGGCGAGCGGGCTGGGTGCCCGGCGAGCGCGGAGAGCGCCCTGCGGCGCTGGGACAGGCGCTCCGGGGCAGCGGGGCCCGGCCCGGGGGCTCGGGGGTGGGCTCCCCGTCGGGCAGCGTCGGCCCGGGCCGGGGGGCAGGGGGTGGGCGCCNGGGGGGGGGGGGGGGGGGGGGGGGGGGGGGGGGGGCGGGGGGGGGGGGGGGGGGGGGGGGGGCTCCGTTCCCCGCGTGGGCCCCGCAGGCACTTACCCGCGTCGGCACAGCCACCGGCAGAGGCAGCAGCAGCAGCGGCGTGAGGAAGAGGATGGCGAAGGACCGGTACCTCAGCAGGGGCCGCAAGCACGTCGAGGCCATCGCTGTGGGGACACGGGGTCAGGGCGCGAGCAGCAGCAGCGCGCGCCGCTGCCGCCTTAAGTACAGGGCGGCGGGGCCGTGGCGGGAGGGACATGGCGGGGGGCGACGCGACCCGCCCGCGCCCTGGCGGGACACCGGGCCCGCCCGCGCCCGGACGGGGGGCCGGCCGCTGCCGCCCTGACGGGACGGGGGCTCCCTCCCGCCCGGACGGGGCCGGGCCGCCGGGCAGCGGCGCGGGCAGGGGTGAGGAGCGGGAGAGCCGCCGCTCCGGCGCCCGCCCAGCGGCCCTGCCCCGCCGCGGGCCCCGCCGTGCCGCCCCCCTCCCCCCCCCTCCCCGGGGAACGCGCTGCCCGCGGCCCCAGTCCGGCCCCGGGAGATTGGCTCAGCCTGACCCGCACCGGGTCCGAACCCGCCGCCCCGCTCCATCCCGTGGGCGCCGGGACGCGACGTGGGGCCTCTCCCATTGCCCCGGTCCTCAGGTCCGCCTCTGTGCCGGCGCTCCGGCGGACCCGCCATCAACAAGGAAAGCTCCTTAACGGCTGCGTGTCAGGGCGTCCCACCAGCTGTGAGAATGCGTTAAGAGAAGTCTCCCTGCCACTAGTGCCTACAGAGAGTTGCCAGTAAGCACAGGTTCTCGTAATGCGTACGGTGTGCAGCTGACACACGGCCTCTCGCAGGTGCTGGACCGTGCGGAGGTGCAGACCGCGCCAAGGCAGGGTCATCTCTCGCTCATGTACACAGTGGTGAGGAAGGGCTGAGCTCCTTTAGGGAAACGGAGAGTTAAAACCACAGTGGGGGTCTCCCCAAAACAAAGGTCTGTGCAAGCATGCATGGCTGTGTTTCACTGCCTATTATTTTGTGAGGGATTGTTTGTCTGCAATCTGGGTTAAAAATAACCCAGAAAGGTTAACTTGAAAGGTTATTTTTAGTGTTGTTCATTTCAATGATTTGGTCTACAGTGTAGCTGCAGAATCAGAATCAGAAGTGGTGGCACTACTGAAAGGGCACCAAGCACTATTCAGGTATCAGAAAGGAACAACTGGAGGGACTGGAAACTAGACTGAAGACAAATAATTTGCTGGTATTTTATATTCTGCTCCTGGGATGTCAACAGCCACCTGAAATTGAAGGCAGCATAAATCATATCTTGACAATTTGATCCTGCAGACTCTTAGTACAGTCTTACCAAGCAGTTACTCACAGAAATAAAGAATTTCAGATTCCACAGCAAGTAATGAGGGAGCTCTGACTACAGCTTGCAGTATTTGTCCTCTGCTGACCAGAGGAACTTGAGCAACAGAAGTTCAAAACAAGACACTCCAATGTTACTGTTCTGTTTGTAAAAGCAGTGAATGTCCACTAAGGAAAATAGTAGCCAACCGGATCTGGACAGATTCCAAATCTACAAACCTTTAGCAGCAGGCCCTCTGGGTAACTTACCAACACAGAGGAAACTTCACACCAGCTCAAAGCCTAGCAGAAAGTGGGGAATCGGCCAAAACTTGCATTCCTGTGGCCAGTGTCCAATGAAAAAATGGTCCCTAGTCAACAAAGAAAAAGGATTACAGGCACTTGAATAAGAAAATGCGAAGAGTTAACTCTGAAGGAGTTGTACTAAGGTTCACTTTGATAGACCATTACAAATATGATTTGCTGTCTTGTTTAAATGAGATGCAGTGGAGAAAATAAAAAATAAAGGGAAAGGCCATGAACATGTGTTGATACCTTTAGATGGACTAATCCTGTGAAAGGAGACCTGCTTGCTGTACCTGGGAATGAGATCAGGGACTCCTGTGGGCAATTCAATTAGCCAGTCCATGCCTCAGTGTCGTCTTTTGTCAAATACAGAGAAGTGGATCAATATTTCCTTATTGTGCAGAATTATTGCAAACTTGTCTTCAGTGTGCCATGCAGAGTACGTTCTATGATGTGGAACAAAATTAAAAAAAGGATTCACAGGAAAGAACAAGCATCTGAATAAGAAGTCAGATTGAAAGATAGTGGAGTACCCTCTTCTGCTGTTCATATAGCAACTGTCAAGCAGAAAGGTGTACCTTTGGGAGGAGAAGGGGAAGGATGTGAGAAACACAGTGTTCCCCAGGGTTCTTAGGAACAGCTGACTTGGGACAGGGATGAGAAGACACTGCAGGCCTCCCAAGAGATTATAGAGCAGAAAGGATGGAGCAAAGGAGAAAAACAGAAAGGTGTCAATCAGGACCAGCAAGTACCTGACCCTTGGAGATAAAATACGCAATTCCCAGTTCTTCGATGGAGTTGCCTGGTCAATACCTGTTGAATGAGGATGGAGGTCTAGGAACAACACTGAGCTCAGATTTGAAAGAAAGCATGTCTAAACCTCCTTTATCTGAGCATGTTTTTATCTGAGAACCGGGTTGCAAACTAAGCAACTGTAATCTTTTCATGAATCAAGACGACCACTGATAAACTGAGTTTAGGAACCTAAATTTAAAGGCTGATCATTCCCAGCAGTTTGACTGAAGCAAAAGCTGGGAAAAATCTTAAGCATGACCATGGAAATGAGCAACTTTTATTGCTTTACTTTTTTTTTTTTGCAAAAGTAGGCTCCTTTTCTAGAGGTTTGCTTCAGAAGGAGAGCAGGTTGGTTTGTTGGAGTGCGTGTGAAATATTTGTTCATGAAAAATGTCTGTGCTGACTCTGCTGAGAAGAAATCGACTTAGTGCCAGCTACAGTTCCTGTGGAAGTCTGCTAGGAATTCAGCTAAAACCAAGCAAAGCAGCTGGCTGTTGCAGAGCAGCAAGGACAAAGTCCTGCACGGAACTGAACCTGTAATCTTGAAAGAAGTTCTGACTTCGTTACACCCTTGCTCAAGCCATCCTGCCACTGCACACTTCATACTTAACTATTTTAAAAACCATTGGAGGCTTACATGTGTCAATTCATGCTCTACTTTAAGAACCAGGAGGCCAAGAAGTTCACTGAATCCAGATGTTAGAGCCACATATTCACATATCATCACAAACAGCAACAGCATGGGCAGGAAGAAGAATACTGAGTAAGGACAAGAGAGAAGATGCCGGCATTCAGGTAAGGAGGTGGAAAAGCTGTGCAATGCATAGTCAAGATGCAGGAAGAGGAGAGCATAATTGGACGAAATGGGGGAAGAGAGCAGTTTACGATGCAGGCCAAGGCCGGGTACTGCTCTCTGAGGGATCAGCATACACCAACAGAGAAGCACAGAGGAGCATGTTCAATTTGGCAAGTCTTCCAGCTGTTCCCTGTCTCCCTCAATGTATGCTTACAACTCAGATACATTTGGCAGTGGCTGGATATGAGTGCTACAGGAATGGCAGCTCTTTCACAGAATTTGCCCATGAGCTTCCTCTTCACTGTGCCAAGGAGAAGGCGGACAAAGCTTTGGCTGCTTGCTTTACAGAACTAGTCTGACAGTCAGGCAAAAGGAAGCTGCAGAGAGCCCACGGTGCGTGCAAAACCTCCAGCAGGAGTAGTTTTAGATGGTTCAAAGACAGCATTCAGAAAAAACCTCCCACAGCCTGAAATTCAGCTCATGCTAATTGAGCACTAATGGCAGGCCTTCAAGAAAAAATCCTTTCCTCCAGTCAGTACTGCTCTGAACATAGTGGAGACCAGAGCAATATTTACAAATATGTATGAGATGTGTGGTTTCACGGTCTTTACTGCTTTAAAGACAGTAGGTAAAATTAGCTTTTGGATGCAGACACCATTTAGAAGCGGGAGACTGTAGCAGCCTTTGGACTAAATTTTGATACTCTAATGTTGGATAATATGCAACTCTTGTTCTTCTCGGCAGTAAGTTTCAACTCGGTTTATAAAGGAACTAAAATCTTTGTGTTACAAAGAGGCTTAGGCATGAGTGGTGATGTGAAGTGGAACCAGGAGCTGAATCAGGTCTCTTGTACCTGAATCTGGTTACTAGACATCACTGTTCCCATTTGCTGCTGTTGTACCCTGATAAACACAGGTATTTTAAAGCATATCAAGAACCAAGGGTATGATGCAGTAACAGAGCCAAGCCCATCTCATGGCTTATTGCCACTGACCTGCTCTGGCTTTCTTGCTGTTTCTCAGCTGGTGGCTCTGGGGCGCATTGGAGTTTACCTTGGAAAAGAAAGGAGAACATTTTTCTGCTGGGTTAGTGAGCTGAATAGGTTCAACGAAGTGTTCAGTGAGCACCAGAGCCAGCTCAAGAGACTGGGCCACTTATGGCTGGGAACAGCAACAGCTGGGACAGGAACAGCCGCACCTTTCAAGACAGCAAATTCATAGATGAGCTTGACAGCCTTGTCAAACCACACACAGAGTCTTGCAATCTTCCCTTTTGTACTTCAGATGCCAGATTCAATGAAGTGAGCCACTGTAAAGGGTTCCTCTCAGAAGTGGGACACTGCTGAAGTCTGGTTAACAAAGGCTGACCTGCATTGTTTGGGTTAGTAGAAAGGAACCAGAAATCAAGTCCTCCTGGAAGGTAGGAATTCCAGGGTCATCAGTTCAGGTGGAAAAATTGGAAAATAAATATTTTAGTATAGTTTAGGTCATTCACAAGAAGCTGCTTTTCTGACATACCTTATTCACTACATGCAAATCATCCCAGTTACTCCTGTTATTGCAAGATAGGAATGGTCTGTGGCAAGGAGGCTTTAGAGATAGCAGATGATTCATTTAGTTACAGATATACATATTTTCCACCTCTAATTCAAATGCTGTCCAAGCACACAAGTACAGTTTGCCTGTTGAAAAGCAGTCCATTTGACCTAGATAACTGCTATTCCCTCTCAAGACAAAAACTCTCCTCACATTCTTTTTAAAGTTCTTTCATGTCACAGGCTCCATGCAACACCCAAAGGTACAAAAGTTTTAACAAAATTATATTAAACAAGGACTGTGAGACCTATCATGCTTGACACCCAGAAACAAAAATGAAAACAACTGACCCTGAGACATTTACTTAGCAGTAAAAGAAGTGTCTTCTACGCAGACTTTTGAAAACCACATTTAAAAAACAACCAGCTCAGAACTTACCTCTGTGAAAGATGCCTAGAAGAGGTCTCGTACAATAATGTTATGCACTGGAAGGTTTACACAGAATTGAAATGGAAAGAGTTATTACCAGCATTCAGAGAAAATCACTGTTTCATTACTTTCTGTTTTCCCTCAATCAGTACTTTACAGCCACTGCCAGTCCAGTGTGTTGCTTTAGGAGTATCTTTCAACTAAGTTCCCAGTGGAGCATCTGATATTTTTCCAAGAAAAGCTTTTGAGACTCTGAACGAACAGTCCTTTCAGTACAATCCCTGTGCCCAACAACTTTCTACATAAAAGCCCTCATTATGAATTTTGAGTCAGTGGGGTTTTCTCAATCAGTGTGTGTTGCTGATCAGGCTTTCTTGACTTACAATTGGTATTTCCCGTAGTGTTTGCATGAAGCCCTAAAGCACATTCAAATGCTGTGCAGGCTAATGACTACAAATGAAAAAAAACCCCCAAAAACGCAAAAGAAAATCACATTAAAAAAATTGATTCGGAATTGGCAACTCTGTAACTTCTCCCTTAGCTGCCATCTCATTAACATATTTGTTCAAAAGCCTTTTCTCTGCTTCATTACATAATTTGTGTTACAAAATCCAGATAAACACTCATTATTCCCAGGTCTCTCCACCAGCTGGCTGGTTTTGCCTGAGTGGGACAGCGTTACGCCGGGGAGGCTGAGGCGGGTACTTACTGCGACCGCCGTGCCAGAGGTGGAGGGGCCGCAGGAGCCTCTGCTCTCGCTGCCGAGTGCCCACCAGCCCCGCGGCCGGCAGCCTGGAGACGGGCTGGCAGAACAATGGCTCTGGTGACATCAGCGGGACCAGGGCTGTGGCCCAGTGGCCACCAGCCGTGGCGGGGCGCAGGGCAGCGCAGCAGAGTCGCTGCCCGCCCGCAGCCCGCCTGGGTTTGGACCGTGGCACTCGAGGGGCTGCTTCTCCCTGACGGCTGGCTCCTGCCAGGCTGCAGCTGGGTACACCGCAATATTACGGTAGTCAGTAAAATACCATCAAAGGTGAGTTCGCAGGCAGGGCCGCCGTGCTCTCTGCACGCTGCGCTGGGCCGGACGGGTCGGTGGGGCCCGAGGGCTCCCCACAGCCGTTGCCACCCCAGGTGTGTGGTGGAGGTGGTGGCCGGAGGGCTCCCTGCGGCCCTCTGGGGGAAGCAGTGACCGGGACAGTGTCCCGGGGCCTCTGGCCTCACCAAGGCGCTGGCAGCTGGCCTGCCACTGCCTGCTGCGTCCCTCCTCAGGGAGCGGGGGGCTCACTGGGCGCCTCGGCGGGTGGCCGCAGTGGGCGGGAGAGCGCGGGCGTGGTGGGGCGCTGGCGGGCAGAGCCCGGCCAGGGACGCTGGGTTTGGTTGGGATACAGTTCATTGGCTTCACAGCAGCTGGTACGGTGCTATGGATTTGTGCTGGAAACAGTGCTGACAGCACAGGGATGTTTCCGTTACTGCTGAGCAGTGCCTTGCACAGCGCCGAGGCCGTTCTGCTCCTCACAGCGCCAGCGATGGGCCGGGGGGAAGGGGCCGGGGGGGACACAGCCGGGACAGCCGACCCCAACTGACCATACATGTGACGTCGTGCTCAGTATATAAACTGACCACAGGGCTGTTCCATACCATATGACGTCACGCTCAGTATATGAAGCTGTGAGGAAGAAGAGGAAGGGGGGGACATTTGGAGTTATGGTGTTTGTCTCGCCCAAGTCAGGGTTACGCGTGACAGAGCCCGGCTGTCCTGGGGATGGCTGAACACCCACCTGCCGTGGGGAGCAGGGAACGAATTCCTTGCTTTCCTTGCGTGCACGGCTTTTGCTTTACCTGCCGAACTGTCTTTATCTCAACCCACGAGTTTTCTCACTTTCAACCCTTGTGATTCTCTCCCCATCCCAACAGGAGGGAGTGAGCAAGTGGCTGCATGGGGCTTAGTTACTGTCTGGGGTTAAACCAGGACAGGGGGTCGGTGCCCTGCTGCAGCGCGGCAGAGGAACACCTCTGCCCACAACTGCTCCTGGCAGCTGCAGGCGGCAGCCCTGCCTGCTGCACAAACCAGCTACTGTAAACTAGACTTATTTGGGAAAGAAGGAAACTGGCACCCCGCAGTTCCTCTAAGGACTAGCAAACTAATCTGTATGTGGAACTCACACTAAAAACTAATACTTGTCTGGCAACGCTGCTGCTTCTCCTTTAAAGAATTTTTGGATCAGCAGCTGTTTGGGGTGGAGTTACTGCAACAGAGGCTTTCAGTTTCGTTTTTTTTTCCCCCTCTCTGCTCTTAGAAGAAAGGATATCCAGCAGAATAAAAAGAAAAATCATGACAGAAGAGAGCCGGTTCTGCAAAAATTGGTAAGAGATCTTCCTCTCTCTCCACCCCTACAAAGTGTATGGATTTCAAGAGTTTTCTAGGATTTTCCCTAATGTTATCTAGGTCTCCTGTAACAGGGGGATAAGAGGAAGAACCATACAGCAGGACAGGTCTATGCTAGCCATTAAGTAGTAAACAAAAATATTTTGTATGCATTTTCACGTTTCCAGGTTGGTACTTTCTTGCTACTTTACTGTGGAGAGGTTTCTTCCATAGCCCTCTCCCGTGCTGCATGTTCTCTTTTACATAATATCAGTGTGGGTAATTTTGCAGTATCTGGCAGAGGAGTCAGTGCATGGACCATGCCGAACCCAGCAGCTGCCTCAATTTTCCCTCGTGGCTGATGTTTCTTTCTGTTGCTATGTTTGCAGTTAAGTGATAAAATGTTCATTTTTTTCGGGGTAATTGGCCATCTCTTACAGGATAGAAGGCTGAAAGGGGCCGTGAGGATAGCATAGCTTGGTGTGTCTCAACTAGTAGCAAAGCCATTGGGCAAATTATGTGAACAAAGACTAAGAAGCACTGCAATTAAAAAAAAAAAAGAGTCAACCTTAGAAACGTTAAACATGAGCTTAGCCTCAATTTTATTTGGTCACAAAGAAGAACCAATGCTTAGCCTGGCACGAAGAGAGCCTGTGCATCATGTCCTAAAAGGTTGTAGGGGATGCTTTGAATAAAGCAGTTGCTGCACACTGATCAGACTCCTCGGCAGACCTACTTTGCCTAAAACTTCTGATAGATGCCTCTAACCAATTCTTACAAACTGTGGTGACAGAGATGACGTATTTGCACAAGAAATCCATTCTGTTGCTTATTCATCACAATCATGAGAAGCTTCTCCGTGTCTAAAGCAGATTTCCTTGAGGCAACTTACCTTCTCTAAGAAAATTAGAAGAGTTCACTGCCCAAGGGCTTTTTTGCTATGTCTGCTTTGTCTTGGTGCTGGGCTGTTCGTAATTTATGTGACCTCATCCTGGCCATTCCCTCCACATTGAGTAACCAGCAGACTGATGTTGGGCAAACTGATTGTGTGGCCCAGACATGATGTCAGAGTTTGGAACAAAGACTGGTGCAGAATGCCCAAATGGCATCAGCTGTTCTGCCTCACGCATCTCCTCGAAGTAGCAGAGCTGGCAGTGTACATGTCCTTTCAGGCAGTCTTCCTACTCTTGTAGGCCAGAAAGGCTACATGGGCTTACCTCCAGCTGCCACGTCCTAATGACCATCACTCTCTTGTGTCAGGCATCAGCACCTCCTGCTGCAGGGCCCACTGCAGTAAAGGCTTTGAAATGACAGGGGTACACATCACCTCCTGCTGCCTGGCGCACTAAGGTCTCCGAGCCTGAAGTGAGGGCAGTGAGGCAGACTCCCTAAGGCAGGTCCCATGGGATCAGGATCCCAGGTCGTGCTAGCAGATGAAGTCAGAAAATGAGCTGGTGTGCACATCACTCATCTGGAGGCCGTTTCAAGGCGAGCAATGGCAGCTTTACACTGCGTAAGGTTTGCAACTTTCTGATGAATCGGAAAGCCAACTACTTATTTCTAGTTTTTAGGGACAAACTAGTTGAATTGTAACCAGTTGTACTGGGTCTGGCTGGGATGGAGTTAATTTTCTTCACAGCAGCCCCTATGGTGCTGTGTTTTGTATTTGTGGGTAAAACAGTGTTGATAATACACCAGTGTTTTGGCTTTTGCTGAAGGGTGCTTGCATACAGTCAAGGTTTTCTCTTTTTTCCCCACTCTGCCCCCCTATCCCAGTGAGTAGGTTGGGGCTGAGCAAAAGTTTGGGAGAAGACAGAGCCAGGACAGCTGACCCAAACTGACCAAAGAGATATTCCATACTGTACAAACTCATGCTCAGGAATAAAAACTGCATTAGAGGAAGAACAACAGGATTGGGGTTTAAGGTTTTTTTGCTTCCAAGCTGGCTATTGTTCAAAGACTGGTTGGGCATAGGTATGCCTGTGGGAGGTGGTGAGTGATGTCATTTGCTTGACTTGTTTTTTCCCCCCTCCCTCTTTCCTTCAAGTATTAAACTGTCTTTATCTCAACCTACAAGTTTTCTCACTTTGATTCTTCCTATTTCCCGCCCTGTCCCACTGTGCGTCTGGTGGGGTGGTGGTGAGTGAGCAGCTGTGTGGGTGCTTGGCTGCTGGCCAGGGTCAACCCACCACACCAGTTCATTTACTCATCTCTCTTTCCCATTTATGTGCTCTGTAGTAAAAGAGATGTGTCTGCTGCCAATTTCTCCCTCCATGAGGCCCACTGCTTGCGGTTTCTCACTCTCTGTCCAGAATGTGATGAACCAGTTGCCCAAAAGGATATGAAGGACCATCAAACAGAAGCACACAAGCAGGTGAGGAATGCAACATGTTCTTCAGGGTTTTCTTGAAAATAGCAAAAAAACTCTGCCAGCGCTGAAGTGGTATCTTATCTTGGTTTCAGCTGGGAAAGAGTTAATTTTCTTTCTAATGATTGCTGTGAAAGGAATGTCAATAATACCTGTTGTTTTTAGTTGTGGCTAAGTGATATTTACACTGTTCAAGGACTTTTTTTCAGCTTCCCATAGAGGAATAGACAGAATGATGGAATGGCCAATGAAATATTCCATACCACAGATGTCATGCTCAGTATATATATCTGGGGGTTAGCTGGGGGGCGGGAATCCACAATCACTGCTCAGGAGGGTGCCAATTCACCAGAGTGACCCATGTCATTATTAATATTGTTATTTTTCCTTTTCTGTTATTGTTTCTATTAAACTGTCTTTATCTCAACCCACCAGGGTTTTTTTCCTCCCTTTCCCCTCTTTTTTTTCCCCTCTTTCCCCCCACCCTTCTTGGTGGGGTGAAAAGGAGGCGGGGGTGAGCGAGTGGCTGCATGGTTCTAGTTGCTGGCTGGGGTTAAACCACGACGTACGTTCATGGTACTGTGCTCTATATTAACTAGATTTGGACTTCTGTAATTGTTTGACCAGAAAATCTGTCAGGGTCTGATATGACCCTTCAGGCCTGGTTACAGCACCTTTTGATCTTATTGCACACTCATTGTAAGAGACTAAAGCTTCCACTGTGGCATCTCAATTTCCTCAGAAATACAAATTACAGATCAAGTATGGATACATGCTCCTAGTGCTTGTGAATTAGCCAGAGCATGCAAGATAAATGATTTGATTAGAGGAAGATGGACAGTACCTGATCTGACATAAACCTTGCTTGTACAAAGCTATTACATCAAGGCACATTTTTAACAAAACTGGACTGGCAGAGTAATTTTATCAGCTCTTCATATAGTGAAGCAATAGCATTTTTAGTATAGCGTTAAGAACCCTGTAGCTAGAGGTACTATGTTGAAGCATGAATACACAGGTGTGACTTTTTAGTCTGTTTTACTACTTTCATTGTTTTAGCGATTCCATTGATTTCAGTTATTTAACAGAACACGGGAGTGGCTCTTGTGGCAAGCCTATAGAAAACCAGCATACCTCCTATGTTTTCAGAGAGGCTATTATAATTTACACTAGCTGAATATCAGACCTATACTTTTAAGTTAAACCTCAGTCAAAAATTTGAATACACACTCTTTATTTCACATCACACTGCATTTCACATGGGCTCCTTTGAGAATGGGATTCCTGTACAGAATGACAGCTTCCTGCAAAATCATCAGATATCTGTTTTCCTCAAAATCTCATCAACACAGCTCAGGCCTGACAGAAAAAAAAATTCAACACCAGCTTGTGGATGATTGGGATGAAAATGACAGGAAGATCATGTCAGCAGCTTGAAGCTGTATTGACATATGAAAGCCCTAACCATCATCCTATGCTCCCAGTGAACTGGTATATGTTTTGCTTGCAGGTCAGATGTAATCTTTGTCACCAAAGCGTGCAGCAATACAAGTTGGAGCATCATGAGGTATGTATGGAGTGCAGTACTTTCTACCTTCTAGGCTGATCCCTTTGACCAGCCACCAAGACTCACACTAATGGGTTCAACAGCAAAAACATGTAAATCCCTGACTCCTGCCTGGATCATGAAGAAACTAAAACCTCTCAACAGTTGCAGTGTTTTAGCATACCTTTTCCCTGTTGCAAATAAGTATATCCCATGGTGGTTACTCATCCAGTTGTGATGGGACAGTCTGTTCCAGGAGATAATCTATTACTTTCTCATCTTTGGCACCTCAAGCTGATGCTCTTTGAGAGGTTCTCAAAGACATTTCCGTCTTGGCCCCACACTCACATTATCTGCTTTTCCAAAGGAGAGGTTATACAAAGCGAGAATCACCTCTCACATGGGAGCCTTGCATGGGAACTGCATGAGTGCAAGGCCAAGGAAACAGCTAAGGAGAAGATAGGCAAAAGAACGGGCAGAGGCTGGGAAGTGGGAACAGCCTGTCCACGCTAGCTGTAGTCTAACCATTTCAAGGAACCAAAGCAGTGAAGACACGACAGGCTTCCCCTGGTGGTGCTAGCTGAAGTATTGGAATTTTCTAGGTGGGCTTGTGCTCTGTTGCTAACTGGTACTGACACAGAACATCTTCACTGCTATTGCTTCCTGTTTTGCCTTATATTGCCTAAATCATCCTAAATTAAAGATAGCCTAGATAGGTGAACTCCTAACACAGCTAAGCCTGCATTTGGTTGTTTAGATACACCTTAAGGAGGGCATTCTTCAGCATTCACCCATTGCTCTCACCCAATGCCCTCTTTTAGTATTGATAGAAAATTTGCAATAATTTCCTCTATTCATGTGCAGACCAAGGAATGCCACAAGCGAGCAATGAAATGCAAGATCTGTGAGCTTGAAATGCCCTTCAACAAGCTGCAGGAACACCTGAACACCTGTGCCAGCCGAACAGAGCGGTGCTGGGAGTGTAACAAATACATCATGTACAAAGACCAGAAAAAACACAAAGATATTTGTCAGAACAGTGGTCTGCCCTATCATAAGGATGTGAACTTTCAAACCAGTGAAGCATTCACTAATGCAACATTTATTTGCCCCACTGGTAAGCAAAATTCCTTATTGTAATGGACTGGGTCAACTCTGTTAAATCTCAATGCAAATTCTCCTGCCTTCTCCACAATTCTCAGTAATCCGGACTGGAGGGGATTGTTTAACCAACCACAGTGAAAGGGCCAGGTGTTGCTTTCTATTATACTGGTTATTGTAAAGACAGAGTGGTTCCACTGGCTGGTAGCTTATTGGCCATGTTCGTTTATGCCTCCCTTATATCCTGGAAGTGAAATTCCTTTTGTCAGAAAATACGTGGAACTTCTTCCTCTTTCAGTTTGTCACACAGGAGAAAATACGATTTCGAATTTCTTCCTACTTCATATATAAAAGACAGTGATGCATACTTTGATTTCTTGAAGTTGAGAGCAGCTTTATTAGGCCTATGGTATTGGCCAGAGTACGTCAAGACAAAAAAATCACGAATCCTGTCAATGATTCCAGAAAAGAACAGGCATCAGTAGGTGCAGTTGTTGGCAAAATAAACTAGAGAGCAAAACCCCCAAGTAATAGAATTAGCTAGGCCAGGGTAGGAATGAAGCATCTTGAGCCGCAAAACATGGGGCTGGAGCAGAACTTCAAATGTCCTGAAGTTTGTGAGAAGGGATGGCGGATTGGTTTTGAGTGGTGCCAAAAGCAAAGTGTAGTCACAGCTCTAATTCCTTCTTGGCCAGTGGAATTGGCATTCCGTGTTTCTCTAGAACCGGTGACCATAAGTGGATCTGAGCAGCCTGTCCAGATGACTAGTGTCAGTACTGTGTTTCTCTTCAATTTTTTTTCCTTCTGAAGGTACTGGTGGCAATCTTTGTCAGAAGTGCAATAAATCATTCCCAGATGACCAGTACTCCCAACATCTGGTAAGCACATTTGAAAATGAACAAGAGAATGGCCTGTGCTTAATTTCCAGCCAGTATGCAGCTGAAGCATCACCGTGAGGTGGTGTCCACTGTCCCTCCCCATGACTCATGTCTGTCACAAATCGCAGCATACCACACAGTTGGGTGTAATGCCAATCTCATTACGCATACTCTCTTTTAACAGAATGAATGCAGTGCAGCCAAGAAGCTGACAGAAGTTCTTGCTCACCAGTCAGCTTCAGAACTCAGCAGTGATCCATCACAGTCTTCTTCCTCCCTGACTCCCTCTTCCTGCTCTGAGAATGCAACGGCATGGAAAGATGTCCGTCCCAAAGCAAAAGATAGGGATCAGTCATTGACCTCCAAAACCTTGCTTAAACACCCAAAGAAGAAAAAGATTGGCTTTCCCTCTCCTACAAGAGGCGGACTTTCCACATCACCTCAAGATCTTAAAGAAACCCAGTCTTTTGACGTGCTGGTGACCTGTGCCCATTGCAACATTCTTCTGCCGCTTCCAACCCTTCAGAAACATGAGGTGAGAAGTGACACATTGAACTCTGCTTCCTACATGCAAAGGGCCATACCTACAGAGTCACTACATATCTCCACACTGCCTGGGGTCTCAGTGCCCATTTCTGGATTCCACAGCTTCTTGAAATGCTGGCCATAGGTACACTCTCTCTATAAAGCATGGAATATGTTAATTCCATTGACTATTTGTGCTCACATCTACACAAACAAGATCCATTGCCTATAGTCTGCTTGAGTTTTAGGAAAATAATAACCATGACTCAAGCCATTGATTTTAGTTAATTTTATTAGCTGAAGGCTGATATTGCTCCTGCTAAACAAATAGTATGATTATCTCTCAGCTGCACCAGAGATGGAGCTCTAGATAATTTTCCATCCCAACAAAGGGACCCGGTTGCCTCCCTACTGAATATGACTGCATGTTGAATGTAATGTTAAATTCTCCTCTGATATGACTGTTACTTATTTTTCTAGATCAAATGTCTACGTTTGACATCTTTGAAAAATGCTAGGATGAAACAAAAACCAAGCTATGGAGAAAAAGGTACTGCAGAATTTCAGAAATTTAGAATAGAATTCGTCATTCAGGATTATTCTACATGGGTTAATAGGAACAATGGGATATTTTGCGGAGGAAGTGCATCTTGAAAAGTTAGTACTCAGAATATCACAAAGCTCTTCAGATTCCACACACAGTGGTTTCCCATGAGGTTGCATTAAGCAAGCATTGCTTCAGAGCCAGTATGTTTTCACTGTCTTGACTCAGAGTAACATGTATTGTGCCTCTCAAATTGTGCTCCTATGAACAGTGCAGTACCTTCCCTGCTGTAAGCAGAGAGCAGCACAAAAGATTTCACAGATGTTCTATCCCATGTCTGTCTGCTCCCACATGGGACAGAGATTTAAAGAATAGTTTCAGAAGACGAGAAGTAAAATTTTTTCTCCATAGTAAAATTTACATATTCAGTAGAAGCATTAATGTAATTATTCCAGACAATACCTCCAGCTGAGCTTGCGCTGATCCACAGGCAGTAAGTCTCTTTCCTCACCCTGTCCCAGACAGGTTGTGAATCTTAGCACTTCTCTCTTTGCTAACCTCCCCCTCTGCTTTTCCGTTCCTAAGCAGTATTGTTTCCTTTCAGGCCAATTAATTAAGTGAAACTGAAAGCAGTTATTCTCAATCTTTCCTTTTTTTTTTTGGTTCAGTAAATGAGGTATTACTTCTCCCTGTAAAACTTTCCTCTCCTGGTAAATTAAAGAGAGAAAGCACCAAAGTGAGAAATAGGGGGTTTGTCTAGTTTTGAATTACAGGACTCCAGTCTTGAAATAAAAGTAAGTACATGGTAATTACATGGATTATTTGATTTGCATTGTGGTTTTTTATATAGTTCAACGGAGCGATGACATCAGAAGGCTGTAAAACTGAAACTTTAAAATCACTCATAACTGGGCTTTGTTTGTTTTACAGAAGACTCTTTCTCCAGCACTCATGATTAAATCTGGAAATAGAGGCGTCTTCAGATTGAAGCTTCAGCTCGGCTTTAGCAAAAGGCACTGAAAGTGCAGTAGGTTTATTGACAAAATAAAAGCGATTTGCTACTCTGGATCGAGAACAAAGAGTGACTCAGATTTTTATTCCTTATCAAGAGAGGCATTTAAAAGGTTTCACCAGACAACTGTAAAAGTGATGGGGGCTCAGTAGCTGTTGTCGTTTCCAATATTGCTGTGTAAGCTTGCCTTAGGAATGTACTTTTCCCACCTGCTTCAGCAAGGAGAAGAGCTTATTTTAAAATGCTTATTCTGGGGGAGAGAAGGAAATAAGGAATTCAGAGTTCCTTGTCATGCTGAGTGCCACGAATTCCTCTTGCCCTCACTGAGAGCCAAGACCTTAGTGTTTTTCAGGGCCTGGCCCAGTGAAATGAAAAAACATTAAATCCTGCTCTCTTCCACTTCAGTGAACCACCGAACCTGGGGCTAGCACAAACAGCTTAGTCTCAGGAGACTGCAGACACATCCAAGGATAACTGAGGGTGCTCACCTTCTGACACACAAATGGAAACCGACAGAGCCCGATGGTGGAAAAGTCAGACATGATGAAGGGTGAGTGGATGCTTTATGCTAATGTTTGTGAACATTTGTGAAGCAGCCTTTGCTGCCTGGCATTTTACATCAATAAACGCTAAGACATGTTAACAGAGCAGTTTTACTACAAGGTGCCATTTTCCTCTCATCCGCCTTTAGCAGTGCTCAGTCCTACAAGCTGATGTGGAACTAATGTACATATGCTGACCTATAATTTGAGTAACATCTTACTTCTCAGATCCAAACTTGTTGATATCTGCATCATTTATGCACATGCACACATAGGCTGTGAAGTCAGGCCGAGTTCATAAACTCTCTCAGTGATTCAGCAAGGGCCCAGGCTCATTTATGCCTACCGTAGGCGCATCTATATGGGCAGGCCTGAGCTGAAGTGCACCAATGGGCGTTCCAGACACTTCCAGCCTTGTAACCACTGGGTTTGTGCCAGCATTGTGAGTGGGACGGTGGCTGGTCATGCAGCCTGACAAGTGTTCGCGACTTCTGAGGCTCCCTCAACCTCTGCAGCATAGAGACCGTTTGTAACAATCAATTTTCCTACATGCATTCAGACCTCGTTAATCTAAATCTGAAACTCTGCTACTCCAAGGCCAAGAGTGCATAAGTTCACTCCCTGCCTGTCCCAGATGTTTTGCTGATCAGTGTCTCGTGAATTGCATTTGAAAGCTTGCGGGAGTAGGGATTTTCAAACACAATTTAAGACAGCGCTCTCGCTGAGGTTTATCTAAAGCTTTTAAAAAATTGTTCTGAACTTCTGGTAAGGAGGTCTAACATTGAACATGGTGCTATGAAACAGAATTTTCTGTACTTGGGGGCAGAGGAGAGGGCTGTGAAAGCATGTCCATTAAAGCTGTATCACTCTGCATAACTTTATCCTCTTTTGTTCTGCACTCATTAGATTTTCACGTAGTTTAGTATCCTTATTATTCTTTGGTACACATCACAGCAATGGACTTGATGGATTGCCACACAAGCATAAGCTCTTGTGTATTTTGGGGTCTGTACAGGTTCCAGCAAGGCTGGACTTACCAGGCCTCCCAGGAACCCTTTCCTTATTGTTCTTTGAAGTCTGTTTGAAGAGGGCTGGTAAACATGACATGGTCTGAAGAGAATCCACAGTAAATGAGTAAAACAAGTTTGGAGACAAAGTGGACAGGCAGCTCATGCTCCACAGTGTAAATCTTTATACAGAGAAAGACATAAAAGCATTTTCATCCCTTTTGAAAGGGAACTTTGAAAGCTTTGCTGCCCGATGCAAAGGAAGATGCTTTGCACCTAGAAAGAGCCCAATTTACCAGCGAGGACAACAAACGGGCCGGTAAGGGGACGGTGCTCACACCGGCCCTGTTATCACAGAAGAGCTGCAGGCTAACCCGCACTCCGACAGCACAGGAGAGACATGGGGTCACACCATGTGCTGAGAGATGGGAACCAAAGTGGCTGTGTCTGAAAAGTGTCACAAAACTTGCATTAGAGCACAAGGCCAGCTTTGTCCTTACAACTCCTTTTTTTTAGGGGGGGATGGGGGGGAGAAGGCCTGGCTTATCCAAGAAGCGGTACTTCCCCTGCGCTAAAAGGCACAGCAGCGCTTGTTTGGTAGCTGCAGGCTGCGGCGCCACCGTGTGGCCGTCGGTGTGTGGCAGAACCGGCGCCGCCCGCGCGTCCCGTCCCCGTCCCCGTCCCCGTCCCCGTCCCCGTCCCCGTCCCCGCCGCTGCCCGTCGGTCCCCGCGCTGCCACCGCTCGGTGACTGACGGCTGCGGCTCCCCGCTGGGTTGGGGCCACGGCATCTGGATAAAGAGAGCAGCACGTAGGTGTCCCAGGGCGGGAGCGCTCCGGGGGTCCCCCCGTGGCACCGCGGGTGCCCTCTGCGCCGGTGCGAGCGCGGGCAGCCGGCAGCTCGTCTCAGCACGAAGAGCCACTTGGGACCCCCCGGAGAATGTGCGCCTGATGCCTCTCTGAAGGATCTTGAAAATACCTAAAACCAGTCTGACTCCTTCCTTCTCCCAGGGTGAGGAGATGGCTGTCACAGCCACATGGAATGTTGCCCTGTCCTGGAGGTGCTGTGCTCACCCTGTCCGGCAAGGTCACCCCTGTTCCCAACGCTCAGCTCCCTGGGGACAAAACACGGCTCTTCATTTTTGCAGCATGACCTCTTTCTAACCTGCTGCGCTCCAGGGGGAGGGCGAAGGACCTGCGCATTCGCAGAAGCAAAGGACGGTATGACAGCAGCAGTGGACCAGAGGTCTGAGGGTCCGTAAGGGATGTGGATCGGGTAGCACAGAGTTAAGGGTGAGAGGCAACCGTCCTTTCTCTTTCGCTCTCATGGGTTTCAAAATTCCCCAGATTTGTAGTCCAGTTTGGTGTGACAGTGGCAATAGCTTTGGTCACTAGATGGCGACAAAGAATCGATGTGCCCTTCCCTGTTCCACGGGAACGCGGGTAGGCGCTTGCCCTGGGAGAAAGAACTGGAAGATGCCAGACAAACCATGAAAATAAGTTTGCAATCATTCTGCTTAGTCACGAGGATTTGTTTTGTTATTGTCCGTTTCTTAAAAAAAAAAATAGATAGGTTGTATTTACCAAGCAGAAAATTATTATGATTTAAAATGATTAAAAATATAATTCTGAGTAAGAAAAGGAAGCTCAGCCTTGCCAGGACAGGTACTCGGAGAATATGGCATCATACTCCCAAAACACTGCTGATGTTTCGAATACACTGGGATTTCAGTGATTTACCCTGAAGCTTAAGACACATTTTTATTCTTTAGCAGTGCCATGAGGCAATCCATTTCTGTATGACCCGCCTTCTCCAGTAAAAGCTTACCTACATGCCTCTGCATACATTGCTTTCAAACAATCTTTTTTCATAGTGAAAACTTTAATGCAAATCTATGAGGTACCAGAGTGAAGCGCACCTTGTCTTTGTCCAGTTCCATGGTGCTGTATGCTAGTGGCTTCTCCTCCACTACACTGTGGGTATCTTAATCTTGACCAAAGGTTAATCGCCTTTGAAGGCAGGAGTTCTGTGCGTATAAAAAACTGCAAAGCCAGCTGGCATATCCTACTCCCATATACTGTTGTGATTTGAAAGCAAGTGTTATGGGAAGCAGAAGGAACTAAATGAAGAAATTAAACTGACAATATACCCTGCAGTGAGCTGATGGGGAGAAGCTGAATGACCTATTTTTGGATTTGCCCGCTGCTGCTTCTCAGTGGTTCTGTTGCAAAGGACAATGCGGGATCTCAGTACTTATTCCTGTCTTCTATGGGATGTAGATTTTCAATAATCCAGAGAGTACATGTCAGCTGTTAAGAGCCAACCCAAGGCCCCCATACCACTTCAACATGTTTAAAGAGAAAATAAGCAGCATATTTTTTTACAAACCATACGCAGCTGTGTAACTTGCATCATACCTTATGATTGACAGTCCTTCATTTGCTGTTGAAGGGCTTTCTGGGTTGCTTGAATTGAGTTACATTGGGATAAAACTTGGCAGAAATTTCAGCCCAACTACTTTTTTGATTATTTAGAAAAAAACCACCAAACCAAACTACTAGATAGATGACCAGGACTGGTCATCTCCTATGGTATATGAACATTTTTCCCAGCAATTCAGAAAGTAATGCAGCGAAAGTGCAAGTAAACAGTGAGGGAGATTGAGGGTTAAAAGTAAATGAATTGGATGACTGCCGGTAATTTCAGAGCTGCGTATTTCTTTGATTTCAGAAAGACACGTCTCCCACAGTCCGCAGGCCTAGATGCTGTCTTCGCCTGGACGTGTGCAGAAGCGGGCAGCTACTTAGGTCAGTTCCTATTAACAGCTGTCAAGAACAATCTTGTTCCCTGGAAGACAGAAGAACATGTTAAAAGGATAGCAGCCTTATATGTAGCTGTGCATCCTTGTGTGTCACACCATTTCGTTCTTGAAGCATTTCTGGCAGATTCCTCCTTGGATTTCATGCAAACTCTTTGATGCAGGCCCTGTACAAGTTGCTGGTAGGGAGCAGGTTGATAAACATGCAGTCAGCCGGGCCAACAGCTTGGTTTTAAAAGAAAATTTCAATAACATTTTCTTGGCTTTGTAAAAAGGTGGCATTTCATTTCTACACCGTGAAGTATAATGGTGGTGGTTGTGACTGATGATTGCGAAGGCCTGGCAAGCCCATGGAGATAGTGGAAAAATGTTCAACTGGCTCTTGGGAGGTTGCATTTGCAGCCATCAGTGTGAGAGAGGCAGCCGGAGGTCTGTGGTGAATTCTTCAGTGGCTGATTGGACTAAAGACATGCTCAGCCCTTCTCGGAGTTTCCCCGAGACCAAGCCTCAGTGCAGCCTGGGTGGGTCATGATAGTGCCTGGGTCCCGCAAAGACAGTTATCGCCAGCTGCATTACTCCAGCGAGCAGGACTGGGCACTGTCCTGCAACCCAGTGCCATGATGGTACCTGCTGTGTAAGTGTTCACCTCTGTGGGCAAAGAAAGAGAAAATGAGGTACCCTGTCTGAATCAGAGGATGTGACTGGCTCCTAAAAGGCTTTTCAGTGCATTTGATTCTGCTGCAGTGCACATGTTGTGATCTAGGGAGAAATGGGGAAAGAATCTCATCAGTATTTGCAAATCAGTAGACCGTGGTGAGATTGATCTCCCAGAGCTGCAGATGCCTCCAGAGGAGCTGGCTGCAGTGCTGTCACTATCTCAGGCCTTTCAGACCCAACAAGGGCCCTGGGATGCCATTCTTTTGACCCATTTTAGACATTTACTTCAGGATGAGGCAGAATGTAGAATCATAGAATCATGGAATGGTTTATGTTGGAAGGGACCTTAAAGATCATCTAGTTCCAACCCCCTGCCATGGGCAGGGACAGCTGGAAGAGCCTGGGTTTCTCTGTAGACTGCAAGGGGTGTCTGGCTCAGTAACAAGCTCAGATGTAGACCTCTGCATGTCTGATGAATCACAACAAAAATACTGCAAACATTTGAAAGGCAGATGTTTGAAAACACGTATATATATCCTTTCATCCTTGTATAAAATGTATAAATATAGGTGCACAAATAAATATAAAAGGTTATGTTTCACCAATCTTTACAGTTTTCCTTTAACTGAGATAGGATTTAAGACAAGAGCCACTTTCAAGCATGTGTCTCAATTTCTGAACTCTCTTCATGTTACCTATATTTTTCTCATTGTTAAGATTTCAATTACCTCATTGTTTAGAAACATAGGCATCTCTTTTACTTCTGACACCAGTTTGCCCTGGGGCTGATAACGCGGTAGGAGCCTGGGGGACCAGGTGGTATGAATCTTACCCTCGGTGTCTGGGGACGGCTGGTGCAGGTGAGAATTTTGTGGCTGGGATTTTCATGCAGCATGTGGCGGCAATAAATGGTGACCACACAGCATGGAGAGATGCTGCTTCTTAGTATTTTAGTATTAGTATTTTTGAAAAATGGAATCCATGTAATTAGGAAAGCTGTAATATACTGATAAAGACCAACCTGAAATACAAGAAACAGCGGAGGTTTAACTCTGTGCTGTGAAACAAATGACAGCATTCTCATTCTTCTTGTGGAGTTTCACAGACTCCAGTGTCAGGGAGTGAGAGGCACCAGCCCAGTGCTGTTCGCGGGCAGGCAGAGGGTAAGAGCTGGTGGGTGGGTGGGTGTTTGCAGGTGTGGGTGGAGGCTGGTCCTGGCTGGGCTCAGCTGTGGCCAGGGCTCACCCGTGGGGATGGGAGGTATAAAAGGGAAGAGAGGGGATGATGTGCTCCTTTGGTGTTGCTGCAGAGAGGAGGTGCTTGTTGAGCAAGTATGATCCATGTTCAGGAGGGGGGTGCTGGTGTTGTGAGCAGAGAGCAGGCTGCGAGCGTTCTGACTAAAGTGTTACAGGAAAATGAAAACCCATCTTAGGGACTAGATGACCTCTGCTGTCTCTCTGTCTCGGCTTCTCTTTCTATGGTCTGTGCTATCAGAGATTTATTACTGCGGGTGCGTGAGCTGAAGAGTCATACATTCAGCTTGTTGGAAGGTCCCTAAGCTAGGAACAGCAGTGGATAGTTTGAGTGCTGGTGGCTGTGGTTGTCCCAATGAGCTGATGGCCGGACATGTGCGCAATGGCAAGACTTGCACTGGCAATTGCTGGGTGGGCATCTTCCTGCTCTGCTCTTTCAACACAAAAGTGTCACTTTTTCTTTCTGTGAAATGGATGCTGCTACTCCCACAGGCCTGCACAAGATATCAAAAACTGGTTTCCCATGACTGGAGGCAGTGCGAGGAAATGAGATTTTATGCTTTGTGTTATATTTGGAGATCACAGAGGGGGAGGATGGGGCTATAACACCATAAACTGCTGTATCAAATTTTGACTGGGGCACAGTTCCCTCTAATACCTCTAGACATCCCCTCAGAAGAGAAAGGTGGTGAGTGGACTTGTTTCTAGTAGTCCATTTGCTATGCCCAAAATAACTTTTTCTACCAAATGCAAGTTTCTTACCTCTTCTTGATTCTTAGAGTTTGTTCTGCCTTTACCAGCCAGAAGTTACTTATCCCTAAGGCTTGAACTTCTTGAAAGTTGATTGTCATTGCAATAGGTCAGATTACACTGCCCCACAGGGAATTTTCCACAGAAGTAACTTGCCTGCTGTGCAGAGCTTGGAGCCTGGTGCCAGCACTATCAACATATTAAAGATGCTTTTCAGGAACAGGGAATATATTTTTTTATAATGACTTGCAAATGTGGAGAGCTGGTGTGGGTGTTGGAGGAAACATTGAGTAGAGGTGCAGGTGAGGAGTGGAAATTGCTCTTTGAAAAGTAGCTTGTGAGGGTTAGTGAGAGTGACTGGTACGCAGATCAGCCCTGGGCTGGTTCTCATCTTGGGCTGTTATGCAGAGGTGGTTACAGCTGCATAGGATTATCTTGAAGCAAGACTGAAATAAATTCTTGTCTTTCTTAAACAGCTTGACAAAAAGGGGACTCTGGATAATGCAGATGGGGCCATCTGAGCGGAGTGCCCTGGACACTGCGACCACACGGGTGCTGTCCTGTGGGTGGTGTGTCCGCGCCCCGGGATGGTCACTGCTGGTCACCCTGCCGAGTGACTCTTGGGGCTCACTTTGACCTGGCCGCGAGGGCACTGGTGGAGCGGCAGCAAGCTGGTCTGCAGAGCTGGTTGTGGCTTGTGGTGGCGGTAGAGGTTGGTGCTGAGCATGCTGGTGCGTGTGGGGTACAATGGGAGCAGTGAATGTGCATGGGGCCCCATTAACCTGTGCTGCTTCTTGGCAGGATGAACTGCAGGTACCGTATAAACACCCATAGGGCTTCTGCTGTGATGCAAGGAAACGTGTTATATTTGATAACTCTCACTGTCTTGGAGAACCTTAGCCATCTTTTTCTTTCCCTCTAACTACTGAGCTCTTCAAGGTGAGCTGGGAAAGAAAAACCCTTATTCAGATTGGAGGCTACAGTTCAACTGAACATTGTATTTTTGTGCAAAAAGCTTGAATTTCTGGCCAACACATAAAAAAACAGTTGTGAGGGTTTTTTTTTAGTTGACAGTAAGGCTGGTTTTGCCAGTTTGAGAATTACTTTAGTGAGTAATAGAAAATTGCTGTGAAAAACAGCTCTCTGTGCATGATATCTGTTTAGGTGAAAATTCAGTTTTCCAGCTGGGCCAACTTGAGAGCACATTTTTCTAATTTGGGAAAGCAGCTTCTGTCATTAGGTGCTGACACCAGGCACTGAGAACACACGTTTTCTGTGCTTGTAAATGTGCCCTTTCTTGGTCTATAACACTGAGCTGTGCTGCTTTGGGGGCATGAAGAAAAACACATGTAGACTTGAGTGGGATTTGCTCATAAGAGCCGTTACAGAAAAGGTTTTCAACATTTGCATGAATTCAAATTGTGTGCTGCAAAGTTTTCTCTGCTGTCATTTTTGAATAGAGAGCCTATTATGCCTCTTTGTGACCTGTTAATTTGGTTGAAAAGCTGTTTTTCAAGTAAAGGGCAGGCTTTTCTTTTTTTCCAGTGCTACTTAGAAAAACATCACAGGCCAAGAGTAATCATAATAATTGCTTATCCCTGAAATTAGTCATGATGCTGGCACGTTCTAATGATGTGCCTAGGTTTTGTGCAGGAAGCCTTGTGGTGGGCGGAGGGGGAGGGCAATGCAAATTAAAGAAAATCAGTGGGGAGGATGTGGAGTGCTCTGTAAAACACTGATCTGTAGTCCTGAGAGAAAACATTGTTGTACAGAAGCCTTATGGGTGGAGGAGTAGACTTTAAATGGTCACTTCAAAGGCTGTGGAAGTTTTTTCCACCTTTGTTTTTTGAAATCCTCAAGACTTAGTGAAAAGTTGGTTTTAATGTGTCTCATCGCATGAGCAGTAACCAGATGAGTGGTGTCTCCATTGGTGTGCCATACTCAGATCCCAGTGTGAAAGTCCAAGCTCTGGCGAGTGATGGCAGTGTTTTTCAGAGGCTGAGATGTTTTATTTCTAGGGAGCGTTAAGAGCTTTCTGTGACTAAGACACTGTTTACAGTGACACTTTGAGTGATGGTGAAGGACTTCCTTTACACAGGTCGTATTCCCTGCAGGGCAGAAATGGGGTGGTTTTGCCGGTACTCCTCTGACTAAAGGTATGTGAAAAAGATGAGGTGACACCAGTGACATCCACGTTTTGGTGACTGCTGGGCTGCACGTGCTCAGGCGAGCGGGGAGCTGGTTCCACTGCGGGTGGTGAGGATGGTGGGGACGGGTGGTGGGACCCATTCCCCCTCTGGCACCCAGGCTGGCACAAGCTGGCGTATTTCATGCTCTTCCATGTTTTGGTGAAAGGTTCAGCTGCTCCTTGTGAGGAGGCGTGTTTATCTGGCTGAGAGCACATACCCGTGGGTGATGCTGGGGCTGTGCTTAGCTGGGATCATCAGAAGGGGTTTTTCATGTGCTACTTCATGCATCAAAGAAAGGAAGTTGTTCAGACTGGTTCACTAAGACAGCAACAACATAACATCAAGGGAGGATGGCCTAATCTCAGGTTTTTCAGACAGGGTAGCTGTAAATCAAAGGGCAAAAATCATTCTCTTTAAGCAGAAGTATGTTGCCAAACTTCATTGAGGAAGGGCGTGTAGAATATTTTTCCAAAATCTGTTGCAGAAGACTCTTTATTTTAAATACTAATTAGACTTCCTTAAATTACTTTCTCAATCACCGATGCATAGTGAAAATAACAATATATATATACACACACGCATATTTTCTGAGCTATCAAAACCTGTAGGCATGTATTTCCAGTCTGGAGAGGGCAAGGAAATGTGACAAAATAGGATTTTAAACTGAGTTGCCTACACATTTTTTTTCTTGCAATACCAAGCAGATAAACGTAAACACACATCATAACACATAAAAATGAATCCCATATTGAATATTTCATTGGAGAAGCAATAAACTGCACTAAAAATTGATGAATGGCAAATATATTTTTATTTAAGCGTTTATTTTTATGGCATTAACAAATAGAAAAATATATGGAAGTATGCAAATAATTTCATAGAGACATTAAAATAAAATGAACAGTATCAAGTTGCTCATCCGTTGTGGAGATTTTGTGCTTCATTATTGTGGACGTTACCAGCCATCTTACATGTACTTTAATAGAACCCCTGGAAATAGATTTAATTCTTCAAAAGCCTGAGCCCTACTGAGAGTTTCAACTTTTAAAATGTTGGAATAAATCTGCTATATGTTGCTTTTATGACATGCCTTTATGCATGCATATTTTATTATAGGATGTGTAATTGGATCTTATTTATATATTTTTCTTTAAAGTTTTATTTAAAAAGTCAAAGAAATAGTGTAAACCGTGATAAGTAGAACCTTGTATTAAATAAACTTTACCAAAGGATGATTGTCTACAGTAGGAGTTTAAACTGTTTATTATGGACTACTTCTAATTAAAAAAACGGGACTCCTGTCACATGGCTGCTTGAATTTTCAGACTCCACCACGGTGTCTGTGGGGCCACCGAGCTGCGTCCGTGGGGGGAATGACCCCCGTGGGCTTGTATCTCCCTGCTGCTGGCAGGGACCTGGCTTGGGAAGTGCCATCACAGCTGGGAGGACAGCTGTGTGCCAGCGGTGCTCGTGTCCTAAAGTGGACGGGGGGACGCGGGGAGTCACCCCAGACACTACAATGAACAGCGGGTGTGTGGATGGACGTTTGCTGCCTGTTGTCCGTTGAGCTGCTCTAGCTGTGCTGAGGACACTTTGTAGAGCAACAATTTGTGGTCTTTCAGTATCAAACACCCCAGCTGGAAGTGAGATGGATGGGGTAGCTTGCTGGTTTATTAGCTTTTAATATTCCAGTTGCAAATAGTTCCAATGAGTTTATTTACATTTGTAGTTTACATTTTGGCTGCGGGGGGAGGACGGCCGGGGGGAGAAAAAAAATCTCTTCCTCTGTTTTATGAAGGAGCCTATGCAGGAATGAGGCAGATGGAAGACGCCAGCTCTGCTGCTTTTCTTCCATTAATTATAGCTTAAAATGTAAGGATAACTAGTTTGTCCTCTCACACTGTTGGTGGGGCTTATTTCACAGCTCTCCCTGCTTCCAGTTGTAATAGAGGTACAAAATGCTGGCACTTCCTAATCAGTTAGTTTGTGAAAATAAACTTCACACCCATTTCTGTTTTGCCTTAGATGAATCTTCCCACTTTGTCTCTCTGTGAAATAATCTATTTGGTTTAATATTAGCGTCACATTGCTGGGTTGCACATAATTTCTTAGGATGCTGTGGTGATCCGCAGAGCAGTGTTTGCTCAGGCTGGGCTGTGGATTATGAGCGTCCCAGCCAGGGAGAAGTAAATGAGTCCTAACCTAGGGGACACTACAGAGACCTTGTCATAGAGGAAGCTATCAAGGCATCAACATTTGTAAAATGTCTGAGGGTCTGGAGAGATGGAAACAGTCCCAGAGCTTTGCCCAGAAAGTCAAAATAAGGACAGAAGTTCAAAAGAAAGGACAGATGACTATTGTACTGAATTCATATAGAGCAGATTAGTTTTAACAAAACCCCTTCATGTAAGTTCATAGAAATGACAGATTTCATTCTAGTGTTCTTAATTAATTTTATTTTGTAAACTTTGCATATTTGTCCATAAAGGTTAGTTGGCCTGGTTTACATTTAATATTTTTATTCTTTTAAAAAATCCTTTTATATATTCTTTTTATTTATATTTGTTTTATTCACTTATAAAAATAAATGATGTGGTTGGTGTGCAGGTCCGTGGCCAGCGATGGGCTGCCCATCACCTGGACATGGGTGATGGACATCCGAGTGCTGGCGGTCAGGCCGGGCACATGCGCAGTTTCGTTTGCACCGAGGACTGTGCAAAAAGGCTTCGGT
The DNA here is from genome assembly GCA_003993805.1 of Himantopus leucocephalus. Taxonomy (NCBI): domain Eukaryota; kingdom Metazoa; phylum Chordata; class Aves; order Charadriiformes; family Recurvirostridae; genus Himantopus; species Himantopus leucocephalus. Next base: position 7,073,652 of record RSEF01000019.1, read on the forward strand.
CCAAACGTGCTCCTGCTGCAGTGTGGCCAAATGCTGCCTGAGCTGCCTCCAGCTCCTGGGGCCAACCGCCATGTGGCCTTGCAAAAGTCCTCTAAATTGGCAAAGAAGCTTCTTGCCTTCCTGCAAGTTTGCTTTTTCATGGCTAATAATAGTTCCTGGGCTTTATCTTCTGCTTGATGCTCAAGCTGTATTTCTCTTTACATCGCCATAATTAATTTATAAGCTCAGAAGTGACAGATAATGTTTATTATGGAGATGACTTCCTTGAACAAGCTCCCTGAAATAACCTCCAAGGATTTGTAAGGAACCTCACATTTGGTAATTAATTATGCAAACCTACTTTTAACATATCTTCAGGTAATCAGAACAAAAGAAGACAGTTGTCTTTGTTAATTATCATGAAAAATTACTTATGAATACTGTAATTATGCACATTACTGTGTCTGCTGTCACTCATGGTGGGGGTACCTTTAGGCAGTATTATTTTCCTCCCATTGTCATTGTAACAAAGGGCTAATGAAAAGAAAAGGGCTGAAATTAGAGACACTGTGGTTTAATTTCAGAAAACATTGTTTGCTTGTTCAGATCGGAATTGGAAGCTCAGTGCACCGGCACCAGGGGAAGTGGCTGTGCTGCCCCACCATCTCCAGAAATGGTGCTCCAGGGCCAAGCACTGGGGTATCAGCAGGCAAGAGCCCTGATGTCCACCTGTGCCAAGGTTCTGTGGATGAACGTCTGCCCTGTGGGTGGTGGGAGTGCAGTCACACTGGCCATGTGGCCACCGATGCTGCTGTGACGTTTTCTGTCCCCTGGATTAAAGCAACACACCAGGTAAAGCAGAACTTTTTCATGACCACTTAAAATTGCTTTTTTAAGTGTTTGAGAGTACTTCCATTTATCTTTGAGATAAAGCTGCATCCACCCATTTCAGCTAAGAATTTGCCTACTAAGTTTTACTAAAGTGTGTTCACAGGTCAGATTTTCTGTAAGGTGATGAAGTCACAAATCTGAAGGTCCCCTGGCCAGTTCTTGAAAGCTGGACGAGTGTGACAATTAATTATGGACTCAGATTCAGCTTTCTGGCATTTAACATGGCCAAGTGCCTTGTCCTTCTGCAAAAGCAGATGATCCATCAGAATGGGCCAGCTCAGCCTTTGGCCCTCATTTCTTCTCCAGCAGACAGCTGCTGAAGGAAATTGCCATTAAATTAACTGAAGTTTAAAAGTTCACTTTACAGTTGCCCTTTATAGCACAGAGAATGTCTTTGAATTTCCATAGCTTGACACTCACCAGAGGTCAATAATGTATCATTAAATATCTTTGTATGTGCTGCTAATACACATTTTTGGTCTATCTAGTACTGGAAATATTAAATGCTTTTGATGCCTGATTACAGGCACGTCTAAAGATCTAAGCTCCCCCTTTAGCCTGTGCTTCCAAGACCCAATTTTCAAAGACCCTCTTGAGTTAGCTTGATTGAACACTTCAGTGAAATAATCTCAACATGCTTCCCCCTTTTACTTCTTACCAATGTTACCTCTGTGTGCGTTTAAGTGGTGTAACTGGCTCCTTGAAACGCATGTCTCTGTTCTACTGGAAGCCTGATTGAAGATGGTGAATTTTTGTTTCTCTTTATTATTTGTACGAGTATTATGCCTTCCCCCCAGCTGTGCTGATGGCCCCATCGTGTTCAGGAGTGTGTAAACACAGGAGGAAAGCAATGCTCTGAAGAGCTCATCCAAATACAGAAGGCAGGAAAAAGGTGGGAAGAAGGGAATTTTTTTTTCTGCCTCTTGTAGAGGTGGAGAGCTGAGACCTGGAGCTGAGGGATGCCAATCTCATGTGCATTTTCCAAGGTCAGTTGGAGAACCCAGCAGATCCAGGCTTTTGGCTCATCTCGTTTATGCAAAAGCCAGAAAACAGGATAAAAACATACTTAAAATATGACCTTACTTGGAGCATTTTACAGAAATTAAGTTCTCATGCTTTCTGATGAAGACTCTGGCAATGGGTTTTATTTGAGTGTATTTGCATCTTATGCTGCAAGATTAGGCCAAGATAGCATGTTTTTTCCATTTTGTTTTGTTTGGGGTTTTTTTTTTGGGGGGGGNGGTGCTCTCTGCCACTTTCTAAAATCCAGAATGGAAGTGGTGAATAATAGTCATGACTGAGTTCCAAATTTGAAAACTGAAGGATGGAGAAATCACCTAAATCTCCATAAGATCGCTTTGAATTCTTGTTTTTAAGTCTACCCCTGTTCCCCAGATATTTAAAACTGTAGAGACAGAGACACACAAAGAGAAAACTGGTAGGAACACAAGCACTGATGCTGGTCCTTGATTTCAGAACCTGACCTAAACGACTTTGATCTCTGCAAGCAAACCTGCTTCACAGATATCTGCAAGTATATCCGTGGCAGGGGGTTGGAACTAAGTGATCTTTAAGGTCCTTTCCAACCAAAACCATTCTGTGATTCTACTGCGGCCATCCTGTACACATCATTTTACTGTCATGCAATTAGAAGCTATAACTATGATGCCACTTCATCTTTGAAGTTTGCCCTTTTAATTTTGTCTGTTGCCATGGTAGCAACAAATGATTGCAATCACTGCTGTTTATATTGCAATCCAAGTCATACCAATAGAGATCTCGGAAATGAAACAATAAAAATCTGACTTAACTGTATACTGCATTTGTTGTTGTATATAATAGGTTGTTCACAACAATCAGGATTTATCGAAATCTTTTGTTGCTCAAGCATTTGGAAAATTCCTTTAACTAAAGGGTTGTCAAATGATCATTTATTTTCAATACATACTTACCCAGTGCTCTTCACACAGCTGGACAATATTTCTTTTGCACTGTTTCCTGAGTATATCCTTGAAAACGATCATTTTTAATAACTTTTCTAGTTTTGAAGAAAGTCTGCTCTTATTTCTTTTTTTAACCTTGTACTAATCATAGTAGTATCTTAGGTCTAAAATAATACATCTTTAAAAAGATAATTCAGTACTTTCTACCATGCTTTGTCTGTCTTGTCTATTTAGGTTATACAGGCTTTTTGAGGAAGGACTGTCTTTATTTTGTGCAAAGGCTTGTATAATGGAACTTCTATGAGCTACAACATTAATAAACTGTAATATCAATGAGAATGGATTGAGAGTGGCTCTGAGGAGAAGGACTTGGATGTGCTGGTTGATGAGAAGCTCAACATGACCTGGCAATGTGTGCTGGCAGCCCAGAAAGCCCCCGGCATCCCGGGC
>RSEF01000019.1:7077014-7094071 GCA_003993805.1 Himantopus leucocephalus
TGAGCAACCTGGTCTAGTGGGAGATATCCCTGCCCATGGCAGGTGGGTTGAACTCGATCTTTAAGGTCCTTTCCAATCCAAACCATTCCATGATGATCAGTTTCTGATTTTGAACATCACGTGCTGAGCTTTGAAGAAGTTGAGAACGAGAGAGATAAAGGCACATGAGTTGGTCTGGTGCCCCTGAGGGGACCAGTGGTGGGCAGCCAGAGCAGGGAAGCTGGTTGTGCCATCTGCCTGTGCTCACCCATCAGTATTGCACTGCCTCAGAGTTGATTTTGGGGACCTCAGCACTGCCATTTGGAAGGGAGCTTAGCTAGTATTATAGCAAAACAGTGTGAAATCCTGCATTCCTGAAGTTTAGGGTCTTTTTTTCCTGTAGATTTCACCTAGGAGAGGATTGTTCTTTCTGACTTCTTCAGTTGCAGAGGTGGAAGGGCAGGAGGCACATGGCAGCAGGGCTCGTGTCTCTGCTGCAGCAGCAGCTGGGGATGGAGCATCGCCTCCTGCTCCTGTCCGCAGCAATGGGCCAGAGCAGAGAGCAGAGCCTGCAGGGTGTGCATTTTATTTTCTGTGTGGATAAGCTCTAGTACCTGCTCTTCCTTCGTATGCAGAGCTGTGGCTGCGCTCTTCAGGTGTCTGCTGCCCAGACATAGCAGTCCCTGGGGTTAACGTCTGCTCTGAGGTCTGGAAAAGCTGAGACTCCTCTATTGGGTGGTGCATCTTTTCTTACAGAAAGTTGAATCTAGACTGTCTAAATAGGAGGCCAGTAAGGCAATTTGCTGTTTAAATGACCCAATGCACATTGGGCATATTGAAGAAAAAAGCCATTTCCTAGTGACTAAATCTCATTAAAAAAGCAATTTTCCAATCAATTACAATGCAATTTAGCTGCTAACTGTTTAATTATCAAAAAAAAGAAGCTATTTTGTTCTCTGTTCTTATATTTATGAACCATGCTTTAAAAATCTCATCTTCAGAGTAGCTGTTTGGAGGAATGTGACTGCTCTATTGCTGCAATTATATTAAAGTTTTCAGTTCAATGTATTGTATTAGTTGAAGGAAATATTATTTGCACAGAAGCTTTTGAAACAGGAGATTCATTGATTTCTACAAAAGCTTGTATCTTTATTGTTATTTTCATGCACTATAAAAATTGTATTATCTTATGTAGGTTTTATTAGAGGAGCATTATTTCTTTTTTGTTGTTTTTTTTTTTTAATCCTGTGCAAGAATTTCAGTCCTGGAAGCATATGCTGAAAACAGAGCAAGGTTCCTCTCGAAAGGAAGACTTCTGTTTCTGAAGAGACTGAAAAACCAGGTAAAATGCAGACATGATTTATAAGATCTGAGATGCTGGTACCTGGTTGTGACTCCCTGTCTCAGGATAGCACCATGGTCAAGGATGCACTTCTGGCTCAATTCTGAGAATAGGAAGACATTACAGTAGTGGTGCTGCCATGTCTTGAAATTTTTATTCAAAATCTTGCAATACTTGGTGTTTCTTCTTAAAGCTCCAGCTCCCAGAGTTGTCTGAGACTTTTGTAATTCCTTTTGCTAATGCTGTTTCAAGTCTTTGTCGTTTAAAGGAAATCTCAAACCCACAAATTTTTCAGCCTTCAACAATGGATGAAAAATGAAAGAGAACGCAAACCTATTTCTTCCTCACAGCTTCTGCTTTTTAATCTACTTTGGGGGTAGGTCCTGCATGGGTGTAACTCCTAGTACCACTTGACACTATCTGGAGGCCTCTGAAAGGACTGGATAAGCAGCGTGTATCTAATGTGCTCAGACCGTCGGCATTTGGCCCTTTTCTGGGGGACCCAGCTGGGTGCTCTGCTGTGCGAGAGCCTGGGCTTGCTTTCACTGCAGACCTCAGCGGAGCAATGTTTACTCGGGTGAGCATCGGGCCACGTGAGCTCCCAGGGAGGTATCTGGGACCCCTCAGCTTGCACCAGTGATGGGGTGGGACCGTGTTCTCAAGGGAAGTGTGGGCAGTGCCTGTGCCTCCATGCCGTAACCTGCCCTGGCCATAACAGGCACTGAGTGGTCTCCTCTCCTCAGGCTGCAGCTGGACACCTTACTCTGCTCTTGTGCCTGATTAGCCTTGTTTTATATAGTTGGCGAGCTGATGGAGGGCCCAGAGCTGCTCATCTTCCTCCGAGTCCATGGGTGTTGGGAGGCTGAAGGATGGTGGGAAGCCAGGCATGAGTGTCAGAAACATTTCTGGGAAACCCAGGAGAGATGTCTGCTGAACCCTAACTTGTGCTCACCAGTCCACACCTCTGAAGCTGGAGCAGAGGCATACTAACCCCTCCTGCTGTCTAAAAATGGTATTTGTTTTCAAAAATCTGTGAGAACCCGTGCATGATGAAAACAGGGAAGGTGAGACTGTGTGGTCCACGGGACGGTCTAGCAAGCATCAGATTCCGTGGCCTGAGCCCCAAAGCTCACTCTGGTGTGTGACAGGCCTTTTGCTGTTGTTGGTGGGTCCCCTGGCCTTGGTGCCTGCTGTCACCCTTCAGAGGCTGAGTGACCGTATTGGTGCTGTAGCATTGCAGAGACGGGTGCCTTTGGCTTGGCCCCTGTTTGCGGTTGCAGAGGCGGTGATGTCCTGTTCCTGGGTGCCCTGCAAGCCAGCACAAGGGTCCCCACCCTGGTGAGCTTACAACATTCACTATATCCCCAGTTAAAATAAATCTCCATAATTATTGAAATAATTTGTCTCATGCCCTTGGAAATGCCAATTACTTCTCTGCAAATAGTCCCCAGCATTCAGACATGCTTAGTCTTTTACAAGTTCAGAGACTACCGCTGACCTTTTCAGAAAGCCTTGGAGACAGCAGTAATAAGCACCCATCCAAGTCATTATTCCACATTTTTCCATTTGTCTTCATATGGTGTGTTAGGACCCATGAAAACCCATGGCAGAACAAAAGCATTCTGATCACTGACTCCCTGCCCGTCATGAGTGCGGGGTACGTTCCCCTGTCTGAGGCTGTACATGGAGGCTGTGCGGTGAATTGCGTTTAGCTGCAATTTACCTCTCTTCTGGAAGATGAGAGCAGCTCGGGGATATCTGCAGTGTGGGCAGGTCCTTCCAACTCCCAGCCCTCATAGTCTCCCCTGCACTCCCTCCTCTGTGCCCATCTCCTCGTCAGAGCGTGCTCAGGGCGGCCGCCGGCCCTGTGGCCATCTGCTGCACTGGTGGTGCCGGCATGTGGGGTGGTGGGGAGCAGCCGGGGGATGCGGCTGGCTCGAGGCAGAGGTGGCAAAGCTCCTTGCTGGTGTTACTCAGTGAGGGCCTGTCCTGGCCGCTGCCTCCGGCGCGGGCTGGGGCCGTGGCACCAGCTGACCCACATCTGGTGACGCTCTTGCACGAGCAGAAAAGAAAAATGGCTTGTGGGCTTTGCTGCTGGTGGTGTAGCTCATCACGTCCCCGGGAAGGGATGTCTTGTGGCTTCCTCCGAACAGGAGGAATGGAGCTGAGAAGTGAGGGAGTGGGGAGGGCTTGTAATTAGGAGATAATTAAATAGGCATTTCTCCAAGAAGTCACAGGTATTAAAACGGAGTTTAATGGTGACAGTGACTGGATGTCTACATTTTGTTTGTTCCTCCTTCTCTCACAGCTTTTAGATTATTGCAGGAACATTGTTGCATAAAACTCCTGAACAGGTCGAGCCCCACGTCGCTGCCATCCGGCATGCAGTGATCGCTTTGCTAATGTTTGTGTGCCCTTGTGCATGTCCGGTCGGTGTTTAAAATTATGGTGCAGAAATAGTACCAGATGAGGTAATTATGAATCTGCTATGGATGTAATAAAATTTTCAAAAGCCTGTAACAGTTTTAGGAATAATTATCGGTTTACAGCTCAGGAACTTTGCAAATCTCACTATGAAGTGCTTAGGAAAAAACATAGTTTTTCTGAGGAACAGCTGTTTTCCCTCTTTCTTGCACGTGTATGTGTAGTTATTGTTTATTTCCAGTATGTCGAGGTCTGGAAGGTTCTCTTCGTGAGCACAGTGGTATGGCACATATAATTATTTATTGATTTAGCTCAAATGATTAATGATTCAGCTTTAACAGGTCTGTTTTATTGCTGTGCACAAACAGTATTGAGGTAATTAAAACTGTTTGATTGCTTTGCGAGTAAGGTGAGACTTGCCACGCACACTCGCATGGCGGTGCCATGCTGGGGCCGACCCTCGGGGCCCCCCCAGCCTGCTGCAGCGCTTTGGGCAGGTTGTGAGGGACGTGCCCTGGCGTTTCAAAGGAGAGTGCCATTAGCAGGTGTCCTAATGAGACTCAGCTGCTGAAGTTTAAATATTGACAGGGAAGGCAGAATGCCTTCGGTCACAATCCTGTAAGGGCTTATCCTCGGTTTTCAAATTTCAGTGTGTGAATCATCCTGCGTGTGTGAGTGGAATGAGTCTGTGCTTAATGTGGTGGATAAGGCGTCTGCGAGATCACAGATGGAGTGATCGAAGTGTTTGCCTTTCGGGCTGGAAAGCACAACTGTATGTGCCGATTCAATGCCATAGCGCTGCGCAGTGAGAGCAGAGCTGTGCTTTGCGGGCCCCGGGCTCTGGCTGGGACTGCGGCCGCCTCCAGCCGCTGCGCCAGCCGCTGCGCCAGCCCCTGCTCCGCAAAGGGCAGTGGAGGCTGGAGCCCACCACGGCCCAGCAGAAGCCGTTGCCCTCCCTGCAGCGGTGCCGGGTGCTGGATGCCGGGGTGCCGGGTGCCTGTCGGCCGCCCCGGCGCTGTGCTCTGCTGAGCCCCTGCGGGGGCTGCAGCATGCTGGGGACGGCGTTGCACTCTCCCAAAGCTTTTTGATTCTGTCCCATGCTGCTCCTGAGGAGCGGCAACAAATTTAGAAGAGGAAATGAGTCCAGCAAATGAATTTTAACTGTGAAATGAGACTGACTTCTGCTAAGCCTATCTATTTAGATTATAGGGCTATGGATTGAAATGGTTTGTTCCAGTTTCTGTGCTACCAAATGCTTGTTTAAATAAAAGAAGGTTGCTGAATAATTCAAATAAATATTATTCAATAATTGATGAACTTTGCAATAAAGATTGAAGCATAGCCCTGTAAAACCTCAATGTGCCTTTGTGTTCTTTATTAGCTGATTCTGCTGGGGAAAGAACTGTTTCTGTGTGGAGATTTTTGTGGTTTCGGGTTTTTTTTCTTTCCACTGGCCTAGCAGGAAGCAGGGATTAGAGATTTGGCATACAAGTGGAGCCATGACTCAGAGGCACATGGGGATTTACTCCGTCTCTGCAGGAGAACCACCGTGAGGGCCCGATGTCATGGGCCTCAGCACAGGCAGGCAGCTCAAGGGCCCTGTTTCGGACCAGCTTCCCTCTAATATTCCGCTGAAATAAGCCTGTAGGTAAACTATATCTTTGGATAACTTAACAAAAGAGTGTAGGAGACAGAGATGCTTTTGGCTGCCAGGAGGATCTTGGCTCAGCGAAGTCTCAGCCTGTGTGGTGGGGCTCCCTGGCAGCTCGTCTCCGTCTCCTGCACCACGGCTCTGCAGCGAAGCCTCGGGCTGGTGCTGCAGACCCGACCCCAGCGCGGCAGCGGAGCTCTCAGGAGAGCGGAGACACGGCCAGCTCAGAACGCCGGGTCACTACCTGTGTTTTAAAACACATTAGCTCTCCCGCAGATGTTTTCATTCAAAGATAAATTAGCTTTTAGCTGCTGTGGAGGATTAAGGTATGGCAATTTAAGGCCATTCCCGAATGAGGACCTTCAAACAAGGATCTTGTGCATCAGTTTCACGTTCTTTAATGATTTGTGTCTGGCCTCAGGGGACTCGGGGCTCCAGCGGCACAGCAGTAGCAAAGGGCCTCCCCTTCAGAGACTGGAGTCTGGTTTCCACCCATGTGAGAACTCCTACAGGTTAATGACACATTGGTGCCTTCTGCAAGCTGAGGTTCTCAGGGCAGCTCCTGCGGGACAGCTGTCCGTACCGCGCCAGCTGGACCTGATCCCGGTTGGCTCTTGTGGGAGAGCCCCAGTGCCTGGCACATGCCGAGCAACACAACGCATGAGAAATCGCCCTCCTCTCCCGGGGTGCAGGCACGTGTTTGTTCTCGCTCAGCAAACACGGAGGCTGCGTACAGCTCTGTCGCTGACCGACCCCAGAACAGAGCTGTCGGCACCACTCGTCTTGGCTCCACAGATAGCAAAAAAAAAAATCTATGTTGGTTTAGACTAGTGGTAAATCAAGGTCTCTGGGACACTGAGTCCAGGACATTTAAAAAACTCTGAAGGCAATTTTGTTTGAAAGATTAGAAAACTTAATTTAGGCAGTGTGGGACCTGCCTTCAGTGGGACAGATGAGTTTAACTGACACCGCAACCATCTGTGGAGCCATGACATTTTATTACAAAGCACTAAACTATTACCAAAGAGGAAATCCGTACTGGATGCAGAAACACATTTAGAAAAAATACTCTGTCAGCATGCATTTAAGACCCCCCCCCAAGCAAATTTCTTCCCACTGTGGGAGTTAACATGATGCAAGCAGTGTATTTTACTTGTCATGTATTGCATTTTAGTTTCTCTCTTGAGGTGTACAACTTGCAAGATAACAGGGTGTAATTATAAAGCTTTATGGCTTGATCACTGTATGTAAAGACAGACTTGGGAACCAACCAGTGCCGCAGGGACAGGAGGCTTGAGGTACCGCTGCAGCACAGAGTCCCAGCAGGGACACAGCCAGTTGGGCCAGCAGGGAAGCTGTGCCTGGCAAGCGTCTCCGCAGTCTCGCAGACGTGAACTCCCTCAGTCCCAGAGCTGCCGCGGTGTCCCAGGGAGCCACCCTTTTCCCCCCTGAGAGGGGCTGTTAGCCCAGCTGGAAGCAATAAGGCATCTGAGGCCGCCTTGAAGTGGCTTCTTGCTGCTGGCCCCTGGCTGGGGGCTTCACGGAGGAGCTGCCTGGTACTGTCCTCTGCTAGCCACCGTCTGTATGGTGGCCGGGAACAGGGCTGAGTGTCTCACCTAGCGCTCTGCCGTTCTGCAGTGGATTCAGAAAACAAGGGGAGGTGGTGGGGGAGGAAAGGTGGGGAGTGAGCCACTTTCCTGGGATGTGAGAGGCAGGATGACAAAGAGCTCAAAGTGCTCCGAGCATGTTGGGAATCCAGGTAAGCTTGGGAAGATGGGTGGGAGGGAAAATCATTACCCCACTAATTATCTAGATGCAGGGAGCTGGGAAGGTGCTGCAGAGGGGGAATGCAGAGCCTGTCTGAAGGCACCTTCCTGCAGAGAGGAGAACCTCCAGAAAGAAGCCAAGCCAGGAATTTAGCCCCACAATTTCAGGTGAAATGGATGAGACATGGGTCTGCTGTGTCTTGTTGTTCTAACCGTTAGAGCAATGGTTTTTTATGGCTAGTACAGCAAGTTTGTCACAGGTGCTATGACCTCCCTCTTTCTGGCTAGCACACTTGTGGTCTTTCACCATCTTGTGAAGGCTGCAAAGACAAGCTCTCACTGTGTGCAGAAGACGGGAGGTCTAGGAAATGCCATATCAAGTGTGCTGCAGCTGTCCACAAATAAAAAATCAGTAGTGAGTCACAGATGCTAATGAAAATCTGCAAATTGATCAAATATTTACCATGTTGAGGCTATGATGGCTCCAGTGTTTTCTGTGACAAAGCCTGCTCCGGTGGGAGCCGAGGCATTGCAGAGCCAGCCTGGCCGCCTGTGCGTTGGGGGAGCGTGTCTTCAAGAAGCTTGCCTTGATTTACAGAGAAGCCTGTATGACGCTGTGCCTGCGTATGTCAGAGGTGTGCTCGCTCTTCCTCTTATCAGTTCAACTCCCTGAGCTCCAAGTTGCTAAAAATGGGTGTTGAGGAGCAATTCTCCATGCGCCCCTGTGCATTTTTTCAGTTGATTTGACAGAACCAAGATTTCCTATACAGGATGCAAAAGCTTTGAATTCCCCAATCTCCATCTACTTTTCAGTGGGAGTGATGGGTCACTCCCATATATTGAATGGGAAGGGGGAGGGAATTTGCATACTGTCCTTTAGGTGCTTGCAGACTAGTTTTATTTCCATGGAAGTGTAAAATACCCAACAGCTGGAGAAGGAATACTCTGACCTTCGAAACACTGGCTAGGCAAAATAAATAAGAATTATTTTATTTCTAAAGTGTTAGTGATACACAAAGACTCTAATTCATTGTTTGTTAGCTCCAAAGGGTTGTCGCTTGAAGCTGCTTATGAGTCTAACCACTTTCAAAAAGCAGGCTTTCTGGGGAGAAGGGCTATGGAGCTCTGGAAGAGGCTGGCTGAGTAATATTTGGTGATTGGTCTGTTTTAAACACAAAAGCATATCATGTATTTGAAACTGATAGCTGTGAGAACAAACAGAGCTTGGTCTGTATTAATAAATCCATTATGCCCCATAACAGATTGGCATTAATAAGTACAGATGAGGTATATATCTAGGGAAACAATCTGTTATGCTATTAGATGCCAATAATAAAATGTTGTGCTTCATCATTGCAATATACAAACCTATTCTACTTCTCACAATTAAGGGAACCTTTCCCTTCTAAAACTGCTTATAACTCACCAGTACGTGTTATCATTGTATTGAAAGTATGCTCTGTGAGAATGCATAAGCAATTTACTATGATGATAAACTGTTTTTCAAATCTGAAGTCATCAGTACAAAAGGAAATGGGGCTGAATTGCTCAGAAGAATACAAAAGGCAGGGAGGGTAAGGCAGTGTGGGCTGGTGGCTTGTGTACTGGGCTCTGTCTCAAGACACAGAATGGCAATTTCTGGATGGACTTCACCTGGTGCATTTTTTCATGTGGGTCTCAGTGGTTCTGTTTCCTTTTCCCCAAGGCCCGTGGTGGTCGGTAGCTCTTTGAGCTGGTAACTGTGTCCTATGGCTTGTACAATGCGATTCAATTTGGGTGGGTCTTTCATCATTATCCTGCAATAATGCTTGAGTTGCTCCTTTATAGTTTACCAGTTTGATTGCAATCAAGATTAATAGTCTTAAATGTGCTATCAGTCTTAGAGTTTTTTGACAATGAAGAGAGTCCCATGTTTTAAAATGCAGCATGCAATGGAGCTGCAGTGTATCGTTGTCAGAGAAAGAAGGAATATTTGCTGTCTTCTCGTCTTCTGAAGGCAGATGCTTTGTGCTAGGGATGAAGAAATGTAGCTGGATGCTTATGAGAAGCTTATAGTCTTTGCACCTGTGCAAAAGTTTCTCCACATAACAAAACTTCAGCCACCACAGCTGCTATTGCGGTAGCTCATTGACTTCAGAGAGAGTTGGATTAGGAGGAGAATAATAATAATGACAGTAGAATAGTGTACCAAGGTACTTAAGAGAATTTACTAGAGCCCTGGAATGAAAGACCATTCCCGCAGAATGAAGAATTAACCAATACATTTTCCCTTGCTAACATACCTTCCCAAGACTTGGTCAAAGAGTGTACACAAGTACAAGGTTTTCTTCAAGATGAATGATGAATGAAAAATGAATTCTCAGCTGATGCTGAAATCTGCTGATATACATGTTCAAAACCAGTTACCTTAATATTAATAAGAATCACACTTTATTACTGAATTAGCAAAACAAAAGCAAAAAAAGGTGCAGGAAGTTAACCCTTTCAACCTATAGGATTTCCTTGGGACAGAATAGAGAGCCGCAGGGTTAAGCTTCCAGGTTTGGCGATGATGCACTGTGGTAGGCACTTATGTGAAGTGGCAGGTAGAAGTGAGTGTATATAAATAAAACATATAAACTTGCATCTATCCTTGTGAACTGAAATGATGTTTTTTCAAAACAATCAATTACTAGCCAAAATTTCACTGAAATGCCATTCTGCTCAAGTGAGTAATGTGGGAAATATTATTTGTGATAATTACATACCTGAGCTGGATTTACAAAAGCACAATTACTTTATACGTAGTTTGTGATGACTTTGATAAACTTGTTCGTTTCGTGCTATCAATTTAGAGAAGACAGGAACCATTTGTTTATGAAAATTACTATAAATAAACAATGGGACAAGACCTAGATTTATGGCTTAATATTGTAATTGGGTTTTGCTGAAGAAAAAGAAGTCTTTTGAAAGAGTGAACTTATAATTATTTGTGTACACAAAGAAGGGGCAGTGTATTGTAGATGGCTCATAAACTGTCTGTCAGCCTATTTATGTGGGAATTGCATTCAATCCCAAGCTTACTGGGGAGATACAAAACTTAACAAAATCAGTTGCAAATGATATATAAAGATAAAAAAATTGTAAAGGCTTCTGTGTGCAGCCGCATGCATACTTCCACTGAGCCAAGGTCTGGCGATCAGAGCTCCTGCTTTCCCGACCTGGCAATGTGCGGGATGTCGCAGCCCAGTTGATGAAGGAGGATTTTATTGGTCTTGTCTTAAATGCGAGTGCCCACACAGAGGACACTGTCCTGTGGGGTCCCAGCTCTGACGCTTGTGTTTATCTGGGGGAGCAGATGTTCAGCCATGGTAAGGCCTTGCTGAGGTCAGCGAAACCGCTGGTTTCCAGTAAGTTGGGATGGCAGCGGAAGAGAATAAAGGTCAGGGTAACTGGGTGGGAGTTGATCTCACAAGGAAATGGTATTAATCTTCTCAGTTATGGCTGAATAAACTCCACTTTTTATCAATTAAACTCTTTTAAGTATCTAGAAGGAAGATATCTCTTGGACTGGCAAAGAAATATTTAATTAAATGTTTAAATCATTACATATACACCTTATAATGAAAACATTTCATCAGACTGTCTTTTTGAGTCTAATGGATAATTTTTTCATTTAAGCAAACCGTACATTATTTGGAACATTAATATCTAGGCAGATTTTTAATCTGCTATCAGAACAGAAAAATAAAATTTCCCAAAGATTAATATTTATTTTTAAGGCAATTCATCAATGATAAATGACCTAATTATTACATCTATCACTTTACTGAAGCATGCATTCAAAAGACTGCATTAGATAAACAAATGGTCCTGTTTGAATGCAGTTAGGAGAAAATGAAAACAACTTTTAAGAGCCCCTCCTTTGAAATTACCTTGAAGCAAAAACCTTGTAGTTAAACTCTTCTCCTGTATAGAAGGTATTAGATGATTTATTTTCTTTTTACATCTGCCAAGGTGCAACATATAGGACATTGCAGATGTGTAACAGAAAAAGAAATTTGGAGACGTGGATTTTTAAGCTAGACTCATTTTAGTCTATTGTATCTTTAATACCATAGTTAAAGCCTCTGACTACAACTTTGCTAATACCACACCAAGCTTTCTATCTTTGGCCGAATAATGTTTCAGAGATTTCAGCTGTCTGGACTGTGTGGAGAGAGAGATCCCGTTGTACGGGTGTCCCTGGGGACAGGGGCTATGTCTGTGTTACGGATTTTTTTTTGTTTGGGTTTTTTTTTCTTTTTCCTTCGTCTCTCTAGCTATACAAGGCTGTTGCAACCTTAGCTGGAGTAAGTGCCTCCCCAGCCTGGGAGCTGGGAGGTGGTGGAAGCTCAGTGGAAGCACAGCACAGGTAATGAGATGTGACGCTTGCTGGCATCAATCTGGACAAGGAACGGCTGAGTGCTCAGGTCCTGCATCTTGCTGTGGGATTTGGGGTCTCTCAGGACAGAGACCTTGAGCAGGACCATGATAAAGTGTCAGTGAGGACAGGTTCCTCTCTGGGTGGTAATGAGCAGCTGGTGATTGCAGCTTCTTAAGCAGTGCAGCCAGCTGAGTCTGCCAGGCACAAACAGTTGTCTGTAGGGTAGGTGAAAGTTAATATTAATAGTTTGGCTCATGAACTAATAAAAATGGGTGTTGTTCAGAGGCAGTCAATAAAGTTCCATTGACTTACACAGGGCAAATATTTGGCTCAATATTTGTATTATTGCAGGGGGTTCCATTAGCAGAATGGGTACTAGTTGTCCCATGAACTGTGCCGGTGTGGGGACACTTTTTTCTAAATTCAGAAAGTCATATGTACCATCCATCTTCCTGAACTGAAAATGTGATCTTATTTTGTAACATACCAGAAGGAGTTAGTGTCCGCTACATGCCATCCTATCACAAGCCTTTAAATCCTCCTTCATAGATTTCTGTGCAATTACAGCCTACCGGGGAGCTAAGAAAGGAAGAATCTGACAAATAGGCTGTAATCTGTGACTTAGATGAACGAAGAAGTAGAGCCTTTCTCCTTTAAATTTATCCTTTATGAATTTTAATAAGAGCATGATTTGCAATAAAAAGTGTGCTCTGTAATAAAAATCCTGCCCTGGCTTTCATGGAAGGGTGATGTTTCGGAACGGGTAATTTGTAAATGGCAGTAATGACAAGGTGTGCTGCATCTTAACTTTAGGGTGGAATCAGCAGGAATTGTGTTTCAGGGGCAGAGAGCGTGGGGATTGCTGGAAGCTGCTATGACCACAGGTTGGCTGCCGGGGTGCGGATGGGTACGGTTGTAAAGGTGGGATTTCAAGGGTGCAAAGGTCCTGAAATCGATGCTGATGTCAGGTGAATTTGAGACGCTTGTAATTTTGTGGGTTGGCCATATGTTCATTGTATGAATGATGCTTAGGTGCCAATGTATGAAATTTTCTGCAGTGTATTAGGGCTCGATTCTGTGCGGTACCTCAAAGCCGCACAGGAAAAGAGAATTTACCTGGTTTTGTACTGCTAACTCATTCTCTGGTTTCCAGGAGCTGCAGCAGCACTTTTCTGGACTAATTTCAGGCATGTGTGGTACACATGTTCCCCGGGCATCTGTATTTCACGCAGGGTCACAACAGGGTGGGTGGCTGAGGCTGCAGAGGGTGTTTCGGAGGGTTGCGTGTGGAGACGCAGATGGGGACCACCCTAGCGCCTGGCGCTGGGCCGATGCCAACGCTGCCCTCTCCCCATTCTGGTGCTCAAGCTGTGCTGCGGCTGCACTGGGTGGGTTGGGCATCCACCGTGGCGTTGTGTTGCCAGGCATGGCGGCAGCCCTGCCAAGCCTGCCGGAGGGCCAGGGCTCTCCTCTGCAGCCCCCCGGGCCAGGGCGGCCGTAGGGAGTGCGGCCCCGAGCTTCGTTAGCAACTGTGAGGCCTCTGCTGGCACAGCGGCTTGCAGCGTCGTGGTCTGAGCCTCAGAGTCCCCCCTTCACCCACATTTTCATTAGGAATATGTCATCTTTGGAGAGGCTAGTATTCACAGTAATTGCAGAGGGCAGTGTGTCAGACATCAGCTCCAGCAGGTTCCTGTCTCCCGTCACCTATTGCTGCCCCTTAGAAAAGAGATCTTGCTGAGGACGAATTGTCTGAGTGGCCTCGCATGTTGTTTGTGCTGTTTCGGGAAGACTTTGTGAACGTGAGAAATGGAGCCTGCACGTCCCCGTGGGTGGGAACCACTGAGCAGCTGCTTTGGGGCGTTGATGGAGTGTAGCATGAAGTGCCTGGGCTCCTTGCTGGAGCCTGCGGACCTGCTGGGGAGGTGCTGGATGGGTGCAGCGTCTGGCCTCAGCTCTTGCACTCAGGTCTTACAGTATTTTCAAGGCTTTCCGTATGCAGAGACTTGCCAAATTGATTTTTCAAAAGTATCATGTTGCCTAATTTCTGAGCAAGTGGTGGTTTGAAAGGAGGGCCTGAGCAGGATGGGGGACCATGGCGGCTGCTTTGGGACTGCTGGGGGGTTTGGTTGACGGCAGGGCCACATCTGCAGGCTGTGCCTGAAGTAAGCCAGCCCGGGTCTGGCAATGTGGTCAGTACAGGCATGGAGTCCAGTGGGAAGCTGATCCCGCTTGAGGGTTAGATGATGAACCTGATCCAGCGGAGTCATGGCCCAAAAGCAGCTTTCAGTTTCTTGACTGCAAGGACCCAAGTGATGTGCTCCCTGGGCTAGGGGACAGTGGGGTCTGGTCCACCTCACCAGCACCAGAACCACCTTCACCGGCGTGTGTCTGAGGAGCTACCGCAGCAGGACGGACCCGTGCCAGATGCAGCTCTTGCAGGCAGCCGAGTCCCAAGCACCTTGTGGCGCTCAGAGGATTGCCAGGGAGGGAAGAGTCGGCAAAAAGGATTTCAGAAATGTCCTTTAAAACCTGAGCGGATTCTGCTCAGAACAAATCCCTGCAAAACTTTATAACCTTCCTCAGCAGCTGAACAAAAGCTATTACAGCCTAGTGGTTACTGTATATTACAAAGGTTATTTCCAAACACTTGGCTAGCACCTGGGGAGAAAATCTATGCCTTGTGGTTGACTAGCGTCTGAGTGCTTCCTTTCAGAGGATGTACGGCTCTAGTGTAATGAATACAGCAATCATCAGGTGCTGTGAGAAAAGGACAAATATTATTGTTATGATTAAACTGTGAAGGTTAAATGAATCATTTGGTAGGGCTGAAGTGTACTGATATTAGACCTGCTGGGGAACACAGAGGGAGAAAAATGCCTTTGTGAATTCTCTCCCTCTCTCTTACTAATAGTGTTTCTTCCCCAAATAGAAGGTCTGTTTTATGCATTTTTGGTACTTTCTTACCCTTCAAAATGAAAACACTGCTGTTATGCACGTGTTCCTCTGAAGGCTGACATTGCCCGTTTGTCCCCATTACAGATGATATGAAATGGTGCCATTTTGGCAGACCTAGGGCAAGGACAACGTGCCCAGGGCCAGATCTGAGACATGTTTTCAACAGGAAGGATCTGGTCAGTCCTGTTGCATGTCATCTTCTGCTGCGCAGGCCCTCACCTCTATTGCAGTCCAAGTCCAATAAAATGTGAGTGTGGTTTTGTTGTCACCGGGTTTTGGGTCAGCTGCATCGCAGGGTGTGCATGCCCCGACTGCCAATGCAGTGTCCTCCTGCGGGTGGCAATGGCCACCCCAGAGATGGAGATACCTCAGTGGTTGGCGTGGCTTGTCCAAGCTGAGAGCCCTTGAGCAGGGTAAGTCCTGACCGGGCCTTCAGATCGCTGTGTGGCAGCCCACAGAAAGGGAAGATACTGGGAAGTAAAAGGCAAATTGGGCCTTCCAGGAAATGACGGGTAGGAAATAGTAAATAAAATTCAGCTGCTGCTTGAAAGCATTTCCTTGAGTAGTAGAAAATAGTGTCAAAAGTAGCCATTTTTCTTTCTGTCTGCAGTAAATAGAAAAGGTGGGCAATGAGGAAAAGGAGACTAGCAGCCGGGTATTACCAGGAAGGGCTGTGAAGCTGAAAGAGAGTATTACTGTGCTTGAAAGCACAATGAAAAGGAGCCAGACCTCTCCAATCTTGTCAAAAGCTGAGAAAACCCAGAAAGACTGTGGCACTTGTGTGCCATTATTTGGTTTCTGTGCCCTTCCTTGTGGTGGCTCAGGTGCTATGGCCTGTGCTGGTGATGCTGGTGCTGACCCCATGGAGAGGTCCCCACCGTGGGAGGGAGGGAGGGAGGGAGGTACCTGCAGGGACCCACACTCCCCCTGGATGTGGCTGCAGGACCAGATGGGTGCAAGGAGCAGAGGTGCTCGTGGGGAGACAAGCCAGGAGAGACTGTGCTGAGCTCCTAGTCTGAGCTGTTTGGGACTCATAGTGCCATCTGGTTATTACTTCAAGGCTGTTGACAGCACCACTTTGGAGGCATGAGGAGCTCTCCTCTGGGAGCACAGTTCTGCACATCCTCCACACACAGTTCTGAAATCCTTTGAAACTTTCTCAGCACCATTGAACCTACCCATTCTGCAGGCTGACGCTCTGGCCTCGGCCTCCAGAGCCCAGCAAGGCTCAGGGGCAGTGCTGCTTTCTTGAGCAAGCCAGCAAAATGTCTCCAGGAAGCCCCAGTTGCCCAGAAAGGCAGAGGACAGGCTTCTTTCCTCAGCAAAGGAGTCGGAGAATGCTGACTCTGGATAAAGTCTCTGCTGCCATAGCAAAATAATGTCACCTGCATGTGTGTGCTACTTACTATGTTTGTCCTACTGTGTTGCCATTCAGCCCACGTAGTCAGTGTGTACTGATATTTCAGGCTGCAATTTTGGCTTCCATTGGATTGAAAATTAGTGTCTACCTTGCCAGTGAAGAAGTGCAGAAAAGCTCATTACTGGCTAGCAAGGAGAGTTTTATTTCAGATATACAATGTAGAAAGAAGGAAGACGCTCTGTAGTGGCTTGTTGTTGGTTACTTTTATTCTTCCATAGCTCCTGTACATTTGTTCAGAAAAACTGAAAATGTAAGAAATCCCTCTCCCCAAATGTGTGAAGACTGTAACATGTTTATGGTTTGGATTTCTGATGGGTTCTCATCACTATCTGATGGGTTACTTTTGGAAAAACATTTTCCTGCTCGTTCTTGAGCTTCCCCAGCTGCAAAATGGAGATACTGAGAGTGTTCAGAGCCAAGGGATGTATAAGTGGAAAGCAATATAAAAGAACAGCATATTGTGAGATACAAGGTTTCACCACATCATGCAGTAAGGGACACAGAACTGCTAAATGTTCTTATGTTTCCACAGATTTCTCTGAGCTCGGGCTTATCTTTAACAGAGAAAGTGGCTATTTTACAAGCATGAGTTGCACTCCAGTGCACAGCTGTGCCTCTGAGAAGTAATTGGATTTGGTACTTACCTTCCTTTTGAGCCTTTAGACTTATTGTCCCAGACACAAACCATCGGGCGGGGGGGACACGGGACTATTTTTAATCAGACTGAATCAGATCTTAGTTTCACCTCCCTGCATTAAAAATTGTTTCATTGATCATACCTTGAGGTAAATATGACAAAATCAGTTCTTAATTCTCAGTTGCACTGCTGTCAGCAGCAGGAAAACCAAAGCTTGCCTCTCATGCCCTAAGGAAAACCTCTGTCTGCCTTACCATGGTCAGAGCCTGTATGAGCAGCGCAGGGAAAGAAAAATCATATCTGTTCTAAGATTGCTGGCCTACGTATGTGTTCCAGACTACGCTTGAAAGAAAAGCCACTGAGGCTTTGTCTGGCTGTTTTTCAGTCTGCGCTTCATTTTCTTCCGCCAACTGGCTCCCTGCTGAGTTCCAAACGGTAATCTTCAAATTAGCTGGAAAACAAGAACTGCCCCCCCTGC
>RSEF01000019.1:7094082-7134959 GCA_003993805.1 Himantopus leucocephalus
CCCCCCCCCCCCCAAAAAAAAAAAAGAATGGAAATACATGCAGGCTCTGTGTTTTCTGTAAATCAGATCTTCTCTGTCATTTGGAGTCTAAGGTCTACCCTGCAAGACAATTTCCCCTTGTGTGAGAGACGCCTCGACTGTGTTAGGTAAATGATTGGACTAGGTGATCTTACAGGTCTTTTCCAATCTAGGAGATTCTGTGATTCTGTGTCTCCAGGTGCCGCATGGGCAGGGTGCTGTTACGCCAGGCTCTGCGCTGACAAATACTGTTGTTTCGTTCCCTCTCTGGTAGGTGCTGAACAGACTTGGACATCCTGCTCAACTTTTTCGCCATTCCCAGTTTGAGGACAGAGTTATAAACCCAGTGAAATCTTTCTTTCCTCACTGCATTCATTTCATTCTGGAAGATGTTAAGAAATCGCTCAAAGACGTTAGGTCAAGCTAGGAATAATTTATGAGGGGCTTTATGCTCGTGTCTCCTTTTTTGGCAGCCAATAAACAGAAATTAACAAGGCTGGTGTACAACCCTTGCACAGGTTCCAGGCATGTTTCTGATTTTTCATTGTTTAAATTTTGCACATGAATGAGTGATCATCACCGTTGTTGCTATGCCAGCCCTTGACAGCCCGCAGTTGCATGTTGTTTTGTGCTGCCTTCAAGGTGTTACTGATGGTGGGAGCTGAAATCCTGAACACCTTTCCGTTAGTGAATGTGCTGCTGCAGCCGGGTGGTACCTACACCAAAAACTTTTGCCTCCTAGAGTTTTGCAGGTCAGGTGCTTCTGAAGTGTTGCAGTAAGTCCTTAACCTCTAGCAGTTCTTGAGGTTTCACTACAAAAATCCCATCTTCCTCGGCTACAGGTGAGCTGCGTCTGGGGGAGCTTTACAGCCCAATCCCAACCTGTGCTCCTGTCACATCACGAACTGGTCACTCGTGCTGCTGCCCCATGTAGAGCCAGCCTTGCTTCTGTGGCTGTGGCACAGGGTTGTATGACGAGAATCTAAAATGATCTTTTGCAATCAGAAAGAAAGCATGGGAGGTAGGGGAATGCAAAAACCTAAGGAATTATATTTTGAAAGCTTTCGGCCATCTATGCAACTGATGCAAATTGATTTCAGTGGGGATTCACTAGCCTTAGCTGAAGATCTGGCTCTGAGTATTTTAGCATTTTTCCTCTTCTTTACCTAGAAAATGCAATAAGACTTAAAAAAAACCCCCAAATATTAAAAAGCCCAGTTTTTCTTATCGCTGTTCTATGACATTTCATAAAGCAGATAATTGTAGAGGAGATAAAAACACCTGGCATTTTTGAGCAGAGAGAATGGAGATAATTTGCATATAGGTTAAGAAATACCAATGTTCATGGTTTAGTTTTCCACTGAAGTGCTTAAATAACATCCAGTTGAATCCAGAAACAATGCTGAAAACATAATTGAACCTACGGTAGGAATCAAGTCTGTCCTTTAAAACAATATGGCTTCTGGGGAGTTTGGCCCAGTATAAATATCCCTACTGGATTATTATTTTTTTTAAGTGACGCATTTGAGAAAAGTGAAAGGAATTCTCCCAAAAATTTCATAGAGGCAATCGGACCTTCTCAAAATGCCTCTGATTTTGTTTTCAAAAGAAATTGCCTTGTTGATTAGAGTTCTACTTACTGTGTTGCCTGGGTCTTCCAAAGGGATCCAGAAAACAATGAAAAAGGTCATAGGCTAAAGACATTGGAGGAAGTAGACAAATGCTTAATTTCAAGTCCATGCAGGCAGTTTGTGTTTCCTGACAGAAAGAATACCTGAAGGACATGGGCACTGGGAGCCCTATGAGCATGAAGTGGTGCAACTGGAGATGATGGTCAGGGATCCCATGTGATCCAAAGTCTTCCGTGCTGTTCCAGATCATGCTTTAATCATAAAGCAGTTCAGATGCTTGGTAGGGACCCAAACGTGACTTATATTGACAGACTGACAGCATCATTTATCATCTCTGTGAATATGAAAGGTCTGTGATGTGGGCTGTAACCTTTTCAAAATGCCTTTTGTGACTTGAAATATCATTTATAGCTGTTGTGGTCTTATGAAAAGCACTGACGGCTACTCTAATAGCTATGGCTATAACTGTTCAAATCAGGTAAAATTATTAGAAAAATATGTTCCTTTCTTCATTCTGTCATATACTGTTAAAGAATGAGAGATCTTCCTGATGATTAGTGTTCTGTTAAACAACAGGGAGAGACTGCAGCTCTTCCAAGTGGGAGAGTAGCAGGGAAGAAAGGGCTGAAGGTGTGTAAAGGCAGGCACAGGGGTGGAGAAACACAAGGGAGGAATGATCTTTCCCTACAAACAATGTGAGAAAAGGAGGCAACCTAGGAAACTACAGGGCAGTGGGTTTAAAACTGCCCTAGACAAAGCACAATTAAGGTATGATACTGTTGGAGAGAGCTGTTAGAAATGCACAAAGATTTTTACAAGATTTCCAGCAAGGAGAAAAATATGGACACTCATTCTCATCCACTGGAGGATTCAGCAATAAATAAAACATCATTCATTTAGGTTACCCATGTATTCAACACCTGGTACACGTAATAAGAGGGCAGGGATGGCTTGTAGCAAGCCAGGTACAGTTGCTTACTACAACTTGCAGAAATAATGTCAACAAAGGATTAGATTAGAGAACGCAGGAAAAATACATTTTTGATGGAACATTATAAAACATTAGGATGCTGTTAAAGCAACTTAAATCAGAAGAAAGGGAAGTTGCAACAGGAAAATAGGACAGCATTGTGTGTCTGTAATCATGTTAGTTCTAACTGGCTAATTGAGTTATAAGTTAGAATTCACTTTGGAGAGCTCAAGGCACACATCAAGGCAAATCAGCATTGTTCAGTCATCACTAGCTGTTTGCAGGCAGAGTAATCTGATAACAGCAATGAACTAGTAATGATAGATTTATTGCATTTTTCACCCTATGTGCCTTCCAAGCATGTAATTTGCAAAGTTTGTCAGTTAATACCTCTATCTGTGATATCAAAAATTCCCTTTCTCTCAAACTTTATTAACCTGGCAAGAGCATCCAAGACAGCATCCTGTATCTCAATACATAATCATTGCAGCAACAATATTTTCATAAAAAGAAACATGTGACCTTTGGAGAGAGAGCCTCTGTTTTATTTACAGCCATTAGAGGTGACCAGAGCAGGAGAGCTGCCCTTGCTCTGTTGGCATCTGTGTAGAAGAATTGCACGTGTTGCCTCAAAAATCACATAGCAATTAGTCCCAGATCCAACCTCTTACAAAGAAGTCTGGTCTCTACATTTAAATCAGTTGCAAATAAAGCTGATCAAAAATCCCATTGAAATTCTGATAGAAAAAGACATCCTGCTTTTTTTTTCTTTTTTTTTAATCTTTTTTTAAGCAGCTTTGAGGACAGGAGCATGAGCACCCAAATTTCATGTCAGGATATTTCCTTCCTTGCCTTTAACGACGGCAATTTCATTGTGCAGACTGCAGAACTGAGCCACCGGCATTTCCAGGAGGTTACAGTTATTCGTTATTGGTGATTTGTCCAAGAATCTGTTGGCAAGGAATTTCTCTTGAATACGTGTGTTTGGGGACAGATTCCTAGCTGGCCTGAAAACCTGTGCCTGTTCTACCTTCATGGGGTTTGGGGTTTTTTTGTGTGTGTTTTGTCTTCAGTATTACTATCTGTATGGGTGGCTGAATAGTCTTCTAGAGGAAACCCAAAGAGCATTCAGCTGTATCTCTCTCCCTGTGCGTGCTGTCAGCTCATTTATACAGGGAGACATTTTTCCCAGTAGTCATCCAGCTCCAGTTTACTGTTTTTTCTGTCAGGATAACCGCACTGTCCGCTGTGCTCATGGAAGGTTGCACAGTGCTGAATTTGGCCAACTCCACAAGCGAGCTGAGCCCAGGCTGGCCCTGCCGGCCTTCTTCATGGGAGAGCTCTGCCGCGTGCCGGGGTGTTACAGTTTGAGAAACCCACAACAATTTATTGTCGTTTAGACAATTATTCTCTCACCCCATGACCCCTCCCCACCCGGGAAGGGGATTTGGCAAAAAACAAGGGAACCTGAGGGTTGAAATATAAATAGATTTAATAGGGTAAGACTAAATAATTAACATTATTAATATTAAAGAACCAGTATTGATCCTGATACCAGCATAAAATATACAAGTATTATACTTGGCCCATTCTATCAGTAGAAGCTGTGCACTCTCCGCAGGGGACAGCAAGTGTGGGACCCTGCGAGCGCTGCGGCTTCGGGAGGAAGGGACGGGCTCAGGGCTCCGGCACCGGGGCAAGGAGTTCTCAGGATGGCAGCCATCAAGGGAGAGAGAGAATTCCTCAGCAAACTTTCTAATTTACATCAGCTGTGCCATTCATGGTATGAAATAACCTTGTTGGCCAGCTTGGGTCAAGTGCCCGGGTCTCACTCCTCCTCATCCTGGCACGCGGCGAGCTTGAAAACACTGAGACCTTTAAACCTGCACACAATAGCTGGCTAGGCAGTAAATATTTTCACAAATTCAGACACTACAGTCTTCTAGATTGCAGTTTTCCCAAGCATTAGAAGAGAAATTAGTCCTGTGTCGCTCAACTGGGACACGGGGGAAGCCAAAATGAAGGGGAAACAGGAGAAAAGGCAGGGAGGGAGGGAGCACACCTCCCGCAGACTCAGGTGCAAACAGTGGGCTCCCATTATAGTTTCCTTGAGGCTTTGGGCTTGAAGTTTGCCTCAAGTTTTGCCACTGTTTTTGGCCTGTATTAGCAACAATGCCAACAATATTTCATTCAAATGTTCCTAGGTGTTCTTGTGCAGTGTTTAAGGCTTGTCCATAAATTATATGCCAATGTATGAAAGCCACAGTGTCCCTGATCACAGAAAAAATTGTATTTGGGACCTGTTGTGACTTCTGTTTCACGCTGTTGGGAAATTCCCATTTCCTGAAATGAATCTTTTTCTTGTTCTAGGAAGTGCAGAAGGTGACCTACATTCACAGGCTTATTATCAGTTTTTTGATGAAAGGATTCCTCTGTGTGTGCAGATTTTTTACATTTTGAATTTCTAGGTGCAAAGAAGCTAACAAGGAAATAGAGGGGAAAGGAAATGTGTGCCTGCAAACATAGCGTAAGTGATGATAAACTGTCAGAGCAAATGCCACCTATGGCACTCCAAGCCTCTTCTATCCTCTTTCAGTATTTATGTGATTTCCACAATACACACACCTTCGGCACCCGCAAGGCCAGTGTAAACGGGAAATCGCGGCGTTAGGATTCCTAGCTGCTCGAGGAGACTGCTGGATTTCAATATGTTCTCCCATATGCTTTAACACTTTTGCATTTCTTCCATCTGTTTCTGGGAAATGTGAAGGAATTTAATGATCTTTTCTAGGGTTATTAAACCAACAGCTGTTGTCATTAATAGAGGACATTCTTTAAGGCAGCGTGCAAATTCCAGTGATAAATCCAGCCCTGCCACCCTATATTTCTTTTTAATGAATACAGCATTTGTACTGAAACTGAGGTTATGAATACAGTGGGTTCTTAAACTATTATTTTATGATACAGCTTTGGCATAAAAATAGGGTGCATTTTTTTCTTCTGTTGTTCCTGATTGCTTTCGCTATGAAATACATTTTATGTTGTGTGAAACAGAAAGGTTTTCTTTTGTTTTCATTTTCCGTCCTTCTCCCTTCTCCCCTTTTTGTTCTCCCTTCCAAAAAGCAAACTGAAGAACTGTGAAAAAGTTGCTCAAAAGAATGGAATACATCACAATTGAACAGCCATTTTTTGGTGAAGTTTACTTGCAGGAAGAAATCATATTTTCCTGTTCATTTTAAAGGTTCCTCTGGCATGCAAAATTGATGATGACTTTTATTGTATTTGGAGCATATTTTTGCCTTCAGTGACTTATTGTCCTCCATCATAATGAAGACTGTAAATATCTGCTTGGATACACTTTATGTCTAATTACACACTATTCTGTTTTTCAATACTTTCACTTCATACCGTATAGTAACGAGCTTTTTTCCTGCATCACTCTGATTTTCCTACTATTTTTAAATAGTAACATAACAATTAAAATTTTGAGCTCAGTGAAACACATAATGTAAGGTAATTATATGTACTCGCATAGTGGCCCCATATCTAATAATTTCAGTAAGTTTTCTTGAATGTTTAATATTCTCTTGAAGGCTTTAAGAGCTGTCTAGCACCCGCAAGTGGGACAGACAGAATATTCCAGGGCAGAAGAATCTTCTTTGGGCAGTCTTGCTTTCTCATGTATGGCTGTCATTCCAGGCTTGTGAAATGCAGCCAGATTCGGTGTCCTTAAATCAGATTCAAAACCAGATGTGATTTGAACTTATGTCCCGTTCAGTCTTGATTCACAGAGTGTGGATATCTGGCCGTACTATAGGAGTCAGAATAAATAGGTTTCGACACATTCATCTTGCTGGGCTGCAAATCTAAGTCATTAAATAGTGGAACTGTAAAATGTACCTGTTTATTGTCCAATACTGTTTGTAACCAACTAAACTTCATTCTAGAGAAGGACAAGGGGAGTCCTGATTTCTGCAGTTTTGAGACTCCAGCAGAGACTGCTCTAATCCCTTCCCCACCTCTCCAGGAAGCCTGTCCCAGGGTTGGACCACCCTCTTGGTAAAGAAATGCTTCCTCGTGTCCCACCTGAACCTCCCCGGGTGCAGCTTTGAGCCGTTCCCAGGCGCCCTGTCCCTGGATCCTGGGGAGGAGAGCTCAGCACCTCCCTCTCCACGTGCCCTCCTCAGGAAGCTGCAGATCAAGGAGGTGGCCCCTCAGCCTCCTTCTCCCAAAGGAGACAAAGCCGGTGCCCTCAGCCGCACCACAGAGGACATGGGCATGAAGGCCTTCCAGCCCTTCACCAGCTTGGTTGCCCTCCTCTGGATGTGTTCAAGGACCTTCACATCCTCCTCAAATGGTGGGGCCCAGCACTGCGCACCATGCTCTGGGTGAGACCGCACTGATGCTGAGCGCAGCAGGACGAGGACATGTTCCTCTGTGGCTGATGTTTTGATGTGGGAGGTATTTGAATGAAAGCAATTAACAGTAGAAAACCACTGTCTTCTAACATCACTTTCAAAGTGTTTGAAGTATTTCAACCAGTGTTAAAATTGTATATAAACAGCCAGGAGACTTCTGATGAATTTCACTTAGGAGTAACCATCGCATTTGTGTCATTAATAAACGAAAACAAGAAGAAAATGCTTTTTTGTTGTCTTCTGTGGTTTATTCATCCTGCACCTTAAAAAAAAAAAAAGCACACAACAAAGTAGTTTTTCATCTTGACTGAAACGCATTTTAAAATTAATTGTTTTACTGGCTTGAAAGCTTCCTAAATTGGATTAGAATCCCATACATATATACCAGCCACAGGTAATGGGTGAGCTGGCCTGTTTGTTATCTTTCTAATGATTTTCTCACCTAGCATTTTAATTAAAATAATCCCTGCACTGACATCATAAGCAGAGGTGGGCAGGAGCTGAAATATTCTCTCTGCCAGAGGGAGAAGATTTGGGCTGAAATTACCAATTTAAGGGGGATTTACCAAACCTGCACAAAATGCAGATATTGGAACCTGAATTAATTGGCATGGAAATGACTGAGCACGGTTAAATGCATGTGTCTTGTTAGTATTCAGCATTGCCACCATAAGAGGAAAGAATAAGAAATGAAAAAGGTGGGATAAAATGAGCAAGAACAGGAAGAGAAAAAACAGATGTATCTTAATCTGTGGTAGTCCTTTCAATAAACTTGCAGACCAATCCAAGGAAGTAATGGTAATGTTTCATAATAAATAGTTTCATTGTAGGATATCTATGTCCAACGGCTTCTGGCTGTGTTAGAGGTAATTAATAAATGATCATGCATCTATCTCGCGGCCTTATGCTGTCACTTAGCACTGCAGTATGTGCCTTCTCTGGGAAATGAAAAGCACTAACTGAAATTTAGGGGTCTTCATGGACTCTTTGGTATATATTCTTTTTACTTTTGTGAGACAAAACTCTGTATTAAAAGTAGCAATCCTTTTCCCAAAGAGCAGGTGCTCAGGTATTATGATTATGACCATCCTATAACTTCATGGGTGTATGGATAGTGGGACAGATGTGCAATGACACAGATGGATGGATCAAACACTTGACATTCACCTCTGCAGAGGAAGATCCTGTTTTGAAATATAAAATGGAACTGAAATAGAAGTAGAGCCTGTGTGAAATTTCAACCCTGGTGTGCATAGTTACTTTGAACAGAAATATTTGCTACTTTTTTGACAAGATGGACTTGCAGTCTTGTTCTTTTCAAAGGAGAGAGAAAGCAAAAGGAAAAATGCAACTTGCCTTTAAAGAGCAGCGGGAACTCTGGATCATTTCCCCTGAAACAGAACTTTTCTGCAGATGCTTCAGGCTGAGTTTTTAAAATTGGTTCTGGGCTTTATCTTCTTGCCTCATTTGGAGGCAAGTTTTCTGGCAAAAGTGGGACCCTCGGAAAAAGAAGAGGGTAAGAAAGACACTTGTTCCCCAGGAACCAGGGACCCTTCTTCCCTGCTGCTGGTGCCTGCGCCTTCCACCCCTCTCTCGCAGGGGCAGTTGGCTGCTGCCGGAGGGAGGCGAGCACCTCCAGGCATGAACTGCTGCCCCAGGCATGGTGCTCACCTCGGCGCTGCAGGCAACATGCCAGTAATTTCCATGCTTTTATCCTCTCCTGCTTAATTTGCCTTAAGGTCTCTGCAACGCCCAGCTTGGCATGCATGCTCGAGTGGTGCTAAGAAGCCCTCTCTTCGCGGGGTCCCTCCTATGTTTCTGGAACACAGAAACTAACGGCGATGCTGCTATTTGAGGAGTGGTATTTCTTTCCCAGCTGAGCAGCAGTTAGAAAATAACCTTTTGCATTATGGAATTAAACAAATATCTTTGTTAAGAAAAAAGAATGTGTCCACTGGCTGATCTGATTGGAGAAACGGGATCAATGAAGTGTCAGACTAATTTTGCTCTCTGATTAAAACCCTGAAGTACAGAATATTCTTGAGAAGAGCATTTGGAGTCTCATCACTTTGAGTTGAACTCTTTTACCCCTTTCGTACTTCTGACGTGAGTGTGCAGCTTGTGGAGACAAGGAAGATGAGTGATAATCTGAAGGTGGGTGTTTAGGAAAGGAAAAGTAATCTATGCTGCATTTTATCCCTTCTGGCTTGGTGCTAACTGATGGAGTGGGTAATGATGGTTGGTGTGGCTTTTGCTGAGAAGATACCTTGGGCCGAGTGTGTGGCGGGGGAAGGGTCCGTGTGAGCACCCCGAGACTGGCAGTTGCCCCCCTGCAGCTGACAGCATCCCCAGCAGTGCTGGCAGTCAGAAAACAACGCACAGGTCCCTCTTGAACAGCGATAACGATAACAAACACCACCGAACCAGCCTGTGGTTTCAGGTGTGTGTCTCCCGTGGGACTGGGAGCGGTGCCTGCTCCCGAACTGATGCTGTTGCGGGGAGGACCCTCCATCTCCACCCCCGGGGAGTGGCGTGGTGTCCCCTGGACCCTGCCTGGGCACAGAAGGGGCTGCTGGAGCACCTGCAGAGGCTGTCAGATTTCCTTTAGGATGCGAGCAAACAAAAGTACACTTTTTTAACTGGGCTTTACAAGAGTCAGGCTAAAATAAAAGTGAGAATCCTGCCCGCCCCTTGGGGCCATGCAGGGCAGGTGGGGCAGCCCAGCCGCTGGGGCCAGAGGGACAGGCGTCCTCCTGGCCAGGGGACGTGGGGATGCCATGCACATCCAAGGGGTACAAATGCGTATTTAAGACAAAAATACTGCCAA
The DNA here is from genome assembly GCA_003993805.1 of Himantopus leucocephalus. Lineage (NCBI taxonomy): Eukaryota > Metazoa > Chordata > Aves > Charadriiformes > Recurvirostridae > Himantopus > Himantopus leucocephalus. The sequence continues at coordinate 7,103,947 of RSEF01000019.1, forward strand.
CGTGTTCCTGCCTAGGTAAGTCTCCTACTGATACTTGGTCATATCAGGCCAGAAGACTTGTCTGGGCCCTTTTACAAAGTAGTTTCAGAACTGGCGTTAATAGTGGATGCACGTGTTGATGGTGACCATAGGGTTATACTGATTGCAAGAACTGATCAGGAATCCAGTAACAGCCCTCCCCCTCCCCCTTAATTATATGCAAAGTTAGAAACAATATTCTAAGTATTTGTTAAAGGCAAGTCTGAAAAAAGATATTGTGCACTTTTATGCAGTTGCTAATTCAGTAGAATCCTGAGATAAATAATACATTATTACATTTGCAGACACATTTCTAATTGCTTTTTCCTGTCTCTGCCCCAAGCCATGGGTCCTTCAGCTGTGTATTAGTACAACTACTGTTAGGAAAAACAAACCCAAACCCCAAAGAACCAAGGCACATGTCAATGTATTTTTTCCTATGTAAAAAAGTTGCATATAATTTCCTAAAAGCTTCAAGGCTATATAAGGAGGCTTATAGCTTCAAGGCTATGAGGGGGGAGACTCAAAGCTGTATTGTCAATTACCTACATTTAGAAGATGTGAACCTAATGAACTGCAGGGAGCATCGAGCTGGGAAATTAAGAGAGGGCTCAGCTCTGCAGCCTGTTGTGCCAGACTAGCGCCCAGGCAGTGCCCTCGTGAGAAGGTTCTCCTGGAGCTGCTGTATTCCCGCCACATCTTGGGGCTGGGGTCTGTGCTGGCTGCTGTACGTGGGCTCCCTGTGCTTGAGTGCTGGCTCCTGCCCTGGGAGCAGAGAAGAGGAGAGAGCCGTTGCTCCAGGTTGTACCCTGCTGGTCTGTTCCTGCAGGCCTGGAGAGCGCTTCTGAGGGGTGGGAGAGCTTAGGCAGAAGGCTTCCTGGCGTGGTAAAGCTTAGCAGGCAAAGGTACTGCCAGAAGCAAGAGGAGGCAGGTAATGCAGAATATTGCTGTTCCTACCCAAAGCCATCTTTGGAACAAGGCACAATTACACAGGGCTCTGAGGAACACCTGAACCTCAAGTTTGGGGAGTTTGGCATGAATAAGCCCTAAATTCAGATGACTTCCATGAAGAAACACAAGCCAGAACTAGAATTACCAGCTGCAGGATTATACCAAAACATGCACCTTTTCTTGTCTATTAAGCTAGGAAGATCCTGCTCATTTAGTTGGAGTTGCCAGTTAACCCTTAGTTCTAGTCTCTCTCTGCCAGACCAAGGGGCATTAATTGCCCCAGCCAGCCTGCCCTGCAACCTCTGCCCATGGTCAAGAGCCCAACTTGTGGCCAGTCCTCAGTCCTTGCCCAAGCTGTGCCACACGTGCACCCAGGTCCCCCCCTGCTCACGCAGACTCACTTGACCTTGGCTGGGACTCGTTGCCTTGTGTGGTGATGCCGGGGCTGTCGGTGGGACTGTGACTGTCGCCATCCTGCCGTGCTCAGGTGCTGTGGGACTGTGTCCTGCTGGTGCGGTCACTTCCCAGCCTGTGCTGTGGGTACCTCTGTTCCCGTCTTGTCCTCCCTCCTGGGGCAGCCGTGCTCCTGCTGTTCCCCATCACGCTTACAGTCCTCCCCTCCTTAAAGCTAGGCTTAATCTGCAGTATTGTCATCATGGTGTGGAAAAGTTGCATAATATTCATTGCATTTCAAAAATGAAGAATCCATCCTAAAAGGGGAGCTTGCATTTGAAACATATCTGGGCTTGGTAGTGTTTTGAATGTAATGCCTCCAGCATTTTTCACTTTCAAGGTGGTAGTAATTGAAAGATGGATTCCTGCAATTTTTGACATTTATAATTTGACTGAGAAAAGGTCAGCTTCTTCATGGAATCTTGTTTAAACTGGTAGAACGGCATGGAAATGTCACATTGTCTTTCTGATAGTGTCACCAGTGCTTTGATTAACAATAGGTTCAATCTGTAATGCAGAAGAAAACCCAAATGCCACAAATAGCTCAATAAGAGCCTAGTCCAAAGTGTCTGAGAGATCAGTAGAAAGACTTCCCTTGATTCTACTCATTTTGGAATCTGGTCTAACAGAAACACTAAGAAAAAGATAAATCGGTGTCATTATTCAGAAATGCATTATTTATGCCTGAGGGGTCAGGACCCCTTCCTCCTCGTTCAGGAGCCCATGAGCTGGAGAGGACCCCCCGTGCAAGGACCCCACAGGTGCCCCAGCCCAGGGATGCTGACGGGCCAGCCGGCCCCAACCAGCCTCACCGGGGCCCCTGTCCCCTGCATGGCCCCATAGCGCTGTTTCAGCTCAGCTTGGGGCCATGGCCTCTTCCTCCTCTGTGCTGCAGGAGCACCAGTCCCAACTCCACCACAGCCTGGCCATGGGCATCACAGCTGCATTGACAGCTCCGCTGGAGGTTTGCCACGGGAGCCCCATGGGTCACTTGGGTCTCCAACTGCTGATTTGTCCTGTTTTTGGCTCATGCTTCCCCTGATCGTAGTGGCACTGGGAGGTTAAATCCGAAAGTGACTTCTAAAATTCTGTGCTGGAGGCTAAATAGCATAGGTCTAGAAAGCTGATGGAATGTCCCTTACGTGTCCCACCGGCTACAAGGGCTGGGCTGCCCCATAGACATTTTCAGTATTAATTCTAGTGCCATTGATTCCCCTCCCCCTTTTTCCTGTGAAGTTTTAGCCTCTGTTTTTACAAGGAGAACTCATGGAGGGAGTGTGCTTGCTGCCTCACACCTGCATCAAAACAGATTTTTGGCCCTGGAAACACTTCTTGAGGTGTCTCAGTGGGGCTCTCCCCCTCGCAGCTCTTGCTTTGTTTGCATTTTCTGTGCCATTGCAGCAGGATGCTACTCCTGCCTTATGCTGTCTGCAAATTGAATGTATGCTTGATTAACTCTTCCACCACATGATGGTATTTGAAATGTGGCCATGCGTTACCGGATGAAGAGTGTGGTGACGGTGATAAAGACTATATTGCTGCCTTTGGGATCAGAGATCTGGATAAAAATCCGTTGTGTGGGTTTGTGCTGCTTCCGAGCGGCACCGCGTGTGGGGTGGGCAGGCTGAGGAAGGTGCGGGGCCTGGGACAACAGCCCAGGCTCTGGGAGCTGGAGATGACGCGGGTCATCAGAACACTCTGGTGTCCACACACAGACCTGCCCTCGCTTCCCTGGGCGCTGCGTGGGCTGGGGAGTGCACAAACAGGGCGGCTGCAGCCGTTCTCTGCGGGCCTGGGTACATGCTCTCGGCTGTTGAAGCACAGCGTGGATGGGGTGACCCGGACAGTGCCCACCGAGGCGTCCCCAGCACGGACTGGGGTGGGGATGGCTGCTGGAAGCGCAGGAGATGAGTCTTGTCGCTGGCCAACCACGCGTCGGGGACACCAGTGCTGATGGAGCGTCTCGGGAGGGGGCGGGTGAGTGCTGGGAGTGAAAATTACAGTTGGTACTTTGGGAGATGTTTTTAATTCCAGACTCCGTGTGCACCTGACTTGTTTTTAGGATACTTGCTACCATCTCTGCTACTTAACAACATTCAATCAGTCTTGTAAGGACAGACATGGGTACGTGCTGCCTGCCCACACTCCCCTCTCAAAACCGAGTGAGTACAGAACCTGTTCTTGGCTCATCCCTCCTCCTGCAGGCGCCGCAGACCTGGGCAAGCTGGCTGTGATCAGACCTGCTCCCTTCCCAGGGGTAGGGGCGGTTTGTGCGGTGCTGTGCACCTTTCTCCTCTCTGGGGACGTGGCAAGGGTTGATTCGATAAGAAATCATTATGTAGGGAAAGAAGAGAAAAATGTCATCGGAAGTGAGACATAGGAGTGATAAATCCTGGTAGGTTTTTCGGGAAAGGTTCTCTCAGGTTGAGTAAATGAACACCTGTCAGTTTTCTTTGTCTTTAATCCAAACAATTATTTACATACCCAATTGCGCTGAGCTCTGAAGTTGGGAAAGGCTGAAAATTACCTGAAATATGGATTCTTGAATGCAACTGAGGCTGTCTCTGCTGACGGAATAAACTAGATCATCAACTTGAGCAGAGGTGCTTAAAGAAACTTCCTTTTCAGAGAAAATTGGGGGGTGGGGCCTGCAGCTTCATTTGCCAGTAGCTTTTGCAGAAGATGAGTTTACTCTTGTATCTGCAGACATTGCAGCTGAAGATCTCGCTTTACAACTTGTGCGTCCGCTGAAGCTTTGCAGTTGAACACAGGGACGAATGTGGAGGATGCCAACGGCAGGCTCCTGAGGAGCAGCAGTGCCCTTGCTGGTGGGAAGAGCCGCTGTGCGCTGTGGGGGGAGCGAGGACGCCCTGGGGAGGGACGGGCCCCCCGCCGCTTCCCGTACTGTGGGAAAACGGGGATCGTGGGGTCACAAAGCTTTCAGTGCAGGTGGAAGTGGAATTTGTGCAATATGAAGTTTGTTTCCCACAAACCTCAGGAAGAGCTGAGCAGTTTGCAAGGTTATGTGGCAAAGCAAACATCAGCATTGCAAAGGATCTGACTGTTCGGTTATTGCAGGCTATGCAGACAAAATGCTGTGACGCCCTATGACAGCTTATGCTAGGAAACTGTGTAGTCTTCTGCACGTGTACCACCTTTGCTGCAATAATTTTTCTGACAAAAGTCAACCTTCAAGCATTTTTAGGAGGAAAAAATTAAGTGCTGCCAGGTAGGGGAGACTTCTTGCTTTTTGGAATAATCAGTTTGTATAATATTTTTCATCAACTGACTTTTCTGAAAGACAGTCTCTTGTTGCAATAGTTTATCTTCAGTTTCCAATTTTCAGAATGATTGTGAACCAAGTATCACATGTCAGGAAACATTTTGCACTGACTTACTGCTGGATGTTTCTATTTCTAGATTCACTACTCGTGTTTATTTCTGATACACTTTGCTATCAAATCCTTTCAATAATTCAGGAAAATATAAACATCAGAAGTTGCTGGGCATGTTAGAAGCATGCTGTCGGGGAAAAATATATCCTGGACCATCAGTCTTGAGGGTCGAAGAGTTTTATAAGGAAAATCCAGTAATAATAGAGTAGAAAAAGCTAAGGTGGCACTTTAACAGGCTGGAAATTGATATCTGTAAAGACTCAGCCTAGTGTGAAGGCAGGCACATAGGTGCAGTACACAATGTGGGCGAGAAATTTTTGTATGCATCTGCCTTCTCTCATTCAGCTTGTTCCATGGGCTCCGAGTGTGGAGCTGAAGTGCTTCTCCTGTGGTCACCATTTGTGCAACTCGGCTTCCATGTCTGTTGCACCATCTCTGATTTAACAACTTAAGACAAAGTGGTTTCAAAAACTGTGTTGACGTTCATAGAAGATAATCATTGTGGACTGACGAATGCAGAAGTGTCTGACTCAACAAGCCCAACTGGCTGAGTGGAGATCCCAAGAACAGATTGAAAAGTATCACTATAAACTTACTACAGTTGTCTACTCTTTTTACAGGGATCGTGTGACCCTCAGTGTTGCCAGCTTGCTTGTCATGAGTTTTTTTCTTGCTTGTATACCTTGGGAATCGGCAGAATAGATGGGTAAGTACAGGTTTGCATGTCAACACCAGATCCGAAGAGCTTTGGGCTCTCACTTCCTTTGACCTGAGAGGTCTGAGACGACTCGCTCCTCTACGCTGCAAGCAGGTCTATTAACATTTGACTTTCACACCTAGAACATTATCAGAATGACAAATTTCTTGACAGCTGCTTGCTCAAATTGTCAACCAGCCTGTTCCTGTAAATTGTTGAGAGGTACTTCATGTTGAATGTATAATGAGACTGCCTCTTGTTGCAGGTGGGGATGATTGTTCCCATTTTTCTCCTCATTTAGATAAAATGTGGCAGTCCTGCTATTATTCATTTGCGTAGACATCGCTGGAATTGGAGTTAAGATCCTGAAGTGTAATTTGAATCGCTCTGAATTTAGGTCTGTTTACACAGAAATAAGCCTTTTGTGTGCTTGATGGTGGTCTGAATGCGCCGCCGTCCCTGGGGCTGCTCAGAGGAAGGACGAGATGACCTTTCACCGTCTCATTAATTAGCATCACCGTTCCTTGGCGAGACTTGTCATTTTCAGGGGAAGGCCTGCATTCCTTTCCTCTGTCTTAACCCCTGGAGGACAAAGCATCCCGTGGGACGGCCTGCGCTGCAGCAGACACTGCTGGCGCTTTCGGAGCGGCGCACAGCCGGTGGCTTTTCACTTGGCAGAGGCCGCACCTCAGCTCACCGCCTGCGCGCCGCCGGGGCGCGCTCTGGTTACAAGTGTTTCTGAGAGCGTGAATGTTCTTACCGACCTCCAACCGTTTTAAGCATCTGTGCAGCCCGAGCACAGGCATCTGTCCTGAAGATGAGCGCGAAGGCCCAACGCGGCACCGCCGCCCCCCCGTGCCTCGGGGCTCTCTGCCGGCACCAGCGCCACCGCTCAGCCCGGCGGTGCCCTCCGCACCGGGCGCCCCTCCCGCCGCCTCCCCGATCTCCTTATCGCTCCCGCTTTAATTGCTGGAGGTTTCTGTCTCCTTTTGATATCGCGGCAGGATTTCGAGTACCCGCAGTGACGCCGGAGAAAGGCTGTATGGGGGAGGGGGGGATTCAGGAATACACAAAACTTGATAAAACTTCGTGAACTGGAAACAAATTCTGTGTCCTGCAGCTCACCCAGCTGGAAACGTCTGAGTCTGCCGATCATCACGTAAACTAACAGCTGAAACGCATTCCTCAAATCACCTGACAAATATCTTAATTAGAGCTTTTAAAGAAAAGTAATCCTCTAAATGAGCTGCTGATAGCGAGAGCACTTTAAAAAAGTGTCTCCGTGGCAGGGGGTTAGTCTGTCTCCTGCTCTCATGGTGTCACCTTCTTAAATGGGTAGCACATAAATATGCATGGTTACGTGCTTCTAGTAGGAAGCTGTAAAAATGGACACCATGCAAGTATTTATTAGGGCTGAGGAAAAAAGGGACCCTTTCTATTCCTCGCTGCTGAGCAGTGAGGGATGGATGCAGCATCAGCTTCCCCCGTGAGCAGCTGCACAGGGAAAGGCAATTATGAAGAAATATGTGCCTGCAGTGGAGGAAAAATTGTTGTTTAAGAGGGCCAGAGGAAGGATGCTGAAGCCTGACTAACAAAGTCCCGGGACTACTGCAGACACGCACCTGAACGCTCAAATGTTCAGAAGATCCACTTTGAGGAGCTTTTGGCCAAAGCATCTGCCGTCTCTGAATACGTGAAGAAATGATCATTTAATGGCATCGCAGTGAGCTTGATCTATTATCTTAATTTCTGTTCCATGTCTATGGTTTGATCAAAGTGATGCCAGTCTGTGGCTGTTTGTAGTAAACACCGTTAACAGTTAGTGATTAAATTTTTTCTAAGGGGTAAGCATTGCCACTGTTATTGCTAGCAGTTTTGATTCCTTGCTGCTGTTTCTAAATATTTGAGCAAATACAGGGTGAAATAATCCACGACTGATTTTTTTTTTTTTTAATAGTAGTTTTGTGCTAAAATGCAATGGTTTGCATGAAGGTGAAATGAAACTTATAGGGAGAAGTGTCTTTTCATCTATGGGCTAGACTAGTTAAAAAAGAAGACTGAAAAAATTTAGGGTGTGAAACAGAGGTAGCAAATCTTTTAAGAGAAGGCTGGAAATGCTTTGTCCTGTGCTAAAAGCTTGAGCACTGTCTGCTCTGTGCTGTGGTATTGTTTAACCTCGTCACCTCTCCTCGGGCTAGTAGCGCTCTCTACTCCTTGCTTTTCTCCGTAATGCCCTTTCTCTCAAATTATCCAATTACCACAGTGAATTTAAGCGCAATGAACTGTATTTGAGTTTTGAGGGTCCCATTTGTAACGAGAAGAGCGGCTCAAGTACTTGAAAGTCTGTTTTCCCTAAATGTACCTTTTATAAAAAAAGTATTTTTTGTCCCAGCACACCTTTCTCGCACCCTGAGAATCAGTGCTGTTGTCCGGGTAGCGGGTGTGTGCCCGGCGTGCAATTAACCAGTCTCACACGCGCAGGAGAGATACTGTGTCGATGCAGGCCTGGGTGCTAAGTGGATTCTCCACAAATCAAGCACACCTTAAGCCAGTTTTCCCCATCGTGTTTCTACACAAAACTTAAAGGTATTCCACTCTCAGTTACAATGATTGGTTAGTAATTTACATATAGTTATAATATCTGCTGTGTCACTCTCATCAATCACTGTGCTTGTGCAGGGGAAGGGCCTTCACCTGGGCAAGGGTCTCCTTCACCCGTGGGTGTGTTTTTTAGTATTATAATGAAGGCAGTTCACTTCAGGATACCTTAAAAGTAAGTTCTGTTGCCAAGTTGGCCAGCTGGATCTTTATCTTGCCAGGTTGTTGCATAACTCATCCTCTACACAATCAATCCCAGATGTTAAGGTTCAGAGGACAGGAACTTCAAACAACATAGCATTCTGTTCGTTACCAGTTAATTAAGGCTAAAGGGACTTCAAACAACACAATGTCCTGTTCATTATTAGTTTCATTATTAGTTAACTAAGGCTATAATTAATAATACTACCATAAGCTAACTTATTAGGTCAGGATGACCTCTCTCAATGCCAGTTAAGAGCAGGGGCTGTTGGGGCAGATGTGGCATTAGGTAAAGCTGTGCTGCTGCCGCACCAGAGTTCACGCTGTCCCCTTCCAACTTCCCGGAGTGAATTGTGCGGTTTAACACTGAGGGCTACGTAAGTTTTGGAATACAATTCCTTTCTTTACAAACATGGAGAGATTGAAGTGGAGGCTTTAATAAAAAGCTTATCAAACTTAGGACAGAAACTTGTTTACAGAATGATTATAATGATATGTTGTAAATTAACAGTTCCACCATACCTAAATTAAATACATATATGTAGCTCCATCTTAATTTCAATCTCTCTCGTGAATTAGAGCCTTGTTGCAACTTTGTGTGGGGTAAATGACACTTTTCCACTACATTGAGTAAGAGTGTGATCCAGTATGGTGTGTTCCACATATTGACAAGGGGAGTGATCATCTCAGCTTTTCCAAGATACTAGTTAAATGAAAGAAAAATGTTCTGTAACTGGTAGCACAAAAGTAGGGGTTTTGAGATGCTCTGCTGAGTGGTAGGGTCAGTAAGCTTAACTTGTGCGCCCGTTTTAAAAATACAATTTGCAGACCGTATTAATAGCATTCAGTGGGGTATGCAAATTCTCATTTGTTTGGGACTTTCAGGTTTCTGATATTTTTCTTTTCATCTGGCCTAGGAAACTCTTAGTAGAAAAAAAAAGCCTCTTGTCATGTTCAGATTTGATTTATTTAGTGTTACTTAATTTGTTTATTATAATATGTAGTAAAATGAAGAGGGTTTTAACACTTAGTTCTGAAAATGCTAAAACATACCACCTCTGGAGCATTTTTGCTTTTTTCCTTAAACTAAATTTCAGTAAGTGTTACACATTTGCAGTGCAGTAGAGATTTTGATAGAACTGGACTCTGTATCAGTGCTTCTGACTTTCGGACCTGCTCAAAGAATGAGGAGTGTAGATATCCTACTCTATGGCTAAGGATGTTATTTCTCTTCCTTCACATGATGTGTCAGAAAGAAGCTCAATGAGTTAGAAGTTGTGGAAAAAGTCTTTCCTGGATTAGACAAGAAAAAATTAACTGAAATTAGGAAAGATGGGTGAGATACAGGTAGAGTCTTCAGCATTATGTTATTTTGAAGTTATTTCCTTTCCTGAAGGCTAGAAATGTGTAGGTAGAACTAGAGGTAATTCACTACCTTTACCCAAATTACTGTGAGCCCATTTCCATACTGCTAATTCCCAATGACAATACAATGTCTACTGTACTTTTCCAGGAAAGAGTGAGTTACTATAATTATTAGTCAAAAATAACTGCACAGAATGCTAATTCACAGTTTGGTGTCTTAGACAAGTGAGAAAATGAAAGACTGGCCTTAAAGTGACTTGATGGGCAGGGAGCAATCCGCGTTCCTGCCAATCCGTGTGACACAGGTGCTCCTGCACCACACTGCAGCTCGTTATCCAGCTCAGCCTGGTGTGTCCAGGTGCACTGTTGCTGTTCTTTCTGCTGGGTACTTCCAATTTTTTGACATCAATACCTTTATGATTCAGTTTTCAGAGGTGGTCAGCCATCGGGAACAAGCATCTCGCGCAAGCCTGTATGACATTAAATAGTACCTTTGTAGATACCAAACACATTGAACAAAATACTAGCCAGCCTGAAATCTTGACATTTACTGAACTTGTGCAGAAAGCGATCGTTTACTTGGAAGGTGGCATTTCTGAATTAACAAAAAACACTCCAGTAGACATCAGGAATGGAATACGTCACCAGACTTCAGAGATCAAGTGTAGAAATCCCAGACCTGAGCCTGATGTATCGATTCACTGAATTTTTAATATCTACAAAGAGAAATGAACTCTGTCCTGCAGTTCATTGCATCCTAAGGTAGACCTTTAAGCTGGCGAAATGACTTATGCTCTAGTGTGCCTGTTTCTAATTACACCATTGATTAGAAAGTAAGTTGAGCTTACCAGCTTGGATGTAGGTTTGTGTCACTGGTGTTTTGAAGTCAGATTTGAAGCCTCTGCTCCAAAAGGTACTTGGTGCAAAACATTTTGGGCAGTGGAAGATTCCGCAGGTGGACCTCGGTGTTTGTTGCAGCTCTCATTCCTGCTCATGAGCTTTTGGAGATTTGTGGCAACTGCATCAGCAGATAAAAGGTGCCATCTCTCTCCAGGATAACTACTTGTATACCCGTTGATATTCTCATGGGAGTTTGAGGCTATGAATCGTTGTTAATGGTTTGGAGAACACAGAAAATTCTTAGCACGTACTGAAGTGTTATTGGTAAATATGTGCTATTAATATGATCAGCAGTTGGTACAGCATATTTGTGTGGATGGGTAAGATTGAACAATTGCAGGTCTTAAAGTAATGCTGAAATATAAACCCATTTTTCTATGATCCTCTTAATTACCATACATAACTTCTCTTACCAAAGAGTGTATAAATGTACATGTGCTGTGTAGACATCCCCACATATTTCTGCATGTTTTCTTAACTGATCAACAAAATAACAGTGTGTTGGGATCAGATACAGGAATTTTGACCCTTAAAGGGTAACATTTTTTGAATTAATTGGATGATCCACAGGGGAATTTCTCAGAGGAAGGTAATTACATTTCTTTTTCAGTAAATTGAGTGCTTTACTAGTTTAACAGATTTTTTTTTTTTCCTAGGGAAATACGTGGTAGAATATAATGTTCTTTAACTCTTTCAAAGAGCAGGAGCTTGCTCCTTCTGTTCAGAGTTTCCAGAAGCCATTTTCTTGTATGAGCATTTAGACATAATTTAAGACATGCATTTATTTTCAGTAGTAGATCGACCATCTCAAAGCATACTTTTGGCACAGTTCGATATTTAGCATGTCTGAACGCCTTCAAAAAGAGCTCTTCAATGTTAATGTTAGCTGCTTTTCCCTCCTTTGCATCTGTACCTGACCTCCTTAGTCTTACCCTCTTTAGATGAAATTGTTCTTTCACCTGTTTTTCCAAACCAATTTTTTGAGACCTCAGATCATTCCCCTTCGGATTCTCTCCAGCTGATGTTTTGCAGCAGCATCATGTTGCTGACTCACGTTCCGTCCATCATCCATGATAATTGCCAGATGCCTTCCTGCGCAAGTGCTGCATAAGCAGTTGTTTCTCATCCTGCATTTGTACAGCCGGTTGTTCCTGCCTTTTTCCCATTGACTGGCTGGGGGGCAGCCTGAGAGGCAGAGAAGGCCTTGATGCTGTACACGCACCATTTGGCAGTAGCCGAAGCACCCCTGCGTTATCAGCTCTGCTTTGGTCACAAATCCAGCACACGGCACCATTTGTTTTTATGGTGTCAATTATCCATGTCTTAAAAAGATCCAGAGGGAATAATGAGCAAGATCTTCTATAACTCCTGTATGGTCCTTTCTGTGGCTTGGATAAAGTATAGAGAGTCTAATGACAGTGAAAGTTATTGTGTTAATCATTGCTAACACATTGAATTTGGGGGCTACAATTCTGCATCTCCAATTAATGAAAAGACATGAATTCAGTTACTTCTGAGGTCTGACGTTCCCAGACACCCTGCTTGTACCATGCAAGATGATGTGACCTCCTGCCTCTTCCTTGTGAATCAGTCTCCTCGAAGGGGAGAGAAGAGTACTGTTCCTAAAATAGCAGTGGCTGAACAATAGTAAGGGGCTTTGATCTTGATCCTCAAAAGCAAAGAAACACTAGGCGGGGTATCCTTTGTATTCAGCATTTATTTGCTCACCAAAAAATTGCTTTCAGTGCTGAACTTCTAGCTGTGGACCTGTCTGCAGCGCTGTCATACAGATATGTCAAAGATCAAAAATAGATAATGCCAGTATTATCTCAGCACAGGTAAAATAGCTAAAGGCACAGGATATTTAACAAACTGTTTTCCACATGCAATTCCCTGTGTCCCTATGTACACAGCTGATGACACTTAAGAGAACAGCTTTGGTGGGCAAGCCACAGTTGCTCTAGTAAATACAGCTGTTTTAGACTATGATTTGGCTTTGATAGGTTTAGGGTGGGTTCCTGTAGCAGCTCAACATGTGTCTTGTGTCTTCTAGGATGCAGTTAGTAGGGAAACCAGCAAGATCTTTGACCAGCATGGGGTAACCTAGCAACAGAATTACACTTCAGAATCATTTTTTCCTTTTCAGCATCACACCTGTTTAATAAGACATTCTGGAGCCGACACTCTATGCTTTTTTTTTGTATTACCTATTGATAAAGTTTCTATGAAACCTGAGTGCTTTGACACCTTAGCTCCAACAGAAACCCACTACACTTTGTGTAGAAGAAATCATGACCCCAAAGCTTTCCAGGCTTGTGTTTCTAACCTTGTCCTTTGCGGTGAACAAGACAGCTGATTTGCCCTATGTTGATGAATTCGTATGGGATCCGTGTCCAATACGTTTAAGCCCACATGTGACACAGAATAACAGAACAGAGCCCTTGAATGTCTCAGGATTTAAAATGCATGTTTTGGGGTTTTGTACTTGCCTTTTAACTTTTTCTCATTTTCAGCCTTTTTCATATTAACTACTAGGTGTACAATTGCATTGTGTTTCTCAATGGAAAGTTGAGGTTTTGATTTATTCCCAGGACTTAAGGAGCTAGGGCTGTAAATTAATTACCATATATCACCGAGTCGAGATAAGTTGCCAAATCAGCAATGTGTGCCGATGGCTACTGAAGTCAGTACAGTGAGAAACACTGATAAAGGAGCGAACTGGCTCAGACTAGTACATAGAAACAGTAGTGTAGTTGCTTTCATATGCTAATATTCTGTCCTGCGTTGCATTTTAACACAGGTGAATTGATTAATAGATGAAGTGATTGTTTCTATAATGCTAATGACTGATTTTTAAGGAAATTCCTGTGTGGCTTTTTTCTGGCTGAAACAGTGAGCTAAGGCAGGGCAATGATTGGAGTGCTTCGTGTTAATGACTGGCTGGCACAAACTTTTGCCACTACTCCTCTTTTCTCATTGACAATGAAATAAATTGTCGTGCACTTATATAAGTACAGGACTACAGCAAATATAATTGCTACTTCATTCCTTCCTTTAGTAAAGAAACTTGGAAAAAATTGTTCAAATTGCAACTGAGAGGGAGGGATTTTGCAGGAAACCCTAGCTTGCTATTCCTACAGGAGGGTGTGCGTTTGTTGATCGTTGTGGCAAGGAGAATCCTGTGAAAATGAATCCTTAACTGTCTTTCCACAAACTCTTAATGACGGTATCCACCTCTCATCCCATAGATTGCTTTTATGGTTTTAGTCATTAGGTATTAATCTCTGCTGTGGAAGTTAAATAACGGCTCACTTGAATTGTATTTTGGAAGAAGGAGATGGTGCCATTAAAGCAGAAGAAACATTGAAAGAAAGTTTCTTGGTTCAGTTTAGAAGGAGTTTATTTCATCTGAGTGCAAACTCCTTCCCAGCTGACTTAAAATTGGTTGGCTTAAACTCAGCCTAAAGCCAATCTTAAACGATCATGAGAGCAGGACATATTTTGGTATCTGTTTATTGAGTTTCTCAGCAAAGAAATACTGCATTCAGTGCTAGGAGTAACTCAGATGTATTACTGATGCTTTCCAAATCTGTTTATCTGCTAAAAGCCTAAATTGTGGATCATGTTTTCAAGTGACAGGAAAAATTTGTTACTTCTGACTTTGTAAAAGTTTCCCAGGAGGGAAAGAACACCTTATTAATTTTCCTTCTTTTATATTAAGTACCACTGAGTTCAAATTATACCATTAAGTACATTGTTCTGTTTTTCAAGGTACAGATAAGATTTTTCTGGCAATGAAAACCAAAAGAAACCAAACTGGTTGCAACCCCAGCAGATTATACATGTGCTTGTTCTAGCTATAAAATGACATTTTCACCTGTAAAATATACGAAATCCTGCATCATTTACATGAGATGAACTGTTTGGAGTCATGGGCAATAAGAGGATCGCTGGGGGCTGCTGGACGTGTGGCTGCCGCAGACGCTGGGATGCTGCTGTGGTCTGTGAAGTGCTGATAACTCCGCGTGTGTTAGAATAGCCCTGGAGTAAACTGCACCAGTGGGATTAGTAGATTAAGCTGGTCCGTGGCATTGCTGTCACTGTCTGTTGGTGACTATGGACTCCTCCTGAGATGCTGCGGCTGTGGGAGTGCTGGCCTGGCGCGTGCCATCTCACAGTGGCTTCTTCCTGCCCTGCTGAGATGGAAACTGGTGGCTAAAATGGTGAATTCTTGAGACAGTGATATATTCTTCTCCTTATTGTAGACTTCTCTAATGCACTAGGAGGTGTCTTCATTGGCACCAGTTCCTGTGTATGATAAGCATATCTTGATGCTGTTAATGTTGAAAATTGTACCAGTTTAATCTTAAGTTTCCTTAAATTAGCTCATAACTCTGCCTAGATATTCTTCGTTTCATTTTAAAGTGGGTTATGCCAATTTAACTCAAATTGATCCTTAGTGATTTAAACTAAACTGACACTTTAACTTCCATAGTATGTAATACTTTAGAACATATTTTGGAGGGGAGAAAAAAAATCATTAAAGATGAGGTGCAAATAGAAAAAGTCAATGCAGATTTATCAGAAATAGTGTTGTAGAATAACCCTGTATGTTTGCTTTTCGTAGACAAAAGAAATGTAACAGTTTTCATCCCTATGGCTTTCACTAAGACACTTGGTATGGTATCCAAAAAGGAGAAATATGAAGAACAAGTTATAAAATGGCAATCAAAAGTCTGCAAATCACAGGCGTTTTATGCTGGAAAGGACATAACTAGAGTAAGCATTTAAAGATCAGTCTGGGCTGATCTCTTGAGTTGTTTATTGTTTGCCTCTGCACAAAGGGGAGCCACTGGAGTTGTGAGCATGGAGGGCAAAGCTACTGCACTGGGGTACCTGGGTGTCACTTGTGGAGTAAGGTAACACGGAAGAGACTGACTTTTAGAGTGCAAATTACAAGATCATGCACTTAATGACTGGTAACACTGCAGTGAATGAGGGGCTGAGGGCTAGAAGGATGTTGAAAAACCTGCGCATATTAATTGCAGAAGAATCTGAGAAACCAGAATATTGTGGTCCTGGAAAAGTCAAATGGGAGCCAGCAGGGACATTACCAAAAGACACAGGAAAGTTGATTGCCACAGCCTGGTTTGAGCCCGTCCTACTGCGGTTGGCATAGCACTGAAGGTAATTTCCATGTTGTAAATGGAAGGTGTAGTATCTAGTATGACTGAACTGCATAGACATCTCTTCTGTTCCTTTCTCCGGGATAACTGATATTCAATTTTGATTCACCGGTAAACAGACAAAACCTCTCATGGTGATGCAGAGCTCATTACTACAAATCTCCTTGGACTTGCAAAGCAGAATAGTGTAGGCCCAGGATGTATGTCCTGCATATAGTGTCATGCATATCAATGAAGCCGTCTAGAAAAAAATAAATAAACTAATGGTGTGTAATGCACTTCTGACATCTGGGTTATTGCTGCTTTGCTGTGTTTGACGGCAGTAAGCGCTCTGACTATGCTACTGTATGTATTTTTATTCTGCAAAGTCAGGGGGCAGTGAAACACCGCTTCTCTCACATCATGGCATCCCTATGACAACCTTTATGAAGGCAGAAACTGAGGTTTGTGATTTGCCTTTTAGCAAGCAGCTTTCCTTTTCTGGCTCCAGAGAAGTGGACTGTTTCTCGGGTAAACCTGCAGTCTGGAATCTTGCTGTGAAAGTGTCTTGCAAGCTGCTTCCCTTAATGAAGTGCTATGAGGAATTTCGATGTGTGTTAGGGTTGTAGCAGCATGAACTTTTGCAGGAAATTGACTGTGATAAGCAAACCTTCTTTAAAGCTAATCAGTTGCCCTGGTGTTTGCTTGGTAGGCTAATTGTGACAAGAACAGGGGCCACTGAAGCTGTCACTGCTACTTGTGCAAAATGCTTTTGGTGACATTAAGATGCAGTGGTAGGACAGAAGAAAGGGGCTAGGGGTGTTTGTGCACCCAAACTTGCTGAGGATGTCCTCAATCCCACTGTCCATGTTGCCAACAAAGATGTTAAACCGTGGTGGTCCCAGTACTGACCCCTGAGGACCGCCAGTTCCTTGGGTGGGGATCTGGGGGGTCCTGGGGGCGCTGGGTGGATTTGGAGATGTCTGGGGGGGTGGGGGAGGGATCCCCTAATTTGGGGCTCCCTGGTTTGTTTCTTCGACACTGTTGGAGGAACCAGGTGAAGGGGGAAGGCAATAGAGTGATTTCGTGTATTTCAGCCCTTCTGAAATAGTCCTCAGTTGAGAGTAAGCAACTCGGCTGCCTTGCTGCTCAGCAGACTTTGTTAGCTCAGTGGGGCGGTTTACGCAGGCAGGCTACTTGCTGAAGAAATGGGCCCAACTTCCTTTCAAGAGTTGTCAACACGGACATCTCTTGGGAACATACTCCATGATATTAGAGAGACCTGGCACCACGCGGCAGCCCAGAGGACTACGGTGTATGCCCATGTCATCAGCATGATGCCACTGATGAGTGTTTTCATTGTAACGCTCAATGTTGAAAGTAGTATTGAAACCGCTGAAGCCACCAACCACAAACAACAGATCATCCAGCGCTGCTGCGAGGACCAAACATGCTGGGGACTGTGTGCCATGTCTTGGCAATGGGGTTGTAATCTTCTGCCCTCCAAAGCTGGTTGACTCCATCAAATCCTCCAACCTGAGAATGCCAAAGGTACAGAGTTGAAACGGGCCTTTCCTTGTCCGCTGAGTCAGCTGAACCATTTCGTGCACAAGTGGGACAGCGGCTGCTCCTGCCTTGCTGGCTTCAGTTGAAGCACAGCTGAGAGCAGGGGAGCTCAAAACACAGTGCTCTCTTACTGCAGACTGCTCCCTTGTTCTTTCTGCAGCTTCCGTAAGTATTTTAGGCAACTGCCAGGTTCTACACTTCTACAGAGTTTAAATGCAATACCTGGATCAGGTAACCAGGACCAAGCAGATGTTCTGTGCTGCTAATGCTGTCAGCAGCAGCGGCAAATAATGTCTTTGCTGCAGCTGCTGAAAAATTGTCCACATTTTTCATAACAAAGTGTGCAGATGATGAAGTTCTCAGGAGGTCGATCAACTGTTCTGGCTCTGACTTTCTTCCGTAAATCTCACTTAAAAGCAAATGAAAAAGCCTGGAAAACTTAGGAAATGTAGGACTGACTTTTGCTAATCTGCAAGTGCTGGGAGGTGTTATGGCCGAGGTACCGCTGCTCCCTTACCCCATGCACTTTGTTTCTGTGCGCAGTCACACCGGGTCCACTTCTACTGTCTGTCGGGGCTATGAAAGTCCATTGATTCTTTGTGGCATCATACACTCCAGCTGTCATCAAGAGTTCGTTTCTGTTGAACCCACCACATATACACACCTGATTACAGGAGAGAAAAACAGTGTGAGCAGGGCGGCGATACACTCGGTGGGGAATACATCGAGGAGAAAATAGTGTGGCTGGATTTTGGGGGAGTTGTTTGTTTGGGTTTGTTTTGGTTTTTTAATGGAATGGTCATCCTGGGTTTGAAGTAATAAAAGTGTGGCAGGATTTAGATGGCCCTTTGTTTCCTGAACTGCCTGTAGCAGATAGGCGTGATATTTCACTTGTGGCCAGGAAAAGCACTGTCCAGCAGCAAGTGTGCTCTTGGTGATACCAGCTCTGGAAGAGTTTTACCACTCTGGTCTGCATCTCTGCCACGTCAGTCAGTTGCTGCCTCTTAGAGAGCTTTATATCTGTAGCTCCAGGATTTGATGAATAAGGTTTGTGTGAACTTTCCTCCTTTTTATTTTAAAAGATTCCTCAAGTTAAAGGGAACGTTTCTTACCGTTCCCACTCCCACAGCTCCTCTTTTCTCTCTAGATGATGAAATGGGAGCAGTAGCCATGCTTCTCACTGGCTGAGCTCCATGAAAGTTCCTACCCAACCGAGCCCTGGCAGCAGGATGGAAGGTATCAGTCCCTTCAGGTCCCCTCTGCCTCCCCAGCTTAAACTTTGATGTAGGTGGAAAGGGAGACGAGGACTTTTCCCTTCCTGGCTGAGACCTTGCTCTGGGCGGAGGGGGGGGGGCTGTAAGCAGTGCTGGCCACACAGGTGCTGTCCCTGAGCTGGAGGGATGACCATCTTCACCTGGGCATCCTTTCCCCTTCCTCACTGACTGGACTGCAGAACAAAGCTTGTCAAAGTCTCTTTTGTGGTTTTGGAAGCAGATTCAAAATGTTTGAAACATGGCTGCAACCATGGAGACAGACCCTTTAAACACTGAATTTTGTCATAAAAATGTATTTATATGGATTTCCAAGGCAGAAATGTAGAAAGTGCTCTGGAAAGTCTGGGAGAATGAAGCCCAGCATTGGTCATGCTGTGCAAGCCCATACCCCTACAGCGGGTCAATAAAGCAGAAGTCAGCACCTCCGTCTCCTCTTTGGGGCTTCCTTTCCACCACGCTCCTCCCAGCAAGGGGAGTGCGCCAGCGTGGGAAGAACCTCTGCCCCACGTTGCCCTGCGGAGACCCCTCTCTGTGTTTCACAGGTGCTCTGGGCTCTGCCGTCAGTGCAGTGAAAGGATGGGTGAACGCTCAGAGCTGTGCACCAGGAGCAAAATGCTGGTGAAGTCAGAATTTGTGCTTTCCACTGGATGCAAAACATATCAGAATTTTTCTTTTGTCCCTGTTACTGCTTTGCACAGTGCTGGCGATCGTTCCCTTTCCTTTATGGCACTGTAAGGAAATTCACCATTAGCAGCCCTGGATGATGGGGTTTCTTGGCCAGCAAAGTCAGCTGCAGCCAGTACTTGCTCTGCAGTAGTCAGATTCTTTCCTTGGATAAATTATAAGGCCCCCGGCAATACATTAATATTGACTGCATAAATTTGAATGTCTGAATGAAAATAAATAGGAAAAAGTAATTGGATTTAGAAGTCCCAAAAGGTATAGATCTCAGGTTCCTCATCGAAAAAGATACTTCATTTTAATCTATGGCTTACTCCTGAGTCAATAGTCACAAAGTGAATTGGACATTGAACGTCATTAGTTTTGCCTATTTTATTATGCACAGATGTCTGGTTCTGTTTCATACCCTATTATGAGCCAGGTGCTAAATTGCCTTTGGCTGCCTTCATAGGCCTAAGAAGTTCTTGTGGCTATCCCTAATGTAATTAAACATTTACACTCAATTAAATGAGAATTGTGTAGCCACATCATGCTAAGAGCTGCTGCTACTTCCACCAAAATTCTGCTTCTTTAATTTAGTCAAGTTTTAAAACAGATATTCTGCAATATTCAGGCATTTAGGTAGCAAGCAAAGCTGTTAAAATATTTATGAACTGAGGGAGGGTGTGCCATCACTCTGTCAGCCAGTATTATTTTTAGTGTAACAGAGCCAAGAGGAAATCCTGAGCCAAGAAGGCAATGGCAAAACTCCCCAAGTAGCCAGCTGAGCTGCACGTAACTTACTTCAACCTCTGAACATCACAACAAAATTGATGAATTCTTGTAGCTATGTCATGTCCTTTCTCAGCGGTGGTATCGAGGCTTTTCTGGCCATCCCGGCCGTGCTGCAGGAGGCGCTGGGGGCTGTCGCTGCCCTCTGCACTTCTCCTCTGGCTGCGTTGGCGGGAGCGAGAGTGCTCGCGCAGTCGGGCTTAGACCTGGTCCAAAGCTGCTCTGTGCGGTGCGGCAGCTACTGTGGCTGTGGCTGCCTTCAGCAGGATTGGCCCTTTCCCTCCTCTCAACACCAAAGCATCCAGCCAGGCAATAAGAGTCGAAGAGGAGCTCAGGCTTTTAAATAAATAGCGTGAGAAAACTGTGACTGGGATGTTAAATCAAGAAAAATATCGGTTTTCTGGCACTTGGTCTTTTAAAGCTGCTTGGAAGTAAGCCGTGTAGGGTTTTTCCTGCGTCCTGAAATATTTCATGTTGCCCTTGATGCTGAGCTCGGGAGAGCGCTGCCACTTACTTCCCCAGAGGCAGAAAGACAAAGAGGATGTAATTAAACTCATTCTCTACAGGAGGCTTTACAAGGATTTGCATGGAAAAAGAGCTAGAAATGAAAAGCAAATGAAAGGAAACAATTGTATCTGGAAAACAAGCTGGGCTGAGTCATGTGGAAGGCTAAGAGGATGTTAAGAGAGCAGATGTCTTGGATGCAGATCTTCACCCTGGATGGTGGCCTGCCTTAACAATTTGCCTGTTCATGGAGCTGCTTGCACCTGCGCTACCGCAGGGCACCGGGAATGAGCAGAGGCAGGGACGCAGGGCAGGCGGCTGGGCTCAGTGAGCACCAGGACAGGGAAAGGGGAGCCTGCCCACGGCCCCGCTGCGCACTCCGGGGTGGTGAGGCCGACAGACACCGTCCATGTTGGCACACAGCTGGCGAGGAATAAGCGGGTAACAAAGTCAGCTCCAGAGGTGGGACGCGAGGGATTTGGGAACAATACTATCCCGGCACATGGATGGCATTCACTTAGATCATAAGATCCTTAAGGGAGATTTTTTGCTTATTTATACTTTTGTCTGATATAACCTTGGTCCATCTTGGAGTCCTTCAATGCCATGACAGAATCAGTGATAGTTAATCCAGGTCCAAAGAGAAGGATTAAGAATAATTTTTAAGAAGTAATTCACATCAGAATAAGTCATAAATGAAGCTGAGTTGAGAGATGGGCTAATCAACTTGTCCAATTCCAAGGTAGGAGCCCAACTTTCTACAACACCTGAGATCTCTTCCTAGGTCCTTTCTGAACTTACTTACGGAAGGATGACTGTAGAGTCCCTGCAGCTGAGATGCAAGACTGTGGAATTGGGCTCATGTTTGTCTGAAGGTTTGGTTTTAAACTTGACTCCCTTCAGCTATGAATACGTCTGTAGCTCTGCTGCAGATTGTACCTGTCCTGAACATGTGGGACCATAAAAGCGATAAAGACTCTAGTTGTTTCTAATATCATAGAATGGTTTAGGTTGGAAGGGACCCTAAAGATCATCTAGTTTCCATCCCCCCCCCCGCCATGGGCAGGGACACCTTCCACTAGACCAGGTCACTCATACCTAGACCATGAGGTCTATAGCACAGGCATCTGTGCGTCTAGATAACACCTTCGTATCTCTAATTCAGAGCTCCTGGCACAAAATGTTTGCCTGGACATGTATATCTTGCTCTGGACAGTCACTAAATCAACAGGTTGTACATGTGTTGTCTTGTATCATACAGATTTTCCTATAGCCACTGGTATTTTTATGGTTTCTGCTGAATGGTGGCTTAGCTACAGCTTACATGAGCATTTGCAGTGCATGCTGCTGCATACGGTGGTGGCACTGGTGAGCCTGAGCCTGAGAGGCTGGTGCTGAGCAAAGGGTATCACTGCTGGAGGCTGACTATGCCAGATGCCTCCACAGGAGGAAGGAAGAGTAAATTCTTAGCCGTTTGCTGGCTTCTGCAATCGGAGACACTTGGCAGTGAAAAGACAGCCAATGATTATCTTGTCTTCTGTGGATAAAAGCTATTATATAACATTAAATTGTATTCCACAGCAAATCTCATGCAGGTGCCGTGTTAACGAATTGGCACGTAAGCAGCACAATGAATAAAAGTCATTCTGGTAGGTGATGGCTGACGAGTGAAACCCCATTTCTTCAATAGCGATGACTTTAATTAAAGGGATCCCTGAGCACAGGGACTGGGAGAGGCAGCTGGCAAGTGCTAGTCGCACAGTAGTAAGAAAAGGGGGAGAAGGCGGCAATGCGGAGCTGAGCACGGCAGCCAGAAGTAATCGCAGGGGATGGAGTCTGAAATGGCTTTATCCACGGGTTCTAGAGAACGACGTGTCCAGCCCTACCCTCAACAGCACCACGAACAGGGTACTGTGTCCGTGTACCCTTGCCTGAGGTTCCTTGGCAGGAAAGAACTTTTGGGTGAAAGTCGATGAAACACAATGAAATGGATAAGAAAGGAGAAGCGTAGTACGAAGAGGTGAGATGACTTGCCTGAAGTCCGTGAGCATGTTAGCACCAGTGTTAAATACGAGCCAGCTCTCCTCCAGATCGCTTAATAGACAGATGGCTTTCTCCAGATGGGGTCTGAACTGTGCACGCTAAGACAGACTTTGCTGCTAGTTCAAATGACAGAGGCTTGTTTCTCTAAATCTGTGTTAGCTTCACTGCTGCTGTCAAGGTTTTAGCAGTAATTATATCTTACAGACTAACTGCCACCTTCTACAGTGGACTTTAGACAATACTACATATTTTTTAGTGTATTTTTTCACTGATGTATTAGTGTATATTGTCTGGACATCACAGATCTGAGAGACATACTTCCATATGTATCTACATAGTTTTGAGTACTAAACCGCATTTATCTCTGGAGTATAATTCAATTGCTCTTTAAATTCACACGCAAACATTGCTCAAATGTTAACTGTTAAGGAATAGCTGCAAGTAAGTATGCAAACTCTCATTAAAAATGTTTAACATACTACATTATGGTTTATTTGCCCATTAAGTGTGAGAGGTTTAGTAGTGTTTCCCTTAAATACACCTCAAAGAATTAAACAAGACCATATATCAGCCGATAAGAACTAAACAAATCAAGTAGCGCACAGAGATAATTGAATCATTTTTATTTTGACCAATGCACATTTTGGGATCCTCTGAATAGCACTTCTGAGCACTGACTTTGTTTAGAATTGATTTCACATTTAGCTTTCTAGACAGGAGGGATTGTTTTGGGTTCGTTAGACACTTGGCTGCCCTATGTGACTCTCCTACGCCTAGATATTTGTCTGATGGTATCAAGAAATCTTTCTCTAGGAAAAAAAAGTAGATTTGCTAATTTTTTTAGCAGAACAAAGTCAAGCGAGGTTTCTATTTTTTTCATAGTCATTACCTACAGTGGTATCGATGCTGCCCTGGTAAATGAAATGCCATCCTATGCCCTTGTGCTTTGTTGCCTACAGTCATGTTCCAAACCTGCAGTCCCCTGAACAGATGAACGGTAATGCTGCCTGCTAAAAGCATCCAATACAGCACCGCAGCAGTTATGTGCTGCTTCACCGTAGGAATTGTGATCTTAACCACCTGTGACAAGATTAACACCCTCTCCAATATGTGTATCGTTAGTATCATATCTGATCCTCAAACCTGTTAATATACCCCACTCAACTTCTACGCTTTTATCTTATGAGGTGAGAAGAATGCATGTGTCCTGTTTTAGTTGAGGGGTACCGAGGCATGGGGTGGGAGAACAAGACAGATGATACAGGTCGGTCTTGTGCGTGCAGTGGTGGGGCATCACGTGAGGTTGGCAGGAAGGGGGTGGGGATGGAGGGAAGCTTGGTTCGGGTCAGTCTGGACTACATGTACCCTCTGCCTTTATCTTAGCAGTCCTGGCCAGCATGTAGCCATTGGTCCTGCTGACTGCAGGACAATTCCTAGATGAGCCGTGACTTGTGTGCAAGAGTACGAGACCTGTATAGGCAGATCTAGCTACACCGTCTGTATTTGCAAGCACACAGCACCAAGCTGCAGGCATCCTGTGTCCTCTTGTATGGACGCAGGCTTGGAGATGGGTTGATACAGACGTGGCCACGGTAATAGTGAAAGGGAGTTGGGGGAACATGGAAGTGAACCTGCGGCTGAGATGTGCTGCTCTCTGCTGAAATGGGACTGTTCTGCCTCGAAACAGCTCTTCACGTGGATCAGCGCCCCATGGAGAGGGGGGAGAGTGTCTGACATCTTGGACTCTGCACTGTACTCGGAATGTGGAAGAACGTCTGAAGTAGCTGTAGATATGTGAGAAGATGGCAAGTGGGTTTCAGCAGTGAGAAATAAGGGCCTGTCATGTCTTCCACTGTTGTTAAGTATTGAGGTTGTTCTCTTTCCAGTGCTTAAACAGAATGCATTTCAGTACATCTGTAATGTGGCTGAAGATGCCAAAATGAAACTCATCCAAGCTGCTACTTTAAAGTGCTGTTCCAGCTATGTTATAGTGCACAGAAAAAAGAAAAGGCTATGCAGAAATATTGCCTGTTGCTAACATAAAAATGCTGTTTGCAGATCAGGGCAATGTAATATGGCAGCTTCCTTGCTTTTAATAATGTGGTGTGACAGGTGCTTCATTCTCTTCCCAATATGGCAGAGCTTTACGTAATAAAACCTTGCAACCAAATGGCACCACTATTTTATAATGTCATAATTGGTGGGGTGATGATAGTCTTTGGAGGTATCTCATCTTGACTTTTTTCAGGTTTTTTGGGAACTGAGCCTACACAGGATTAGCAAGTTTAAGAATGCTGAATAAGCACCATGCAGCTGCAGTTACTTCACGCCTTAGGGGCCCCTAG
Organism: Himantopus leucocephalus; assembly: GCA_003993805.1. Taxonomy (NCBI): domain Eukaryota; kingdom Metazoa; phylum Chordata; class Aves; order Charadriiformes; family Recurvirostridae; genus Himantopus; species Himantopus leucocephalus. The sequence goes on from RSEF01000019.1 coordinate 7,128,874, forward strand.
GGCATGAAGTGAAGTCCATTGAAAGAGGAGGTTTCTAAAAACTGTTGAATCATACTCTAGTAAGAAGCTTCTCTCTTGCTGCTCTTGGCTCTAATATCACCCTTATTATAATGTTTTCTTTTTCCTTGTGGCGGTATCAGCTAAGGGTATTCCTGCTTTCTTCCCCCCACCAAGGACTCTGTTCTACCGTGGAATAATGTTCTAGACATGGGCCATTGCACTTTAAATGGCAGAAGGGGTGTGTGCATGTCATATCTGAATGTCTGAAACAGCAAATCAGCCAGCATTCTTCCAGTTTTCCAAGTGTGGATGTGAAGGGGCAATATTTCCTCTTTTGTTCTCGGCTTTGTTCCGGAAAGGCTGAGTAGATTAGGGGAAGGCGCTTAGTTTTTCCATGCCTCTCTTCCTGCCTATGAAAAGGGGAGAACAGGAGCAAGTGATGTGGGTAAGCATTCAGCAGTATTTTGGTAGGCTGTGCATCCCTCTTTTTCTGCGCGCTACATAGAGGGTAATCAGGAACTCTGACAGCAACTGGAATTTTACACTTAGCATGGATGGATACAGGCCAAAGATGCCTGTCTGCACAAGCTGCACTCTATCTATCATGAACTCAGGGCAATAAATCCATAGTTCAGGTTTAAGACAGCTCCCAATGCCAGCTCAGTATTGATTCAGCTGCTAACTTCATTGCCAAAGGAGTGACATTATAAAGAACCTTTGGGCTGGAGTTTTCTAAGACATGAATGGTGTGGGGCCACATCTCCAAACTGTACACAGTTTAAGGTGCAGATGGCTGACTAGTGGGAATTCCCAGGCCTCCTAATTAGACACCAGTTTCAGAGAGCAGTCAGTTGGGAGCTAGGCATGTAATCCGTTTATTGTGAATTTTGAAAATCCTTTTGGGCACAAAGAACTACAGTTGAAAACTGATGTAGGGCGCCTGCTTCCCGCAGACTTTTAGAGGAATTTAGACCTGTATTGCACTTTCTCATTGCATGTCTTCTGGTTTAACCTTTATTTATTACAATCATTGTATGTTATTTGAACAGGAGAACCTAGGGGCTCCGGAGAAGGCTGAGGCTACGTTTTGTTAGTCAGCACATGTACCAATCAAAAGATGAACCCCTGCCTGAGGGAGCTTCCTACCACTCATACCAAATTTTATTAAGTGGCATTTGGTATTTCCAAGTATTAACATTATTAGTTTAACAAATTAGGTGGAACATAGTCTGGTTCAAAAGGAATGATTGTCTGACAAGTTAAATAAGATGGCTTTAGATGTTACACTTGTGGTGTTGTGTCTGGGATTTGAAACTTCAGGTGTGGCTTGTGTGAAACGTACACAATAATATCATGATTGCTCTGGGAGTGCAGTGGTGTGCGCAGGCAGGAAGAGCTGTTTGCACAGCAGGAATATACTGACTCAGAACAGCTGGGACAGCAGGGCTCTGGGCAGCAGGCTGCGGTCTATGCCAGTCCTGTGAACGCTCACAGCAGCAGGTCTGCTACCGAGAAGTGCAGAAATAGATGTGCCAGCTCTTGGAAATGTCCAAATCTTGGGCAAACAGGGCTTTTTGGTGTTGGTTGCTCTCGTTGATTTTGTTTTTTAACATGCCAGACTGTAAACCTCACACTGCCCCAGAAGCTAGCGCGTCATCAGAGAGCTGGAAGAAGTCTGGGCACAGACTGGCTGTTCATTAGCGATATTACCGGTGCAGTGGTGCCATGGGAGAAACAACGCTTCTCCCAGGAAAATCCGGTTCATGCTGAGGAGTTTTCTTCTGTGATATCTGCAGGAATTCGGTCCTAGAGAACTGTGGAAACAACATTCGGCCCATGGCTGAAAAAGCTGGTCCAAGGAATGCTTTAAGAGTAAGTGGTTTGAGTGCTCAACTGTGCTTTCACAAAAGGTCCATCCCTGAAAGAAATGCAGTCCCCGCGAGTCTCACTAACAGCAGCTGAACCACTGACAGTGACTTAGTAAATCAAGCAGCAGATCTAGTATTTCAATATCTTTAATTCTGTAATTAAAGGTGTCAGTCGTGTCTAATTCTACAAATTGGGAACTGTGGATGAATGATGGGCTGTTATTGGTGAATCTGGAGTTCTGGTTGGGTGGCATTATGAGTAACTATTTTGCCTTTAAGGCCACTTACTCTGAAAACTGTACTCAACCTAAGTATGTTAAACTCGTCAGTAACATACTGCTTGGTTGGCACTGTGGGCCAGAGTATGCTCTTAAATATATCCATTTCCTCACTTTTTGGCCACTGTTTTGCTATTGAGCAGTCTCCTGTGCTCTCGACTGCCAGCATTATTTCATCCCAGGTAACATTATCTCATCTCAAACATTTTATGTTCTGATAAAGTGTCAGGACTGTGATTTAAAAAAAAAAATATCCTGTTTTGAGACCCATCCATTCTAGGTTGAGTCTCTTAAAGTCCAGTTATCACAGATGCAACAGAGAAGCTGGCTCCACAAACTGGAGGTGCTAACTAAAGATAATTCAGCTGTCAATTCCAAATGTTAATCTTGTATGGCTTAGAGATGGTACACTACCGGAGCTCTCTTTTCCCCAGGATAAAATGAGATTGCTGTTTTTAACTTGTTTGCTTTCCTTATTTTCTCAACGCTCGTCCTCTGCCAGTCTTCCTAGGATGAGGTTCAGCAGCCACAGCTTACAAATTTAATTGATCATTAGAATGTCCCTGAGGATATGTCAGTTGCTGTAGTTTAACAAAATGTCAGCTGTGGAATAGACAGTCATTAGAAAGGATATAGTGAGTCATTCATCTTGGTCAGCAATCCTGCCTGAAAAGCTGGAGATGGGGAGGAAGGAATGCCTGATTTGACTGTGGCTGCTTCCATTCCTGAAAGCCAATGTCCTCTTCTCTTTCCATGGATAGAAAGCCAGCTGGAGGATGGGAGTCTGTGTGAATGCATACGTGTTTATGCAACGGAGGCATGTAATCAGCTGTGCTTAGGATTTCAGACTGTAGCCTAGAACTTCAAGCAGTTCCCCATCAGGAATGCTGTGTGGCCTTTCTTTCCATACGTCCACTTCCTGCCTGTCATAATAATTTAAGAAATCATCCCTGCTCATGGATTCTCAGATACATAACTCACAGTAGTAGTAACAAGAATCCTGTCCCCAGAATGACACCCGCGGGTCTGGAGATGTGCCCCCTTTCTGCCAATTGACAGCACCTAAAGAAATAGCACTCGTGAGGATTCCTCTCCAGCACCCATCATTTGTCTGTTACATTTTTAGGACAAACTTAAGACCAAGAGGATTTAGGTTGAACACTCTGAAAAAAGAAACTTTGGCGTGGACTACATTTCCTTAAACCGCTATAAATGGGGGGAAAATGGAAGAGTAGGGTGTGTAATTTCATAAACAGTCTCATTCCCCTCGTGTACAGCCAAGCAGAAGCAACAGTAATTACCCTTATGGTTTACGGAAGAGGTTGGATTCTATTTTTGAACATCTCTCTGATTTTTTTACGTGTGAGTAGGTCAAGAGATATATTAAATGCTCCTGGTTTAATAGGTTAACTAATTACTCTTTAAATTTGAATGAAGGCAAGTGGTCAAAAAATCAACTACATCTTATGCCTATAAAATAGTTAAACACATACAGTGTTCTTACTATGAAAACATGCTGGAGCTCTAAATTATCCTTTTTTAATCCTAGAACGCACTCTAAAACCTGTGTTCAGTTTGTTTCTCAGCCAGAGCTGTTGCTGACTCTAGATATGTTCAAAGGACCTGGTAAGGACAGCATGAAATGTGCTGGTGACAGGTACAGAAGTGCGCTTGGTCATTCTTCCCAGTTCTGAAAGCACGCTCTCTCTTTAGAGGCACGAGCAGGATGGTTGAGCAGCGCGCCCGTGGCCATCATGGGGTGCAGGATCTGTGTTTGCTGCTGATGTGGCTCTCTTGACAAGCAGCAGCAGAGCCAAGACTCCCATGCTCTGTCCCTACTTTGTCCTCTGCCTCGCTGCGTGACTTTGAAAAACTCATGAGTGGGAAGATGATTTCCAGCTCTGTAGTGATGATCAAGGGTTTTGGGAAGCCAGGAAGATTTGTAGATGATTTTAGGTAGTCACCACTGAGCCCTAAATCCAGAAACTTCAGTAACAGTAGTGTGTTCATTTGGATTAAAATTAGCTGCTGACAGGAACTGCCTCTTATCCTTTCATGTAGACAAGTCTTCTGGAAGGATTTGCCATACACATGAAGCTTTTGGGTTAAAAAGGACTTTCCCAAGCCAACTTGTCTTAGTAGTGGCAAAGGCTGCTAAGGCATGAAGAATAAGGCTAGGGATAGTGTGGTGGTACTTTTCCTGACTACTATGAACGATAATTTATGAATGTGATTTTTTTCATACTTATTTGTTTCTTGATACTGAAAGTGCCAGAATATTGCTGAAATTGTCACTTCTTCATTGCTACGATGCAATTTATATTAGCTGAAGAACTGGCCAGGATTTCCTGAAACAAGATTTCCTGAGTTAGTGTGTTTTTTGCCAGTTTTGTTTTCTTTCAATTTCATTAATGGTAAGTGCTTTGTCTCTAGGGAAAGAAACAAATCAAAACATGTGTCTGTTGGGTAAGACAAAGTGTGAAAAAGCTGCATAGACTGAGTGGTGAATGAGTTGATGCATAATTTCCTTCGTGGTGTTACCAGAGCCTGGCCATCGTGACAGTACTTGGAGTCACTTTCTGAACGCCTTAAGTGTCTTTTGGAAAATGGGAATTTGGAAAGTTATTTGGGTCAACCAGTTGTTTTAGGTAGACATTAGTCAATATGACATTTCACTAATGACAAAAAACATTTTTCTAAGTATGAAGTATAACTTGTAGAGGGTTAGTAAACGGAGGCACATTAAAAGTTCAGACTCAGTTTCAGAGAGCCCAGTTTTCACTGAGACCTTTAAATAAGGGACACTTTTTCAGAAGTGCTCAGTGCCCTCCTACTGTGTTAATTGACTTGAAAATTTGATGGCTTGACTTTGTGCTCAGCTGGGCATTGAGTGGTTCTGAAATCCCAATTTTTCTTTTACCCTTTGAAGCCATGGGGAGCAAAATCGCAAAAAGCCCTGTGAATCTAAACATCTTCCTTCCTGCTTTGACAGGCCTTGAACTGTTGTGTGCAGCCCTCGCAAAGACAACTCACACCAGTACTGACACCACGTGTTTTCTGATGCTGTCACTGAAAAAGCGTCTGACTGTGATGGACGTCATGTTGTTGTCAAGAAAGAGCAAAGATAATTTTCAACTTGCATGTCTGTGTAAGCAGGAGATGCTGTTATTTGCATTGGTATTTAGATCATATAAAGCACATCACCAGCAGCAGGCTGCAGCGTGCTTAGAGAGATGAGCCCGCCACGAGGGGAGGTGGCAGGGGTGCTAAGATGGTTCCATCCTTCCCATGGCTTTCTTTTCTATCAGCATAAGCAGAAAATATCTGAATTTGTCTCAGATACTAATATTTGCAGTAAACGGCAAAATTCGTAGAACTGGCTGTGGCTGAGTTTCCTTGCCTTCTCTCCCTCAGTTCTACTTGCCTGTTCCTCCTCTTGCCCAAGGCAGGCAGGGCAGAGTCTCTGGCATGGGGCTGTGCATACACCAACCAGTAACTCAGAAGCTGTATGGGGCGAGCTACATGGAATCGGACATCTCAGCAAAGGCCAGTGAGGTCCTTGGATTTTCATTGATTTCACTGGTCTTTGATTCAGACTTTCAAATTCTGAGGACTAAAGGTTGCTTCCATCTGCTGTCTTCCACACGGCTACTTGGCTGATCCTCAGGTCTGATCCTCAGGTCTGATCCTCGCTTGTGTGAACTGATCTCTAGCTCTCAGTGAAGTCAGCAGAGGCTGCAGATGGTCTGAAGTCTGTATTTGCGTTTGAACAATTATATCAAAGCATAGCATTTTCTTCTGAGAGACTGTTTAGTTTTGCGGGAAGTTTTTGTTAGGTTTCTTTTGTCACTGAGACAGTTCAATAGTGCTATTGAAATTTGCTCAAGGGAATAACTAGCTGTTATGGTTTGAAGAACCCACAACAATTTATTGTCGTTTA